>CAMGYJ010000008.1:53352962-53952962 GCA_946122785.1 Linum tenue | reverse complement strand
GTACAGAGCCATGGCGAGTACTGTTAGTGAGCTACTTTGGCTTCGTTAGCTCTTAAGTGAGCTTGGTACTCCGCAGCACGGTCCTACTCCCCTTCACTGTGACAATCAGGTCGCTCTACACATTGCTGCCAATACGGTCTTCCATGAACGCACTAAGCACGTTGAGATGGACTACTACTTTGTTCATGAGCGTGTTCAGTCCAACGACATTGCACCACTCAAGATCAGCTCCCATCTGCAGCTCGCTGATCTCTTGACGAAAGGATTGGGAGTTGATTGCTTTTACTTCCTTCTTCTCAAGCTGGGCGTTCGTGATCTTCACTCTCCAGCTTGCGGGGGAGTATTAGACAGGCCCATATCTTGGGCCACTCCAGAGAGCGCGGATTGTACTCGAACCAAGCCGAGTCTGACCTCCTCCTCCTGTGCTTATGCGTCAACTACCTCTGTAAACCTAGTCGATTGTAAACAGGGTATAAATACTCATGTACGGCCAATGGCCATGGTAACTTGATCAAATAATACGATAAGAGCTGGAGAGACTCCTTCTCTCCCTTGGAATAGTCCCGTATAACAGGGATACCACGTAAATCTCGTGTCCCTTTACTTTACGCTCATATTTACGATTTCTCAGATACCATGTCAAGAACTAGTTGATCCCAATAACTCGAGTTGTTGGGAGAACGTTCTGTTGGATCTTATACCACACTCTTACATTCCTTACCCATATGCGGATACAAGAATAACATTTATGATTTATTGAAGCTACCTTAAATCTTGTTGATCGTGTTTTTTATGGGAAGAACTACATGAGCCTTTGTGTTTTCCTTCAGTTTAGGTGCTTAGTGATGCTTCATGGGAGAATACTGTCTCATTTTGCTTGTGTGTGGAAAGTAAGTCTTTCGCCTTCTTTTCTTTGATATTCCTTTTAAGATGATCTTTTTAAGTTTGTGGTTTAATCCATTATTGAAAGGTTTAGTAATTTTAGATCAAGGCACTAACACATGTTCAAGAAGCAACAATCTTTGTCAAGTGGTTTCTATTTGTTATTATGAACTTTCCACAGGAGAAGAATAATCTCATCTGTGGCTTCAGTATGAACTCATGGCTTGGACACACATGAGAGGATATATAAGTCTTACTTATTAGTTGGATGGATTTGTTAAGGCATGTTCACTTCCATTTTCGTTTCTGTTTTCTATTTTTACGTCATAAATTTGGCAATCGAAACGAGAAAACTTGTTTTCTTTTCATTTTGTTTTCTATTCGTTTCCAACTATGAAAACATAAAATGACAACTTCCTACTATTTTCGGAAACGACAAAATGTTGTTTTCACCTGTTTTCAACATCTGTTTTCTCGAAAACAGGAAACAGAAATGAAAGTAAACAGACCCTAGCTTTTCAGTTTCTCTTTTACTTTTCTCAAGGGCCACCTTAGAAAGTGTTTACACCTAAAATATTTTTGTTCAAACAATGTCGTAATAATGAGTCTCTATAAATAGAGCGACCACCTCGCCCCATTTAATTCGATACCGCATGATAAAAAACAGAATCGTTGAGAGACAAGCAATGTCGCGGAGGGGTTAAACGGCACCGCAAGTAAGATCCAACAACGCCGCGAAACTTAAAACGACATTGTTTAGTAGAAAACAATATCGTGAACCATGGTTAGGCTTTGCAATATTGGTGTTGGGATTCAAAAAGGAGTGCTCTCTATTCCTTACCGAAGAATGAGAGGATTTGGCCAATATTGCATAGGTGCGTAACCAACACCGGTGTGAAATTAGAAACGGTGTTGTTTAGTAAATAATACAAAGCCGAGAAGTCAAACCCAAACGACAACGATGTACTGTGAAATGACATTGTTTATTATAAAGTAACATCGTGAGCTGTTGGGCGCTCATGTAGATGGGTGTTTAGTTACCCAAACTTGGCCATGTATGTGTCTCACCAATTTGGTGACTTTTAGGCCAAATTCATATTTATTTAAGTAATGGATTATGGCACTTATTGAAAGTGTAGTGAGATTAAAATCACCACAGTGTTTAGTGAAAGTAATGTCACGAGTTTGGTGAAATTGATGACTGGGTTTGAGGGTCGAGCAATTCAATATCGCCGTGCAGTTGCAAGCTTGACGCGAAATCAAACAGTGTCGTAGAATAGAAAACGCCACTGTTTAATGAAAAGCCACATTGAGTCTTGGTATGTGGTCGTAAATTCGACAAGGCCAACAGTGTCGTGGAAGGAGAAAAAAAATCATACTAATGAATATTTGGACGATGTTGCGATGAAGCGATGTCGTTTAGGTAAGAACGACGTTGCGAGGTTGCGAACTCAACAATGTTGCGAGATCAACGATGTTGCGAGTTTCGACGGTGTTGTGTAGTCAACGACATCGAGAGATCAACAACCTCGCGGCGAGTATGCGGTGGCGAAGGGTGAAACAACAATGTTGTTTAATCAAAGGCGGTGTCGTGATTCGAACCGTGGTGCAAAGTTTATGTGTGAGCACGTGACTTTTATGCAAGGAAGGTTGGAGAACGTATGCGAAGCAGTTGAAGACTACGAAGATGCTTTTCGAATAAAAGCAGCGGAGCAAGGAGAGAGAAAAGACAACCAAAAATCAACACAGAAGCACATCTGTCAAAAGTTAACCTTTTTTTTTTGTTACTCCTTTGCAGACCTCTCCTTCCATGAAGGATCTCCCTAGTCGTAGTAGTAGTCGTAGTAGCGGAGCTCTCCACAGGAATCTCCATAGGAGTAGTTTTCACGTAGATTCCCCAAAAACTCAAACACCCTCGTTCGAACATTGTTTGGAGAGGAGTAGTGCATCGATCAAATCAACATCGCCCGGCGGTGAATATTTGACGGTCGACTTGATTTCAGTGGTCAGAGGTGCATCCCGTCAAACAACGCCGCATAAGTTTCATCCGCGAAAGAACAAATCAACATTGCCCGAAACAAATTCGGCCACGACTGTAACATCCTGTTCCGGCAAAACCCATATTTCGATCGCTAGAAAATTTCACGATTTAAAATCGAGCGTTTTGATAGTATGTCGGCGAAAATCGGATTATCGATCGATCGGATAAGTATACGTATTAGTTATGGTGCCTTCTACGGTACCCCGGGTGAAATCCGGGGTACCGCATACCTTGAGTATGAAAACGCTATCTAGACCTCGAATTAGCAGGATTTTTGGGCATGATACTATACCCTAACCCTTAATGAGTGAACCCTGGGTCCTAATTATCTTAATCATTACCTATAAACCCTAAGATGCTCCATTACTTTTTTTGCCTATATTTGGACGAATCATAACCGTCGATTATTGTTTCTAATTAAATTGATCATGGGGTATAAGATTTAGAGAATCAAGACCTAGATTTTGATCTTTATGGGTTAGAGTATAGTATAATGTCCGAAAGATCAGTCAATTCAAGTTCTAGATAGCGTTTTCTTACTTAAGGTATGCGGTACCCCGGATTTCACCCGGGGTACCGTAGAACTCCCCATATATATATATATATATATATATTATATTACATTAAGCGGTCATTTCCCCGTCCCTTTTAATTCTCATCTCCATCATCATTTTCTCAATTTCTGAAACGAGAGAAAGCCGAGAAGCAGAGCACGCAGAAAGCTCCTGGGAAAAAAATTCCAAAGCTCCAATCTTAAGCTTTAGCGATCCAAAAATCCCGTAAGTAATGCCTAATTCATCCGTTCATCGTGATTTATCGATTTAGAGCTTTAAAACGAGTTTTTGGTTCAGGAATTTCTTGAATTCCCGATAAGCCAAATTAGGGTTTCGGAGTATCCGGAAGCCGGATTGAGCCCAAATTTCATATACGAGGTTCCTGCAGCGAGGTAATCAATCCTCTAGTTCTAATCCCTGAATTTCGGCTATTATTTAGGCCGGGGTCCAAACCGCTGAATTTAGCTCCGGCCAGGGTTTGATGTGTTTTTATCAAGAATTTGACCCGGAGCCTAGAACTAATATTGACGGGGATACTGCAGGGGATATTAGGACAGTCTCGGATTTTAATTCGGGATTCGTTGGTGAAATTGACGTTTTAGTACGGGATGCTTAAATCGGTGTTTGAAAGACCAAAACTGGTGAGGGATTAGCACGGCATACCGGGTTTGTCGTATCACGATAATTATATTGATGCTTAGAATTGACCTAGGTGAATTAGAATGGCATGATTAGGGGTGTATGAACTTTTATGCTATATGATGAACCATGGATGGTTGTATGATATTATTGACTTGCCCTATCCGATATGGACCTTGTTTATGCTGATGATTTCATACATGTTGCCATTTGTGGCTTAACAGTTGATATGACTTCCTGGTTGTTCGATAATGTGTTTTGACATTATGTGATATTATGGTTGTATTTGGATCCATAAGTGGAGGAATAAACTTCCCAAGGTGATATTATGATGTTTAAGGAGGATGACTTGCACGAGGGTTCACCCCGAGGAAGTGCAATTATACGACTCCTGTTTTACCTATGTTGAGCCCAGTATGGCCCGGTCAAGTACATGTACAAGTAACGAATTATGAGTAAGCAAGATGAGATATGGATCATGTATAAGATTACTAAACAAGAGTGATTTGGTCTCATGGTCAATTACATAGTAATTAGGGCTCCCCATGCTATTACTCTGTTATAATATGTTATGTCACACCCCTGATGTGGTGTTGACCGTTGATTCATCATGAGATATGACCACACCCAGAGTGGTGTTGAGTCCGATATGACCACACCCATAGTGGTGTCAGATCCGATATGACTACACTGGCAGTGGTGGGTCCGATATGACCACATCCACGAGATGTTTGGTCCGTATTCCCGGGAGAGTAATTAGCATGGGAGTAGCCAGGCGCCTATAAGTAAAACATGATAAGACGCATATGCATAAGTCAAGGTGGTTGAGTCTTTTTCCTATTGGGATGTCGGATGGCTGAGGGCTGATCCTAGTGCTTTGGCTTGTTTGCTAGATGTATGGTAGGGGTATGCTCTGTTATGAACTCACGATGCTATGATTATCTCACTCAGCTATGAGTTGACCCTCTTTAATTCTTTTCCTCTGCTTATGCTATGTGTAAGCAGATCATCATCAGTAGCAGCAGTAGATAGGTGT
This sequence comes from Linum tenue, assembly GCA_946122785.1. NCBI lineage: Eukaryota > Viridiplantae > Streptophyta > Magnoliopsida > Malpighiales > Linaceae > Linum > Linum tenue. Next base: position 53,947,810 of record CAMGYJ010000008.1, on the reverse strand, counting down.
ATAGGTGGGAGCTAAGCAAGAGTTGAAGGCAAGATGAGGTATGGTCTTCAACTATTCTGTGCTTGGAATACTACTCGGGATTTTGGCCAGTGATCCACACCTTTTTGTAAAATGTTTTGAGAACGTTTTTCATGTGCATACTAGCTTCTGATGTAGTGTGTGATATCCACAGGTGTGGAAAGTTGATGATATGTGTATATTTATGTAATTATGTAAGTTGTGACGATTATGGCATGTATCAGTATAGTATGCAGTTGTGTAACATGAAACGGTGACTATGGCTATGAAAAGCCAATGCGTATGGCAGTGAGTGTATATGCTTGTCTATGAATGCATGGATTTTAGATGAATTATTTTGCAGGATTAGATGGAAGAACTGTTAGCCCATTATGCGAGTAATTCATGTCGAAATTTTATTTGGGTAAATTTTGATAATTAATGTAACACCCGAGATTAATTCCGCTGCAATTGTATGAACAATATGATTAGGCAAAACGTATAGGGTAGGGTGTTACAGTTTGGTATCAGAGCCCGGTTCCCTCTTTTTGCTGTTATGGCGTACTATACCCTATGGGAGGTTAAAGACTTCTAAGGAGGGGAGTACCCCATAATGACTTAAACTGGGAATTGAGTTTGACAAGATTAAGTGTATTGGTATGTTGGATGAAATTACCTGCATCATGGTTTTCAGAATTGAGTTTTGAACTTATTTGTTTTAAGTAATTATTTTTTTTGAAGATTTTGTTTTAACCAAGTGAGAGATTTGGGAAAGAATAAATTTTGTGTGGATCAATCTAAGGCCAATATTTCCTTGTAGCTCGCACGGAAGTTGTCATAATGTTCCCACTGACCAGTCGAGAGGAGTAGGGGCGGTTGATGGAAGACCGCCAGTATTAGACTATGCAAAGATGAAAGGTTTGGGTGGTAGGGACTTCAAGGGAGATGTGAGCCCAGATGCTGTAGTAGAGTGGTTGAGAGAGATGGAAGATGTGTTTGAATATCTTTATGCGACCCCAGAGGAAAAAGTACAATATGTTGTTTTTCTCCTAAAGGGGTACGCGAGGAGATGGTGGTCCTCAGTCTCTAGAGTTAATGGTGAACGAGTTCAGTTCACCTGGGAGGAGTTCCTGAAGGCCTTTAAGACATAGTTTCTTCCTGAAGCTTTTATCAGGGCAAAGAACAATGAATTCGCCAACCTTAAGCAGGAGAATATGACAGTTACTGAGTACACCATCAAGTTTGTTCGACTACTCTACTTTGAAGATGGGTTGGCGGATACTGAGCATAAGAAGAAGATGAGATACTTGCATGGTCTGCGCATAGGATTGAAAGAAAAGATCCACAGGGTTGATGAAGAGAGTATGGCCACAATCAAGGAGGCAGCACTTAAGTATGAAGCATATGAAGTTGAGAGCCGAGAGGAACACAAAACCAAAGAAGAGGAGAAGAAGAGGAAATTTGGAGTAAATTATGTTGGACCTCGTTACCCACCCAGGAGAGGTCCTAGCAGTTTTGGGAGAACACAGAGTCAATCTATCTCGGGAACATCATACAGGGCACCAGTTTCCTCTGCCACACAAGCTCCAGTTTGTCAAGTTTGTCAGAAGAGACACTTTGGGGAGTGTTGGAGGTTTTCTGGAGTATGTTTTCAATGTGGCCAGCCGGGTCACATCATGAGGAGCTGTCCTTATAGGGGAGGTGGAAGACCTACTCAGTCTGAACCTTCAGTGCAATTTAGTAGAGCCCCAACTAGAGGTGGTTATCAGGGAGGCCGTAGTGGATTTCAGAGTGGTCGTGGTGGTTCACAAGGTGGTAGAGGTGGTGGTCGAAATCAGCCATCAGGAAGTGGTACGCAGGGTACCAGAGCACCGGGAGCACCGAGGGTTTATGCAATGACTCGAGGTGAGGCAGAAGTGGCACCAGAAGTTGTGACTGGTATGCTTTCTATCCTTGGCAAGCAATTATATGCTTTGATCGATACTGGTTCCTCTCACTCATTCATGTCATATACGTTTGCACATATGCTACGCTTAGTTCCAGATAAGCTAGGTTATACCTTATGTGTTAAAACACCTGTGGGAGATACCTTGAAGGTAGATTCAGTTATTAGAAGTTCCTTCATTTGTGTGGAAGGAGCTTTCCTAGCAGCAGATTTAATTCTGCTACCTTTTGATGAATTTGATGTCATCCTTGGAATGGACTTTCTGGCAACACATGGAGCTGTTGTGGATTGTCAAAAGAAAGAAGTGTTATTCAACACACCAGATAAAGGCCCTGTTGTATTCCGAGGCATTAAGAAAAAGGAGACTCATGGTTTTCTTTCTGCCTTGGAAGCTTTTCGATTAGTGAAGGAAGGTTGTGAAGCCTTTCTTGCTCAAGTTACTGTTGTAAATGATAAGAAGGTTGAGGATGTAGTGGTGGTAAGGGAGTTTCCTGATGTATTCCCCGAAGAACTTCCCGGCCTTCCACCAGAAAGAGAAGTGGAGTTTGATATTGAATTGGTACCTGGCACAACACCAATTTCAATGGCACCATATAGAATGGCACCAATTGAGCTGAAGGAGCTTAAAGAACAATTGCAAGAATTGCTAGACAAAGGGTTTATTCGACCTAGCATCTCACCTTGGGGTGCACCGGTTTTGTTTGTCAAGAAGAAAGATGGCTCCATGAGAATGTGCATTGACTACCGGAGGTTGAATAAGGCGACAGTGAATAATCGTTATCCCCTTCCAAGAATAGATGATTTGTTTGATCAATTGCAGGGTGCATCAGTCTTTTCTAAGATTGATTTGAGGTCTGGATACCATCAATTGAAAGTGGCAGATGGAGCAACCTCAAAGACAGCTTTTAGAACAAGATATGGGCATTATGAGTTCCTGGTAATGCCTTTTGGACTCACTAATGCGCCAGCGGTATTTATGGCTTTTATGAACAGATTTTTTCATGAATATCTTGATAAGTTTGTGATTGTGTTCATAGACGATATTCTCATCTATTCTAAAAGCGAAGAGGAGCACAAAAATCACCTTAGAATTGTATTGCAAATTCTAAGGGAGAAACAATTATATGCAAAATTCTCAAAATGTGAGTTTTGGCTTAAGGAGGTAATATTTTTGGGACATGTAATTTCTGGAAGAGGTGTCGAGGTGGATCCGAAAAAGGTGGAAGCAGTGGTGAGTTGGACTCCACCAAAAGATGTGTCAGAGTTGAGAAGTTTTCTTGGTATGGCGGGTTACTATCGGCGGTTTGTAGAAGGATTTTCCAAAATTGCTGCACCATTGACTAAACTGTTGAGGAAGAATACCAAGTATGTTTGGGATGAATCATGTCAAAAGAGTTTTGATGAACTGAAGAAGAGATTGACCACAGCACCAGTACTGGCTTTACCTTCAAACCATGGAGAGTTTGTGGTGTATAGTGATGCCTCGTATCAAGGATTGGGTTGTGTGTTAATGCAAGATGGAAGAGTTATCGCATATGCCTCTAGGCAATTGCGTCCTCATGAAGTAAATTATCCCACTCATGATTTGGAGTTGGCAGCGGTGGTATTTGCTCTCAAGATTTGGCGACATTATTTGTATGGTGAGACTTTTAAAATCCTAACTGATCATAAAAGCCTGAAGTATATTATGGATCAGAAGGATTTAAATAGTCGTCAGAGAAGATGGATAGAGTTGTTGAAAGATTATGATTGTACCATTGATTACCATCCAGGTAAAGCTAATGTAGTTGCTGATGCCCTAAGCAGAAAGGGGAAGAAGAATATAAATGATCTGGTTGATTTGAGGGCAATGAATGTTGATTTGGATGTGGATGGTGTAACAGGGTTACTAGCTCGGTTGAACATTCGACCTTTGTTGCACGACAAGATTCGTGAGAAGCAGAAGGAGGACCCAGAGTTGGCAAAAATCATTCAAGACATTGAGGAAGGAAAAGAAAGCCCATTTGAAATGGTAGATGGCATGTTGAAGATTAATGGAAGGGCATGCGTTCCTAATGTTGATAATTTGAGGAAAGAGATCCTAGATGAAGCTCATTCTTCTGCTTATGCCATGCACCCAGGAGCAACTAAAATGTATCACACGATCAAACCATATTTTTGGTGGCGTGGGATGAAAAAGGAAGCGGCTGAACATGTTTTCACATGTCTGGTATGTCAGAAAGTTAAGGCAGAACATCAAGCTCCTGTAGGGAAACTGCAACCACTTCCAATTCCAGAATGGAAGTGGGAAAGAATCACAATGGATTTTGTATATGGTCTCCCATCATCTAGGGGAAAAGATGCAGTATGGGTTATTGTGGACCGACTGACCAAATCGGCTCACTTTTTACCCATTAGATGGAAACCATCACTGGAGACTTTGTCTCAACTATATATTAAGGAGATCGTCAGATTGCATGGTGTGCCAATTTCTATTGTCTCTGATCGAGACCCGAGCTTCACATCTCGGTTTTGGCAAAGTTTACACGATGCCTTGGGAACTAAACTGCATTTTACTTCAGCTTATCATCCTCAAACAGATGGGCAGAGTGAACGAACCATCCTAACCTTGGAGGAATTACTTCGATCATGTGTAATGCAATGGGAGGAATCATGGATTGAGCATTTGCCCTTAATTGAGTTTGCTTACAACAACCAGTACCATAGTAGCTTGGGTGTTCCACCATATGAAGCACTTTATGGGAGGAAGTGTAGAACACCATTATGTTGGGATGTAGAAGGAGCAAGGCAAATCTCAGGGCCAGAAATAGTTCAGATCACAGTTGATAAGGTCAAGGAAATCAGGGAGCGTTTGAGGGTGGCTCAAGATCGACAGAAAGTTTATGTTGACACGAATAGGCGTGAAGTTAATTTCGAAGTCGGTGAGAAAGTATTTCTCAAAGTGTCACCCTGGAAAGGCGTAATGAGATTTGGTAAGAAAGGGAAACTTGCACCTCGGTATATTGGACCCTACGAAATCACAGAGAATATTGGAACAGTGGCTTATAAACTGGCATTGCCTCCAGAACTATCTCAAATCCACAATGTATTTCATGTGAGCATGTTGAAGAGGTACAAAGTGGATCCTTCCCATGTTATACAACCAGAAGATATCGAGTTGGGTCCAGATTTGACATTTGAAGAGGTTCCAGTTGAGATTGTTGATTTCCAGATTAAGACTCTTCGCAGGAAAGAAATCCCAATGTTGAAAGTGGTGTGGAGAAATCAAGATAGTGAGAGTGCTACATGGGAAACTGAAGCAAGTATGCGAGAGAAGTACCCTGAGTTGGTAGCGACTTACTTTGCAGGTTAACAATCTTGCTTAGTAAGTTATGTTTTGAACTTGCTGATATGCTTTTGTTGTGATAGCCCAGTATAGGTTTTTGAAACCTAAACATGGGAACTTGAGTTGTTATGTGTTACTTTCTATGTTATGAATCTCCTAACCTAAGAGGTAGGTAATGGTTTATCTACGATAGACCATGTCAAGGGTAAGTAAGAGGAGTTAGAGTACGAATCAAGGTTAGATTTCGGGGACGAAATCTTTTAAGGAGAGGAGAATTGTAACATCCCGTTTCGTCTAAAACCGTATTTCGATCGCTAGAAAGTTCGCGATTTAAAATCGAGCATTTCGACACTATTTCGACGAAAATTGGATTATCGATCGATCGGATAAGTATACGTATTAATTATATAATATATATATATATATATATATATATATATATTTAATTACACTAAGCGGCCATATATAAGTTCCGTCCATTTCCATCCCATCACATTCCAATTCTTCTTCTTTCTATTTCGGCCGAGAGAAACCGAGAGTACAGGGCGCGCAGGGGAGACAGAGCAGGAAATTCTCCGAGCTCCAATCTTGAGAAATACTGATCCAAAAATCCCGTAAGTAATTAGCATGGGAGTAGCCAGGCGCCTATAAGTAAAACATGATAAGACGCATATGCATAAGTCAAGGTGGTTGAGTCTTTTGCCTATTGGGATGTCGGATGGCTGAGGGCTGATCCTAGTGCTTTGGCTTGTTTGCTAGATGTATGGTAGGGGTATGCTCTGTTATGAACTCACGATGCTATGATTATCTCACTCAGCTATGAGCTGACCCTCTTTTATTCTTTTCCTCTGCTTATGCTATGTGTAAGCAGATCATCATCAGCAGCAGCAGTAGATAGGTGTATAGGTGGGAGCTAAGCAAGAGTTGAAGGCAAGATGAGGTATGGTCTTCAACTATTCTGTGCTTGGACTACTACTCGGGATTTTGGCCAGTGATCCACACCTTTTTGTAAAATGTTTTGAGAACGTTTTTCATGTGCATACTAGCTTCTGATGTAGTGTGTGATATCCACAGGTGTGGAAAGTTGATGATATGTGTATATTTATGTAATTATGTAAGTTGTGACGATTATGGCATGTATCAGTATAGTATGCAGTTGTGTAACATGAAACGGTGACTATGGCTATGAAAAGCCAATGCGTATGGCAGTGAGTGTATATGCTTGTCTATGAATGCATGGATTTTAGATGAATTATTTTGCAGGATTAGATGGAAGAACTGTTAGCCCATTATGCGAGTAATTCATGTCGAAATTTTATTTGGGTAAATTTTGATAATTAATGTAACACCCGAGATTAATTCCGCTGCAATTGTATGAACAATATGATTAGGCAAAACGTATAGGGTAGGGTGTTACATTTACCAATAGGGAAAAAACATAAAACTGACCATCTCATATGTCAAAAACACCGCCTCTTATTGCACACTATCTAAGGAGAGGGGGACAATGTGTGGGTGGGTGTGCAAACTGTACCACCTAAGGTACTCTCGGTCAACATCTCTTGTGTCATTGAAAGGTGTGGAGTAGGCATCCAGATTGATCAACTGACCACGAGACCTCCAAAGTTAATCGAGGTCGGCCCCAAAAATGACCTTATTTATTCATGTTCCACTCTAGTGACATTCACACTACAATTGCCATGAATCCATTATCTATCATTTGCATGTTTTCTTGTAGTGAGGGTGAGAGTTGCTTGTTCCATAGTATAAACAAAAAACTATTGATTGGATAATATTCTAACTTCATGGGAGTAGACTACAGTATCTTCCCTTGGGAATACGATCGAGCCATTATACTGCAAGCCTAGTAGTGGTATACTTGTCATTGTGAGGGCCAGGTGTTACTATGCATATGATTAGATATTCATCGAGCATATCACACACTACCACTGGACGAAGAAAATCGGTAGCCGTTGAGCTCTAGGAGGCCTCCATAGGCCCAAACCCAATGGGATCTTCTGGAATATTCGTTTTTCATCCTCGAGTTAGAGAATTCAAGTCTCAGTTGTACAATGAAGATTTTGGCCCATTTATAGAGAAAGCCTAAAAAACCCCTTCTCCTATGTACTATAAATAGAGGGTCGGGCTATAGGAAAGAGCTATGGAATTTACACAAATTTACTATGCAAAAACTTGAGCAAGGAGCTACTCTCACCCTAACTACAGGCAAACATGCAATGATAGATAATGGATTCATGGCATTTGTAGTGTGAAGGATACTAGAGAGAGATTTGGTGCAATGGTCATGTCTCCCGAATCTTTTTCATAGCCATGTCCACCGGCCCAATGTCACCACAACCAAATTTCTTAACTATGGGTGAAAATTTACCTTCTCTATACAAATTTAAATCGTTCGTAAATCAGTTTTACAAGTCAATGGTCATGTACTCGTATCACAAGCATTATCTAGGTGAGCTTCTAGTTGGTAGAAGATGATCATCTCGTCCACCAACTAGGACTACCAATCAATTATCTTTTGTAAGAGGCATTCATTCACATACAAGCTAGAAATAACCGAAGGAAACCTAGGGCTAAACCATGCTAGACATTGATTCATAAACCTAAACCAAGATATACTAATCGTGTTCATCATACAGTGATCTTTAAATGACAACGTGCAGGACTACTTGGGTGGTGAGATCGTGGGCTAGACTTCACAATTATCTGTGGATTTGAATATATACAATGAACGAACCTAATAAGATATCAATTACAACCCAAGCCGTAATAATTACTTAGCCATGGACTTGGAAACCCACTACTTCTCAATACAAATGCTAGCCTACGTTGCGTTGCCTCTCTAGTGCAAACCGAATGTTGGGTTGCTTCCAAACAAGCGCGACTTTTTGCTTGTTTTTTTGGAATCATTACACTTGATGGAGCTAATTGAAAATGACACCTTCATCCATCCTTAGTGCTTCGTAATCGACACTCTTGTGATGGAGTCCCAAGTGAAGACTGTGAAGCCTCTCAATTGGAATTATTACTTCATATGACTCAAAGTCCCTCTCAGGAGGATGACCCTTGAGATGGCTCCAATTGATCCAATTCTGAAGTCTATGTTCGTGAGTAACTTGAAGCACTCCCCAGACTCTTTTTTTTTTGTTGATCAGAGCAACATTGCTCGATTTTAACTTCCTTGTCTGGTCCTTGATCTTCAACTTGGGGTACCTTTCTTCTGGCTCAAATTTCTTCAGCTTCTTTTCCTTTTCCTTGAAAATACTTTACATCTTGAGAAACTCTTCAAATTTCTTCTTATTGATGGCTCTTGTATAACCAATCTTCATCTTGTACTCTTCTGAATAATTTTTCACACCACAGGGTTCAAACATGGAGACCATGTTAAGCCATTTAATTTCTAGACTTAATGGTGGAGTAAGGGTAGGGTTTATCGGCTCACAATCCTTAGCTATATCTTCCCATTGAAAATACTCGTGAAATGAATGATATGGAGACATAATGTAATGAATCTCCTCCTCACCAAACCTCAAAGTGATACTATTGCTACTCACATTGATGATGGTTCTTGCACTGGCCAAGAATGGTCTTCCAAGAATGATAGGTGCATCATTACATCCTTCCATTTCCATTATCACGAGTCCATGGGTAGATGAAATGAGCACACTTAACCAAGAAGTTCTCAACCACACCCTTAGGCGTTGCCCCTGACTGATTATTTAATTGTACCTTCATATTCATCGGTGTAAGGGGACCAAGAACAAGCTCATAATAAAACCTTTGTTGGTATGATGTTGATGCTTGAACTCAAATCTGTCAAGGGATTCCAGTAGGTTTTATCACCAAAAGTACATGGGTTTGTGAAAACTTCCGGAACTCTCATCTTTGTAGGAAGTCCTCTGCAAGCAATCATGGTTGAAGAGAACCTATTACACACTCCCACCATAGGCCTAGTATAATCATACGATGGTGTAGTATAGTGAAAATATATTTACAATTATCGACCCAGGCGGTTCATCTACCTTCACTTCAGTAAACCACAAATTATCTAGTGATCAGAACGTTGTTTAAAACTATCAAGCTAAGCAAACAAACTACTGAAATGATGGTGAATTCAAGATGAGAAGGCTCCACTCGGATAATATTCCCTATAGTCCCGTTTTGAGATGAGATGGTGACACTCTAGTTCGATATACCATTAGTCCTAACCCGCCTAACTGATCTAATCGGAGGGGCGTACCACACTACCGCAAAAGACGAATAGGGCTACTAAATCCACTCCCTCGTTTATTGACCCGGAACAACATAAAGGTACCAATCACCGTAACTCATGGCTCTCTGTGATTATTGAATACCGACCCAAATTGCTATAAGGAGCTTTCTCTCTTAGGTCAATTTGTCCCAAAATTGATGGAATCAATCAAAGACACTAAAGTTTCATGATTAATTCACAATCCATATATAATTAAACATGTCCATCATCACATAGAGTTCACAACCATCAATATACAACATCCTAGACTAGAGTTTACATTATCAAATGAAAATAGAAACTACTACATAACTCGAGAAAGAACAACAACTAGAGAAGAGGAAAAACCATGGGAACTTGATTCTGCTTCTTCTTCCCAGTTCCTTAGATTGATCCTCGGAGATGAAATCTGTTTTCGGATCATTACAAATATGTTGTGTTCAATAAGAATATGTTTTCTAATATGTGTACTCATTTTGAATACAAGTTGTGAAAATTACGAATACAGAAATCACACATACGAAATATGTTTTTTGTTCAATACAAATATGTTATTTGTTTAATACAAATATGATTTTTGTTCAACTAGAATATAGATATACAACTAGTATCTATTAGTTAAAATTTGTTAGTTGCTTTTTCGGTTGTTTTCACTTATTAATTGTTTTTTCAGTCTGTGAGGCCCATATTCCACTACCTATATTTTCCTAACAGATCTCAACCTTTAATTTAGTGGTTGTTTTCACTTATTAATTGTTTTTTCAGTCTGTGAGCTCCATATTCCACTACCTATATTTTCCTAACAGATCTCAACCTTTAATTTAATGGGCTATTTTTATGAGCCCAGTGGAGAACCATCCTCCAAATAGTAATTGGTGAACTATATCCAAACATCATCTAATCGTTACTCCTTATCATCCTCACTCTATAAGTGCGAGAAATAACATCTCAGTCTCTATCAACCCGTCAATCAAAATAAGAACAAAGTTTATTTTGTTTAGAATACCACTATCCAATACCTTCGTTCATTTTCTTATCCCATCTAACCACACAAGTTCGTACCAGTGGAGTTCATCCATCCACTGATGCTTTTTGTCATTTACCATTGGTTCGCTGCACTAGGCAAGAAGTGTACATATAACATATGTTGTCATTTAGGGGATCTGAGCAACTGTTTTGCCATTTACCATTTCCCCCTCTATTGCCTCTTAGAAAGTTCACACTATCACAATTACACACATCAAACAACAATAGAAAAGAAAGCAGCTTAAGATATACAAATAAGTACACCAACTATTACTGAAAGAATGGTGGTTCCTTGTCCCTTGATCATTTTTTGCTACTTTCTCTGTCCAATACTTGTAAGGATTATCGTACGATAACCAGCTCCTAAGCGATCTGAGAGAGCTTCCCATCATCTGCTGCAGAAGCTGAGCTTGAAGTTTGAATCTTTATTAAGCTTGCTACATGCCTGGCAACCCAGATAGAGCCCGCTTCAGTGCAACAGAAGCTATGGGAAAGGCCTTCCCTTTCTATCATTAAGGCCATGTCAGGGACCTGCTTTGCAACCTGCAGACCGGGAATCGAACAAAAAGTCATTTCAAAACCGAAAGGCTTCCAGTAAAGATGATACAAACTTTGAGATGCAATTTAATTGCCATTATTATTAGCATGTCAGAATGCTAACCTCCTCATAGACTTGCAAAGGCCCCCAGTGGTCATCATCACCAAACAGGAATGTCATTTTACGTTGATTCTTTTTCATGAACTCCCAGTCTGGTGCCTGTGAAAACTAACATAACCAAAACCCATGTTTATTTACAGGAATTAGTTCTCAAGATTCATCCTCAAAAAGAAGGAAGCATTTCTCACCTCCTTGAACTCTGTCATTGCCATGTAAAGCATGTTCCTGAACAAATGGTACTGTGAAACAAACCATCTCAAAAGGATTAGAACTTCTTTAGTCCAAGAATTAATTAACAAGCACACCACGAAGATGGATGTCAAATTATAGTGTGAGAACCTTTCCGGAAAGAATGGAGTCTTTTGATATATAATATGGAGAGAGAGAGAGAGAGAGAGAGAGAGAGAGAGAGAGAGAGAGAAGTAAGGTAGAAACTTCACCTTCAGCAAATGACCACGAGCAGTTTCGACAGCTGAAGTAGACCACGAACTGTTACCAATATATTGTACCACTATGTACTGGGAAAGCCACTTAGGCAGCAGTCCAATTGATGCTACCATCAAACTCATCAGGCAACTCAGGATGGATGATCTGAAAATTCAATTCATCTCTATTATCCAGTAATAATAGTTTGTTTGGAGGCTCCTGGATATGGTAACAAGTGCTGAAATGTAGAGAAGCAGTTTATCCCTTTATCTCTAGAGCTGGAAATTCACTAACGTGGTAAGGGGAAGTTATGGAGAGGTTTTCAATCAAGAGGGTCTGGAACTCTATAAGAAATCCTGGTTCTCGAGTACCTTCAATTGTCTGGAATAAGTGTATGATACCAAGACTCAGTTCTATACTCTGGCTACCAATGCACAGGAGACTCGCTATGCAGGATAAATTGCTCTCATGGGGCAAGCCGATCTCTGGATTGTGTCTCCTCTGTCCTGGTGGAATGGAATGTCAAGATCACCTAATTGTGGACTGTATCAAATTTATCATCTGCAGTAGTGTAAAGAAGCATGGCCCTCCTGACCAGTTAACTACTGGGGATGACATGGTGAATTGGTGTGTAATGAAATGGAGTGGGAAGCAGCTAACGAAGAAGATATGTTGTCTGATTTGGGGTTTGGCTATCAGCCTAGTTTTGAGAGAGAGATGCTCTCGTATGTATGGCAGTGGAAGAGGCAAAACTCCTGCACAGTTGCTCACGGATTTGCAGGGAAGTGTTAGAACCAAGCTTCTGAGAGATTATGACCTTCAACAAAGTTTCATTTCTGTACAGTTAGAACGGTATAAAAGTTGTGTAGGACTGTTATGTTTTGATTGTATACGTGGTTGTATAGAGGATAGTTGTTCCTAAGGGTTCGGCACAATGCTATCTCCTTCGATGGTTGTAATCATGAGAGGTGACGAAGGTTTTCTTTGGTTCACCCGGGCTTAATGAAATTTGATTTAACTATAATAATAATAATAATAATAATAATAATAATAATAATTTTAAAAGTCCCCAACTAATAGAATAATCAATGGGTATTACTCATTGCTGCTCTAAATCTACCATCAATGTAACTGCATATTCTCAAGATATAACCCGGCCTATCTATATACCATGAGCTGAAGAAAAATAAATGAGCATAAACTCAATGCAATGACGAAGCAAGCTGGATATATATATCAAACATTATTATAAAGGCGAAAAGTGGAACTGATCTTACTCAAAAACAAAAATAGATATACCTCGAGACTTTTGCAATATTGGCCTGCTTCTTTGATTGAGGATTTACCATTATGAAGGGGTATAACCCTATGAAATATATCACCTGTAATGTTTACGAAAGAGACATGTCAAAACGAGACATTATCGATTCACTGAAACTGTAAACCCAGCGTCCATCTTTACCTGATCTCCCTTTCTCTTCAACATTTCCATTGTTATGTAGGCACCAATAGAGTGTCCAACCTTCATAAAGGAATTTTATAAGTTAGCAGGGATTTCCATTCCCAAAATACAATACCATTGAAAAGTAAGGCACGATCTTGAAAATCAGAGGTAAAGCAGTAACCTATGCCCAGCGGTCAAAGAAAAAAATAGGGTGACAAAACTGGCAACTTGAGGATAAGAGAGACACTTCCTGAACAAACACATGTGCTTTTATTATACGTAAAAGCCAATGTCATGAGAGTACATTTTCAGTTATATGTACTATATCTCATCAAGATCTATATAAATCAAAGCTTCCTAGATGGTTGACACATAGAGATCAATCCAGTTGATCCCTGATAACAAATAGTTAAAGTTCTTGTATTTAACCAGGACTCAGTACAACTGCATCACCTAGTTTAATCTGTTCCTGAAGAGTGCATTATACATTGGTGCAAACACAAAATCAACAGAAAATTTATCCCTGAATTCATTTAACGCCAATCGATCATTAACCAAAAAGACTTTATACCTAAAGATCAAGGAACAGAAATAAGAAAAGGAAAACAACCCTACCAAAACAATGGGAACTTTAGTTTCTTGAAGTTCCTGGCTAAGGAAGTCCACCTACGTAGGGGAAACAGAACTCAAGATCAGATGTCAATCGTGAAAGTGTGGTGTTACCGGTATAGCAGGGGAAAAGAAGTTCAGTGAGCAGGAGATAATATGACACTCAAAAATACAACAGTTCTTTTTCAGAAGAGCAAACGAAACTTGAGAAGAAAGTTTCTCTTGCTACAAAATAAAGAGCCCTGAGGTCCGACACTCATCTGAATTAATTAGGTGTCACGGAACTATAGATTATGTACATAATTCAACTTGATTGTTCTGTGAAATGAAGCATATAGATGAATACCTTGTGATTAATTTGCTGCTGTAAGGAGAACAACTGCCCCTGCTCCCAGTTCTGAAAATACATAGAAACTTCAGAGCCTGTCGCCATAAATACCACACAGGGAACACACCAAAAACCAATTGTCTGGTATCATTGAGCAGGATGTCCAGTCAATTAATGAAGAAATTAAAGGCCAACTCTAATTTTATGCTCCTGTGGGTACAACAGAAACCGATCTGTGAACTATAAGCACTTGCACTAGCCAACATCTTGAATCTTGGTTGGCAACAAATACTGGAAGTGAACATTTCCATGCCAAGGAAAGCAAACACTGTATATATGGTTACGCACCTTTTTTGTATGAGCAATGTGCCCAATTGCTGTTCGCAAAGAAAAAAATAGGAACATTCAATTAGATTCAGCCAGCATAACAAAACTCAAACTAGCATAAGGTAAAACGAAGATGAGTATTGCCTGTAATAGATGCAGTCCCTCCGAGTGAACCATACAGAGATTCCACGAATTCCTTGTAAAATGAAACAACACCTGTTGTAAACAGGCAAAACCCATAATCCTAATTCTGCTCAAGTCCACACTGAGACTGGGTATTAATAACGCAGCAAAACAGTCACCAGTAACCATAAAACATTACCTGGATTTCCAGGGACAAAGAGGACATGCACTGTTGGGTTATCAGCTTGAATCTCTAGCAACTCAGTCGTGTAACTGGACAGTGAAAGATCAGTACAAGTACTAAATAAGGAACCGAAATAACTGGCTACAGAAGCGCAATAGCATCTTGTACCATGTCGAAGTTACCTGGAAACCTTGCACACCCGGAAATTTGCCAACTTGACAACATTCGGGTCCAAATACTCACTACCCATTTCCGAATTCGTAAAATTTGATCTGCCCAATTCCCTGAAAGATCCAAAAGCCCCTATTCCTCAGAGTAAAATTTTCCCAAACTGCAGCTGAGGAACAAAAAATCAATTGGAGAAGGACAAAACGAAGAAGCATTCAAGCAATTAAGTCCAACGCGAGTTGTTGTTAGGCGATGGGGAATGCGTGAACTTAGATTGTCAACAATCCCGGCGCAACAACACAAATCGAGCTTTTGGAAAACTGAAAACATTATCAAACAGTGTGAAGAAAGAGTACACAGTGACGGAAACCCATCAATTAAAGAAATAAAAGTAATCCAAAATAGAAACCTTTTAGCCAATTTAACAAAAGGGATCAGTCGTAGCCTCGTAGGAGTACCTGAAAGTGGGAGAAGAATGGAGGCAACGTGGGACGATGGCGGTGGGTGAAGCAAGAAAACGAACCACCATTACTTTGTTTCAACTATAGTTGTATTATTGCTCCTTGATTTGCATGAGGGATTGGTCGTTGGCAGTGAAGTTATAATTTAAGTTTTGAAAAACTGATTGACAGATGGAGCTCTGGGTATCTGGATATTAGAGTGTGTTTTTGGAGTATATTCCTTTAGAAAATTTGGAAGCCGTAAACCGCAGCCTGGTACAGCTTTTTGGTATGATTCTGGATTTTTTTTCTTTTACAAAGGTTTTCAATTTTCCCCACCAGCAGATGGGAATTTCTTGTAGCATGACTCACCATCTCCATCCAGTTAACGTCCGGGAAGGAAAAGGTTTCTTTCAACCGTGGTACCCAGGTTGGAATGGGGTTAATTCCCGGGTCCGGATCACCTCAGTAACGGTCAGTAACCATCCATCTCACCGTCCATCGCGCCATCTTTCCAGCCATCAGATCATGCAAATTCACTACACGCGGGGGCAAAATAGTAATCACGTCTCTGACAATTTGAATTGCAGACGTGACAACGACAACCGTCCCGCCTTCTCTCCTTCTTTCTCTCACCTTTCAAGCGACAGTTCCACTTCCCTCTGCTCTCTAACTCTCCATTCTTCCTCCCGATCCTCAATTCTCTCACCAAAATCGCAGCAAAAACTTCCAGAAAAAAACACAAAATAAACTTCAAATCGAACGATTTTCGCAAAGGTTTTCGAAGAATCATTCAACGATACACTGTTCTCGCTTCTTCGTCGAAAAACGAAGGGTTTCCAACTTCAACGAGGCTCAAAAATCGTTTTCGCACAAAATATCAAGTAAAACCTCATTTCTTTCTTCGAAATCCATCCACAGAACAATAGAAACAGTATTTCAGTCACTCTTCATGTGAAAATTGTAGTAAACTCGCTAAATTACCGAATTGTTACCATGCGTTGTTGAACTGATGTAGAATCTGTTGTGTTTTGCTTCGTTACCATATGGTAATGTGTGGTAAGCTATGATTGCATGTTGTAAAATAGCAAAAAAAACATAAGTCCTGCTGTGTTTTAGTTTGTTACCATATGGTAATGTGTGGTAAGCTATGATTGCATGTTGTAAAAAAGCAAAAAACCATAAGTCCTGCTGTGTTTTAGTTTGTTACCATATGGTAATGTGTGGTAAGCTATGGTTTCATGTTGTGAAATAGCAAAAAACCATAAGTCCTGCTGTGTTTTAGTTTGTTACCATATGGTAATGTGTGGTAAGCTATGGTTTCATGTTGTAAAAAAGCAAAAAACCATAAGTCCTGCTGTGTTTTAGTTTGTTACCATATGGTAATGTGTGGTAAGCTATGGTTTCATGTTGTAAAAAAGCAAAAAACCATAAGTCCTGCTGTGTTTTAGTTTGTTACCATATGGTAATGTGTGGTAAGCTATGGTTTCATGTTGTAAAATAGCAAAAAACCATAAGTCCTGCTGTGTTTTAGTTTGTTACCATATGGTAATGTGTGGTAAGCTATGGTTTCATGTTGTAAAATAGCAAAAAACCATAAGTCCTGCTGTGTTTTAGTTTCTTACCATATGGTAATGTGTGGTAAGCTATGGTTTCATGTTGTAAAATAGCAAAAAACCATAAATCTTCTGTGTTTTAGTTTGTTACCATATGGTAATGTGTGGCAAGCTATGGTTTCATGTTATAAAAATGGAGGAAAACATAAGTCCTGTTGTGTTTTACTTCGTTACCATATGGTAAGATGTTATAAGACATGGTTTCATGTAATTACCATATGGTAAAATGTGATAAATATATGGTTTGATTTGGTATGATAGGAAACCATTATGGTACCATATGGTATATTATGGTAAAAAGCATGTTAACAGACTATTCCTAATTTCTACATTCAGGTACACTATGGTAAAGCAAAGAAAAACTTTTCGCACAAGGTGCAGCCCAACAAGAGTATCTGCAATTGCAAGGACAATAAAAGATGAGCAGAAAGCGCAACTTGAGATATTGGGCCTAGCAGGCTTAATATCAATCAAGCAGACAAAGATAAACAACAATTTTGCACTGTTCGTAATGAACAAATACAATCTAATGAAACAAGCATTCAAGCTACCTGAGGGGACACGCATGAAGATATCACCAATCGACTTTCATAGGGTATATGGTCTGCCGATGGGGAATAGGGAAGTTGTACCTCCCATGATTTCTTGGGACGACGCAGCAGATTATGCAATAGAAACCCTACTGGAAGTAGAAGGAGCATACACTCCAAGGGTAAAGCTAAGTCAGGTAGAAAAAGATCTTCCTACAACTACAAACAGTAAGAGATGGTTACAGTTGTTCTTTCTGCTGGTCACCGGAGGCTTGTTGTGCCCAACTTCAGCCCCTATGGCTGAACTCAACATGCTTGAGTACTTGAAGACTGATGAACTGAAACATTTCACCAGCTACAACTGGTGCAAATACTTCTTCAACCACATGAATGAAGGATTGAAATCACCAACCCTCTACGTCAGTGCAGATCTTCACTTCCTTACAGTAAGTCTCCATTCCCTTGGCCATTTCAACCTTGTTACTCATATATTTTATACATAAATGATACTCTTTGAAAAAACTAATACAACTATCTGCATAAAAAGGTATGCTTCATGTACAAACTGGACGAAATGGCATTCTCAACCCAGCTTCGAACACCAACAGTAAGCTACTATGATGATATCAATGTCGAAAGCAACTTTGAGAACATTAAGAGCTACTACAATGGAAAAGAATTGAACGAGATCGAAAAGGTTGCCAACATTAGTGACAATGAGGCTGATGATGCAACTGATGAGGAAGAGGAGAATGAGCCAGTCTATCAGTCACCGAAAAGACAAAGAAACAAAAGTCCAGACCAGTCATCATCACTGAACTTTGATTTGAAGAATATCAGAACAGTCAACCAAGTAAGTACAAATTATCTATATTACAGTTGTCCAATTCATGCTAACCGTAAGTCCTTTTGTGTTTTAGTTTGTTACCATATGGTAAGGTGTGGTAAGATATGGTTTCATGTTATAAAAATGGAGGAAACCATAAGTCCTGTTGTGTTTTAGTTTGTTACCATATGGTAAGGTGTCGTAAGCTATGGTTTCATGTTATAAAAATGGAGGAAAACATAAGTTCTATTGTGTTTTACTTCGTTACCATATGGTAAGGTGTGGTAAGCTATGGTTTCATGTTATAAAAATGGAGGAAACCATAATTCCTATTCTGTTTTACTTTGTTACCATATGGTAAGATGTGGTAAGATATAGTTTCATGTTATAAAAATGCAGAATAGTGATAATGATTGCCAATACCATGTATTACCACCATGGTAACTAACCATACACCATATACACATTACCACCATGGTATCTTACAAAAACTCCCATTATGCAGGCTGAGAATGCAATCAAACTGCTTGAAGCATCAATGAAGGCAATGATGAAAGCAATCAAAGACCAGTACAAAAGCCAAATTGACAATCTGATCAGACACAAGGAGAATCTTGCGAAAGAAAGCTGTGATGAATATGTTCAGCCCACAGAAGGAGAAAAATCTCATTGTGAAGATGATGAAGAAGAGAATGATGAAGAAATTAATGCCAGTTTGAATAAAACACTCAATGAAATATTCAAACAGACAAAGATAGACCAGAACGAAGAGGAGAATGAGGAGCAAACACAGAAAGAAGATGATTCACAACCATCTACAGTTGATCTTGCTGCATCTACACCGAAGGCAAAAGAAAAAGAGCAAGATGATTCTGCTCCAGGAGCTGTGGATAGGGAAAGCATCCAAGAAGGAGATCCACTGGGGAAAGTTGCAATAGAACCACCAGCACAATCTGTTCAAGAAGGTCTGAATCAGGGAACACCACAACAAGAGGACACCCCGAAAGCAGTTCCAGAACAGACATCTGCAAAAGAAACAGAAGAAAAAGGAGCTACCAAAACAGCAGATCCAATGGATGTTGATAAGGAAACAACAGAAGAAGGGAATACAGGGCAAGCTGCGCAAAAGACTGCAGAAACTAACAGCGAGAAAACGATGTCAGATGATGTTGTTCGAGAAGAGGCTCCAAAACTGACAACCAAAGCTGCTGAGAAGCCTAAAGTGACAGGGAAGACGACATTCCATCCTTCGATCTCAGCCCTCTCAACCATCAAACACCAACAACACCAACGAAGTTGACTACCACCACAGCAACCGATCAACCAGGAGAGCCTCGCAAAAGAAGAATCGTGGTGAAGAATGTGCACGGAAACGAAAAGAAGGCAAGAGGAACACCACCACCAGCACAGCCACAAAGCACCCAGTCACAGAAGGAGTCATATGCTATATGGTCAAATCTGTACACAAACAGCCAAGAGAAGTTCAAGGAAGTGCGTGAATGCATAGATGCTTACCTAGAGGACCTGAATACTCCAACTGTTGAACCAGTTGCTCCACAATCACAAAGATCACCAGTTGAATGGTCAACACCAACACAAACAACACCTGATGATATGTTCATCAACATCCTGGAGTACATAAGATGCAAAAACAAGAAATTTGTCAAGAGGTAAGTCATCATCTTAAAACTTCTACTGTTATATGATGTTACTGTAGTGATCTAGTTTGTTACCATATGGTAAAATATGGTAAAATTAGATATATCTATGGTTTAATCATACAAAATGTAGAAATCCACAATTCCAGTTTTGTTTTTGGTTTAATACCATATGGTAAGATGTGGTAAGCTAAGGTTTGTTGTTAAAGAATGGATTAAACCATAACTCCTGTTGTATTTTACTTATTACCATATGGTAAAATGTGGTAAGCTGTTGTGTTTTACTTATTACCATATGGTAAGATGTGGTAAGCTATGGTTTTGTTGTGGTAACCTATTGTTTGATGTGATAAATTAAAGTAAACCATCCGTCCTGTTGTGATGTGCTTTTATACAGTGATGAGATCATGTTTAAAAGGAAGGATGGAACATTCTTGTTGAAAAGGGAGTCAGTACAATCGATTGACATTCGCTGTGAAATCACATCTGATGTCATCGACTGGTATGGAGATGTAATGAACAGGAATGAAGCAAAAAAAGGAAAATTCAAAAGGTGGTTCTTCGATTCATCTTTGGCAGTAAGTAAACCCACCCATATTCTGTCAATAGTTCTTAGACAACACATATATAAAACACATAATAACAACCACAACTTTCAGGGTGACTGCCAACTGGACATTGATAGTGGCAATCCTGTACTAACTCCAGACGATTACTACGACAAAGTGGACATGGACATCACCAACAAAGAATGGGCAAAAAACCTCAGCTTCACAGAATGTAACCTTGTAAGTATCTCACCACAATTTTTGCAGTGGTTACCATATGGTATATAGTGGTAAAATTAGTTTGCAATGGTTCTTAACTTACTGTTCATCACTTATATGGCAAGTGCTTACCATATGGTATACTGTGGTAAAATTATTTTGCAATGGTTCTTCCCTTACTGTGATAACAAGCACTACATCATGATTTGTGTCAACATCAAAGCAGAGAGATTTGAAGTACTCGACAGTCTCCGTCACAAAGATTTTAAAGAATACTACAAACCAATGACAGAGAGGGTTGTCAAGTACGCAATCAACTACATGAACACACAGTTTGCAGACAAGACAGTAAAGTGGGTGAGGTTTACCTGGTTCAACCTCAAGAAGGTTACACAACCAGATGACAAGTCATGTGGGATGTACATCATTAGGTGGATGAGACACTGGGAAGGTAAGTACAACAGTGCCCTGACCAAAGACTGGAAGAGGATTGATCTCATAAATGAAGAAAGGGAGTGCCTGATGTTGGACATCATTCTTGATGAAGACAATCTTGAATGGGATAGGATCATGAAAGAAGCAACAAAGTACTGCAACATGAAGAACAAGAGGAAGAATTGAAAGAAAGGAGATGAAAATTCTATTATGGTTTGTGTTAAGTAGTAGGAGGGTATAAGTAAGCTTTTGAGAACAAACTCACAAATGTTCAGTAGCCACTTCATTTTAGATAGTAGGATGGTATGAAACAACTTATTATGGTGTGTATTATGACTCAGTGAAATGTTCTGTTTTTTATTATGTTAGCAAATACTTAACATGTGTTCTTAATTCCCAAAATTACCACATTTTACCACACAGAACTTCCAAACTACCACACTATACCATATGGTATGGCATGGTAAAATCAAACTACCACACTATACCATATGGTATGGCATGGTAAAATCAAACTACCACACTATACCACATGGTATGGCATGGTAAAATCAAATTACCACACTATACCACATGGTATGGCATGGTAAAATCAAATTACCACACTATACCATATGGTATGGCATGGTAAAATCAAATCACCACACTATACCATATGGTATGACATGGTAAAATCAAACTACCACACTATACCACATGGTATGGCATGGTAAAATCAAATTACCACACTATACCATATGGTATGGCATGGTAAAATCAAACTACCACACTATACCACATGGTATGGCATGGTAAAATCAAATTACCACACTATACCATATGGTATGACATGGTAAAATCAATTATCACACAGAACCCTCACATTTAACTTCCAAATTACCACATTTTACCACATGGTAATGCACTGTAAAATCAATTACCACACAGGACAACACATGCCACTTCCAAAATATCATATTTTACCACATGGTATGGCATGGTAAAAATAAATTACAATACTATACCATATGGTATGACAAATGTAAACTCAATTATCACACAGAACTTCCAAACTACCAGACTATACCACATGGTATGGCATGGTAAAATCAATTATAAAACAGAACCTTCACATTCAACTTCCAAAATAGCACATTTTACCACCTGGTTTGACATGATAAAATCAAATTACCACATTATACCACATGGTATGACATTGTAAAATTAATTCCACAAGACAAGACAAATATCCAACAAAACCAAAACCAATCCAAAAGAACAAAATAGCTTCAACAACTCAACCAGCATCAACCATTCATTCAAATAATCCTCTAAGAAAACTATTTACAGCTTCAGCCTTAAAACTTTCTTCAACAGCCTTCAAATTCTCCTCCTCAAGCCTGCTAGTTTTTCTCTTCTTCTTACTTACAGCCCTTGCAGCCTCCGCAACTAGAATTGGTCGTTTCGAAGGCTTGAATGAATCTTTTTTAGGCTTAAACCCCTTCACTTTTTGGACCGGTACATCATCTATACCAAGATAACAAAAACAAACTACAATCAATGACAGATATATATAAAATCATTCTCCTCAAAAAATTGCATATATCAAAACACAAAACTCTAAACAATTAAAAACTTACTGTCACCGTTAGAAGACGTGCTTGTTCCAGCAGGTTCAGTAATCGATAGGGCTTCACACTTTTTGATCAAATCAGTCATGAAGGCCATGGCTGATTTATACAAATCATCATCCAATGCAACCCTGCCGATCATTGATGCAGAAACAGCTGGCAGATTGAAAAGACGAGAACGGTATTTCGATGGACTATCAGTAGACGGAACTTCAAAAGAAAAGTTCCCTCCAGTTTTTGCTGCTCTTGTCCACCGCTTCAAAATCAAACTGCTAGGAATGTGCTGGAACTTCAGATTGCATGTTGTAGACCACAACATATCATATCCCTTAATTTGATGCTTACAGATCATACCACTTGACTCCCACTTACGGCAGGAACACTTGATTTCACCGTTTTCAAAATCAACCTTCAACACCCTACTATCCAACCTTGTAAGGTCATCCTCCAATATGAAGACATCAAACATTCCTACATGTCCTTCTGGTTCTATCTCCGTATTTGAAAAAATATTATACGCAAGAGATTCCTTGTACTGATCCAGGAAAAACTTGAATATCTTCGGCGTATACACATTAGCAACTTGCTTCACAATAGGGCTAGTAGAAAACCGAGAATCAGCCAACCTAGATAAGGCATAGTACTCTTCTTGTTCTTCAGCATCCCTCTTATTATCAAGCATCCTCTCAAAGTGCACAAAGAACCTACTAACGCTAAACTCTGACTGCAAGTAATGTCGAATATTACTATTGCATCACTCACTTAGCTGGGTACTCTTCATTCCCGCACCAAAATGACAATTCACCCAGGCTGAAGACCACTTCGTCCTGACTTTGTAAATGCCCTGTAACCAACTGTGTCCCAAAGGTCCCTTCCTAGGAAAACACTTCTCAATCATCTTCTTCCAATTATACTCAAAATCATCCTCATCATCAGCATTATACATCAAATAGGTATGGCATGGTAAAATCAAATTACCACACTATACCATATGGTATGACATGGTAAAATCAAATTACCACACTATACCACATGGTATGGCAATGTAAAATAAAATTACCACACTATACCACATGGTATGACATGGTAAAATCACTTACAGCAGCAACAAAATCCCAAAAAACCACACTATACCACAAGCTATACATGATAACATCAAGTTACCATATTTTACCACATGGTATGACATGGTAAAATAAATTATCACACATAACCACACCTTTAACTTGAAACTACCACACTATATCACATGGTAAGGCATGGTAAAATCAAATTACAACACTAAACCGATGATTCCAAACATGGTACAAGTAATTACCACCATGGTATGATATGGTAAAACTTAAATACAGAGCACAATAACATCACAAAACAACACTATAGTATCACCTCTCATCGTATACCAGTAATTACCACCATGGTACCATATGGTATCTAACACATTCAAACTTCAATAAACAAACAAATTTGTATATCTTACCTCCTGATTCACCAGAGTTAGCTGAATGATCAAATCCAAGATCAATAGATGAAGAAGCAGTTCCAACAACGCTAGATGAAGAACCAGATCCTACAACGCTGGTTGAAGAACCAGATCTATCAAATGGAACAACATCGCCACAATTTACGTAACTCATCTCACAAGAATACTGCAAAAACACCAAAACACAAAGAACATAACACATGAACAAGCTCGATTAGCTAAACATGAACAAGCTCGACTAGCAGCAATGAAAAACCTCCAACGAAACCAGAGATCAACAGAAAACTCGATTAGCTAAACAGGAAGAATAAAAAAACTAATATCTAACCTCGTCGTCGATCAATTATGGAGAATCAGAAAAGATTCGCCGTCCCCTGTT
Organism: Linum tenue; assembly: GCA_946122785.1. Classification (NCBI taxonomy): domain Eukaryota; kingdom Viridiplantae; phylum Streptophyta; class Magnoliopsida; order Malpighiales; family Linaceae; genus Linum; species Linum tenue. Next base: position 53,923,236 of record CAMGYJ010000008.1, on the reverse strand, counting down.
TCTCAGCGGCTGCTCGCAGTTTCTCTCTCCAAAAACCGAATCCAACTCGCGCACATGTCGAACAATTATGGAGAATCAGAAAGCTCGATTCGAAGCTGCTGCTCGCAGTTTCTATCGCCGTCGATCAATTATGGAGAATCGCCGTCCTTGTTTCTCAGCTGCTGCTCGTAGTTTCTCTCTCCAAAAACCGAATCCAACTCGCGCACAGAAAGATTCGCAACGAACAAAAGGGGGAAGTCATTAATTCAAAAAATCGGACAAAAATGCCCCTGACCATCACCGCATCAACCACAGCCACACGATCAGCCCGACCCAAATCTACGGTCCTAAGGTGGTTACTCACGGGTGAGTAACAAAGGGTTACTCACCCTATCCTAAGCCGTTAATTCCCTAAATATTGCTTTTTTTTTTTATTTACCACGAATAAAGTTGTTTAAAAACTATTTACAAGAATATTGTGTTTTGAAGGGGGTAAGGTAGCGACGGCGCCCGAGACTCAGGCGTTGGCGCTATTTGAAATTTTAAAAAATATCAAATAGCGCCAAAGCCTAAGACTCGGGCGCCCTTCCTCGCCCCACTCCCTCTCGCCAGAACCACACACCCCTGACCCCCCTCCCTCCCTCCTCCTTCACCTCCTCCAACCCAGCGCCGAAGGAAAGAGCGGGGACGCCGAGAAGAAGAGGGCACCGCCTTAGTCTTAGGCGGCCGCGCTCAAAGCCAGACGAAGGAGCCAAACCCAGAGCGCCGTCGCAGATCCACTTCTCCCCGCCATGTCCGATAACGACGAGCAGCAGGCGCCCGGCAGAGGACGAGGCAGAGGGCGGCGAGGGCGTCGCGGCGGCAGCGGCGAACGCTACATGAATAAGTGTGTGTGGCGGTGGCCGGTTTCAGCCGCCGGCGACAATTTTTTTTATTTGTTCTAATTTTTTTTTCCAGTTTCTAGGCTTATGGATCCTTGTTCGATGAGACCACCACCTGCGACAATCGATACAGCTTCGGTGGATCCGGAACATCTTTGGGGGCATGGTCACCATCGTATTGACGCAGTTTGGGCAAACGAGGTAAGTTTTCAAACTATTTCTATAGTTTTTTATTAGCTGAATAATAGAATAGAATAGAATTAAATAAATTACGAATAGAGGTAAATTAAAATACGAATAGAATTAGATTAAATTACGAGTAGTATTAGAATAAGTTTAGTTTAGATATATAAATATAAATATTAGGTGAATTGAATTAATATAAGTTTTGTGCATTAATTATAGGCTGGTGATCGATCTTACCACATTCGTCATACGGGAAATTTAGTACGATACCATCCACTTTACCTGCCGTATCTGGCCGATGCGGGCTTGTCTAGTGTTTTGCCACTAGCCCCTCTTACCGGTGATCCGGGTTTGATTACTGCGCTCGTAGAGCGTTGGCGACCCGAGACATCGACCTTCCACAAGTCGTTCGATGAGGTGATGATCACCCTAGAGGACGTTGCGACACTGACCGGTCTAGCGATCGACGGGGATGCCGTCGTAGTAGACATACCAGACCAGGACTGGTCGGCTATGTGTCTTCGACTGTTAGGAAGGGCTCCTACTGATCTTGGTGGCGGCGTCATCCGGATTGCTTGGCTCAGGGAGACTTTCGATGAGCTACTGCTTTCTACATCACCCCAGACGACAGAGCAGTTTGCAAGAGCGTATGCTCTGTCTCTGATGGGAGGTGTCTTGTTCTCCGATCGGTCTGGAGGTTCAGTTCACCTGTAGTACCTACTTTTGGTGGAGGATTGGCGCAGAGCGGGGAGGTTTGCTTGGGGAGCAGCTGTGCTATCCTACTTGTACCGTGAGATGGGTAGATCGGCGCTGCAGATGACAACATCTTCTTCACTGGGTGGTGACTTTGGTGGATGGTCCGCCTTGCTGATGATCTGGACGTGGGAGCGATTTTCTCATACATCACACTACTACATGCGGAGACGGGTGCGCAGATTACTCAGGACGCAGTGCCACGTGGCCTTCGATGGCTTCCGGCCCACACCCGTCAGCATGGAGATCAGTTCTACCTGTACAAGCTGTGGTTTGACGAGTGCACGACATTCGTGGTTAGTATATAACATTTCGTTTTATAGAATAGTTTTAATTGATTTGTTATAGATTTACGAGTAATTATGTAACCAATCTTTGTGTGTAGTGGCGTCCGTACTTTCATAGAGGTCAGGACTACAACGGTACTGTGATCCAGTCCGACACGTTTCGAGCAATAGTTCCGCTGATCTGCTTCTCATCGCAGATGTGGCATCATCCAGATCGCGTGCTCGGACAGTTTGGGATGATTCAGGACTGGCCTTATCCTCCACATTCCGCGGCTGAGATTAGGTTTTTTCTTCGTCAGGGACAGCATGGGCCATCACGTGGCCAGCAGTTCATACAGGCAGCCAGCGAGTCGATTGAGTTGTGGAACCGACGACATGAGTTCATCGCGGGAACGAGCTACAGTGACGTACCTTTAGCTTACCACTCGGAGCATCGAGAGTGGTATAGAGATGTCACTAGACGTTCAGGCACAGGGAGAGTTGCTGCACTGAACGCAGCAGTGAGTTTTTTATTAATTAAAATTTGCGTTTTAATTGTTTTTAGATGTGTCGAATTTTTGATATTTTATATTTAATTTGCAGTACGACTGCATGGAGTTCGTTGAGTAGGGTTTACGTGATGGGATGAGAGCAGGAGGGCTGTCCTATGACCAAATGGCGGAGTATGCTGACCAGTTGACGTCAGGGTGATAGACCGTTATTTACACATGTTTTTACCCCTGCTCTTACTCCGTTTGAGGTATTGATTCTCGTGTTTTAGGCCGATTTCACGCTAGGTTGTGCTTGTTTATGATATTTCAGGTCCTAGTACGTGAATGGAGGCTTGGGAGCGAGTTTGAGGTCGATTGGACAAGGATCGGACGCATGGCGAGGTTCTGAGGAAGTCGCACGGGCACATCCACAACCCGCACGGCCGTGCAAGTGACCAGTTTGGCCGTGCGGGATTGTGCGTGGGCACGCACGGGATTGTGCGTGGCCACGCACGGCCGTGCAAGTGACCAGTTTGGCCGTGCGGGATTGTGCGTGGGCACGCACGGGATTGTGCGTGGCCACGCACGGCCGTGCAAGTGACCAGTTTGGCCGTGCGGGATTGTGCGTGGGCACGCACGGGATTGTGCGTGGCCAAGCACGGCCGTGCAAGGTGCAATTCTGGCCGTGCACGATGGCTGAAGATCGAATTAAGTGAAACGGCGCGTTTCAGGGTGCACGGCCAGAATGGTGATGTGCACGGCCGTGCACCTGGCCGTGCAACTCGGGAAAGCCGGTTTTAAAGCCTAATCCGAGCCAGATGTGGGAGAATCGTGTTTTGAGAGCAAAAACAGAGCCCTAGAGAGAGAAAGTGCGAAGAACACATCCTAGAAGCTGTCTTAGGAGTGGAAATCATCGTCCCGGAGCAGATTATCCTCATCGTTATGAGTATGACTAATCCGATTCTTGTTTTCTCTTCTCTCTGTATGGAGTAGAACCCTTCTCTCACTTGGGTATGAAGAACCCTAGTTCCTTGTGTTAGGGATTTGATTGTAATGACTTGGGATGATATTACTGTTTGATTTTAATCGAATGACGCATGTTTAATGAATTGATTTGAGTCTGATCAGCTTTTCTCAATTTCTGCTGCAACCTGAGATAAATAGAATCTGATTAGGTTGTTAGAGCCTCTTCATTCGATAGTAGGAGATTGGCTATACGAGAGTTAGCCAGTTTACTGCTTTGTACTGGTGTTCTTGGCGCCAGTAGTGGAGTTCTGTGTTCATAGCCTCAGCTTTCTATCCCGGTGAAGACTAGTCGCCTGCCGGGTAGTTAGACTGAGAGGGCTTGGTCAGCTTAAGAGATTCCAAGCTACTGTCGGATCTTCCGCAGTCTAATCAACAGTAAATCAACCCAGGGAATTGCAATTGAACCTAACTAAGGGGCTAGGGGGACTCAATCCCGAGTGACTCTTGCCTGCTTTAGAAACCCGAACAATTTACTGCTTTCTTGTTGCTTTTACTTTTCACAACAATCACTCGACTTAGTTTGCTAGATAATAGAGAATCACGGAGTAAGCAGTAGATCTAGACCCCGGGTTGATAATTAAACTTGCATATACTGCAGTCCCTTTCATTGGTTACACTTGGCCATTGTTAGGTGTTGTGTTTTAGCGTGTCAAGTTTTTGGCGCCGTTGCCGGGGAACCCTCTAGGTTATTGGGGAAACGTGATAATTTGTTACTCTAGCTTTTTATTTATTGCATTTTTTTTCTTTTCCACCCTTGCTTTTCACTTGGGTGTTATGTTTTTGTTGGTGCGGCTCTGAAACATGGATCCTCATGGCTTCTCCAACCATTGGGGGTATCAACCACCATCCGTGTGGTATTACCCCGAGACTTCCTGGAGCAATCAAGGAGGAGAAGACTATGGAGTCGGATGTCAGTACCAACCCCCCTACTATGGAGAACAACCAAACCCTTGGGAACCTCAGGAACAATATCCTTTTCAAGAAGAGTTCCTGCCACAACCAGCAGAGCCATGCTACACTTCACTGGAAGATCCGAACAAACAATTAAGACTTCTCGTGGAGCAGTTTGCTCGAGACGCTGAGAGAGCATGCTCCAAGATGGATCTTCAAATCCAAGCCCTTGACTCTTCCGATCCCTCATTGCTCCATGACATGGAGCAGACTGTTCAGTGGTCAGCGAAGCAAACAGAGTGGGTGAAGCAAATTTGCTCACATCCTGCTCAAGATCACCTTTCTGCTGCTACGCTAGAAGAGGCGGAGTATGACAAGGGCAGCGGGGGCGTTGAGGAGCCTACAGAAGTTATCCCAGAGAACTCCCATGATGATCATGATCAGGAAAGTCCTCTGGTGGCAGATCACACCGTTCCTCATTTATGCTGTAGCATGCTGGGCCTGTGCGAGGAGAGGCAAGATGATCCCATTGAAGAAATTGCTTGGCGACTTGCTCTCCAATCTGTTCTGGAAGAAGAAGAGCGAGCAAGGATGAGGAAGGAAGTTGTGGAGGATGAGGAAGGAAGTAAAGAAGAGGTAGTTCTTGATCTTTTCCAAGGGGAGAGACCACATTTTGAAGAAGGAAGGGGGGTTGTGGAAGCAATTGGCGTCCAGGTTGAGGATGAAGTTGAAGTGGAAGAGGCTTGCACCGGGCCTATGTTACATTTGATCTCTCCACCAAACTTCGAGGAGCTGCTTGGCAAGGACCCATTTGCAGTGTCTCTTTGCCCAACTAAGACCACATCAACATCAATCCCTCTTGGTGGATGCGATGGTGGCCAATCGATGCTGTCTTATCGGGTTTGGGGCAATGAGACAAGAGCAGATGCGAAGGAGAGGTCTCGTGAGTGGAGACTTCATCTTCCTCAAGGTCACGAGCTGTCTTCATCACCTATCACTTCACTTGCTTGTGACTTGAGACTCCACATCATCGATGAGAACCTCAACTTCAAGGAGGTTTTGGGGTGGACCGAAACTTAGGAGCCACCGTCTAGCTAAGACGTAAAAGAAGCGCTTGTGGGGAGGCAACCCCACCAAGGTTTGTTTTTCTTTTGTTTGTTTTTGTCGGTTTTTCCACTTGGAACTATGGTTTCTATCACCCAGTGTGTTTTGCTGATGCTAGCCCCGCTGACTGGTCCACTTCCAGTCCCCCAACAGTGTTTTAATCCGGTAACATCGTTCCCCTTCTCTTTCCCTCTACTCCATTGAGGGCAATGTCGTGCTTAAGTGTGGGGGGATGCTTTGTATCGGTTGGAATATTTATGATGGTGCTTGGAGCCTAGTCCGCTGTCCAAATCTTACGATTTGAGGGCTCCAAGTACTGCTGTTTGATCATATTGGCACTGTGTTTTGATGGATGAATTGATTGGTTTTCGGATTAATGCATGACAACTTGTTTGCGACTAGGACAACCTATGATGAGGACTGAGATGTGCAGTAGAACGATTTAGAGGTTCAGTTTTCCAACTGTTTGCTTGCCAACTGTGACTTGATCTGACTTGATCTGATTACTTGTTCTTGACAGTCGTTTATGCATCTAGTTCAGGGTATCAGAATGTGAGATAGAGCATATAGGTAGCCATGTGAGATTTGAGCCTGCTCGTTTCTTTTTTGTGCGATAGATCCCTCTTCCATGATGTGTAGCATTCACGTTGTCACTAGCTAAGATGATTGGGGCATAGGATTAGCCCACGCCCAAAAACTGACTCTCCTGATGTGTCATATCCCCTAGTCAGCCCCTTTGAGCCGTGTGTTATCCTTTCTTTTGGTCTATAATGAAAAAAATCACCCTTGTTGCATCTTTTAGAAGGTTCCACAGAGTAGTTTTTATATATTCTCTGCTGTTTCTGCTAAAGTCTATGTGAGTGTTGGAGGTAGTGCTTAAAAGTTGGGCAGGTATTTGAAATTTATGCAGAAGTGGTGGCTCTCTTAAGAAATGAAAAGAAAAATGAAAGAAAAACAAAGAAAAAAATTGAAAGCAAAAGAGAGCCACTACCAAAAATCTGAATAATGCCCAGTAAGCAGTGTTTCTTAGCAGTCTAGCTTGGAAATGCTGATGTTTATGCCTCCTTCGCTCTTGTGCTCTTGAGATGTTGAGTAATGCAGAATAGCAGAAAGAAAATACCGGGTTGTTTGACTGTGATTGTGTGTTTGGGAAATGTGGAACCTTTTGCTATGAATACTTCCACCACCTAAAAGGCCTTTTCCCCATGTCCAAGACCCTAGCCAGTCATTTGAACCTGTGTCTAAGACCTCCTGATTAGTTAGTGGTGACACCCCATATGTGAACTCTAGCATTTAGAGGCTGCCATCATGGTGAAGAGATGATAGGTATTGAGAGAAATAGCATGCGCATCTTTCGCATCAAATTGTCCTGACCCCACTGGTCGAGAGTGAGTGATTCATTTTCATTTTCTATATGCTCTTGTACCCCGGTGAGGACCTAGATTGCTCGGTCTCTATTCTGATGTCTTGAGTTGGATGCATGAGTTGACTGTTTTGAGTAAGTGGTTGAATCAAGTCTAGGTTGGCCAGTGAACAGACGGGAGACTCTTCCTTTACTCGATTTGCTGCACTCGAATGTCCTTTGTGGTGGTTGTCCAGGTTGTTATTGAGGTTGTGCATGTATTGATGTTTGAAAACCAGTGCGATTCACGTGTTCTGTGCCTTTATGACTTGTCCCCAATGTTGGTTGATTGAAATATGTAAGCTTACCTGGTGTCTGACTTGGTTTGCTTGGGGACAAGCAAACGGTTAAGTGTGGGGGAGTTTGATAGACCGTTATTTACACATGTTTTTACCCCTGCTCTTACTCCGTTTGAGGTATTGATTCTCGTGTTTTAGGCCGATTTCACGCTAGGTTGTGCTTGTTTATGATATTTCAGGTCCTAGTACGTGAATGGAGGCTTGGGAGCGAGTTTGAGGTCGATTGGACAAGGATCGGACGCATGGCGAGGTTCTGAGGAAGTCGCACGGGCACATCCACAACCCGCACGGCCGTGCAAGTGACCAGTTTGGCCGTGCGGGATTGTGCGTGGGCACGCACGGGATTGTGCGTGGCCACGCACGGCCGTGCAAGTGACCAGTTTGGCAGTGCGGGATTGTGCGTGGCCACGCACGGCCGTGCAAGTGACCAGTTTGGCCGTGCGGGATTGTGCGTGGGCACGCACGGGATTGTGCGTGGCCACGCACGGCCGTGCAAGGTGCAATCCTGGCCGTGCACAATGGCTGAAGATCGAATTAAGTGAAACGGGCGTTTCAGGGTGCACGGCCAGAATGGTGATGTGCACGGCCGTGCACCTGGCCGTGCAACTCGGAAAGCCGGTTTTAAAGCCTAATCCGAGCCAGAAGTGGGAGAATCGTGTTTTGAGAGCAAAAACAGAGCCCTAGAGAGAGAAAATGCGAAGAACACATCCTAGAAGCTGTCTTAGAGCTGGATTTCATCGAATCGAGCCTGGAGATCGTCATAGGAGTGGAAATCATCGTCCCGGAGCATATTATCCTCATCGTTATGAGTATGACTAATCCGATTCTTGTTTTCTCTTCTCTCTCTATGGAGTAGAACCCGCCTCTCACTTGGGTATGAAGAACCCTAGTTCCTTGTGTTAGGGATTTGATTGTAATGACTTGGGATGATATTACTGTTTGATTTTAATAGAATGACGCATGTTTAATGAATTGATTTGAGTCTGATCAGCTTTTCTCAATTTCTGTTGCAACCTGAGATAGATAGAATCTGATTAGGTTGTTAGAGCCTCTTCATTCGATAGTAGGAGATTGGCTATACGAGAGTTAGCCAGTTTACTGCTTTGTACTGGTGTTCTTGGCGCCAGTAGTGGAGTTCTGTGTTCATAGCCTCAGCTTTCTATCCCGGTGAAGACTAGTCGTCTGCCGGGTAGTTAGACTGAGAGGGCTTGGTCAGCTTAAGAGATTCCAAGCTACTGTCGGATCTTCCGCAGTCTAATCAACAGTAAATCAACCCAGGGAATTGCAATTGAACCTAACTAAGGGGCTAGGGGGACTCAATCCCGAGTGACTCTTGCCTGCTTTAGAAACCCGAACAATTTACTGCTTTCTTGTTGCTTTTACTTTTCACAACAATCACTCGACTTAGTTTGCTAGATAATAGAGAATCACGGAGTAAGCAGTATATCTAGACCCCGGGTTGATAATTAAACTTGCCTATAATGCAGTCCCTTTCATTGGTTACACTTGGCCATTGTTAGGTGTTGTGTTTTAGCGTGTCACAGGGGTTACAGCTTTAGGTTTTAGTGATCGTCGACATCCTGATACAGAGCCGATACAGCGGTACCCTGATGAGTGCAACTTAGCCATCTGGCCAGAGCGTAGGGCTTAGCCATCGGACTGGGGCGTGCCACCGCCACAGTTCACAGAGGAGCCCAGGAGGAGGAGACAACGACGTGAGCAGCATGACGTACCTCGAGGAGTGAGGTACTCAGATCGTCAGCTAGTCAGACCTACTTCGACCTTCACCTTCCACCAGCCTTCTCAGCCACCGTTTCAGCTGGGCGCTTTTACCGGATTTCAGGCAGGCACCAGTTCTAGCCCTCAGTTTCAGCCACAGGAGGATAGCTTTCACACACCGCATCATGCTACAATGGGAGGCAGACACATGGGATCAGGTAGTGCAGACGTGCCACATTTGGACGTCGATGAGTGGGAGCGTCTAGGTGAGCATGTTCAGTCTCAGGCGGCCTTCCAGACATCTCAGTTGGCATATGAGCAGCAGCGACGAGAGGGTGCACCAGATGAGCCAGTTCAGTCTTAGGTGGATGATATGTTCGGCACACAGGATCAGGATGATGGGGCGGAGAGAGATGATCAGTTGCCTCCATGAGACATGAGGCCAGCAAGGTGTGGTACTGGCGGCCATCTAGTGGCAGAGCACGGTGGTCGTCGTGGTGGTCGGCGTGGTGGTCGTAGTGGTCGTTAGTGTATTTATGTACTTCTTTGAGATATTTATTATTATTATGTTCTTTGTGACTATGTATTATTATTATGTACTTCCTTGAGACTATTTATTATTATGTACTTATTTGGGACTATTTTTAATTTCATGCGGACTAATTCATGTTAGTGCTATTGTGCACCACTTCTAATTTCTGCTCCCGTCTCCAACCTCATCTTATCGAATTTCTCCACCAATCGCCAATAGGTATGTTGCACAAGAGAAGCTATAGGAAGTGCATTGAAAACACCATTGATGCTTTCTGCCATGTTGGATGTCAGGATAGACCAACGACGCCCACCATTGTAGTTATCATGTGCTAAACTCCAACGAATCTGATGTTGGTCCACCCAGTTATCACATGAAATATTTCTATCAGTGGCCACCTTCTTAAATTGCTCAACTTGACGATCGAACTTCTCCAAGCGTTTTTCTCCGGCTAACAAAATAAACAACCACACGGGTTAGATAAATTCATGAAAAAATTACATGAAAATAAATAACAAAATTAACTGAAGAAGGCTTACCGACTCGAAATAGTTGCTTATACATAATTCTCCTTTTAGTCTTCCTTTGCAAATTGCTTGCATAGTGTTGCATGCACCACCTCCACTCACAACCTCTTCTGATGTTATTCATGGCTTCATAGAGTCCTGCATGTCTATCTGAGATGATGCATACATCATTTCGATCAGTCAAACCCTGAACGTGACTTATGAACCATGGCCAACTATCAGTATTCTCACTCTCCACTATGGCAAATGCAATTGGAAAAATCTTCTTCCGGCCATCAAATGAGCTCGCCATGAGTAGCACTCCTTTATACTTCCCAGTAAGAAATGTTCCATCAACAACCATGACGCCTCGACAATTCTTGAATCCATCTATACAATGTCCATAAGCCCAAAATACTCGCTGAAATATCGAATGGCCTGGTTGAGTCGAAGGAACTCTTACCCAATCAATCATCGATGTTGGCATTTTTCTTATTACCACCCGCAAGAATGTTTGCAAAAAATCGTAGGATTCTTCCCAATTTCCATGCAACTTCTCCAATGCTCTTTGTTTCCCATACCAAGCCTTCTTGTAAGTAACTTGCATATTAAACTTATCTTTCAACTCGACCTGCACAGTTAGAACATTCAAATTTGGTTGAGCACGTACCAAGTGTTTCACGGACTCAGATATAATGTCGACATCAAGATTGGCGATGATCCGTCGGTTGAGTCGTACTGCTACAAGTAGGCACCAACTCGGCCTTTCTCACGCTCCAATCGCCTCCCACATCTCGACATCCAAACCGCACCATCCAAGGACATTTGTCCTCCTTGTGCATCAAACATCCGATCTTCCAGATTGAAGGTGACGACTCCACCACGTTATACTGAAAGTTGCGTTGTAGTGCATTGTGTTTAATAACCACCGGTGCAGCTTGTTTCGAGTGAAATATTTGCCCCTTGTAGAATTCTCCTTCAAAACCACCAACAATAGACCCTAGAATTACGCCATATGAATCAACATATGATAATTCCTCGTCCTATTTATTACCTTGCAAGTAAAAATATGGAGGATAATTAGGTTGTTCTCCTTCCTCCCCGTCGTCGTCGTCGTCCTCCTCCTCCTCCTCCTCATCATCATCATCATCATCATCATCTTCCTCCTCTCCGTCATCACCGTCATCATAGTCATGATCAGATGGCATGCTCCATGTGTCATCTTCTTCCTCTCCACCCCGATCCTCACTGAGCTCAGCATGTATCTCAGCACCCAAACAATAAGGATTTTGTGCCATAAAATTCCAAAGCACATTTAAGCTATCATCATCGACAATAGGCATTGCATAATGAAATAAAACACCATTCTGCCATTCTGGAAGACAGTAAGTGAAACCTGTAATCACAACACTATCTTGTACTGTTTCGTCTCTACGCAGTATTCTCCGAATTAGATTATCACAAAGTTTCTGATAGTTCACCCTGGGTGGAATAGTCATCTGAAAACTTACACCACCAACAAAATGGACACCCAAATTGTCCTCTACTTTCTCTGATTTCCACCGAACAGCTAGTTCAAATTTTCTAAAACCACTACATAAAAAACAAACTCACTAATTACTAACTGGACAAAATCATTATGATGAATACATTAAAAAAAAATACGTCTCTTACCTATTATTAGCCATCTTTCCAGCAACCAGACAGCAACACCAGAGCTTCTTTCGGAACTTCTTTCAGTTTTTTTTTGTGGTGAAGAACCGAAAGAAAGGTGCAGTATATATAGTGATGGGTGGTGCTGGAGTGGAAGAAAAAGGCAACGACAAAGCCCCAGTCTGGGGCGCCGCCTCTTTTACTTATTTTTAAGCGACAAAGCCCCAGTATGGGGCGCTGTCACTTTCACTATTTTTAAAGGCCAAAAGCCCCTGTCTCGGGGCCGCCGCTGGATTTTCTTGAAAAAACAGCACCTAGCGGCCGCACCTGAGTCTAAGGCTTTAGCGCTTTAAACATACCAAAAAACACAATATTCTTGTAAATAGTTTTTAAACCACTATATTCGTGGTAAATTAAAAAAAAACAATATTTAGGGAATTAACCCGTTGGAATGAGAGCACATATTGGATTTTTCCCAAAATACACATATTTTTTTAAAAATTTCTCAAAATAAACACGTTATAATTTTTTTTACAATCTATACATGTTGGGGCATTCACCGCAGCCGACCGAAGCGGTGAATGCATCACCGCGGCTGACAAAAGCGGTAAATACCTAACCTGCGTTGAAACTTTATACAAACGTAACTTTGCGCTCGGTTATTCGATTGTAACAATTTTTTTATTCCGCATAATTTTTTGAGATCTTGCAATCCGCAAATAGCCATAGGCGGTTTAGTCCCCCCTTCGTCCCAACAAAAAGAACGTTTGCTACCCCGAATGAGCATTTTTCATTACGCCAAACTTTGACCGATCATAATTTTGTGCTCCGCAATCCGAACGTTTGGATGTGGAAATTTGAAAACGTTGGAATTTGTCTGAATTTCCATGTTTTACAAAACCAAGGAATTGACTTGTGGAAATTGAAAAAAATTTCACGTTTGGATCGGGTTTAGTTTTGTGGGAATTGATGGTGTGGAATTTGGAAAAAGAAGTAAGAAAACGTGGTAATGTCAAATTACTAGGGGGAGGTATAGTATTCTGAATTACCATGAATGAGGTAATTGAAGCAAATTTCCATGGTTCAATTCCCATACCCTTTTTGCTCTCCCAAACGTGGGTTTTTAACCCAATTACTGCATTATGTGGTAATTGGGTCCAATTACTGCATTACATTTCCACATCCAAACGTATGATTTTTTTTATTTTGCATAACTTTTTAAGAGCTACAACTTTTATCATAGCCATAATTTCAGAATGTATATGGATTTGCAAAAAGTAAAGGCAAAGTTATTCCCAAAACCCCTTATTCGGCCATAATTGTACACATTTTATCTCCGATTCTCTTTGATGTTTGTTGCAATTGAACTCCAAAAAGGTTGGTTTAACGCGAGGTTGCTTGTATTTCAGTGTGTTTCATATCCTAATAGGTAAAACCAAACTCGGAGTCGGAAGTGGGAAGGAGCAAAGACCGGGCAAAGAGGTGGAGACAGCCAGTGTTCACGGCCAAACGAAGTTCACGGTCTCACAAGACCGTGAACTGGAGCCAGAAACCGTGAACCGAGTTGCAAGTAGAGGGGGTTTTCAAGAAATTGACTCCTAGGTGGTTCACGGTCGCTAAGACCGTGAACAGAGGCTACTGACCGTGAACCCAAGCAAATGAAGCAGTGCGCTTTGGTCGCAGCACTAAGTTCACGAACGCGTTTCAATGTTCACGGCCGTGAACTGGGCGCGATCTCCATTTCAAAGGCCAGCTGAAAGGAAGAATGGGGGAGAGACCTAGAGTGAGAAACTTCTCCTTCTTTAGATTTTAGAGTGAGAAAGTGACGAACCAAAGAAGAGAAAAAGCTATGGTTTTTTCTCCAAGCAAGGTTTTGGTAATTTCTTCCCCAAAGTAGGATTTCTTCAGCACAAGGAGCAATGATTGCATCTTCTTGATGGTTTCCCTTTCCCTCTCTTGAGTTTTCCCTTCTCTGTAGTCCCTTTTTTCACTTGGGTGTTTGTGAACCCTAGCTACAATTATGTGAATGCTTGTATGAGTTGAATGATTTGTGTGTGATTTTATTTTAATGTGAATGTGGAGGTATTCTTCAGAAATGATTGTGTTGTGTGAAAGCCTATCAATCTAATTGTCATTCTAACCTAGCTTAGAGAGGAGACCTCCTTAGGTTAGGAGACTCATTGGGTGTTCTTGGGCATTTCATGCCTCCTAGACTAGTTTAGAGAGGAAACCTCCTTTACCCAAGAGGCTCAGTTTCCTTGGGCCTTCAATGCCTCCTAAACTAGTTTAGAGAGAACCCTCCTTAACCTAAGAGGCTCATTTCGAGATGGGTTTCCTTGGGCATTCAATGCCTCCTAAGCTAGTTTAGAGAGAACCCTTCTTAACTTAAGAGGCTCTATTAGAGATTGGTTTCCTTGGGCATTCAATGCCTCCTAATCTAGTTTAGAGAGAACCCTCCTTAACTTAAGAGGCTCTATTAGAGATGGGTTTCCTTGGGCATTTTATGCCTCCTATTCTAGGTTAGTTAAAGGGCAAACCTTCTAATTCGCATTAGCACTTAGGGTTTGGTTGTGGGTGGCCGTCAGAACTCCAAGTCGAGGGTGAAGTCTAACCATTCCTTAGTTGATAGGCTGAGAGGGTCACATTAGTTGCTTGGATCGTATCTCATTCCTAAACCTAGAAGCTAAGAGGGTAGTTGCGGCTGCTTGTTAGACTTCCCTACGGTTTATGACCCCCTAACCACACACGGTCGTTCAATTCTTCAAGTCATAATTGTTAGTTTGGGGGAGCAACACCCGGGTGAAACTTTCTCGACTAGTGTCAAATCCATTTTACCTTTGCAAAGCAATTTAGTTTTTAGACCTTTGTTTTCACCAAAACCAATCCGCTAGATAATGTTTCAAACAGTCGAAGTAGCGGTACATTGACTGGCCTGGGTCGATATTTAAACATACTTGCCCTATATTTCACCTATCTAAGGTTTATACATGGACCTTAGGTGGGAATTTATTGTGATAGTCAGAGTGAAGTTTTTTGCTCCTTTGCTGGGGACTTCGGACGTTATCGTGAAAAATTTGTTTGGTGTTAATCTAGCTTTTAATTTATGTTTTTGTTAAGTTGTGAAGTGTTTGCTTGTGATATACGTGTTGTGTTCTTTGAGTGTGTGTAGGGAGGTCCATGAACCGGAGCAATCCAACTCCTTTAACACCACTAGACGAGGACATCGACTGGACCCTCCGACTTCTATCTCGAGAGAGGGAGCAAGCGGAGGCAAGAAGGAGAAGTGAAGAAAGGGGACAACAAGTTGGTCCTGAAATTGAAGTAATTGAAAGAGGAGTTGAAGTTGAGATGGGGAAGCAGGAGAGGAGGAAGGGCCAAGGACTATGGGCTATTACATGGCTCCACGGGTGGCGGATATCCAATCTCCCATCTTACATCCTCCAGTGGCACCAACAAATTTGAGATCAAGCCCTCTCTCGTGACGATGATTCAACAAAATGCCTACTTCCACGGGCTTGCCCATGAATCACCATGAGAGCATGTCCAAAGGTTTCTTGAGCTAGCAGGAAGCTTGAAGATTAATGGCGTCCCCGAGGAGGCATTGCTATTGAAGCTCTTCCCCTATTCTTTGTGGGGTAGGCCTACAAGGTGAAGCTAAGCCGTCTCTAGTACAAGTAAAAATTCCACCCGTTGAACGGTTTGCCTAATTGAGGATGTGTTTTTAAGTGAACGGATGGAGCATCCGATCCCCCTTAATTTCATCGACCCTCCACACAAAGTGAGGAATAGGAGTTAAAAGAAGTACTCTGGCGATCGACATATGTACATAAATTGCTCTTGCTCACCTAATAAGGGCCGACCGCGCATAAAAACTGCAGTTGGAACCCTAGCAAAGTAAAACAAAAGAAAAAGAAACAAATAATAAGGAAAGGGGGTTCCAAAAAGTGAGATGAAATGAAAGAGCACCCGATATAAAGAGTCCTTGGTCGTTAAATTGTGTCAGTCTCCTTGTCCATGAATTGGCTGTCTTAGTTCCACTGCTTCTCATGATCCTGGCTTGAGTCTAGTACTCGCATTGAGAGAGATAGGGGACGTCTTAGAAGACCATTTGACCTCGTAAGTTGCTAAATGATTTAGGAAATTCTCTACAGATGATCGGGGTTGCATGTTGCTATAAAGGTCTGGAGAGCTGCATTGGTTTGAGTCAGATTTGCTTGGGGATTAAGTGTGGGGGAATTTGATAGCACCATATTTTCACATGTTTGCACACTTGTTTCTTAACCGTTTTGGCTCCAATTTATGTTTTATTGGCCTATTTGCGCTAGGTTGTGTTATTTTGTCATATTTCAGGTCCTAGTGAGTAAAGGGAGGCATAGGCGCAAGTTTCAAGTCAATCGGAGATCAATTGGCAATTCAGGAGAATAAACTCGGGAATGACCTAAAGAAGAATGGATTTCTACCTCATTCATGGACAGCGAATCATGCAAGCTTTTCATGAAAAGAAAGAGGACGAGACTACGAGCGTCTAGGATCAAACAATAACTGATTTGGAATCCGGACGAGGGAGAAACGAAGCATTGAATATAGGGGAACGGGTTCCGCGGAAGAAACATGGGCACACTACCCTAGAAACACTGCCGTGTTTCATCTGGCACCTGCCAGTGTTTTTTATACCGAGCCTCTCTTGTGAAGACTACTGAAGGGTTCCAAAACACGGGCAGGACCAAAACACGGGCAGGACTAAACATGATAGTGTTTCGGACCGTGTTTCTCCCCCTGCTCGTAGGGGTGGAAATCGGTACGGTATCGGTATCCCAATACCAAATACCGAAATCCCGAATACTGAATTACACTCTAAAATCAATCCCAATCCCTAAATATTTCGGTATCTCAATCGGTATTATCGAATACAAAATTAATTATCATTATAATTAATAATTAAATATATAAATTAAATTTTATTGTTTAATTTAGGAGGAAAAAGACTAAGCAAAGAGTTTTGACTGAGGATATTGTTAAGGAGAATGGAGGAGAGGAGACATCTCAAGTTCTTGTCATTGGTAATCATTAATTTGACGAATTGGAGGTTGAGAGATGACTATTAATAGTGATGGAATGATCTATGTATAATTAAATGACACTCTTGGTGGTTGAGGGTCGTGTAGTAGTGAATGAGAGAGTCTAGTTGAGAGGATAAAATACATACTAACCTATATTTCGGTATTGATCAGTATTTCGGTATATATCGATCCCAATCCCGTAATCCCTAATACCGAAAAAAAATTGAAATTCATTACCAACCCAATCCTATGAAATAATACGTGTATTTGGTAATACCAAATATAGACAAATTCGGTACGGTATTTGGTATATCCCATATACCGGTAGCAAACTTCCAGCCTTACCTGCTCGGGTATAAGTCTATTTTCTTTGTTTTTTGAGAGGAGAGCGCTAGGTTTTGTTTCCCAAACACCCAAGGGACGAACCCTAGAGAGAGAGAGCGACTTGGGAAGATTTTTGGAGCTATTTTGGAGGATTTCTTCGCCATTGGAGCTCGAGAATCAAGCTTGGAGATGGAGATTGAAGATCTCGATTAGATTTCTGCAGTCTCTCTCTTCTCTATGGAGTAACTTCCCTTTACTTAGGTTTTGAGAAACCCTAGTTCCATGTGTTAGGATCTTTCTTGTATGAAGTTTTGATGCTATATTGCATGATTATAATCAATTGAGGCATGATTTATTGAGTCAATTGAATCCTGATCAAATTCTCTTGATTAATGCTTTAACCTATGATAGATAGAATCTGATTAGGTTAATAGAGCTTCCTTGATTGATAGTAGTGAATTGGTTGTGCGAGAGTCGGTCAATTCACTGCTTTGTACTGAATTCATTCTAGTAGTAGAGATCTGTGTGAATCACCTTAACAATCTATCCCGGGGAAGGCTAGTCGCCTGCCGGGTATTCTGTCTAAGAGGGCTTGGTCAACTTAAGAGATTCCAAGCTAATTTAGGATCTTCCGCAGTTTAATAAACAGTAGAACAACCAAAAGGAATTGCAACTTGTACCTAGTTGAGGAGCTAGGCGGAATCATACCTAAGTGAGTTCCCAACCTGTAATTAGTAGAGTAGTTAGTAGAGTAGTTTAGTAAATCAATCTTTAATCTAGTTTGCTAGATAATGAACCGAAGCTGAGTAATAGTAACTCTAGATACCCGGATTCGATATTTATTACTTGTGTCACTATATTGCAGTCCCTTTCTTTGGTTACACTTAGCCATTGTAAAGAGTTGTGTCGTAGTATGTCAAAGACCGTGAACGGGCAAACGGGTCCGTGAACCTGGGTGCTTCCACGTGTGTCAAACCCACCGGGTTGCCCGAGTTCACGGACGGATTGCAGTGTTCACGGTCTCTAAGGCTATGAACACTGCAATCCGTCCGTGAACTCAAGGGTCTGCCTATAAAAGGGTCGTGAACGTCGACTCTTCACTTCACGACGCAAAATTTGCCGGAAATTTTCCAATCTCGCCAGGAAAACCGCGAAATTCCAATGGTTTTCAGCCATTTCACCCACTTCCGGCGAGCAAAACCAAAAACCAAGCATAGACCCATTCTCCCCTCATCAAAAGCGGCATTCACAGAGATTTTGGGCAGATTTGGAGCACATTTTTTCCGGTGAAGTCGCCACCGCTGAGCCTCCAACGAGAGTCCGGCGAGCTTTCGACGAAGCTTTGGAAACCTTCTCCGGTCTATTTTTCGGCCAATTTTCACCGTCCTCGCCCTCACCTAAATTCCTCCTATATCCTACTTGAGTCTCCAGGTTGGTTTTCAGCTCTACCTTGTTTAATTTGGGAGAATCAGATTAGGTAGTGAAGTGAGGAGAATTTTAGTGAATTGAATGTTGAACTTAGAATTAGGTCGAGGAATTAGGTGAATTAGGGTGATTGAATGATGTTGCTTGAGCATAGTTGAGCTTTGGTGGGCATGTTTTAATTCGAATTGCTTGTATTTATGAAATTTTCCCACCAAGTGCTAATTGCTGAATGATTAGAAATGTTTTGATTGATTGGTGGTTGGTAGCAACCGTGGCATGGTTCGGGTTTGAATTTTTGCGTGAGATAGTCCGTGACCACCTAGAACCATGCCTCGGTGTGCTTATGCTTAATGGTTTTGATTAGATGGATCCATACAAGAAATATAAGGGTGGGGGGGGGGAGATTCTTTTTCCTCCCAATGAGCTGAGATTTACGTTATTTCCACGTATGGTGCATGTTTGTCGATTTTGCAGGATGCTTAACGTGGAGCACGAGTACATTAGTTACTAGGTGAACCACGCCCGTTTCGGAGATAAGTTCGCCTACCAGAGGGACAGCCCGATTGGGCAGCATTGGCGGCTGGACCTAGACATGTTTAACATGTGCAGGTGCCGAGCCGCAATGTCAGGGTTCATTTGTCACCCCCAGTGGCGTCTATTGCTCTCTATAGACGAGCTCATCTACCACGAGCTCTCTATGGAGTTCTAATCCACGTTCGCCCATGTAATCCCGACCTCCAAGAAGAGTCGGCCATACGTGGAGTTTATGCTGGGAGGTCAGCCGCGATTGCTGACCTATGATGGCTTCGCCCAGGCCATGGGGCTCGACCCGACATACATGACGATGACGGAGCGGCAGTACACAGCCAACTTCCACTATCAGGCCGCATTCAGGGCCCTCAGTCGCCCCGAGCATGAGCACAAGGAGTACGAGGCAAGCCGCACCAATGCGGTGTAGCTGAGGACCCTTGGAGGATCTTGCACACCCTGCTCACCTGATCACGAATATAGGGCTGCTAGCTCTCTTCTCCGTGAGACCTCTAGCAGAGCCGATCCCCCTGGGATCGCTGATTGCAACCTCTTTTGCCCGGTGTCTGGGGTGGAACAGGGTGGACACTATCACAACAACAAATTCGGCCTATTAGGAGGAAAAAAAAATTGTCATTTTTTGTTTGTCACAATAGTTACGGTAATATGACAAAAAATAATATATGTCCTATTTGGTACGCCTAATGTGACAAAATAGTAGTTGTCAGAATAAGTCGTCATTTAAGGTGAGTAATGTGACAAATATTTTGTGTCACAATTAAATTTATCACAATAGGTATCCCATACCGGGATGTAAGAGACACAAAAATGACAAATTATATTGTCAGAGTAGCTTTTGTCATATTATCCCTTCTTGAATTATTTAAATGACAAAGTATTTTGTCACAGTAGATAGCAATAATCCTACGACGAGCTGGCAAAAGGGCATGTTCGTCATAATATAGTGGTTTCGGCTTTGACAAAAGACATTTTCGTCATAATATAGTCATTTCGTTTTTTGCTCCAAATTGAAAATTCCAATTTTTGTGTGGGCACCCAAATTACCTCTCCCCACCCGCTCAATCCCTCCCCATATTAATCACGCTCACCTTCCCCACTCCTTGCCTCCGCGTCTCTCTCTCTCTCTCTCTCTTCCTTCTTCTCCTTCTGCCAACAATTAAATCCCCCTTCAACTGCAAAAAAATAAAACCTTAACTCACTCTTGCTCTTCCTCCTCTTTTCTTCTTCCGACCAGGCCGATATAGACAACGTGCGAACGACGGCGATGATGACGAGGTTGGCCACCATCATTTTCTCGTCTTCCGATCTCTCTCGACCTCTTTTACCGTTCTTCTCCATCGCCAGCAGGAAGCTCAGATCCGACTACATAGGTCATTGTCCCGGTAAGATTGCCTCATGCAGATCAGGTTTATTTGTTCGATTTTGTTTTTATTGATGTTTATTATTATTTTTTTCATTTTAGGGTGCTTATCGCTAGGATGGAAAGAGAATAGAGGCGGCGGCCGGATCTGGTTCAATGCCGGAGTCGAGGGGAGGAGCTGTAGCGGGCACAGCCTAGCGGCGATGATGGCGAGTTGCTGCGTGGTAGTGTCGTCGTCCCTGTCCGTCCGAAGGCTCTTCTTCCTCTACCAATCCTCCGCTACTTCTAGATATGGAATTGAGCTCTCTGCACAAGCTTTTCCCTTCATCATCTGCTATGGCGAGCAAATCGAGAATACTTTTGGGGTTCTGTGTTTTTTGGAGTTTTTGGGGACTTTCTTCAATTATTCAGCATCAGAATGTCATCGCATCGAGCTCTCGCCGTTTGTACTCTTCTTTGTCGTTTGTACCCCTTGCAGATCTGAGTTTTTCTATTTAGTGGTTGTCGCTTGAACGAAATTAATTGAATGAGTGTGGTGTTCCTTAGCAGAATCCAAAACTTGAAATATATCTTCTTTGGCAAAGATTAAGGCCATGGTCTGGGTACGTCGGAATTTTTTTTGAATTTATAATTTGTGTCGGTTTTTCCGAAAACTATTTCTCCTAAAATCACCAGATTATGACAACCGCAATGACAATATATATCGTCATAACATCTATGTTTGTCACAATAGACTACCCAGAACCTCAGCTATACTGAAAGCAAATGTGACAACCTTGTTTTAAATTTTTGTCACATTTGATCTATCCTGACGGCGATAAAATGACAAAACTTTGTGACAACATCTTTTGTCATATTATACCTAATATGACAAAATGGGTATCTAATATGACAAATCGCCTCGTCATAAAAAGCCGAATTTGTTGTAGTATATGCATATGGGGGGCATCATCACGAGGCTGGCCCAACACTTCCATGTGAATCTGGAGCGGTGCTCCATCATTGGGAGGACAGAGCCCTTCCGTGTGGCGACTCTCTACAACCAGAAGCTGGTAAGCTGGTTCTTCAAGGAGAGCTTGGGAGGGTGGGGGGGGGGGGGGGTAGAGTACCTTGAGGGGCTCCAACCCTCAGGAATCATGAGGCCAGGAGTTGACCCGACTCTAGTGGAGCTAGATCCAGAGGTCCCACCTGCAGAGTATCCACCTGCTCGAGCTCCCGGTCACCGCCAGTATCTCGCGCTCCAGCCCCCAGCAGCAGCACCATCCAGTGTCGATCCCCTCGTCCAGAGGATGTATCGCCTTGAGACCCACGTTGTGGGAGTGACTTCTCGACTCGACCGGCAGACCGACCTACTTGAGCAGATGGCTCGTTGCCAGGGCCTCATTCTAGATGATGAGCTGGGCCCCTCAACCCAATGAGAGGTAGCCGATGAGGGAGATATGTGGCAGAGCCGATTCCTTTCGCCCCACTGCTCCACTTGGAACTCTGAACTCTTTTGTTTTATTTTTCTCTCTTTTATTTTGTGTGTGTGATCATAAACTTCACCAAGCAAAGCGGTAACATCGCTCTACCCCTATCTTACGCCATTGAGGGCAATGTCGAACTTAAGTGTGGGGGAGGGGGGTAGTTTATTATTATGCTTTTGTGAGTGTGATGGATGCTTGGAGCCTTGATGTATGCCCAAATTTGAAAATTTTGAGGGCTCCAAGCAATGTTTGCATGATCAAAGTGGTCGGTTTTTAGGAGAATCTCGTGTTTAGTGGCATTGACCTTTAACTGTTGCATGTGATCGAGTGTGTCCTATAATGATGACTGAGAGGTGCATTAGGATAGTGCAAAAGTTTAGTTCCTATGTGTGCAAAAATGAATGGATGTCTTGACTCGATTACTTGTTGATTACAATTGACATGCATTGTGTTGTGAAGGTGGAATGAATGATTGGGTGACTAGGTAGCCAGGTGAGGTTTGAGCATATCGTTTTGTTCTTGTGTGCTTAGATCTCGCTTACCATGGCGAGTAACATCACAGTTGTCACTTGTGAGTATGATGGAGGTATAGGATTAGTCCACGCCCAAATG
Organism: Linum tenue; assembly: GCA_946122785.1. Classification (NCBI taxonomy): domain Eukaryota; kingdom Viridiplantae; phylum Streptophyta; class Magnoliopsida; order Malpighiales; family Linaceae; genus Linum; species Linum tenue. Next base: position 53,900,752 of record CAMGYJ010000008.1, on the reverse strand, counting down.
TTGATTGTCCCGCAATGTTTTATCCCCTAGTCAACCCCTTTGAGCCTTGTGACTTTGGGGGTCGTTCTCATGTTATGAACTTTTTGCTTGCGAGCTTAATGGTATTTGATAGAACGACCCCCTATCCTTTCTTCGTGTCTATACGTGTGTCATCCTTGTGTCCCGAAGCTCTCGCTTTTGAGTTCGATTGAGGTTCTACATATGAGGATTGTGCGTGGTTCTTGCTAGGAATGAAAGAGAAAAGAGTAGTGTTGGAGTGAGTTCTTAAAATAGAGCATTGGTTATTACAAGTAGCGTGGCAAGTGTTTAACTCTCTAGTACCGCCTTCCCCTCAAAAAGAAAAGAAAAGGAAAGTAGAAAGAGAAAGAAAGATAAACGAAAAAGAGGTAATAAAACAGTGTCAATAAAGTAGAGAGTGCCACAAAAAATTCAAAGAGTATGCTCTAAGTGGGGTTTCTTGGCATGCAAGCCATTGAAACCCCCACATCATTATTTTAGAACTCCTTCACTACCAAGTCGAAATGTGATAGCAAGAGTAGACAGAGGAAGAGCGCTTAAAGGTAGTTCATGATAGGTGATAGGTTGGAAGGGAGAAGCAAGGTTTTTGGCCGATGCTAGTGGACATTGGTTGTAGGGAAGGTTCGGAGTCGAAAGCATAGAACCTTCGGGTTTAGGATGAAGATGTAGGACCTTATGATGTGTTTGCCCCCACCCAAAAAAGCCTTTTCCCCATGTCCAAGACAATTTCCAGACATTTGAACCCGTGTCTAAGACCTCCGCACAAGCTAGTGATGACAACCATCCCGTGAACTCTAACATTTAGAGGTTTCCGCCATGGTGAAGAGACAATAGGGCTGAGTGTTGATGATTGTGCACATTTTTTGCACCAAAAAGGTCCCGACCCCACTAGTTAAGAGAGTGAGTGATTCATTCTTGCCTTGCATGTAATATCATACCCTGATGAGGAACTTTGTTGCCCATTTGTTTGTTCCTTGGACTTCAATGTTATGCATGATTAGTTGTGGTTGATAAGTGATCTTGTTGAGACTTGCATTGATTCATGAACAAGGTGAGAACTTTTTGTTTGCCTGTTTTGGTGACCTCGAATGTCGTTTGTGGTGGATGTCGGTCATGTGTTAATTGCCCATAGCCATTGAGATTCGCCAATTTGTGCCCTTTGATTTGTCCCCAAATCATTTTATTAGGTTGACAGATTACCTTGTGCGAAATGGTTTGCTTGGGGACAAGCAAACTTCTAAGTGTGGGGGAGTGATTTGGGCCTAATTGTACAGTTTTTATCCCCGATTCTCTTTGATATTTGTTGAAATTGAACTCCAAAATGGTTGGTTTTACGCGAGGTTGCTTGTGTTTCAGTGTGTTATAGATCCTAACAGGTAAAACAAAACCCGGAGTCGGAAGTTGGAAAAAAAGGAACAAAGACCTTGCAAAGAGGTGGAGACAGCCAGTGTTCACGGCTAGACGTTGGAGTTCACGATCTCACAAGACCGTGAACCGAGGAGCAAACAAAGGGGGTTTTCAGGTTACTGACTCCTAGGCAGTTGACGGTCACTAAGACCGTGAACAGAGGCTACTGACTGTGAACCCGAGCAAATGAAGTGGTGCATTTGGATCGCAACACTGAGTTCATGGACACGTTTCAATGTTCACGACCGTGAACTCAGGCCGTGAACTGGGCGCGATCTCCATTACAAAGGCAAGCTGAAAGGAAGAAAGGGGGAGAGATCTAGAGTGAGAAACTTCCCCTTCTTCAGATTTTAGAGTGAGAAAGTGACAAACCAAAGAAGAGGAAAAGCTAGGGTTTGTTCTCCAAGCAAGGTTTTGGGAATTTCTTCCCCAAATGCGGATTTCTTCATCACAAGGAGCAAGGATTGCATCTTCTTGATGGTTTCCCTTTCCCTCTCTTGTGTTTTCCCTTCTCCTAGCATGGAGTAGTCCCTTCTTTCACTTGGATGTTTGTAAACCCTAACTACAATTATGTGAATGCTGGTATGAATTAAATGATTTGTTTGTGGTTGTGTTTTAATGTGAATGTGGAGGTATTATTCAGAAATGATTGTGTTGTGTGAAAGCCTATCAATTTAATTGCCAATATAACCTAGCTTAGAGAGGAGACCTCCTTGGGTTAGGAGACTCATTGGCTGTTCTTGGGCATTTCATGCCTCCTAGGCTAGTTAGAGAGGAAAACTCCTTTACCCAAGAGGACTAGTTTAGAAAGAACCCTCCTTAGCCTAAGAGGCTCGTTTCGTGATGGGTTTCCTTGTGCATTCAATGCCTCCTAATATAGTTTAGAGAGAACCCTACTTAACTTAAGAGGCTCTATTAGAGATGGGTTTCCTTGGGCATTTTATGCTTTCTATTATAGGTTAGTTAAAGGACGAACCTCCTAATTCGCATTAGCACTTAGGGTTTGGTTGTGGCTGGTCGTCCGAACTCCAATTCAAGGGTGAAGTCTAACCATTCCTTAGTTGATAGATTGAGATGGTCACATTAGTATCTTGGATCGTATCCCATTCCTCAACCTAGAAGCTGGTAGCTAGCTTCGGCTACTTGTTAGACTTCACTGCTGTTTATGACCCCCTAACCACATACGGTCGTTCGATTCTTCAAATCGTAATTGTTAGCAAGGGGGAGCAACACCCGGGTGAAGCTTTCACAACTAGTGTCAAATCGATTTTACCTTTGCAAAGCAATTTAGTTTTAGACCTTTGTTTTCTATAAAACCACTCTGCTAGATAATGTTTCAAATAGTCGAAGTAGCGGTACATGGCCCGACCCGGGTTTATATTTAAACATACTTGCCCTATATTTCACCCATCTAAGGTTTATACTTGGACCTTATGCGGGAATTTATTGTGGTAGTCAGAGCGAGTCAACCCCATATATAAAAAAATACTTCCTGTTTTGAAAATTACCTCCTAGTAAAAGTTGTAGTACTTGAAAAGTTATGCGAAATCAAAAAAATATTTCATGACTTTCGGAGTGCGGAGCACAAAGTTATGTTCGGTCAAAGTTTGGCAAAATAGAAAAATTACTCATTCGGTGTAGCAAACGACGTTTTTTCGCGACGAATGAGGGACCAAATTGCTTATGGCTTGTTTGCGGTTTGCAAGATCTCAAAAAATTGTGTCGAATAAAAAAATCGATACGATGGGATAACCGAGCGCAAAGTTACATTCATTTGATGTTTCAATGATGGTCAGACATTCACCGCTTTGGTCAGTCGTGGTTAGAGATGGAAGTTTGGTATCGGTATTTGGGATGTACCGAATCGTACCGAATTATTACTATTTGGTATTACCGAATACCGACTTATTTTTTAGTGATTGGGATTGGGATTCATTTTTTAGTGTTATTCGGTATTCGGGATTACGAGGTTGGGATCTATATATACCGTACTACCGAGAAATGCCGAAAATTTAAAATTAATGAAATATAGCACACAACCTTTCGTCATTTCTCACTCTTTCACAACTTAGAAGCCCTCAGCTAACTCAATTTTGACTTTTCAATTTAAGTCACTCTCGTCTCTCACCTAATCTCTTGTTATTTTCATAACTCCAAAAAGCAAACACTAGTATTAGTCGTCTCTCAGCCTCTAATTCGTCAAATTAAAAATTACCAATGACAAGAAATTGAGATGCCACCTCTCCTCCATTCTCCTTACCCATATCCGAGCTTTAGGCAAACTCAAAACTCTTAGTCGCTTTGCTCTAAATTAAACAATCAAATCTAATTTATATATTAAATTATTAATTGCATACGTAATTAATTTCATATTCGATAATATTGATAGGGATACCAGAGTACCGATTGGGATACCAGAATATTTAGGGATTGAGATTGGGATACCGAAATTATTTAGGGATTGAGATGGGGATTGAAGTTATGGTGTAATTTGGTATTCAGGATTTTGGTATTTGGTATTGGAATACCGATACGGTACTGATTTCCACCCTTAACAGTGGTGATGCATTCACTAGTTTAGTCGGCCGCGGTGAATATCCAAACATGTGTAGATTGAGAATTTTTTTATAACGTGTGTATTTTGATAATTTTTTTAAAAACATGTGTATTATGAAAAAAAATGCACAGATCTGTCAAGGTTATTAAGAAGAAACCATAGTTTTTTTCTTTTTTTCTTCTTCTTTAACTCCAAGTAGACCGGAATCCAGATCGTTGAATTAGTTGAAGTCAACTTACAAAAGCGCGGTCGTTTCATTGCACAGCAACAATGATTCCGTCGCCACGTGCAGGATACAGAGGGGACGATCATCGACCAATGGGATTGCTTCTTTCCAAATGGCCTAAAGCGGCATTTTTACTGTTCTTTGTCTGCTCTGTTTTCACTGTAATATTTTCAATAGCACATTTGAATTTCAGAGATAGTAATCAGATAATATAAGTCTAATGAGAAGAAGCGAGAGAGTACATTGAAACCTCAAATCCTATTTCGCCAAAACGTTATTATTGTATTGGTATCAAAACCTGATTGGGGGTTTTCATCTTTTCCTCTTGTTCTTACACCTTATCTTCTTCTTCTTTCTTTTTCCTTTTCAATTCTCTAAGATCGGACAAACATGGCTTATCAAATGTTATACACGACAGTAGCTTATCCTTTTGGGTCAACAAACACAACCCGATCTGCAACAGGATACCCACTCTCATATCCTCACTATCTTCATGGGTCTGATCAACCAATTACTACAAGTGGATGCTCCTCACTACAAGTGGAGTGAAACTATGGTCAATGTGTTAGCTTCCAAGAACTAGTTGTGTTCTTGGATAGGCTGCAACACCATGATTAAAAGTTGGATTCTACAGTCAGTTGATGAGATAATTGGTAAAAGTGTGAGAAGCATTCAGACTACGGCTAAGGTATGAAAAACTCTAAAACTGTAGATATGCTCAAGAAGATCTTACTAGATTTCTTGAATTGCAAGAACAGTTGTGTAATTTGAAATAAAGAAGTAGAAGTTTATGAGTATCACACCCATTTGATTACTATTTGTGAATAACTAAAGAACTATTAGACAATTCCATTGTGTTCTTGCACAACTAGCAGTCATACTTACTATCAAGCAATCAATGCAGTGAGGGCACATCAAGAGACCAATCTAATCGTTCATTTTCTTATAGACTTGAATGATAATTACCCTATTCTTAGATAACAAGTCTTATTTACCGAGCCATTGCCATCCATGGATCAAATTTTCTATAAAATGGCACAACATGGAAGGCAGTTTTCAAGAAGTCGTGAGTAGAAAAGAGAGATGTTAGAGTCATTGGCAATGGCACTTCAATCCTTGGGTATGAGAGTTCCTGATCAGTAGAGAAATTAATAGAACCTTCTGGAAATATGAGAAGCAAAGGCATGTTTGGAAACTTAAGACCATTTTGTACCTATTGTAATATGCAAAGCCACACATAGGACACTTGTAACACCCTATCTGAACACTCACTTTTACATAAAATACATAATACTTATAAAAGGTTTTTGGGCCCGATTTAAAAACTTTACAAATCAAAGTACAGAAAGGTAAACCGTTTGACAATAGATTCCATGTGGAAACATGTTCAGTCTTCTGCCCACCTCATGAATCAAAAATTGAATGTTGAATCCATTGCTTCTACTTCTACCACTTTTTGCAGCTGCTCTGGATCTGGGGACAAATATTTTACGAAGGGTGAGTCATCACTCAGTGAGTAAATTCTAAACCTAAATAAACAATAGTACACAAGCTGTATTTAGTATGGCACCCTTTAATTATAAGTCATTTATTGCTCACTCCTAATGCTTATTATTCCATTTATAAAAATTCGATATCCAATTATAATTTTGATGATCAATGGAAGAACTACCTCTTTAACCATTTATTAGAAGTCACTACATTATTCACTTATTGCGGTGCTAAGGCACCTTATGTCACTATTCGGTATCTATAATAGGATATGGTTACTTTTCACACCTCTAAGGACAAGAAATCAAATGCTGTTGCTTGGGCACCATTTACTCATTTGCATATAGTCATCAAAATCCATATACATGAACCATCACGATCTTAAGCATCATCAGCTCACTCATTTTCAGTCATGCTAGTAAACAGTTCAGCATATCATTCACATTCCCATGATCAATCATACACACATACCACCGTATTAACCTTGCTAAGTCATTTCATACATGCACCCATGTATAATCCAGTAATCAATCACACATTCACACTAGTACACATATCGATACACACAATGGGGTTAGCCAGATTAAGTGTCTTTTAGCCTTTAATTTGCCAAGTCGTACATTCCCACGGGTAGATCCAGTAGATGCACGAGGCATTGTCATCACACTAACAATATATGCATGAAGTATCGCCATTAGATGCACGAGGCATCGCCAGTACAGTAACAATAGATGCATGAAGCATCGCCAGTAGATGCACGAGGCAATTTCGGTACACCAGGCCTGGTATCGCTCTCCCAGAGAGCTAGGCATAAAGCTGTAGTATCAGATCTCATAGAGTGCATGACAGGTTACCATTAATTTTGATTTAGGCGATCAGAAAATTTCAATCTTATAGGCTTTCCCGTATCACATGATAGCCAAGTAGGTTATCTTAGTATCCTCATATTTTTGCCTTACATGCTTTCTAGTATCACAGTATCGCCAATTAGGCTCTTCCAGTATCATCATATAGCCATTCGGCTATCTACTCCGTCAATGAGAGTCATCTCGGAACTCTTTGATCATTATGATATCAAATAATTATAAAATATATATTTGAAATGATAAAAATTGGACTAATTGGGTTGGTCGAGGTTGAACCATTGAATAACTTTAAAATACATTATATTTTAGCCACTAAGATATAAAATAATAGCATAATATATATTATGCCAGAGAAAATAGCTTGTTTTAGAATGGCAAACCAATGATGTTCATCTGTTTTACTTGATGGCCAAATCCCATGTAGGTCAGGCCCATTCAACTCTTTTATTTTATGGTTAGCGGTTAGCCCATTAGATACCATGCATTAGTTTATTGTTAAAATATTTATTTTTAACAATAAAAAGGAGTATTATTTTTTCCTTTTCATATATATATTTTATCACCACAGAGAAATAAAAGGGCTTAAAGAAAAAAAATTGACACTCCTGGACCCGTTTAAATTCGCATGTGTACGGTAAGTTGGCCCGTCCCACAGAGGAAAGAGAAAAAAAATTGACACTCCCTATTCTACCATTCCTACAAACGCTCATGGAGCAGGGAATTTGAAATGGGGGAAGGTTTTTTTCTCCCTGCTATTATATATTTTTAATTTAAAAAGATACAACAAATGTACTTAGTGTGATTGGTTATTATCCTTGCTTTTCTTTAAAATGGTCATGGTTCGAATCCCAGTACGTGTCTTCTTAATGAATAAAAAAAAGTAATTGTGAAGACCAAAATGTCCTTCCTACTTTCACTCTCGTTGCAGGAAATTTGAAATGGGGAAGCTATTTTCCCCTTCCGCGTATTATAAGTATAGTAGATAGATTTTATTTTTAACAATAAAAAGGAGTATTATTTTTGCCTTTTCATATATATATATATATGGTGGCTTCTATCGTACCTTGGGTAAAATCTAGGGTACGACATACCATGAGTAAAAAAATGCTATCTAGACCTCGAATTAACCGAATTTTTGGACATGATACTATACTCTAACCCTTGATGATTGAAACCTAGGTCTTAGATTTCTAAATCAAAGAGCCTAATCCCTAAGATTGTGCCTGTAATTTGTTGCATATATTTCGACAAATCATAGCCGTTGATTTTTGTTTCTAATTAAATTGATCTTAGTGTATGAGATTTATAAAACTAAGACCTAGATTTTAATCCTTAAGGGTTTGGGAATAATATCAGACACCAAACTATGCTCAATTCGAGGTCTAGATATCATTTTTTTACTCAAGGTATGTTGTACCCTTGATTTTACCCAAGGTACGATAGAATCACCCATATATATATATATATATATATATATATATATATATATATTATCACCACGGAGAAATAAAAGGGCTTAAAGAAAAAAAATTGACACTCCTGGACCAGTTTAAATTCGCATGTGTACGGTAAGTTGGCCCGTTCCACAGAGAAAAGAGAAACAAAATTGACACTCCCTATTCTACCATTCCTACAAACGCTCATGGAGCAGGGAATTTGAAATGGGGGAATGGTTTTTTCCTGCCTGCTATTATATATTTTTAATTTAAAAAGATACAACAAATGTACTTAGTGTGATTGATTATTATCCTTGTTTTTCTTTAAAATTGTCATGGTTCGAATCCCAATATGTATCTTTTTAATGAATAAAAAAAAGTAATATAGATAGATAGATAAGGTTACTGGCACGAATGGAGGTAGCTCATGCCCCCCTTAAGATTATTAAAATAACTTGAATGCAACTTGCATTACCAAAAGATGGCTGTAGTGTAATTGGTAGAAATGCATACTTGCAACCATTAGGTATGGAGTTTGATCAATGGGTTGCTTTATGGTTTTGTATATATATTCAATTTCTTGTGTAGTGTTCAATCTATTGTTGGTTTTGTATATATATTCAATTTTTTGCAATTTCTTGCGTAGTGTTCAATCTATTGTTGTCTCAACAAATAATAATGGGTTGTGTTTCATTTGTAATTTATTATATTTTTGTTCCTATGTCTCCTTTTTCTTTATCTCTTATTAAATTACATAGTTATTTGATTTCACTCTTATTTAATAATAATAGTTATTTGCTCATAAAATTCTTGTTCGACAACTTGATAATAATACCTTTATAACTTATTGTGTTATGTTATAATTTAGATGTGTTAATTATTAGTTCATACAATAAGTATTTTCTTGAGTTTGTGATTTTTCTTTTTTGTCTGTTTAGTGCTTTCTTTAGACAACAAGAATTTCTTTGCAAAAATTTTCTCATGGAATGTTTTCTTAATTTTTAGAATCACTTCATAATCACGGTTATCATTTAGCTCTTACAATAAAGATCAAATGATTTGTTTGAAAAATGAGTGATACAAGTCTTTATGTGATTTTCTTGAAGTCGAGACTAGTCCATCAACATAAAATTCGATAAGTTTATCTCAAATCTTATTTAATAATGATAGTTATTTGCTCATAAAATTCTTGTTTGACTACTTGATAATAATACCTTTCTAACTTATTGTGTTATATTATAATTCAGATGTGTTAATTATTAGTTCATACAATAAGTATTTTCTTGAGTTTGTGATTTTTCTTTTTTGTCTGTTTAGTGCTTTCTTTAGACAACAAGAATTTCTTTGCAAAAATTTTCTCATGGAATGTTTTCTTAATTTTTAGAATCACTTCATAATCACGGTTATCATTTAGCTCTTACAATAAAGATCGAATGATTTGTTTGAAAAATGAGTGATACAAGTCTTTATGTGATTTTCTTCTAGTCCATCAACATAAAATTCGATAAGTTTATCTCAACACTTATCGTCAATATTGCTATTGAATATCATAAATTTCCTTTCACCATTCCACGTAGGGGTGTTCAAACAGTGTGGTTACCATGGTAACCGTTTTAACCAGTTCTATTTGGATAATTTGGTTTGGTTAATTTGGATAATTGGTTTGGTTTGGTTAAAGTTTTTAGCTTGTTTGGTTTAGGTGGTTTGGTTTGGTTTCAGACACTCCTAACCAGCCAAACCAAATTAACCAGATAAATAATTAGTTATATATCTAATATATACACATACTTAATACTTTGAATAGCCACTCAAGAGTTAAACGTTCATCCTTTTAGACTCGTAAAATATAAAGCTTGATATTGTTCTTATAATGTATATTTTTATATGTAGAGTGTAGACCACAACATATGACCGCCTATTTTAGATAAATCTCATACATTATGTTGGATGAAAACTTGAAAGCAAGGTCTTTTTAACCCTATGAAAATTGCTAAAAAAGTAAGTCAATTCAAACAAACACAACAATTCATTAATCCATACCATTGTGATAAATGTTTGTTAGGTGAATAATTCTATACTAACCGTAAGATAATTGCCGTAGTTGCATGTATTTATGTTAAGGGTCAACTATAACTATGTGTTGATTGTAATGTTTTATTCATTATATAAATTGTGAATTAATAAATTAACCGAAAATTTTCTCACTTGATGATAATATGATTTTATATTGGTTAATCTGGTTAACCAATTAACCAAACCGATTAAACTTTAGTTTGGTTAATTTGGTTGTTGCATTAGTTTGGACGGTTTGGTTATGATATTGCATTCCATGGTTAATGAAATTTAGCCTTATTTGGTTTGGTAATAACCATGGTAACCATTTGAACACCCCTAAATTTCCACGCCACGCCGCTCCTCTTAATTATCGGCCCTCCCTAAATGAAATTCCTGGCTCCGTCCCTGGTTACTGGCATAATGTAACCCCAATTCTCCTTATACTAGGAACTTACGTAATAAGTGAAATTACAATAAGCTACCTAGACTAAGTAAAATACATAATTTCAATGCCCTACCTCAAATTGATGGTGCTTACGCAACATCAATTTGTCAGACAAGAACCAATGTCTACTAGTACGAACCGCCTTTGTCAAGAAGTCTGCAGTTTGATCTTCTGTTGACAAGTAACTAAGCTGAAAGACTCAGACTGCCACAAGTTTTCTGATGTAATGAATATTTATCTCAATATGCTTCATTCGGTCATGAAGAACTGGATTAGTAGTTGCTGAAACAATTTTATTAGTAGTCACCAAACAATTTCATAGGCATACTGCACTCCACATCCAATTCACCTAGAAGTTGCTGAAACCATACAAGTTCAATACTGACCTTTGACATGGACCTGTATTCCCGATCATGTTTTTGCATCTCCATGATACAAACGAGCTACCAAAACTCACACACCACCCCAACATTGATCGGCGTGTGTCAATACATCCGGCAAAATCGGCATATGCAAATGCCTCTAATACTGGTTCCCCTTAATTTGTCCAGGAAGAAGAGACCAACATCCTGAGTATTAGGTAGATATCTCAAAATCCTATGCACCGCATTTAAGTCCATCGTATATGTCATCCCCATGAACTGACTCACTACCTGTACTGCATAGGAAATATCTGCTCTGGTAGAACTAAGATACCTGAGTGAACCAAAAATAGTATGCTACTGCGTCTGATCATCTAGGAAATCCCCACTAGTTCTACTTAGCTTGAAATTTTGTTCCATAGGATTAGTACACGGCTTGCATTTTTCAAACTAATGCTCCACCAGTAGATTGACTAACCAGAATGCCATGCTTACACCTCTCTATCTCCAGTCCCAGGAAATATGAAAGATCCCCAATTTCATTGATCTTAAAGGCTTGATGAAGCATCTTGGTGAGTTCCTTAATTCCTCAGTGATCATTTCCTGTAATAATCATGTCATCGACGTACAGAAGTAAGACTGTAATCCCATGTATAGTGTGTCGCAGAAACAAGGAGGGATTATTCTGGCTCTGCGAAAACCCAACATGCACAATTGTACATGGAACTTCTCAAACCAAGCTCTGGGAGCTTGCTTGAGACTGTACAAAGACCACTTGAGATGTAGACTGTATTTGCATCACCCTTAGTGTAACCTGCAGGCCGAGCCATGTAGATGGTCTCTTTGAGATCACCATGTAAGAACGCATTCATAACATCCAACTGCACAAGAAGTTATTTTTTCATAGCTGCAACAACCAAAACACATGGAACAGTCTTTATTTTTGCAACTGGGGAAAATGTCTCCTCGTTGTCAATCGAAAATCCTGACTAAATCCTTGCCCAACAACACGAGCTTTGTGTCGCTCCAACGAGCCATTAGGTTTCCTCTTCACGTTATACACCCACTTACTCCCAATTATTGACATCTCGGGAGTACGAGGGACCAGGTCCCATGTCCGGTTAGCCTCCAATGCATCCATCTCCTCTATCGTAGTTGCCTCACATTCAGGGATACCACACGCCTGGCGATAATTTGCGGGTAAAAATATGGATTATGCCGAAAATCTCACATAATCATTATGTCGAAAGGGGGCTAACCTTTAGTAATGCGGGTGGAGCGATGAAGTTGATGCTGCTGAAAATCATTATCATTCCCCTCCTTGTCATCACTAGAGTCATCAGTAGAGGATAACAAAACAATAGAGTTGTTGTCGGACGAAGAGGAACCCGCAGAGGAGTGACCAGACGGCGAGAAGGAGGGACCGGACAACAAGGATGATGATTCTGACAATAAAGAAGATAAAGAGCTAGAAGATGACCCACTGCCGCTAGCTAACGTCTCGCCATCACTACCATCCCCTCCCTGCGGAGGCGAAGATGAAGAGAAAGAGGTTAAGAAGGCTAAGCTTTGTTCAAAAGCTGCCTAGGCCGATGAATCCTTGAGAGAGTAGTTGGGAATGTGCTCCATAAACAGAACATGGTAGGCAATCCTGAGACGTCTACCGACTAGACCGTAACAAAGATAGCCTTTGTAGCAATCACTATAGCCCACAAATACACAGCAAACAGTCTTAGGAGCGAGTTTATGCGCTCCTTACAAGGAAGTAAAACGAAGCAATGGCAGGCGAAGACACAAAGATGACCATACTATGGTGGGCGAGAATATAGTCTATAGAAGGGAGAGTGACCATCCAAGACCAGAGTAACCTGTTGATTGATAAGATGCACAATCGTGTTTGTTGCCTCAACCCAGAAATGAGCAGGAACCCCTGACTGAAACAAGGTAGTCCGAGTGAGCTCGAGAATATGATGATTCTTGCGTTCCACTAACTCATTATGCTGCGAGACCCTAGGACATGACTGTTGAGAGATACTAATAGCCGATTTGTCACCTGGATCCGAACGTATTATCTTAATAGCGTGGGATCGAAGCTCCAACTTGGATTTGAGAAAATAAATCCAAGTGTACTGACTGTAATGATCGATGAAAAAGGCCAAATAAAAGAACCCATTATGAGACGGAGAAGGTGCTAGACACCAAAGATCGGTGTGGACCAGATCGAAGGGAGCAGTGTAAGTAGTAGTGATGAGAGAAAATGAAAGCCGAGAAGCCTTAGCCGCAATGCAACTCAAGCAGGTATGTGGAGAAAATGAACTAGTACGAAACTTCATAGGGAGCAAATTATTTTGAAACATCTGTAATAGTCGAGCAGAATGTCGATGCCCTAGGCGACAATGCCATAAATCACAAACAGAATCCTGTACATCAATTTTATTGCTAACCAAAAAACTAGAAATCAAATACTGTGAAGCAGCAGCCGAAACCCCAAATGAACCACAATCTCCCAACGCACCATCGACATCCCAAGCCGAACCAGCCAGCTATGTCTGCGATCAAGGTTGAAGAGAATCTAATACATAAACTCGGCCCTGTTTATGTCCCCGCCCTAGTACCGTCCCCGTCCTCTGATCCTGCAACATACAACCAATATCATTAAACCGAAACTCACACCCATACTGTGCAAGCTGCCCAACAGAGATAAGATTGTGCACTAAGTGGGGAACATGCAGAGTACATGTAAGATGTAACTGTGCTTCAGAAATCGAACCAATCCCTGTAATCGGAAGAACATCCCCATTAGCAACTTATAATTGTCGAGTAGTAGGAATAAGAGAACGGAAAGACCGAAGACGACTAGTCATATGATTGAAAGTTGCTGAGTCAAGAAACCAAGACAGAGAATTACTTGTAGAATCACCAGTAGCAAATGCTGAACGCATCACTTACTGAAGAGTCTCTGGAGAAGCTTGGTCAGCTTGGACACCCCAGCTGGCGCTGATGATCTTGTAGGAGAACGAGCAGACGGTGCACGAGGAGCAGTCACAACAAATGCAAGAGCTAGAGGGGGCAGAACTAATTGTCGAGAAGGAGCTCGACGGGAAAGCTGACGACAATTACTCCAAATCTGGCCAGATTGTTTGAAGTAGTTACACCAATTCTTCTTCTTATAAAAGGGGCTGAATATGCCCAGGCTCCCGACAATAGTAACAAATACAATCAGCTGGAGGACCCTGACCATCAGACAAGGAGTTGAATTGCGACCGATAAGACAAGGCAGCAAAGGCCGTCGAGCCATCAACATAACTCAGAGTTTGAGAGTCAACCTGAGCTTCACTCTTGACACGAGTCTCCTCCCAGTAGAGTTCACCCATAATAGTGTCCAAATCATTCACATTACGATAGAGGATAGATGCCTGCACAAGTGCAAACTCACGCATCAACTTCATCAAAAAATTCATCGTGCGAGAGCGAGTACGCTCAGTAATAGTCTGCGCAGAGGCAGGAGCAACTGAGAGAGAAGCCGAGAGAAGATCCGACTCGGTCCAAAGATGCATAGCCTCTTGATAGTAAGAGTGGATATCACGATCTTCTTGAGCCAATGTAGATAACACCAATACCAACTCAAACTGGCGATAGGCACTTGCTTGACAGTTAGTAGCAATGATATGCTTCAACATATCACTGGCCAACTTAAAACGCCAAAGACTAAAATCTGTGGGCACATCCACCGCACCCAGGAGAAAATTAATTACTTAAGCATTTTCAGCCTCCCAATCAGCCAAAGCCTTTTTCATCCTGCTCCGATGGCTTGAATTTCTTGCCTGTAAGAATGGGAAGCAAACGCGTCCCTTGAAAAAAGGTCTGAAACTAAAATTCACATAGAAGGAAATTTTTCTCATCAAAATGTGCCAACAAGACATCATGTTTCGTCATGTCCATGATAACCCAAAGCAAGAAAACAACCACAAGTATAGTATGACAAGCAAAGGGACAAGGCAAGAAAACAGCTAGCGACGAGAACAAGAAACCGCAACCAGAACAAGGAAACGAACCAGAGCAGAAGACCACGGAGCGGAGACAGAAGACCTCAAAAGCAAAACCCTGCAGCCAATAACCTAAAGAAGCCGAGAGAGAGATTATAGACGCAGCCGAGACAATAGAGACCAGCCGAGACAACAAAGAACAGTCTAGAACCTTTAGACAAGAGGCTTTGATATCATGATTAGAACTTAGAAAACAAGAACATGAACACCAGATTGTACGTGGGTTTCCTGATAATCTGGACTAGTCTCAGAGTCAATCTTATTCAGCTTAGTTTTTACAAAGTACACTGAGTGGTATATATACATAAGGTTACCGGCATAATGTAACCCTAATTATTCTTAGACTAGGAACTTATGTTGTTATAAACGCACTACTACGGATCGGGAAATCGCTGGAATTGATAAATAAAGAATACGAAAGCAAGAATAAAAAACAAAACACATGATTTACGTGGCAGCCGGAGTCACCCACTCAAGACATTCAGCAAGTTCAAGAAGTGTTGGAACTTGCCATGTGGAACCGGCTTCGGGAACATATCAGCAGGATCATCCGCGGTGCCAACCTTCTTTACCTTAATCCTCTTCCATGTCCTCAAGAAATGATACCTCACATCGATGTGCTTAGTCCTCTCATGGTGGACTTGATCCTTGGCCAAGCATATTGCACTCAACCTATCACAATACACCACTGCCTGATCATGATGTAGACCCAGATCACCAACCAGTCCCTTCAACCATATTCCCTCCTTAGCAGCTTCTGTCAATGCCATATACTCTGCCTCAGTAGTAGACAATGTCACCGCCGACTGCAAAGTTGCCTTCCAGCTTACTATAGAACTCCCAAGAGTGAATACATAACCGGTCATCGATCTCCTTGTGTCAACATCTCCAGCATAGTCCGAGTTAGAGTACCCAGACACTAAGCACTATGTATCACATCCGAAGCTAATCCCCACATCAGGTGTACCCTTAAGGTACCAGAAGATCCTCTTCTAAGCCTACCAATGCTCCTTCCCAGGTTGTATCATGAAACTACTGACAATACTAACAGCATGTGCAAGATCAAGTCTAGTGCATACCATAGCGTACATCAAGCTACCTACTGCACTAGCATATGGGACTCTCACATGTACTCCTTCTCGGCCTTTGACTGCGGTGCATAAGCTGAGGATAGATGAATATTTGAGGCACTAGGAGTATTTAAGGGCTTTGCTGAAGACGTGCCAAACCTCGTCAGTATCTTTTGGATGTAGCTCTTCTGTGACAAGAAAAGCTTCTTCTTTGATCTGTCCCTGTAAATCTCCATACCCAAGATCTTCTAAGCAGCTCCCAAATCCTTCATCTCAAACTTAGCATTGAGAAGCCCCTTTAACTTCTGGATATCAGACTTCGACCTTGCAGCTATGAGCATATCATCCACATACAGAACTAGATATATCATTGAACCATCCTCTGCCTTGCTGTGATATACACAACAATCATATGGACTTGTGTTGAAGCCCAGCTCAAGCATGTAACTGTCAAATCTCTTATACCATTGCCTCAGAGATTGCTTAAGTCCATACAAGGACTTCTTCAGCTTACAAACATAGTCTTCCTCTGGAACCTGGAATCCTTCTGGCTAAGTCATATAAATTTCTTCCTCCAACTCTCCATGTAGAAAATTTGTCTTCACGTCTAGCTGCTCTAGCTCCAAGTCATAATGCATCACTATTGCTAGTAGCACCCTGATCGAAGTATATCTGACCACTGGTGAGAAAATCTCATTGTAGTCAACTCCTTCCCTCTGCGAGAAGCCTCGTGCAATCACCCGAGCTTTAAATTTAATGCCCTCTTCAGAACTGATTCCTTACTTCTTCTTGTAGATCCACTTGTTTGTCACAATCTTCCTTCCATGTGGTCGTTTGACTAGCTACCAAGTCTGATTCCTGCCATGGGATTCCATCTCATCTTCCATTGCGGCAAGCCACTGATCAGCTTCAGCACCCAAAACTGCTTCTCTATAGGACTGTGGCTCTCCTGCATCCACTTCTTCAGCAACCTGAAATGAATATGCCACCATGTCCTCGAAGCCATACTTCTATGGAGGTACTCCTGCAGTCGCTCTCTTCGGTCTACCGGAAGCCATAGACTGTTGAGCTCGTGCACTGGACTCTGAAGTTTCTGGCTCTGTAGAGACATCTTCATCATGTCGATCTTCTCCACCTTGGTGCTCAAACTCACTCTCTTTGAAAGTTTGCAGCTCCACCTGTTTATCAACATTCCTGCTGCCTTCAACAACAATAACCTTCAACATGGGGTTAAACATAGACTTCTCATCAAATATCACATTTTTACTGAGTATAACTCGATGCTCAGAAGGTGACCAGACTCGAAATCCCTTAACTCCATCTCCGTAACCCACAAATACAAAACTCCAGACCATTGTCCGTTCGCAGCTTCTTGATCTTTTTTCCAGTCTGATTCTCCACCAATGTCTTCCACTGCTTGAACTTCATGAAAGCCTCACTTTTCTGCTTCATCATAAAAATCCAAGTAAATCTCGAATAATCATCAATAATGAACAGAAAATACTTGTTGCCTCCAATGAATTCAACTCGTGAAGGACCCCAACAGTCAGAGTGGAGGTAAGCCATTATCCAATTCGTCCGGTGGATACCCTTCTTGGGAAACTTGCTGCGATGTAGCTTCCCAAACACACAATGGTCACAGAATTCTAAATTCTGCATCTTGTGCCCGCAAAGAAGATCCCTCTTCGACAAAACTTGCATCTCTCGTTCACTCATATGCCCCAATCTCATGTGCCAGAGAGTGGTCATATCTTCCTGATGAACCTGAGGAGATGCAACTGCAACAGAACAAGACAACACAGACCCTCGTAATGCATACAAAAGTCCACGCTTCACACCCTTTAGCACCTTTCTTGAACCTTTGCAGACATACACAACTCCACATTTTCCTTTGAAACTGAAACCCTTGCTGTCGAGTAGACTCAAGGAGATCAGGTTCTTTGTCATTCGTGGAACAAGGCTGACATCATTCACGGTATAGAACGAACCATCATGTGTCCGAACATTTATGGACCCGATTCCAGCAACCTTGCAGACAGCTCCAGTAGCCATGACCACATTACCACCATCTATCTGCTCGTAGGTTGTGAAGCAATCCCTGTTCAGAGACATATGGTACGAGGCTGCAGTATCCAGAAACCACACATCACCACGATGTGCCTTCTCATCTATAGTCAATGCGAGATCGTCTTCAGAACTGTTGTCCACTTCTCCACGGCAACTGAACCGTGGTTCTTCTGTTGCCCTCTTCTTCTGGGACAGTAGTACTTCCAATGCCCCACTTCCTTACAGTTGTGACAAGCATCACCTGGCTGTGGACCGGGACCCTTGGAATTCCTGTTCGAATTCCCTTTACCAGATTTCTTCTTTCCCTTTCCACCTGTAACATCCAAACCCGATGCTTCACCACATGTACCAGAACCGGATGCCTTATGCATGATCTCTCTTGTGTGAAGAGCAGATCTGACATCCTCCAACGACAAGCTATCTTTACCAGCAATAAAAGAATCCACATGATGACTTGATATATACACAAGTTTTTGTCCATCATTCCTCTATCGTTTGAGTCATCTCTCGTGTTTTAGGCCGATTTCATGTTAGGTTGTTCGTGTTTTTGATATTTCAGTCCTAGTACGTGAAGAAGGTTCGGGCACGAATTCGGGGTCGATTGGACGAAGTTGGAACGATTCACAGGAAGCTGGGAAACCACACGGCCAGACCTAAAAAACACACGGCCGTGTGACGTGGCCGTATGGAATCCCTTTGCGCGGACAAACCACACTAGCCGTGTAAAGGACCCCTTGTGGTCGTGAGGAAATCCTAGAGACCTTCACACGAGCAGGCCGAGATTTCACACGGCCGTGCAGTTATGGCCATGTAACGAGCATGAAGGTCCATGAGTGAAACATGGCGTTTTACACCTCCACACGGGCAGCTGGGAATTCTACACGGCCGTGTGGCCTGGCCTTGTAGTCACGGAATTTTGGGTTTTAACCCAATTTCGGGTCTTTGGAGAGGGGAATCAATTCAGAGAGCTAGAGACAGAGTCCTATAGAGAGAAAGTGTGAAGAACACACCCTAGAGGTGATTTTGGAGCTGGGTTTCATCAATCAAGCTTGGATTTCATCCTTGGAGTGAAGATTATCATCCCAGAGCATATTCTTCCCATCTTGATGAGTATGACTGCTTTGATTTCTATTTCCCTCTCTCTCTCTCTCTAGAGTAGAACCCTCTCTCACTTGGGCATGAAAAACCCTAGTTCCATGTGTTAGGGATATCGATTGTAATGACGTTTGGATTGGGATACTGCTTGATTATAATCGATTGAAGTGTTTTGATTGAGTCAATTGAAGCCTGATAATCTTTTCTTGATTTCTGCTGCAACCTGAGATAGAAAGAATCTGATTAGGTTGTTAGAGCTTCTTCATTCGGTAGTAGTGAATCGATTATACGAGAGTTAGTCGATTCACTGCTTTGTACTGGAATCAAATTCCAGTAGTGGAGTTCTGTGTTCATTGCCTCAGCATTCTGTCCCGGTGACGGCTAGTCGCCCGCCGGTTAGTCTGTCTGAGAGGGCTTGGCCAGCTTAAGAGATTCCAAGATACTGTCGGATCTTCCGCAGTTTAATCAACAGTAAATCAACCAAAGGTAATTACAACTTTGACCTAACTAAGGAGCTAGGGGGACTCATTCTCGAGTGACTCTTCCCCTTCTTAAGAACTTCGAACCATTTCCTGCTTTCTTACTACTTTAGCAAAATTCACATTCACTCAACTTAGTTTGTTAGATAATAAATCATCACGGAGTAGGCAGTGTAACACCCCGATAATTTAGATTTAGGTTCGACCTTAATACGTGAATGGTTGGATTGACGGTTACATACTAAAAGTTGCAATCGCGGATTAATAATAATAATAATTATTATTATTATTATAAAATAATAATAATAATAATAAATATACGACCTCGGGGCCGAGCGGCCCCCAAAAAAAACCCTTCCCTCCCCCAAAATTTCCCCACCCAGCATTGCCACCAAAGCAACCCCCATTCCCCCACTTATTCCCCGAGCTCCGCAAGTAGAGGAAAGGAGATGAAGAAAAAAAAAAGGAAGAAGAAAAGGAGCCCGTCGCCTCCCTGTGCCCGACCCCGACCCCATCCCTTTCGTTCTAGGTAAGGATCACGAACCCTTCGCGATTTCGAAACTCGGTTTATCGATAGTCTAATCCGAAGCTCGTATTTTATTAGCGGTGACGTTGAGGGTTCGATCAACAAGGAGATCAACGTCCCGGGTCATCCAACCTAGGCCTAGGCACGTTCTAGAGGTAAGGGAACTCGATCCCTTTGAGTTAGATCGGTCGATTTGGGGATTTTTCGTGAGGGTGCAATTCTGGGTTTTTAGCATCAGGCTTCACAGGCTTTTAATGACAGATATTGATTGGTCACTAAAGCTGCTGGGAATTTCTTGAAACGTATTTTTGGATGTTTGAAATTATTTTGAGCCTCTCTGAAGGTTGTTTTCTGGATCTAACAAATTTATAAATTGAGCGACGTCTAGGAGATGATTGTAATTTAATTTGAGAATTTTTGAAGATGTATTTTTATTTTTAGAAATTTTTTGAATATTTGTTTTAATTAAATAAAAATCTTTCCGAGGGGTTTTTAAGGGTTTGATAATTTTTCCGGGTATATGGGCTCATGATTGACATGGGAAATTATTATCCAAATTTTTAAGAAGGTTCTAGTTAGGTGGAAAATTCGTCCAAGACTAAAATAATTAAGAAAAATGGTCGTTTTTGAAGGGATTAATTCTAGAAAATTTTAATGGGGGTTAAAGGTCCTTTGGAATGAGGTTCAAAGGCTGGAATTTGAGGGGAGGATGTTCTAGTGATTCAAAAGGGGTCTTAAATCAAGAAGGGTCGTCTAAGAAAATGGATTCTTATTAATAGGTTTCCCCAAGATAATCCGGCTAAGGAGGGGTTTCTTCGAGGAAGGAATGGAGGAGTCAGCTTTTCGAGGTGAGTGTAAAGGGGGTAAAATCTCTGTCGTAGGTCTTTTAATTTACGTCTTTTGTTTCAAGTTATATTGAATTAATTTT
Source organism: Linum tenue (assembly GCA_946122785.1). Lineage (NCBI taxonomy): Eukaryota > Viridiplantae > Streptophyta > Magnoliopsida > Malpighiales > Linaceae > Linum > Linum tenue. The sequence continues at coordinate 53,879,678 of CAMGYJ010000008.1, read as the reverse complement.
GAGTAATGCGCGATACGTGTGTGAGGCATCCCACCGCCTGTAAGGGTGGAGGCACGCGTTGTGCTATGTATGAATGTATGTGATGTTGTATGGATTGATGGTATGAGGAACCCCAGGGCGGTTGAGTCACTACTGGACGGCGAGACGTAACGCAGTAGTTAACGGGCATGGACTGGACGGCGAGACGTAACGCAGTGTCATTGCCGAGTTTGGGTATGTAACCGGACGGCGAGACGTAACGCGGTTGGCATACTAGGGTAGGACACCGGACGGCGAGACGTAACGTGGTGGTCCTAGAGTTTTGTGTTGAGATAAGGATAGAGGTCGAGAACTTTTATGAGTTAATGTTGAAATGAGTTGATTAGAATGGTTATTTAAGAGCAGAAAGCGAGAACGGCTTTCATGCTAGGAAGGCATTCCCCTAATAATGTGTTTAGTAACGACGAGACTTACCCCTTCTCACTCACCAAGTGCAGATAGGAGAAGAGGACGCATCCATCAAGAGGAGATTACCCGAGGAGAGCAGTCGCGGCTAACCTGAAGAGGTCAATTGGATCTGGGTAACGAGATGAGACCTCCTATTATATTTGTCTTTAGTTTCATGTCTTAATGAGTATACTGGGGAACCTCAAGGGTTGTGTTTATGTTTTGTTGCTCTGGGTTGAGGTTGCCCAAGTGTTTAGGGCATTTCACTTGAAAATCTTAAACATTGTGGTTGTTGGTTTTGACTTGTAAACCTGTTTTGGGTTGCTCCGGAGTAACCGGTTTTTGGTTTGGGTTGTGGTTTGGTTTTCGAAAAGGGTCGGGTCGTGTCAGGCAGTAGATCTAGACCCCGGGTTAATAAATAGAACTTGCCACTATTCTGAATTTTCGGACTGCGATTACACTTGGTCGCATTTTTGTGTTGTGTTTTAGCGTGTCAAGTTTTTGGCGTCGTTGCCGGGGACCTCTAGGTTATTGTGGAAACGTGAAAGCTTGTTACTCTAGCTTTTTCTTTACTGCATTCTCTCTCTTCCACCTTTGTGCCTTCACGGGTGGTGTTGCATTCTGTGTGCAGGTAGTGCATGACCCATAGCCAGTTAGGAGACTTACTGCCATTAGACCAAGAGCTTGAACGGAGTTGTAGGAACTTCAAGCGGGCATTAAAGGCGTGACTGGCTGCGGATGAGGTCTAGCAAAGTTGCAGATAAACTAGGAGGAAGACATGGGTGAGCCTCAAGACAATGATGTGGTTGTCCCCGATGAGCACACCATCGGGTATTACTTGACCGCCAGAGCCGCGGACATGCGGTCTCCCATCCAGCACCCTCAAGTTCCTGCCAATAACTTTGAGGTGAGCACCTCTGTCATTACCATGTTGCGCGGCTCAGTGGTATTCCGTGGAAAAGAGGGGGAGTGCCCCAGATCGCATCTGCGGCGATTCCATGAGCTCATCGATGAGATCAAGATAAATGGGGTCCCAGCCGATGCCATCCAGCTGAGGTACTTCCCATTTACTCTAGAGGGGCAAGCCAAGGAGTGACTAGACACTAGGCCTCCAGGATCGATCAACACATTCTCCAACGTAGCGGACAAGTTCCTCACCCTCTATCATCCTCCGTCCAAGACGTCAGACCTGCAGAAGCAGATCACCCACTGTGCCAAGGAGAAAGATGAAACCATTTGGGACGCTTGGGAAAGATACACCAGTCTTTTCCTAAGTGTCCCAATCATGGGTTCAATGACGCCTTCAAGGTGGGCACTTTCTACCAAGCCCTCTTCCCAGAAGACAAGCAGTTGATTGACTCGGTTTGCGGCGGGAACATACTGACCAAGACCCCTTCGTAGCTGAATCGGCTCTTTGAAGAGATGGCAAAGCAGGGATATGATTGGGGAACTGCTAGGAGATCGAGGCGAGCACCAGGTCGGGGTGTGCATGCTGTGGCCACCCCGTCGTCTGAGTTGGTGCAGATGGTATCTAAACTAGTCTCAGCCATTGATCGTTCTGGAATGGTTTCAGGGACAGGACATCAACAGGCGATGCACTGCCAGTGTTGCGAAAGCTCTCATCACACTGTAGAACGATCAATGCCTCCACCTATCCAGGCACGACAGGAGAGAGAGACACCTGCTTCAGCACTTCCAGCTAATGAAGAAGAAATGGAGAAGAAGGTTGAGGTGCCTACTCCTAAGTTGCAACCAGTGGTGAAGGAGTATGTCTCGCAACTTCCCTTTCCTACTCGGTTTCACAAAGACCGACTGGAGACTGAGTTTCCCAAATTCATGGCAATGCTGAAGCAGGTAAACATCAGTATGCCATTCGTGGAGGCATTATCGAAGATGCCCAAGTATGCTAAGTTCAAGAAGGATCTCCTCACCAACAAGAGGAAGCTTGGGGAGCTGTCGATGGTGATGCTCAACGAGGAGTGCTCTGCCATCCTGCAGAACAAGCTACCAGAGAAGCGCAAAGACCCAGGGAGTTTTACTATCCCTTGCATGATTGGTAGCTTGCATGTAGGAAAGTCCTTGGCGGATTTAGGCGCTATCATACACGTCATGTCATATAAACTGTTTAAAAAGCTAGGCCTAGGTGAACCTAATAATACTAGGATGAGCATTCAACTTGCTGATAGATCCATTGTGCATCCTAGGGGCATTGCAGAGGACTTGATAGTCGCAGTAAGGCCATTCTCATATCCTGTTGATTTTTTTATTCTTGATATAAATGAGGATGTGGATGTGCCTTTAATACTGGGTAGACCTTTTCTCGCCACCGCCAAGGCACTTATTGATGTGAATGATGGAAAGTTTTCTGAGGGCTGGGGGTGAGCAAATCACCTTCTCTATTTCTGATAATATGAAACACCCCCAGCTCCATGATGATCTAGACTACTGCGATGTTATTGCTGATTTTGAGACCATACTCGCCATCACGAGTGCGGGTACTGAAGATTTCCTCGAGTGTTGTCTTTTGCTAGGGGAACAGGCATCATAGGAGTTGCAGCTCGCAGAGCTAGACGAAGCCGCGATCGAGGTGCGAGAAAAACCATTCAACCTAATCCTTATCTCGCTGCGGATCGCCACATCGTTGGAGGAGCCACCAGAACTGGAGCTTAAGCCCCTACCCTCTCATCTGGAGTATGCATTTCTTCGGGAGGGGAATAAGCTCCTGGTCATTATCACCTCGGATTTGGCACCCGAGCAAAAGAGCAGACTGGTGGCTCTGCTGCAGAAGTATGCCCGGGCCATGGTGTGGAAGATAACCGACATTAGAGGCATTAGCCCATCCTTCTGCTCCCACAGAATTCTAATGGAGGAGGAGGTTAAGCAAGTCAGGCAGCCACAACGGAGATGGACTCCTTACTTGGAGGCAGTGGTCCGGGCAGAGATTGTGAAGCTGATGGATGCAGGAATCATCTTCGCTATATCTGATAGCAAGTGGGTCAATCCCACTCAGGTGGTTCCGAAGAAATGCGGGATGACTGTGGTCCCAAATGAGAAGAATGAGTTGATCCCGATGCGGACCGTGACTGGCTGGAGAGTCTACATCGATTACAGGCGCCTGAATGACACCACCAGGAAGGACCATTTTCCCCTACCTTTCATTGATTAGATGCTGGATAGGTTGGCTGGCCATGAGTTCTATTGCTTCCTGGATGGCATGTCGGGCTACTTCCAGATTCTGATCGCGTCGAAGGATCAGGCAAAGACCACATTCACTTGCCCTTCGGTACTTTTGCTTACTGGAGGATTCCATTCGAGCTGTGTAATGCACCGGCGACCTTCCAGAGATGCATGCTGGCGATCTTCGACCGACTGGTTGGAGAGATCATGGAAGTCTTCATGGACGAATTCTCGGTTTATGGAGACTACTTCACTCATTGTCTCCATAACCTGGAACTGGTCCTGAAGAGGTGCGAGGAGACTAATTTGGCACTCAGCTGGGAGAAGTGCCATTTTATGGTTCGTGAGGGGATCGTGCTCGGGTACAAGATCTCCAAGCAAGGGATTGAGGTAGATCACGCGAAGATAGAGACGATCAATAAGCTACCTCCTCCCATTTCTGTGAAGGGGATCCGCAGCTTTCTGGGTCATGCAGGTTTCTACAGGCGGTTTATTAAGGATTTTTCGAAGATTGATCTGCCTCTGACGAAGCTGCTGGAGAAGGATGCACCATACCAGTTCACTCCTGAGTGCACAACTGCATTTGAGACATTGAAGGAGAAGCTTACTCATACACCCATCATGGTGACTCCTGACTAGTCTCTTCCCTTTGTGCTGATGTGCGATGCGAGTGACTATGCAGTCAGAGCTGTTCTGGGTCAGAGACGCGAGAAGCACTTCCATCCCATCTAATACGCGTCGAAGACTTTGAACGATGCACAGGATAATTACACCAACACTGAAAAGGAGTTACTCGCTGTGGTGTATGCATTTGACAAATTCTTACCATATTTGGTGCTCTCCCATGTGGTGGTCTACATAGACCACTCCGCGATTCGCTACCTGATGAGCAAGGCTGATGCAAAGCCTAGGCTCATCCGTTGGATCCTCCTTCTGCAGGAATTTGATATCGAGATCCGGGATAAGAAGGGAGCCGAAAACGTTGCTGCAGATCATCTTTCACGGTTGGAAGCCCCTCCGATGGACAACTTCCTGGAAGAGATCAACGACTCTTTCCCGGGTGAGCGATTGCTGGCAATGACCTTGGTGGAGAGCGTGGCCCCTTGATATTCTGACTTTGCCAATTATCTGGGGGGGAAAGCAGCTACCGAAGGGGATGGCCACTCATGCAAAGCACAAGTTCTTCTCCGACCTGAAGCATTACTTCTAGGAAGATCCTTACCTCTTCAGGATCAGAGCAGATGGTGTGATCTGGCGCTGCGTCATGGAGCACGAGAAGGGAGACATTCTGTCTCAATGCCACGAGGGACCAACTGGCGGTCACCATGGAGGGAACCGCACAGCACGGAAGGTGCTACAGCCGGGCTTTTACTGGCCCTCACTGTTCAAGGATGCAGACACCTTCGCATGACAGTGCGACCGCTGCAAGAGGTCAGGTAACATTTCCTCCCGGGATGAGATGCCCCAACATATATATTGTTTTTTGTGAAATTTTTTATGTTTGGGGCATCGATTTCATGGGCCCATTCCCTCCATCTTTTGGCAATTTGTACATACTTGTTGCGGTAGACTACATCTCGAGGTGGGCAGAAGCTCAAGCCATGCCCACCAATGATGCGAGACGGGTCTGCTCATTTCTGAAGCAGCTATTCTCCCGGTTCGGGACACCTCGCGCCATCATAAGTGATAGAGCAACCCATTTTCAAGGGCAATTCACTAAGCTCCTCTCTCTATGGTGTTAAGCATCAGGTGTCGGTGGCTTACCATCCCCAAACAAATGGTCAAGCCGAGCTGACGAACCGGGAGCTTAAAAGAATAATTGAAAAGACGGTGGATCAGTCCCGCAAGGATTGGTCCACCAAGCTCAATGATGCTCTCTGGGCATATAGGACAGCCTACAAAAACTCTATTGGTACTTCACCCTATAGGCTTGTCTATGGGAAGGCGTGTCATTTGCCAATAGAGCTCAAGCACAAGGCCTTCTGGGCCCTTAAGCTGCTAAATCTGGATTTGAGTGTTGCAGGTACTGAACGTAAGCTGCAACTGCTGGAGTTGGAGGAATGGCGTTACCACGCCTACGAGAACACCCTACTTTACAAGGAGCGAACCAAGCGTCTCCACGACGCTCAGTTAAAGGGCCCGAAGGAGTTTCAGGTAGGTGATCGTGTTCTGCTCTTTAATGCATGCCTGAAACTCTTTTCGGGCAAGCTGCGTTCGAGGTGGTCGAGACCCTTCACGGTCACCCAAGTATTCACGCACGCTGCGGTGGAGATCAGCAATGCTAAAACTGAGTCGTTCAAAGTGAACGGCCACCTCTTAAAGTTGTATTTGGGGGGTGAGGTCGAGCGCGCAGAGCTGCTGATCAACCTCGAGGGCCCTTAGTTCCTCCATTGGGGTCCAGCTAAAAGATGGTAAAGAAGCGCTTGTGGGGAGGCAACCCCACCTAGGTTTGCATTTCCTTTCCTTTTTCTTTTTAATTTTTGTGTTTTTGAGTCATGAGGTGTTGTCCAAGGTTCGGATGTCGCTTTTGCGCGAAAACTGGGCGAAACCGGGGATCTGAAATTCCACACAGTCAAGGCTAAATTCTGCACAGCCATACCCAATCTTCCCTCCCTCTTTTCGGCCTTTTCCTTGGTTTTGGGGTGATTTGGGTCATCGGAGGAGATTTTTGGTGGGACTCCGACGAGCAATTTCCGAGCCGAATTTTGGATTTTCGTCGCTTCCATTGCCTTCCCCTCATCATCCCCTACACCTCTACTTGCGTCTCTAGGTTTGATTTTGCCCTTTACCTTGTGAATTGTGGAGAATTGGGTGTTGGGGTGTGTATTTAGAGAACCTCATTGAACCATGTGATTTGATTACAATTGATTGATGGGAAGGCTTGATTTATGTGTGGATTGTGTTAGGCAATGTCTCCCTTGCTTGATTGACCCCTTGTGTGCTAGGAATTTGCCCATTCTATGCTTGATTGACCCCTTGTGTGCGAGGACTATGGACAAGAGTACTATTACTCTGGGGACCCTCCACTGCACCCCACTCATCACCTGCATGGCAGCCTATTTCCAGATCCCCTATAAGGATTGCACAAAGCAGGGGGACACTTGGGTTTTCGGAGAAGAGACGATCTCGAGGATACACCCATTGCGAGTCGAGCGCGGTGTCAAGTAGATTGTGGGGATTCATGCTCCCCCCTCCATGCGGAAGATCAGCCCGCAGTTCCTAAGGATGCTGCCACCGAGGATGTCCACCCCGATGATGTGGACGCCGCTGCCGACCACACCACCCCTTACCATACCACCTATGAGCATGGGGGTGGTAGCTCCACGTTTCCATCCCAGGACTACTTTGCTCTCCAGTTCCAGCAGCTGAATCTTCAGAATCAGCAGCTCCTCGAGCATCATCTCCAGTTCCAACAGCAGTACTCGATCATAACACCCGGATGGCTGCATATGATGAGTGCCCCGACAGCATGGAGGCCCAGCAGGGGGTGACCCTTGCTCACATTGAGAGGGAGCGTGGCCAGGCTCGTCGTATGCAGGAGGTCCAGCAGCACCTGCTCCAGCTGATACCAGGCAAGCAGCCAGTCTAGAGGACTCCCTAGGAGGATTCCCCACTACCACCCCTGCCAGCCAGTGATGATGCTTTCATGGACGACATCGACTTGGACAACCTTGGCGACGAGTAGTCTGTACTCGTCGCCCCTTCGAGTATGTTTGTGTTTTGGATTTTTCATGTTTGCTCCATGTGTGTGAGGAGTTTGAACTGAGTTTTTTGTGTGTTTTTCTTTTGTGGATTGTCCGTTTTGTGCCCATATGGGCTGACTCTGATCCCTAACGCACAGTGTGCTAGTGTGTTATTCATGTTCCCTTCGTGCAGAACTGTTCCATCGTTCCGTCTATCCCCCAATGACCGGTCCATTTCCAGTCCCCCGGCAGTCTTTCATCCGGGTAACATCGTTCCCCTTATCTTTCCCTCTGCTCCATTGAGGGCAATGTCGTGCTTAAGTGTGGGGGGGTGTTTATCTATTTTCCGACTTCTAGATGAGTTTGTGTGCTTGGAGCCTAGTCCACTGTCCAATTTTATGAATTGAGGGCTCCAAATATTGTTCCCTATAAAAACCTGCTCAGTATGCTTTGAATTGACAGTGTTTATGATGATATGCAACCTAGGGAGGTAGTTGTAGCACTATGGAGGATGTTGAAGTATAAGATTTTTCCTATCTGTCGCTCTGCTGTGCCGGTTGATTTTGTGAACTAGTGGATTTAGGACCATTGATTCATGTGGTATTGATGACTCCTCCTACATTGTGTTGTGGACTCGTGTATAGAAAAAGGGTGCTCATATGTAAAATGAAAAGGCAGTTGGTCCTCCATGTCAACAACTTTGAAATCTTAAGACATGGGGTAACCCCAACGTGTGTGACACCGTGCATTGCACAAAATCGGGTTTTGGCAGAGATTTTAGTGATCCTTGGTGGGGTAGGCCTACAAAGTGAAGCTAAGTTGTCTCTAGTACAAGTAAAATTTCCACCCGTTGAACGGTTTGCCTACTTGAGGATGTGTTTTTAAGTGCACGGATAAAGCTTCCGACCCCCCCTTAATTTCATTGACCCTCCACATTAAGTGAGGAATAGGAGTTAAAAGAAGTACTTTAGCGAGTGACATATGTACAGAAATTGCTCTTGCTCACCTAATAAGGGCAGACCGCGCATACAAACTACAGTTGGAACCCCAGCAAAGTAAAACGAAAAAAAAACAAATAGTAAGAAGAAGGGGTTCCAACAAGTGAAATGAAATGGAAGAGCACCCGATACAATGAGTCCTTGGTTGTTGAATGGTGTGAGGTTCCTTATCCATGAATTGACTGTCTTAGTTCCACTGCTTCTCATGATCCTAGCTTGAGTCTAGTATTCGCATTGAGAGAGATAGGGGGCGTCTTAGAAGACCAGTTTACCTCGTAAGTTGCTAAATGATCTAGAAAATCCTCTACCGACGATCGGGGTTGCATGTTGCTGTGGAGGTCTGGAGAGCTGCATTGGTTTGACTCAGGTTTGCTTGGGGACAAGCAAACGGTTAAGTGTGGGAGAGTTTGATGACTTGACATATACACGTGTTTTTGTCCACCATTCCTCTAACGTTTGAGTCTCATCTCTCGTGTTTTAGGCTGATTTCACGCTAGGTTGTTCGTGTTTGTGATATTTCAGTCCTAGTACGTGAAGGAAGGTTCGGGCACGAATTCGGGGTCGATTGGACGAAGTTGGAACGATTGACAAGAAGCTGGGAAACCACACGGCCGTGTGACGTGGCCGTGTGGAATCCCTTTGTGTGGGCAAACCACACTGGTCGTGTAAAGGACCCCTTCTGGCCGTGTGGAAATCCCAGAGACCTTCACACGGGCAGGCCGAGATTTCACACGGCCATGCAGTTATGGACGTGTAACGTGCATGAAGGCACATAAGTGAAATGTGGCATTTTACACCTCCACACGGATAGCTGGGAATTCTACACGGCCGTGTGACCTGGCCGCGTAGTCGCGACATTCTGAGGTTTAACCCAATTTCGGGTCTTTGGAGAGGGGAATCAATTTAGAGAGCTAGAAACAGAGTCCTGGAGAGAGAAAGTGCAAAAAAAAACACCCTAGAGGTGATTTTGGAGCTGGGTTTCATCAATCAAGCTTGGATTTCATCCTTGGAGTGAAGATTATCATCCCAGAGCAGATTCTTCCCATCTTGATGAGTACGACTGCTTTGTTTTCTTTTTTCCTCTCTCTCTATGGAGTAGAACCCTCTCTCACTTGGGTATGAAGAACCCTAGTTCCATGTGTTAGGGATATCGATTGTAATGGCGTTTGGATTGTGATACTGCTTGATTATAATCGATTGAAGTGTTTTGATTGAGTCAATTGAAGGCTGATCATCTTTTCTTGATTTCTGCTGCAACCTGAGATAGATAGAATCTAATTAGGTTGTTAGAGCTTCTTCAATCGGTAGTAGTGAATCGATTATACGAGAGTTAGTTGATTCACTGTTTTGTACTGGAATCAAATTCCAGTAGTGGATTTTGTGTTTATTGCCTTAGCAGTCTGTCTCGGTGAAGGCTAGTCGCCTACCGGTTAGTCTGTCTGAGAGGGCTTGGTCAGCTTAAGAGATTCCAAGCTACTGTCGGATCTTCCGCAGTTTAATCAACAGTATATCAACCAAAGATAATTACAACTCTGACCTAACTAAGGAGCTAGGGGGACTCATTCCCGAGTGACTCTTCCCCTGCTTAAGAACTTCGAACCATTTCCTGCTTTCTTAGTGCTTTAGCTAAAATCACATTCTCTCAACTTAGTTGCTAAATAATAAATCATCACGAAGTAGGCAGTATATCTAGACCCCGGGTTGATAAATAGAACTTGCCATTATTCTGCATTTCCGGACTGCGATTACACTTGGTCGCAGTTTGGTGTTGTGTTTTAGCGTGTCACCACGAAATTCTCATATGAACTCGGCAAAGACACAAGCAGGATTAAGGAAGCATCTTCATCGTCAACCTTGACATCTATATTGCGTAAGTCTAGCAAAATAGAATTAAGTTGTTCCAGATGATCCCTCAAAAGCGTACCTTCTTACATCCTCAAGCTGAACAACCATTGCTTAAGATGCAGCTTGTTGGTTAAGAACTTCGTCATGTACATACTCTCCAACTTTAACCACAAGCCCGCGGCAGTTTTCTCAGCAACGACTTTAAGGATGACGTCATCAGACAACGATAGCATGATTGTCGAGTGGGCCTTCTCCTCCAGGGTATTCCACACATCGTCGTCAACCGCTGTCTTCTTCTGTTTCGCAGACAGCGGCCCCCACAGCTCTTGTTGTTTCAATAAAGCCTGCATCTTGATCTGCCATGTAGCGAAGCTATTCTTCCCCATGAACTTCTCGATCTTCATGTTCACCGACGTCATTCTTCAGAATCGAAACCCAGCTTGATTTCCAGCCGCGGCACTGATACCACTTGTTATAAACGCGCTGCTATGGATCGTGAATTCGCTGGAATCGACAAAGCAAAAATACGAAAGCGAGAATCGAAACATGACACAAGATTTACGTGGTTCACTAACACGATGTGTGTTAGCTAGTCCACGGGCGAGAGAGAGCCAGTTTCACTATATCGAGGAGATTACATATTACAGAGGAGATGAGAAGTATTTATACTTCTACATATGAATCTAAATCTAATCTAATCTGGCAAAGGAAACGGTTATAGACCAAGTCACATCAACATACGTAATAAGAGAAATTACAATAAGCTACCTAGACTAAGTAAAATACATCATTTCAACAAGCAGTCGATCCAAGATTGGGATTGGGTTGGTGCAGTTCTATCATAGACTCCGCTTGATGCTTGCGACTGTTGGGTTCCTATACTCATAATCGGCGAGTAGGTGTACCTTTTACTAGGTACCGGCGACCGGATGAGAAGCAGAGAAGCAACGAAGGGTTGGGGAGAGAGGCGTCGAGATGAGGAGGGGAAGTTGATAGCAAGGATATTGATACTGCCATGATCCTTGCTTACTTAATTGGACTAAGTTTCATAATAAGTGAGTTATAAAAAGCAAAACAGCAACAACAACAAAAAATCCTTAATGTAAGGGAATAAGTCTGGCATTACATTGTAGAAGTTGAACCAAAATACATGTATTATTAATGCATGGGGAGATAGATTATCAGAATGATGTAACCAATCAAATAAGGCATATACATGCTGCCAAGCTATCAAGCTCACCAACCCAACCATTCTTTAACCATAAAGCCTTGTTTAGCACCAACCAATGCCAAACCATAAAATGGGTGGCCTAATATAACTACTCTCCTCTGCTACTTAACACCTTTTTATGAAAGACAAGCGAAGTACACCAATGCTAAGCTCTTATAAGATGGGTGAAACCTCAACTTCGGCCATTGTTGTCATTCATACTTGAGAAAAGGTGGACCTATCCTGGCTAGTTGAGTTGGCGGCAAGTAATAAGGTACACAATTATGTATGTAATCCAGAAACTACTTGCTCATCACATTCCTATATTTCTCATAGAATAGAAGTTGGTTTCATAGTTACGATGCTTGTGATGTAGATTATGTTACTTTGGATGATAGTCATGCATGTGTAACTGTGGGAACACAACTTGGAGGATAAAGATGCTTGAACTATAACATTTGAAGCAAATCATTTCATCTTCATTATTGCAGAAGAAAGCACAACTCTGCCTTATGCCACGTCTGGCGCCCACCTCTCTGCTACATACTAATTGAAGTTATCATTCCAATCTCGCATGAACATCCCTAGCTACTCTTGTGTCTTCCTCACCAAGGTAGCCCAAATCCGTATTTACTCGTGGCGGGTTCCATACTAGGATTTGTGTACCTTGACTAACCAAACTCATTCTTTGGATCTCTTGGCCACTTGTTCCTCTTCGAGTTTTGGTCAACTAAACTGGTAATTATGTTCCTTTGATGGAGTATAATTATTATTAATGTTAATTATAGTATTTATTATTATATATTGTGGGGGATTTTCGGCTACTGTAGCCATTTGGGGAGGGATAATTATGCTAGGTTTGGAGTTAAATTATGATTGTAGTTGTAGTCCGCAGCCAAGTCTTGGGCCGAGTAGGCTATTAGAGTTAGGGTTTGCATTTTATTATAAATGTGTACTTTGTTATTCCTTTCGATTCATTGAAGAAAGAAGAAAAAGGTAGTTTTAGAATTTTAATGTGTTCTTAGAATCATTCTATTGATGCATTAGAAACTATAATACATTAATTGGTATTAGAGTTTGGTTCCGACGAATTGAGTTCAAAGAGGTTCTTGTACATGGATTGAGGCTTGGCATGTCTCTTGGCCGACGTAAGAACCATATTGAGTATAAAAATATTGATATTGTTGTTTGAATCAAATTTCACAAAACCTTTTATAGAATGATAGGGATTGTCTAGTAAAATGTGAGAATCATAAAATTCACAATACGTGTAAAATACTTTCTTTCGTCATCTTGAATGATGATCTACTGAAAATAATTTAATTAGAATAGAGTGTGAATACTTTTGTCCTCTATCCTTCCACTTTCCCTCCAACTCCTAACTACCGCGGGATGAAATTCATGAGATACCTTTCTCGCATAGAGACTTTTCAACTTGCTGAAGTGAAAACAATGAATTATAACCTTTTTTAGTTTATTCCTAATAATGGAAGAATCACATGAAAGCCTTACATCCTTTAATGACTCGCTTAATTTTCTCCATTTACTAAAATAGACAAATCCCCCGCCCTTTCCCTTCCCTTTCCTCGCCTTGCCTAAAATTTTGATGTGTTAAAAAATGGGAAAATGCATCTATGTCAAGAAACGCCACTTTTATCGGAATTCTATATTTTCCCTCTTTTCTCCTCATTTTTCGCTCTTCTCAATCCCCAAATCTAATAACTAACTCTTTGCTATATATAGTTTGCTTTTTGTTCTAATATTTCCCCCAAACCCCCCTTCTTTTTTCGCAATAATCTTCTTCTTCATCTTTCGATCGCAGCCTAGGCCTTAGTCTCATGTTTCTGCGGATTCCATCCCTTCCTTTCTCTTAATTCGCAGAATCAGAGACATTATTGTAATATAATATATTAAAAAGGTTAGGGGTTTGGTCCATTCTCAATAACCCCTAACATTTTTCTTTGTTATGATATTTGGGTTCTGATATCTTTCTTCACTTGGGGTGCAGTTCTTGGTTCCTGTCTCTGCAAGTTTCTTCGTCGACATTCAGAGAAAAAAAAATTACTGAAATAAGAGAAGAAACCAAAACAATTTTCTATTTACAGAGGTGGTGGTGGGAATTGTTGTTCAACTTCTCCCTTTTTTGCATTCTTTCTTGTCCTTATTTTTTGATCTAGTGTCAGCGTGGCCAACTTTGGCCGTACTTTTTTCCATGGGCTCCAATTGATGGGTGTTTCATTAAATTTTTCAGGCCATTTTGCACCTTGTTTCGGAAGGTTGGGGTGGTACTCTGCATCTTCGGACATTAAAAGATGTTGGGAGATTTCGTGAACAGATGCCTTCTGTATGTAGCCGTTTCAATTTTCTCAATTGAATTGGTTTGTGGATGTGTAATTCTCGATCCAATTGGTAACAAAAGGGGGGATTCTTTGATTTACGCAGGTTGTTTTTCGGGTATGCATACCCGGCATTTGAATGCTTCAAGTCGTCAGAGAAGAATAAAATCAACATTGAAGAAGTCAAATTCTGGTGCCAATATTGGTAAGGATGAATGTTGACGTCTACATTTATGCTAAGTTAGATTTATGTATGTATATTGGTTTGTTCGTCTAACATAATAGTTATTGGGCTACATGGGTTCCTTCCTTCATGAAAATTACGTCGTTTGTTTGTTACTTTGGGGCTTTATCCATCGAACCATCATTTGTAGTACTAAATTAAGAGATAAAAACTTCACCAATGATGTCACTTTCTGATATGATAGGCCTTATTTCATAAACGTTTTTGTGTATTTTGAAATTCTTGGTCTCTTACTTTCTTTTTACTGGTAGTCTCCATCAATATATGCTCGAATTGTTTATAGCCAACCATGGAGAATTGAGGAATGATTTTTTTGTAATACAGGATTATTGTGGCACTAATCACTGTTTGTGAAAGGCTTGGTGACTTTTTCTTGTGTTGGTAAGCATACCATAGAGATAGCCTCTGTTAAAGAATTGCACCAATGGGTTTTTGGTTGAGCTAGGCTTAACTGAGATTTTACTTGGTTCATGGTGTAAAGGTTGCCGTTTTATGGCGAGGCGAAGTTGGGATTTTTCATATGGCTATGGTACCCGAAAACCAAGGTAAGAAAAGAGAGAACATATTTATCATAAGCCTAGGAATTGCCTCAAATTGAGTACTAAAAAAAGGTTCGGTTATTGGAATTGCAGGGGACTTACTTTGTGTACAATAACTTCTTGAAGCCATATGTGTCAAAGCATGAGACAGAGATAGACAGGAAGTTGCAAGAAGTCAAAGCCAGAGTTTGGGATTTTGCCATTTACTACTGGCAAAACTGCACCAAGTTGGGGCAATCCACTTTCTTCCAGGTTCTAGAGCAGTTAGCTACACAATCTGGACGGTTTGGGAATGCCACCTCCTCCAAGCAGTCTCAGGTAAAAATATCAATTATATTTTTTTTTTTTATCAAGCCTACATATGATTCACCATTAGGCAATCTCCCTAAAGACTTAGAGTAGCCATATATCCAGTAATAGCCGGTGAATGAGCTTTGTGATAGAGAGCTTCTTAGATCCCTGTAATGCACAAATTGTTGCTTTCTTCACTCTGCTCTCTCCTTTGTTGTGTTTTTTTTTTTTTTTCACAGAGAGGTCCCCTGGAAAAATTCAGCCTAATGAGTTTCCTCCATAATTGTTAGTACATTTTACTTCCTCCGAGGCTATTCCTATATCTACCTCTTTAATTCTTCGCCATCCTCTGCAATTTCCAAGTTCGCTCAACAACTCATATTCTGGATGCACAAATTCCATACAGAAGACTACTATTTTTACATATTCATCCATCTTAACCATTCAAAAATATAGCAAATCAGAACCACTCAATCTATATAAACTACAAATTCATAGTTTTCAAACCAATAATTCCTCCAAAAACGACAAAAAAACGAACGCCTTGTGCATGTGCGATTATATAGAGAATGAAGAGGAATTGGTATATGATTATTAGAATGTGCTAAAAGGGTGGTATTTAAATTCTGGCGTTGAAACCATTTTTCAGAAGAAAACAGGCAGCACGGTACCAGTTGCACCTCCGCCGCCAGAGTCTCCAACGGCGAGAAGGAGCGGAAGTGGGCGGTGGACGCCAAGAGCCGCTAGCAGACTGAGTCGAGAGGCAGGAGTGGATTCCCCAAGATTCCAGAGGCAACTCACCGGTGAAAAGATGGATGGTGACGAGCTCCAGCAGGCCAAGATGAGGCTCCGGCGATCAAATCCCATTGCCTAATTTGAAGAAGACTATAAATTCTATTAAAAAGTGTACAAAAGCATATCTAAAAAACCCATTAAAAAACACAAGAAGATAACCAGGAAAAAATCTCTCACAACTAGAACCCCAAAAACTCAAACAAAAAAATTGAGATATTTTTCAGTCAATTTATTCCACACAGCCATTCAATTTGTTAATTTTTTTCCCCCTTTTTTTATGAATTGAGTTTCAGGTTTCCAACCCAATTAGTGTTTTGTTCTTCTTGTATGTGATCATACCATTATTCAGTCGGTGTGATCCACCTTCTTTGTAAGAGAACAACAAATATGATAAAAAGTAAAGATTCAATTTTTCCCCCAAAAAAGTTAAGTTTCGTTTCTCTCTACCACTAAATTTATAACGAATTTGTTAAATTCCAAGCCCAATTGAAGGAAATATCCTATCGAAAGCTTGGTGATGCATGAATTAGACAATGTTCTAGGAATCAAAAACAGGTTTTAATGGGATTGTTTGGGGCATAAGACTTTAACCATAGGGTTGGAGGAAGTGTGTGATAAATCAGTTGGTCCCAATAACTCGAGTTGTTGGAAGATGGTTATGTTAGATCTTATATAAGCCCATGTATAGTACTTAACCACTTTCTTACACGCCCCCTCAAATGAAAGTCGACTCATGGCTTGAAGTTTGCATAGGCCAGCCATACCATGTGCTTGAAAGACAACGGTTAATATTTGAGGTCGTGAGGACTTGAACACGTGACCTCAAGGACAAACCAGCTCTGATACCATGTCATAAACCAGTTGGTGCCAATAACTCGAATTGTTGGGAGAAAGGTTTGTTGGATCTTATACATGTCCATGTATGGTACTTAACCATTTTCTTACAAGGATCGAGGAAGATAGAGGAGGAAGGATTTGGTTGGAGGTTAGCCCCAGCTGCCTGCTTCACGAGATGATTTCGGATGTATATTTCAAAGGAAGGGAAATGGGACATGGATGTGCCCCTATTGGCGGTAGCAATAAGGAATTCGATAACAGAGGAACAATAGAGGAAGGGATGAGATATTTGAGGGAGGTGCAGGAAGACAACTCTGGCAGTAGTTTGAGGGAGAACAGCTCATAGTTAGGGAGGGAGGCTGGAAGTGTGAAGAGTGAGCCTTGAGGGGATGGGAACGATGTTGGTGGCGATAGAGTTTTCGCGGTAGAGAGGCTCCGACACCTTTGTCTCCGACTCATCCATCGAGTTTTTTATGGAGTGGAAAGAGAGAGGGTGAGTAAAAGGAGAGAAATGATTTTGTTGAAAGGTATTTGTATATATGAGAAGAGTTGAAGAAAGAGACTATTATTTTCTATTTTTTATTATTATTTAATATGAGTTTGCTGAGTGGCATGAGCATGACAACGACAATGATGATCAACGAATGTTGTTGGCAGTGGCGGTGGTGATTATGACAAGGCAAAGGTAGGAGCGTAGGAGCAGGTGCGATTGTTAGAAAAACATTGACCTTCCAATCCCTTTTTATTTTGTAGTAGAAATTTTTCTGTCATTTTGTTGGAGAAATTTTAGTTGCTCTTCCATATATAGAGTGACTTGTTGCCAATAATGTTTTGTTTTGTATATCTCAAGTCTCAAACCCTATTCTTATGTAATAAAATTTTCAAACATTATCGGTAGAGCAGTTGGTCGATTGAAAAATAAAGGTTTAATACACTTGTATATTCAAAAGTATCACGGTTGTGCCAATAATATCCAAAAATCCAGAAATACCACTTATATCCATGTTTTAAAGTTGTTCTTTGCCAAATCTATCCACTTCTGTTAAATACTTTGACGGCGTTAATAACTCCGTCAACATAGCTGACGGCAAGCTGATTGTACGCCAACTATGCAGACACGTAAGCGCCAACTACGCCAAAAGTGCCACGTAAGAATGAATTAAAAAATAATAATGAATTTTTTAAAAAAAAAACCAATCCCACATATTCCCACTGACGAACAACGAGGACGTTCAGTCCCCCTTTCTCCTTTCGTTTTTAGGGTTCGCACCCTGGCAGCGACAAAATCTCCTCCTGCCGACTAAGCCTCCTCCACGCGATTGAAGATCCTCCGGGCGATTTAAGATCCTCCCGCCGACTGTATATACTCCCTGGGATTGAAGATCCTCCCGCCGAGTGAAGATTTCGGATTCGTGGATTCTGGCGATTTGGCGACTCTTGCGATTCTGGCGGATTTGGCGATTGGCGATCGGCGACCCAGATTCACGACAAAAGCGATTTGCAGACCCAGCTTTCCATTTTTCGTAGGTGATTAACTTCTTTGTTGATTCTCGTCTTTGCATTTGAATTCAGTCGATGACTCACCTGTGGCTACAGACGAGGTTGCTCAGAAATCCCCCTTTTCTGTGCGATTAGGGTTTCTTCGAATTCTCTCCTCGCGTTTCTAGGCGACGTCGCGATTAGGGTTTCCAGCGGAAAGGAAGGATGGGAGGAGCCAGCCTAAGGTCGTCGCAAGTTGTTTAAGCCACCGAAATCGGTGTTGGTCTTCGTCGAGGAAGGTGGGCGAGAAGGGTAGATCGACGAAGGATGAAGGAAAATCAGTGGATACGACGGATTAGGGGGGTCGCTGCCTTCGTCTTCCTTCATCGCTTTCGTCGCCCTCCGCAGGCGAAGGGTTAGGCGTTCGTCAATGGAAAACATAAGAAGGGTAGAAAGTTAGGTTGAGTTGAGGGTGAGGTCAGATGGGGGCAATTGAAATTTTTTTTGTTTAATTTTTAAAATAAAATTAATTAGCAATACACGTGGATAAGTAAAGAGGAATTGGGAAATAAGCGTTCGCCACGTAAGCACCACCGTTTGTCCAGTCAGACTTAACGTTAACACCGTCAAAGAATGTGACGGAGTTGGATATAAGTGGTATTTCCGGATTTTTGGATATTATTGGCACAACCGTGATACTTTTGGATATACAAGTGTATTAAACCAAAAATAAATACTATCATCATCGTCACGTTATTTCCAACTCCAAAACTCACATTACTTAATCGGTGCGAGTTAAACTTTCAGGTACTCATCTCCTCATTTGTTCGATTATGAACACCCATGGTTTGTTGACTACGGTCAATGGCTAAACTACTTGTTTGATTAATGATCACTCTATTTATCAATTCTTTCATGGTTGCCACTAATTTTTTCTGATAATTTTACATTTCTTTTTATTGCATTGTTAATTACTAAATTTATGTTTCACTAATATTCGTCATCCGTCTAATTGTGTGAATAAAATCATGTGTGATAATCAATATTCATAATTTAACTGTCAAATTAATTGTTGCCTCATCCACCTCTTCCAATAAGAGCCACTCATCTCCTCTATGTTCTAGTCGGCGTCGTCACCTAGGTTATTCCTAGTGATACCGTTTTCTTTTTCTCGGAGCTAACTTGAATCGTGATAGTTGGGGGAGGGGCTAAGGCCTTACCTACTAGTCTAATTTCTAAATTTATTACGAATTTACATGTAATTTTACCAAATATTTCAAATTTAAGGAGGCCTATAGTTCCTTCTCAACCTACCTCCTCTACTCTTTTCCAATTCAATAGCTAATTAAAATGAACTTAGTATTACTGCAAGCGCAACCCAACCAAGGACGAAAATAATTGAAGGATGAGATGAGAATAAAGTAAAAACATGGATAAAAGTTAAGCCTACTTCAACGCACATGTCGGGCAGGAAAAAGCCTTCAAAGCCAAAAAAAAATTAATTCCTCTCTCTCTCTACATACTCCTCCTCTCGCCTCTCGCCGGAGAGGCTCTACAGCTGCCGCCTGCGGAGCCATCAAGTTTGGTCACCTGAGCTTCCAGAAAGATAATGTCTACGGACCCATCAATCATAGCCCAGCTGAGGATAGCAACTACAACAAGAAAATCCAGGAAGATCACCATGAAGTAAATGAGCAGATTTTCAATCATGAAGAGCTACTATTCACCGCCGCTGCATCAGCCTATAAGAGTTGCGTCAACGGTGAGAAAGACCTCAATGAGACCATTAGTTCGCCGCCCAAACCACCAGAGGTACTACCAGTCAGTGAAAGCAACGGAAGGGCTACACTCACGGAAAATACAAAGAGCATTAAAGAGTGGAAAGAAGATGAAGGGGAAGGCATTGAAGACAAACACCAGAAAATCCAATCCGCTAAAGATCCCCAAACCAGGGGCTACCTGAGAACACCTGAGATAGCTACCTGGAGATGTAGTGCATCAATCATCTACATTTATATCACTCACAACAGGGCAAGCAGAGATAGTAAATACACTGACAAGGGACACAATGCACAATATCCACTGACGACGAATGAAGGTAACAAGGAAAGCAGAGAAGGAATAAATGTGGAGAAAGACAGATACCACAAATGGCAATTAAGAGGAAGTCTGACATACCAAAGGGAGAAGGAAGGAGAAGGAAAGAGCAGGTGAAGGGGAGAGCATTCAATGAGAGGAGCAAGATCACATACAGAGTACTGAAGGAAGATCGTGCCTATATAAAGAAGCTAACACACAGCAACCTCCATCAAACCCACTACCCCCTTTCTAAACCAAACACTGAGGAAAAACAGCACTCTCAATCAGCC
Source organism: Linum tenue (assembly GCA_946122785.1). NCBI lineage: Eukaryota > Viridiplantae > Streptophyta > Magnoliopsida > Malpighiales > Linaceae > Linum > Linum tenue. The sequence continues at coordinate 53,859,449 of CAMGYJ010000008.1, read as the reverse complement.
AACCTTCCCTATCCAAGCCACACCATGGAACACAACATGAATTTGAGGGGAGAGAAAAGCCACCTAGTGATGAATGTAAGGCCAACTATAGTGGGAGCGAGAGGTAGCGGAATGGCCATGCTCCTAGGCAAGTGGATCACCGATGCTAGCATCAACCTGCACAAGGCAAAGAACGCCGCAATCAGCAAATGGAGAGCCTACGGGGAGGTCCAAGCAACAAAAGAAGCTGATAACCTATTCGTCTACACCTTCCAATCGATCAAATAGAGAGATGAAGTCTGGGAGGCCAGGCCATGGAATCTCAGCAACACCCTGATCGCCCTAAAGAAATGGGATGGTGAGCAAAAGGCGGACTCGGCTGACATACCCACAGTCACTTTATGGGTTCAAATGCATGACCTTCCCCAATCACTCAAAGACGAAGAAGCAATCCAGGCGGTAGCGGATTTCATCTTTCCCCAATTCCACTGCATTGACCGCTCCAACATTGATTTCAGAGGATGGCTGAAGTTCATCAGAGCCAAAGTCGAGGTACAACTAGACCAACCCATACCAATAGGCTTCGAATACCCCATTGGAGAACGATCCATCTGGGTCAGTTTCAAATACAAGAGGATAATGGATCTGTGCTATTTCTGTGGGAAACTCGGGCACTTGATCCACAACTGCCTGGAAAGAGAAGATCACCGGAGAAGAGGCTTATGTATCGACCCATCATAAGTGTACACTGACGCCCTCAAAGCAGGCCATGACTCACCGGCAAACACGCCTCCGGCCTCATTCAGGGAAAATCTGGCCAGATCGCGCCACCCGACAATCACTGGACACCCAGTCAGACAGATACGCGGAGCTCGAGGTGAATCCTCTCTCATGAGCATGGTAGGCCACAGCGGACAGAGTTCACAGGCGTGCCCACCGGGATTCACTGACCTAGAACTGGCGACGACTGGGAGGAATACATGATGGATCCAGAGCGGCAAAGTAAGAAGCCCCACACCCAGCTTCTAACCTACCTTTCTAGAAATGGAACTGGAGGCGACTGCTAGGGCCATGCAAAGAGGCCTTGACCTAGGCGAAAGAGACAGTGGTAGAGAGAAGACTGCGGGACTCATCGAAATGGGCCAAACCCTTTCCCTGGCTAGCCCGTTTTATGTCCAGGCAGAGCAAAACTTCTCACCTTCTGGAACGGAGAACCAGGCCCAGTCGCTGACCCCACAAGCACCGGCCCCGATTCCAAATGCAGAGGCGGAACTGATGACTGGTGGAGAGGAAGGTAGGCCCAGACCGGAGAAAAAGAGGAAACCAGATAGCAGACACAGCCCAACAAGCTCTCTCCCACAATTTGGCGCCTCTACTAACATCTCCTTTGATTCTCTTTTTTTTTCCTAGGTGATCATCGCAAGACTTACCAAAGGAGGAAACATGTGACCAGAAGGAGAAGCATAGCAGAGATAACGGCAGATGGAAACCAGTCCGGAGAAGGGGATTCTCACTCTCCGAGGGCGATGGCGGCAGGCCTTAAGCCGCCAAATCAGGAATGAGGATCATTAGCTGGAATTGTAGGGGATTTGGCCAATCCCTTACAAGAAGCTACTGCGGCAGACTATGTCGACAGTTTGGCCCTTCGGTTCTCTTTCTCATGAAAACAAAAAAAGATGACTCCTTCATGGAAGAGAAGAGAAGAGTAATGAAGTTTGATCAGTCTAGGTATGTTAACCCTGCAATAGAAGGTAGTGGATTAGCCCTATGGTGGAAAGATGATGTCGATGTGAGTGTCATCGAATCCTGTAAATTCTTTATGGATGTGTGTATCAGTAGGGATGGGGAATCTTTCTTTTGTACCTTTGTCCATGCTCCCACCACGGCGGTGGAGAGACGAGCTCTATGGGATCGACTTAAGACCCTAAGGGCATCCCAGGACGAGAAGTGGCTTATTGTGGGTGACCTCAATGTTGCCTTTTTCCCTTTTGAAAAACAGGGACGATGTCCCCTAAGGAATGAGAACTTTGCTCCCTTTAACTACTTCATTAAGCGGAATGCTCTTCTGGATCTCGGTTTCACAGGGCAAGCTTTCACATGGACTAATAATCAATAGGGAACCGATCTAATAAGAGAAAGGCTTGACAGAGGACTATGCTCTGCCTCCTGGAGAATGAGTTATGGTAGTGCCTCTGTATTCCCTGAAGACTTTGTTGAATCGGACCACTGCCTGATTAGAATTGATATCCACCCCAAAAGACAAGCGAGGTTTACACCTTTCAGATTCGATAAAAGATGGCGAGAGAGTGAAGAATGCAGTCAGCTTATATGTAACCTGTGGAACAGAGGGGGCATGGTGCATGATATTCTGAAGGAGTGCGATGGAGGTCTGAAGACGTGGGCAAGAGTGGATAGAAAAAGTAAAATTAAGAGGGAAAGGGAGATCAGAAAGAGACTCTAGGAGCTTCAAGGCCCTAGCAGATCACCTGATTTGATTGCCGAGGAAAAAATCCTATTACAGGAACTCGAATCCTTATGGAGGACTGAAGAAGAATTTTGGGCACAACGATCCAGAAACAGCTGGTTACAAGAGGGAGATCAGAACACAAATTTCTTTCATGCCAGCACAATTAAAAGAAGAAACAGAAACCGAATCCTGAAACTGAAAAATGACGAGGGGATCTGGATTGAGAATCCTCACTTACTTGAGGAACGCGTCAATAAGTTCTACCATAATCTCTTCGAGAGCAAAAGGGGAGCTTTCGATGACTCACTGCTAATTGGCTTCCCTGATTTGGTCTCACCTGATGCTAACGAGGCTTTGACTGCCCCCATCCAGAAGGAGGAGATTCGTAGAGCGGTCTTCCAGCTTGGGGCAACAAGGCACCAGGCCCGGATGGTTTCCCTGGCCTTTTCTATAGGAAATACTAGGCATCCATCGAAGACAATTTCTGTAAGGAAATTTTAAAATTCTTCAACACGAGCACTCTACCATCTCAATGGAATGATACCTTCATAACCCTCATTCCCAAGGCGGAGGCCCCCGAAAATATTGGGCAATTCCGACCCATCAGTTGCTGCAACTTTCGTTATAAGGTGATCACCAAGATTCTGACCAACAGACTGCAGCCCAACCTACCTGTCCTGGTTAATGAGCTTCAGTCTGCCTTCACAGGGGGAAGACAGATTCAGGATAACATTGTCATTGTGCATGAAGTGCTCAACCACTTTAAAAAGCAGAAAATAGGACCCAGGAAGAATATGATGATGAAACTTGATATGAGGAAGGCATATGACTTGGTGGAATGGGACTTCCTCATTCACCTGCTCAAAGCATATGGGCTTAATGATACTTGGTGCGGCTGGGGCCGAGCCTGCATTTCCTCGGTTAAGTTCAGCTTACTGTTTAATGGAGAACCTTCTGCGGAGTTCACCCCCTCGAGGGGCATTCGACAAGGTGAACTCCTTTCCCCCCTCCTCTTCATCCTAATGTCCAATGCCCTTTCTTTCCTGATCGAGAAGGTTGTTCAAAGACAAGAGCTCAGCGGCCTGAAGCTCAATAGATATTGCCCAACTCTCACTCACTGCCTGTTCGCGGACGATACGGTTATCTTTGGTGAGGCCTTGCTGGAGGAAGCTGGGAAGATTATGACAATCCTCAATGATTATGGGTCTATTACGAGACAGGAAGTCAACAGAGGCAAATCGTCGATCTTCTTCAGTCTCAATGTCCCCAATGATGAAAAAGAGACAATTGTTCAGACGGTTGGTTTTACGGACTCAAGCTGACACTCCAAGTATCTTGGTGTCCCCATCGAATGGGGATGATTGAAAAGAGACTGAAGAAGGGCAAGGGTGACTCCTGGTAGAGCCTACTCCTCTCTCCAGGAGGGAAGGAAACTCTGCTTAAAGTAGTTTTTCAGGCTATCTCATCCTACATTATGTGCATCTTCCTTCTCCCTCGTGCCACCACCAACAGAATGGACTCCATGCTCAAGAACTTCTTTTGGGGAGGAAATATGGCTAAGAGGACCATTCACTGGAGATGAGGTCATGTGCTCTATGCCCCAAAGGAGGAAGGTGGACTGGGGTTCAGACCCTTCCACATCTTCAATTTGGCACTTCTTGCCAAGCAGGCATGTAGGATCATCACCAATCCTGACGCCCTGTGGCCTGTGGGTTAAGGTTCTGAAAAGTATCTATTTCCCTAGGTCCGATTTTCTCTCGACCAAGAAGGGAAGCAAAGCTTCTTGGATTTGGGCTAGTATTTGAGAAGCAAAGGCTTGGATGAAGCAAGGGGTGATCAGAGTCATCGGCAATGGAAAATCGACAAGGATGTTCCAGGATCCATGGCGTTTTGACCAAGCAGGCAATCTCCTCCCAGGTGATTGTGCTGATTCCTCAACTATTGACCACTAGATCGATGAACTATCCAGGGAATGGAAATTTGACTTGCTTGAGGAGTTCCTCCACCCGTCGGTTGTACATCTAGTGGCCGCCACACCCATTGGACCGGTTTTCCTAGAAGACGGGTGGGCTTAGAGGTTTACTGAGTAAGAAAACTTCTCGGTCAAGTCTGCTTTCCACCTCTTCCACAACCAAGTCCGAGGGGCTAACGGATTGTTGGGCCAGATTCCATATTCGATCAGGGAAAGATGGAAATGGCTTTGGAGCCTGTCGCTCCCTCCAAATATGAAATTTTTCATCTGGCGTTGCTCTAAAAATGTGCTTCCCTCAAAGGAAAATCTCCACGCACGAAGGTGCCCCCCATCAAAAAGCTGCCCGCTGTGCACCAACAAGACTGAATCCATCCACCACTGCCTCTTCATGTGCCCGCATGAAGAGGAAGGATGGTCCCGAGAATGTCCATCTTTGAACAGCCCTCCCCCCTCACGAACATCTTGGAGTGGCTCGATTCACTGAGGTCAAGATACTCTATCATTTCTATTCAGAAGATCATCTTCCTTCTGTGGCAGACTTGGAAGTCCAGGAATGAATGAATCTTCAAAGACAAGATACAATGGCCTCCAACAACCATTTCCAGAGCATAGATTGCACACCATCAATGGCTCACATGCCCAAGGAAGAGAGGTACACCTCGACCTCAAGCTCTGCCCACCCCACCCCCGGATCATTCCTCACCACCACCAAGTACTCATGACTTTGAGATACACTGTGATGGATCGTTCTTCAACGATTCCCAGGAGGCGGCATATGGCATCGTGGTTACGAACAACCATGGTCAATTCTGTGATGGGAGAGCTGAGTCCCTGCATTATTTTTCCCCACTTGAAGTAGAAGCAAAGGCACTTTGGGAGGGCTATCGGTTGGCAGTTGAGCTCTCTTCTCCTTGCACTATTCTGACTGATTGCTTTTCCTTGGTGAAGGCTCTCCGTGGAAAGTTTGAATGTTGGCCTTGGCGAGCAACAACATGGCTTGGCCGCATCAAGGCCATGACCGCTTCTCATCCAATGATTACGATTAAACACATCAACAGGAAAAGGAACTCTAAGGCTAACTGGGTTGCTAGATCTTGTGCTAAAAACCAATTGCCTAACGATTGGATTCATATTCTTGATGTTGTTGCCCCTCTCCTGTAACCATTGGCTTCTGCCACAAGTAATGGAAAAGTTCTATGCCCATTGTAAAAAAAAATACTTCAACGCACATGACCCAAAGTTGAGCACGCTACCCAACCCAGGTCGCTCTTTCTTTGTACTGGCAGTAACCACCATAATCATTTCTTTCACTAGTATTAACCATTCATCATCAGCTTCGAGCCTTTTACTGATTATGGGAGTTGAGAATGAGGATCATCGATCTTGTGAGTTGTGACGATAATAGACTGGCCACATGGCTCGTTTTTAGGGAGGAACAAGATAAAACATTGATAACATGTTTTTTTTCTAATATCCTAACTTAAAAGGCACCCTAACTGTAATACTCCGACATTTGGATTCAAGTTCGACCACGATAAATGATTGGTTGGATTACATACGAACGGTTGCAATCATGGATTAGAAATAATAATCACTAGTTTTGTGCCCGCCCGATTGCGGTATGTTTTACATTTTGTCATTTTCTCATAGGCTACTATTTCTCTTTATATATACTTATTAAGATTATTTATTATTCGAACACTGTCTGATAGGAGGGCTGCTACATTTATTTTGAGTGTGGCTAGGAGCAATGATCATGTAAACAATAAGAGTCACTACTTCATCACCAATTTGAAGATCACATTCATGATCATCTGCTCTGTGATTGGCAACAGTTTTCAACTTCATATGTTGTAGATAACTTTTCATTGATTTTGCCCGTGCATCTATATGTTTGGACTAAATATTGTTAGCTTCAAACATTTGTTTCAGCTTCGTGATATAAATTCACGCAGATAATTCACATTATCATATGTAATGATCGAATCAAAGCTATTTCAATATATTTCTTCAATTGATAAATGTATAACTGAACAAACTAAGTAATTAAACATTCTAGTGGTAGTAGACTGCTCAATCGATGGTAAATTGGTCCATGGTTGATACATATAATCTATGTCAATCATTCAAATAATGATCTATCTTGCCACTCATGTAACTAAAGTCAAAAGATATCATTGTTGTGCATAGTTCTTTTTTCATGATGTACTTTGTATTTTGAAATAACATCAAGCACGACACTAACATGTACTTGTATTTGGTAAATAATCACCTAGGAAATAAAATTTGTCTAGATCAATGAAAGGGAGAGACTATTGCATATCATGAGCATGTAATAAAGGTGTAGTAGTAGTCTTCTACTACCAATTTATACATTTATAATTGTGTATTACCTTTAACCTTTTAACACTTACATAACCAAAAATAATCATAGAGACACTCCGCCTCCACTTTACAATATCATTCAATATTAATGCAATGATCAAATATCCAATGAAAACCGCAGTGACGACAGCTGAAATTTTCCTCCTTACAGTTTACCCCATCATCATTATAATTACAAAAAAATCAAGCTTTATCTTTGCATCACACAATTGAGTTCCCTCTTAGACACTTTAACGAAGAAATTACATGAATTAATTTATGGCTAGCATAGAGTAATTGATGAATTTTTATTGAAAAAGGAAGTTTTCCTATTTAGAATTGATTAGATGAGAGATCGTGAAAACCCAACATAGATAGGTATGGAGAAAGAATTTAGGAACGAAAGCGACTTGAGTGAAGTCTAAATGCAGATGGATGTGAAAAGGTGGTGACCTAGGATGTTCTAATCATTCACTGGCCAACAATGAAGTTGAAGCAAAATGCGGAAGATGAACTAATTTTAATGTATTTACGAATGACAGAGCTTGAGCAGAGCCAACATATAAATGTCTGCAAAAAGAAGTTATGTTTGTGGGAGAAAAAAAGATGGAAAAGAAAAGGGAAATTTTCAAACAGTGCTGACTTGAACGAAGTTGAAATGAGAAATGGTAACTAAAACCCACTTCAATATTTTTCGAAAGACAAAAGGTAATGGTTGTGAAACTTGTCTGAAACACTTTATTTGTATCTTCGAGAAATCCTTGATGAACCGCCTGTAGAACCCTGCAAGGCCTAAGAAACTCCAGATCCCCTTAACAGATGTGGGAGGAGGCAGCTTACTGGTAGTCTCGATCTTGGCTCTGTCCACCTCAATCCCCATCTTGGAGATCTTATGCCCCAGAACTATGCCTTCGCGAACCATGAAGTGACACTTCTCCCAACTCAGTGCCAGGTTCGTCTCTTCACACCGTTTAAGGACGAGTTCTTGGTTATGGAGACGGTGAGAGAATGAGTCCCCATAAACTGAAAAGTCGTCCATAAACACCTCCATAATCTCACCGACCAGGCGGTCAAAGATTGCAAGCATGCATCGCTGAAAAGTGGCAGGGGCATTGCATAGCCCGAATGGGATCCTCCGGTAGGCGAATGTGCCGAAGGGGCAGGTGAAAGTGGTCTTTGCCTGGTCCTCCGATGCAATGGGGATCTGTAAATACCCGGACATCCCATCCTGGAAATAGTAGAACTCGTGCCTCGCTAGTCTCTCCAGCATCTGATCAATGAACGGCAACGGGAAATGATCCTTCCGGGTGACGTCGTTGAGACGACGGTAGTCGATGCAGACGCACTACCCGGTCACTCTGCGTATAGGTATGAGCTCATTCTTCTCATTGGGTACCACAGTCATCCCGCCCTTCTTAGGCACCACCTGGGTGGGACTATCCCCGCGTCCATCAGCTTCACGATCTCCGCCCGAACCACAGCCTCCAGGTTCGGGGTCAATCTCCGTTGGGGCTGTCTTAGCGGTCGCATCTCATCCTCTAGCAATATCCGGAGGGAGCAGAAGGAGAGGCTGATCCCCCGGATATTAGTGATCTACCACGCCAGAGCTCGCTCGTACTAGTTCAGAAAGGCCACCAGTCTAACCTTCTGCTCGAGTGTGAGGGTCGAGCTAATGATGACTGGAAGCTTGTTCCCCTCCCGGAGAAATGCATACTCCTAATGAGGAGGGAGGGGCTTTAGCTCCAGCTCTGGTGGCTCCTCCAAGGAGGTAATGATGCGAGGTGAGGATGAGATCGGTTTGAACAGCCTATCGCCTACCAGTAATGCGCCACTCTCCAATGCGACCAACTGCTCCTCCAGCTGCGGCTCCTGCGATGCCTGCTCACCTAGCAAAATACAATGCTCAAGAGCATCGTTAGTACCCGCACTCGTTATGACGAGTGTGGTCTCAAAATCAGCAAGCATATCACAGTAATCTAAGTCATCACGAAAATGGGAGTGCTTCCCATTCTCAGACACAGAAAAAGTAGCCTATTCATCCCCAGCACGCAAGATCAGTTTACCACTATTCACATCAATAAGCGCCTTGGCGGTGGCGAGAAATGGTCTACCCAAAATCAAAGGCACATCCACATCCTCATTTATATCCAGAATAACAAAATCAACAGGATATGTGAATGCGCCTACATTAACAAGCAGATCCTCTATGATACCCTCATCCTAGTAGTTCTAGGTTCACCTAGGCCTAGCTTCTTAAACAATTTATAAGGCAAACTCAGTCTCCAGCTTATCTTTGTGTATGCGAGTGGGGAAGGGAAGCTGGGGTACATGCTCCTTAACCACTTGCTGTGGCTTGAGAGCAGGTGCTTCTTTCTCCATCCCCACTTCTGCATTGTCAGCTGGAAGTGCTGAAACAGGTAGTGGCTCTTCTTTCCTGGCCGGGGCAGAGGCAGCAGATGTTGTCTTGCCACTCCTGGTAGTGATGGCATCCAGCTGCTGGTGAGGGTCGCGAGGATTTGGAATGGTGGTGGCAGGCAGAGTCCTCGGTGCTCTAGTGTTATTTTGGCGAGCTATGCCACCAATCTTATTCTGGAGATCCTGCGATATAGCACCCTGGTTCCTTTAGCCTGCCTCCAGTGAGGTCATGTTCTGGTTCATCTTGGCGAAATTCGCCTGGCTGGGAGTCATGATCGCCTGCAAAATGTTTTTCAGCTCCGTCATTTAGGTATCTAGAGCTGGAGTTGCTTGCAGTTGGGCATACTAGCACTGCGGCTGCTGGAATGGCTGCCCCTTTCTGGGCTAGTAAGGCTGTTGCTGTGGAATCGGACCCTGCCTGGTCTGAAAAGGCTACCTCTGCTGAAAACCACCTCTGGTGCTGGGAAACCAGGTAGTTTAGTGGTGTTGCTATTATTGGAATTCCAGGAGAAGTTGGGATGCTGGCGCCACCCTTCATTATATATTCCACTGTAAGGATCAAGGCGCCGAGCATTAGCGATGAAGTCCAATTGCTCCTGGGGTGTAGAGGATTCCCGTAAAGCCTGATAGTCTTCCACCAGATGGTTCGAACTCTCACACCACTGACATTGTGCAACTGAAGGCCCGGCCAGCCCTCTGCCCAGAATAAGACTATTGGGATGCTTCAATGTTTGGACCAACTCGGCCACCTCCCGCTCTAGCCCGGACCTAGCCTCCATGGCGTGCACACCTCGGTCTCGGGAACTCCTGCTTCTGGTGCTCTGCCCCCAAGAGTGATCCCTGGCACCCAGAGTGCTGATCATCTGATTCAGCTCGGGTGAGAATATCCCCTCCTGAGCATAGAGACTCGATCACCCTCTGGCTCTCTAGGGTTAGAGCACTATAGAAATTCCCCATTGTGAATGCATCACTAAAACCGTGATGGGGACACTGCCAGAAGAATCCCGAGTACTGCTCTCAGGCATCACGTAGTGACTCATCTGGCTCCTGGCGGAAATGAGTGATCTCCCGCTGAATCTCTGTGGTCTTTGAGACCGGATAGTACCTATGCACAAACTTGTCGACCAATTCGTCCCACGACGTGATGGATAGTGGGGGCTGGGTCTCTAACCAACTCTTTGCATGCCCCGCCAGAGAATGGGGGAAAAGGTGGAGACGGATCGCATCATCGAGTACACCATTCATTTTGAATCCATTTGTCAGTTGCAGTAACCGGGAAAGGTGCACCCTCTCCTCCTCATCCTTCAAGCCATGGAACTGGATAAAGGATGTAATCTGTTGAATCCAACATGGCTTGATCTCAAAGTTGTTTACTGGAATGGGAGGATACAGGATGACGGGGCGGATGTCGGCAACCCGTGGAGTGTAGTAGTACTTCATAGTAGGACCAGGCGGCGGTGGTGGATGCTAAGCCCCATCTGCCTGGGGTACTAGGTTGATTTTGCCCCAGGTTAAGGTTCCCCCTATTGTGCTCGTCGCCCATCTCGTATTCCTCTTCGGAGTCGCTGCTCAGATGGTCGTCGAGGTGCACTTCCTCCATAGCCAGTCTTTCTCGTTGCTGTCTCCTTAGTTGGCGACAGGTGCTTTCTAGCTCTGGATCTAACGGTAGTAAACCTCCCGACTGGCTATGGGTCATGCACTACCTGCACATAGCCAAGCAAGCAAACTCGTGAAGGCACGAGTGGGAAAAAGCCAACAATCAATGTGGAAAGGAAATGCTATAAGTAACAGAAATCACGTTTCTTCAACAACCTAGACGTCCCCGACAACGGCGCCAAAAACTTGACAAGCCTCTACCGTCACACTAGAAAGTGGCCAAGTGTAACCACCTACTAATGCGTAGTATAGCGGGTTCAGTTCTAAATGTCAACCCGGGTCCTAGGTGTGATGACTACTCTGTGAAAATCTTATTATTTAGTGGTTCAAGTGTAGTGAAGGTTTAACTAAACTAGCAAGCAAAAGCAGTGAAAGTTGTGTTCAAAGTTGAGAGAGGTCACCCAGATTTGGTTCCCCCTAAACTGTAGTTAAGCCAGGTTGTAATTCACCAAGTTCGTGTTCAATGATAGTTATACCGCGGGAGGTTCTTAAACAGTCTGCAGTCTCGACTAAAGGTCTCCAGACCCTCTCAATCTGAGTCCCCAGCGGGCGACCAACCTCCATTGGAGTAAACAGATTGAGGCCCTAACGAACCAAACCTCCTCTACCGACGTAAATCCGGTATAGAATAGTGAATTGACTCCTCGACTAAAGTCATCAATTCACTACCTTCAATCAAGGGTGCTCTATCAACCTAGGCAGATATTCTATTTCTAGGTCAAAGTAGAAATAACATGAATTTTATCAAGATTCATGCCATTCAGGAAATCAAACCTCAATTGAATATAATCAACATCAATGAATTCGTACTTGGGTTCATACAATCAGACCTAACATACAAATCTAGGGTTCTTCATACCCAGGTGAGTAAGAGAGTTTACTCTATAGAGAGAGAAGGGAAATCTAGCTCAGATGCGGAAACCATGCTGTGAAGGATGGGATTAAGCTTCTGGCAATCAATCGACACTTCTCCAAGCTTAAGCCGAGCTCCAATGGTGATGAAGATCGATCTAGGGCGCTTGGAGAATCTGGTTCATCACTCTCTCTCTCTCTCTTTGTAGGTATCAGCTTTCTATCTCTAAAACTCGGAACTCTCCAAAAATTGGTCTTATTTCCCTTAAAAATCAACAGGTCGCGATCCCCGGCCATAATACCCGGTCGGGTATTTCAGGTGCCGACTGGGTATTTTTAAACGCTGCGCAATGGGGAAAAGGGAAATAACATATATACGTGGTTTGTGATAATATATGTTACTCAGCATGTTAATAATTTGAAGTCATAATATTATCAATAACTTATACAATACTCACAAAAATTGTTATATTTTAGTAAGTGGCGGACCCAGAATTGTCGGAGAGGTGTGTCGTCGATAAAATAAGATAATAATTAAAAAATTATTAAAATTTACTAGAAATTACTAGAAATTTATTCATAAAGTTCACAATGTCATGTTTATAACGAACCACAACGACTTTTCATGTTCTGAAATGTCTGTAAAATACATTCATTGCTTATGTTGTGAAGCAAATCCTTTTCGATATACGGAGTCAATCAGCTGCTTATCTTTAGGGAAGAGAGCCCGGTACAAAGGGCCCACCCTGAAAGCATCGGTAAAACTATGATTAGGACACTTTAGGAAAAGACTAGTGTATCTTTCTCATGCATCCCGGATGGTCTCATCCTCTTCTTGTGCAAACTAGGTGATCTCCTTCTGCAAGTCTGCTGTCTTGGATGGAGGGTGATAGCGGATGAGTAACTTGTTGGCCAGATTAGCGAACGTAGTGATCGATCCCGGAGGCCGAATGTCTAGCCACTCCTTGGCCTGCCCCTCCAAAGTAAATGGGAAGTACCTCAGCTGGATGGCGTCTGCAGGAACCCCATTAATTTTGATTCCATCGATCAGCTCGTTGAATCGTCATAGGTGCGATCTTGGGCACTCCCCGTCTTTCCCATGGAATACCACCGAGCCGCGCAGCATGGTGATGACAGAGGTACTCACCTCAAAGTTATTGGCAGAAACTTGAGGGTGTTGGATGGGGGACCTTATGTCTGCGGCTCGGACGGTCTAGTTATAGCCCATGGTATGCTCCTCGGGAATGACCGCATAATTTTTCTGTGGGTCGCCCATTTCTTTCTCCTCTGTGATGTGCAGTTGCTCCAAAGCTTCCTCTTCAGCCAGTTGCGTCTTCAATGCTCGCTTGAAGTTCCTACAAGTCCTTCCGAGCTCTTGGTCTAACGGATATAGCTCACCCGACTGGCTACGGGTCATGCACAACCTGCAGACAAACTGTAAGCACAACCCGTGAAGGCACACATGGGGAAGAAGAAAAATGCAAAAAAGTAAATGCTAAAGTAACAGACTTTCACATTTCTACAATAACCTAGCAGTTTCCGGCAACGGCGCCAAAAACTTGGCACGTACGACACAACACCAAACTGCGAGCAAGTATAATCGCGGAGTGGAAATACATAATAGTGGTTAAGTCTAATTATCGACCCGGGCTCTAGATCTACTGCCTACTCAGTGAACTCCTATTATCTAGCAGGACTAAGCGAGTGTAATGATTTTAGTGCAAAAGAAACAAAAGCAAGTAATTGTCTGGTTCTTTTCGGGTTCAAAAGGTCATCTAGGTATGGTTCCCCCTAGTGCGCAGCTAGTTCAAGTTATACAGTCCCAAATTACTCATATTGATAGATAAACAGCGAAAAGTTCTTTACTAGTCTGGACTCTCGACTAAAGTTATCCAGACCCTCTTGATTCAAATACCCGGCGGGCGACTAACCTCCACCGACATAAACTAACCAAGGTTAAACAAGCGAAACTTTCACTACTGGCCTTTGTTCCAGTATGGAGCAGGGAATCGACTTCTCGACTAAAGCAGTCGATTCACCACTTTCAATTAAAGGTTGCTCTTTTAACCTATGCAGAGACTATCGTTCTAGGTTAAAACCGGAAATACACAGGTTTGATCAGGACTCATGCAATTCTGAATAATCCTCAACTGAATTTATCAAATAAATCATTCATAACATGGGGTTCATACAATCATTCCTAACATACACAGCTAGGGTTCTTTATACCTAGATGAAATAGAAAATTACTCCATAGAGAGATGTGAGAACGTTATGCTCGGAGTAGACATCATCAGAATAACAATGGGCAACTGCTCCTAGCGACTAATCGGTACTCCGAGGTTGGTGAATCGAGCTCCGAGTTCTTCAGATCGCTCCAATCCTTGCCCAAGGGTTTCTCTTCGTCACTATCACTAAATCTAGTTTCAAAAGTGGCGGAAGCCACTCAAGTCATGCCTTGCTAGTTTTATTAATGTTGCACGAACAGTCTTCATTCTGATGATCGTTGCTGAGACCATCTAAACTCCATTGGGTGTTATAATTGTAATGTTGGCTCATAATAAGAGAAAAAGTACGACAATAAACCATTAGAAAGAGAAAAAAATTAATTACAAACAACACAATTTCATGAAGATATTATATTTGTATGTTAAATATAAAATATGTTGAGAAAAAAATGATAATTTATATACAAAATACATATGCATGTGAATAATCGGGCGAGTTCGGATCAGATAATGAGGAAACCATGCAAATCCATAACCCACAATATTTGGTTTCTAATTTTTCACGTATCCACTAAAAATCATTCAGATTAAGGTTTTACTTCCTACAAAAAAAAAAAGATTAAGGTTTTACCTTCTCAATTAGGTCAGATTCGGGTGGATATTCATGATTGCGGATATTTTTCCATCTCTACAATTTGGATTGTCCGAATTATTTATTATGTTACCAAAATTAATAAAATAAACTAAAAACATAATTAATAGAACCATTCACATTCAGCACCACTTGTTGACTCCAAAAAAGCGTTCAATCTCAAGTGGGAGGAGAAAAGGAAGTGGGATGGGATCGCACCACTAAGACGGTGTTTCTCGTCGGAGATCTTGCCGTCTGCCGATCGGTATTCCGTCGTCATCGCTTACTTACTTTCTTATTTATGTTATTTTTTGATTAACATACTTTAAAATTATCGATTAGTCATAGGAATAGGCTTAAGTACATATGTGTAATACACTTATGGTAAATGAGGAAATGACCCGCAGGTCGATCCGGACTCGGTCGAACTAGTGGGTCAAGGGTTAAAGGGTCATCCGTTTTAACTCGATATAACCCGAAAATATGAAAAGAGTAATTATATTATACTTATCTTGAATCCAACATAGAGAAAATACAACACTACTTAAACTCCAACACACTTAAATAACATCAACTAAAATTCAACATAATAAAAATTCAACAACACTTAAGAATGAGAGCCTGCTGATCCGCTCGGATGGGCCAACCGCCCGAGTTTTTTTTGGTTTGACTAGGTTTTCCCGAGTTTGACCATTTCTGGGCTAACTCACAAATAGACTGTTCTAGCCCATTTTTAGGAGTGGGTCCGGGCCAACCTGGGTCAACCCACGAGTTGACAAGCTTGGTTGCGATTGATGTGCATCATAATTTGTACATTCATGTGTAAGTGAAAGATTGTTCTAACGATGGTATCCCGCGCAGCTCTCCTCGGCAGAGGACGTCTCGCAACCGGCTTAGTGAGACCCAGAGCATAGCTGGCCCACCGCCAAGTAATTTCGATTTCGAAATACACTGTGATGGTTCGTTTAAACATGAATCCCAGGAGGCGGCATATGGTTTTGTGATTATCGATAACCATGGACAGGTATGTGATGGAGAAGCTGGTTTGGTTCATTGTTCCTCTCCCATTGAAGCGGAAGCAATGGCTCTTCAGGCAGCTGTCAGTACAGCTTTGAGAATGGAGCGCCCAGTTAAGGTTAAATCTGATTGCGCGGTGCTGGTTAATGCTCTAACAAAGCATCCCAGTTCTTGGCCGTGGATGTGTTCAGCGAGACTTGGGGTTATTTCAAGAATCATGGAGTCCTCCCCCAATATTCGTGTCTCATTCCACCAAAGAAAGAACAACGCCAAAGCAGATTGGATGGCTCGATCTTTTCTTGATGGGTCTCTCCCACAAGACTGGATCACTATTTTAAACCTTCTGTCCCCATTCCTGGCCGGAGGCCAACTGTAACCGGTTTATGTTGAGGAATTAATGCACTACTAATCTTTGTCAAAAAAAAAAACGATGCCATCATACTTTCAATGTGTAGCCTAGTTGACGAACTATCAATTCTGAGTCGACTTATATAGTCTGTCAGCTGAACAGTGAAATCTGAAATGGTCCTTGTTTGCAAAGTAATGAAACATTTGAAATCTGACCCTAGCTAGCCACCACAAAGTTAAGGAAACGCCCATGATCACTTTGGAATTATTGGGCAACAAATAATAGTTAATGATAATGGACGAATGAATCTTTGTTAAAGTAAAGTGACATATATCACTAGGACCCAGTGTTTTTGGCGAGGTAGCAAGTGGCGATGTGGACACCCAACCTCTCCTTTCCTTTGTTTCTTCCGTTCACAAGTAGAGCAAGAAGAGGCTCTTAGTTCAAACAGTGACCAAACAAAGCGGGCGGCCATTGGTTACTTCGATTGGCCTTTATTTATCGTACCAGTCATCCTCTCTCCAGCTTTGGCACTTGGCGTTTTTTTAATACCCCAAATCACTACATGCTTTGCCAAAAAATTCCCTGAACATGAGCCTCTCGTTGTGATTCGGCTATACCACTGAATACGAACAAGTATCGTGTTTACGACTTTCCAGTCATTTGATTTGGGATCAGATTGTTGTTGTGTATGCCAAACACAAGGAAAAATTAGCAGGATGGCAAAGATTTTACACTTGAACAGCCATTCAAAAGTTGAAGAGTAGGGGCTAAAGGAAGGCCAATTTCTCGTGTGCCCCCAAATCCCAATCATAAAAAGAGGTTATGTAATTATTGGTTTGGTTGTGAGTGGGCAGAGCATCTGGACTGATGATGAATATTGGTCCCTGCAACTGCAATGGGGGTATGAACAGATGATATATGCATATGCTCTCTCACGTTGTAGAAAACGACTTCACAAAGAATCACCGCCAAGCCAATCGTCCCTCCCGATATCTCATCCAAGCGATGGAAACCCATACTCTGTTTCTCTCTGCTCCCGAGTTTGTGTGCGGTATCATCAATCTGTTAAGTTAAATTCCAACCACAACTGCACGGAACATCCTGTCTAAAGCATGGACGATGCGGGGAATTAGACGGAGCTGAAGGAATCGGAAACAGGCCTTGATGGGGCTGCCGAGGGCGGCGAGCTTTGACCAGAGGCGGCGGAGGAAGTGAGGGTCGGCGGAGCCAGGGGAGGAGGACATGGGCTGGAGGTAAGCCCAAGCGGCCTGCTTCACTAGATGGTTCCTGATGCAGATTTCGTAGGCGGAGTCGTGGAACACGGAGGCGCTCCCGTGCGCGGCGGCGGCGGGGGAGTTAACGACGGAGGAAGGCATAAGGTCTTTGAGTGAGGTGTAGGAAGAAAATCCCGGCGGCGATTTGAGGGAGAAGAGCTCCAAGTCGGTGAGGAAGCCGTTTGTCGGAGGGAGGCTGGAAGTGTGAAGACTGAGCCTTGAGGGGATGGGGACGGCGTCGGTGGCGATGGAGTTTCGGCGGCGGAGAGGCTCCGGCGCGTCTGTCTCCGGGTCTTCCATCGGCTTTTATGTGGAAGAGAGAGAGAGGAAGGGGAAGTAGGGATCTGGTGAAAGATGTTTAAATAGGATAGGAGCAAAGCTGAAGAAAGTGGGTTGTTTTCTATTTTCTTTTTATTTTTTATTATTTATTGAATTTGGGTTCAGTGGTGTAAGTGGCGCGGCGGCGGACTGACGGCTGAGGGTGGTGGTGGCAGGGCAGAGGAAAGAGCGGAAGGGCAGCTGCCTGCAATTATTGAGGAAAGTCGTTGTCCGTTCAGTCACTCTCTGGTTTTCTAATTTTTGATTTTCTGATGGTTCCTTTCCTGCAGCAACTTTTCTGATGGCGACACGTTGTAAACACTAATAAACACAACGGACCACCTCGAAGCCCATTTAGCTGGAATTTATCATCATAATTATAAATTCTGTCCGGTGGGACACTTGTATATATTTCTTTATAATACTACTATATTCAAATAATTAAATTTATCTCATAGTTTTAAAATTGTTATCCTAATCCCAATTATACATCATATTATCTAGTTTGGCTCCATTCATAAATTTCCTTCAAATTAGGCAGTCAACACCATTGACCATTTGTTTCCTCGGGGAAACCAAATGCCACCGCTGGTGCCGAATTCGTTTCCGCCGATGTTGATTTGATGTTTCGCGGTGGAAACTCTTGCGGTGCCGTTTCATCGAATGCACTGCTGATTGCTGAAATCGAGACGACCGTCAAATATCCGCCGCCGAATGTCGGCGCCGTTGATTTGATCGATGCACCTCTAAATGGTGAAATCAACGTGACCGTCAAATATCCACCGCTACGCGGTGTTGATTTGATCGATGCACCTCTGACTTCTAACCAAGAACGACCGTTACTACGGTTCGCACCTCTCCAAACTACGTTCGAACGAGGGTGTTTGAGTTGTGAGGAATCTACGCTACCGCTACTCCTATGGAGATTCCTGTGGAGAGCTCCGCGACTACGACTAAGACTACAACTATGGAGATCCTTCCTGGAAGGAGAGCTCCGCGAAGGAGTTACAGAGAAAAAAGGTAAAGTTTGACAGATGTGTTTCTGTGTTGATTTGGTTGTCCCTCTCTCCTTGCAGGGTTGATTTTATCTAAAACCAACTCCGTAGTCTTCACGCTCTGTGGAACTGCTTCCTCAACTGCTCCGTCCTGAAATCCCACGTGTCTCAACTGCCTTGATCTCCTCTTTCTGCTTTGCGTAAAAGTCACGTGCACACCCATCAACTTTGTACCATGGTTCGAATCACGATACCACCAACGATTAAAACAACATTGTTGTTTCACCCTCGTCACCGCGTACTCGCCGCTAAATTGTTGATGTCTCGGCGTTGTTGACCACACAAAGTCGATGGCCTTTGTTGAACTCCACGATGTTGCTTTGGCCTTGCGGCTATATCCACCACCGCGGTATCGCTGATTCCTCACGCGATATCGTTTTCAAGCTCCGCGGTGTCGTTTTATTCTCCAAACAGCTATGTTTGCTTTTTTCGTGTTTAAATATTTAAACACTGTCGTTTGCTAATGCAACGGTACCGTTGGGCTTACTCGCGGTACCGTTTTTAATTAAACGACACCGCTAACATAGCCAAAAAATTCCAATTCATTGAACCGCGGAATTTAGGCCCTTCACTTACCTGATATGATTTTTTTTATTTAATCGGCACCGCTTATCAAGGCCTCCTGCGGCATCGTTTTTAAATTCACGGTACCATTTTAATTCTCCGCGGTACCGATTTTCCCCTTCCAACAAGGAATAAAAATAATAATTAATTATAAACAAGAAAAACTCCTTCCCCGACACCTACACTAAAACGCGCGGCCCCTTTTATTTTCAGTAAACGGTGTCGTTTCCAGTGCCGCGGTACCGCTGAGCTTCCTTGCGGTACCGTTTTAACTCATTCGCGATGCCGCTTGTCGCGGTGCCGTTTTTTAGCCAAACGACACCGTTTCCCAGTCTCGTGATGCCGTTGAGCTGTGAGTTTCGCGACACTGTTTTATCTCTTCGCAGTATTGCTTGACTCCAAACGGTGCTGTTACTCTCCTCCTCCGACAAGGAAAAATAAAATAAAAAACATTCCTTGTCCAACAGCAACACATGTCCTGCGCATGACTCACACATGGTCTGCAACCAATGTCGTTTCAAGTACCGCGGTACCGCCGAGCCTCTTCGCGGTCTCGCTTAAATTCACCGCGGTTTTGCTCAACTCCAAACGACATCGTTTTGGCCATGCGATATCGAATTAAATGCCGAGACTCATTATTACGGCATTTAATTCAGGCCAAAAATATTTTAGGTGTAAACAATGCCGCCACAACTTGATTTATAAGAATTTATGAACCAAGTTGTTGACACAACTTATACCACCTAAAATTTCATAACAATTAATTCAACTTTGCCAAGAAAATCCAAAAATCACGTTGGCCAAAGAGAATTAGGAAAACCATGAAAATGGCCTTGTAATTCTTTTGCCTTGCAAGGCTGTTACCGCAACATTTTATTATAATATATTTTTTTTTCATACATACTCCTGGTATGTTAGTTTATTTTGACTCTTCTGCCTTGGGTTTCTGCCAACTACTTGGTCACGGATAACAACGTTGCTATTTCATCCCCTTTAAATCCTTGCAATGCTGCGGCCAAATTTTTTTTTTTTTTCTTTTCAATCTTGCAGCCGCACAACTCTGCCTTAAGAGTCGTGCAAGAACAGAGCAGCTCTGCAACGCTGTTTCTGTTTGTTCTAAACAGAGATTTACTCGGCCCCTCTAAGCAGTTTTTTTTTCTTTTTTCGCAATGTTGCGGTAAGCTCCACAACACTGTTTCGCCTAACAACACTACTGTAATACATATTTTTTCTTAATAGAAATAAATTTTGGCCACTTCCTGCAACACCGTTTCTGAATTTGCACTTGTCTATTGAGCCAATTAATGGGCCGCACGACATAGCCTCCACGATGCTGTTTCAGCTAAACGGCAACGTTTGGTCCCAAGTACATCCCTCTTTTCCCGCAATGTTGCTTCAAGCTTCACAACGTTGCTCGACCGCTCTTCCTGTTTTTTTTTTTAACATTACTGCAGTAGGTGACAGTGATGCTTGACCGATGATATATTTAGATCAACGCTGCAGACCTGCCCAGTTGCTGGCGGCCTGAACTTGCAAAGCTGCGGTAAGCAACAATGTTGTATGGGTCAAAATTTGACACCAACGCTGTATTGCGGTCAGAGCAATTTAGAACTCCATCAACGCTGCTCGACCTTACACCTCCGCGAACATTTATTTAATTTTATTTTTGTTTACCTTTTAATATATATATATCACGTGGTCTAAATTGGCCACAATATTTATTTTAATAGTAGCCAAACAAAACAGGGTTGGCTTTGGCATAAACCATCCTGCCAAAAGTACACACCCACTGCCAACTCCACGGATCAAACCAAACAAGCCATCCGTGAACACCCTGACTCATCACAGGTGGCTTCACACACAACTGAGAATGTTTGAAGTCGGTGTTGGAATTCAACTTTTTAGCTCGTCTAGCTCGAACATCTTTGTTCGAAATCCCACGAGCTCGATTTGGCTTCACCTCAGCCATCACTTTTGGTCGATGGCATGAAAAGTCACTAGTGTTCTTTGCTCTCGGCAAGACATTGACATTTTTTGGCATCTTCGTCTTGCCAAGTCGACCATGCCGCATTGCCTGCTCAGACTTGTCCGGTTTGGTAAATTGTACCCTCTTACAATTTTGTGGGGATTTTGAGCACCGAGACTTACGAGCTCCATCAACACGTGTGTTGGTATTTTGTTTACCACGACCATGATCTTTGCACCTATCACACAATAATTCTGCATCTTTTGAACTCTTACGTGAGACTGGAGTTTGTTGGCCATGGTACTTGCCCCCCAATCCGCCACTCATGGCAGACTTGTTCCTCATAAACACTGGTGTTGCAACTCCCTGGCGTGCTTGACCGAATTTGCCCCCCTGTCCACTCAATGAAAACTTCGAGGATGATTTACGTGAACGATCCTGTTGAGTCATGCCAACTTTGTTGGCATTGGATTTTTCTACGTGATTACCATCCCCACACTGAAGAGTATTTGAGGAAATCATTGTCTGATTTTTCCTAGAGCAGGGTGGGTGTGACAAACTTCTTTGCCACCCACGATGTTGTTTCTCCTTTAATCTACCACGAGCTAGGATGGCATACCACCCTAGCGGCTTAGATTGAAGAATGTGGTAAAATTTGTCATCTTTCAAGATATCACACTTGCTCTTCCTAATTTTCTGAAACTTATTATGAACACGTTTAAATTTTGTTCTTTGTTGTGGCTTTCGCAAGACCGCTCTAACTTTCCTGTCCTTAAAAATAATAGTGTTCACAGGAGAACCAACATGATATTTAATGGCCCCTAAAGCCACTGTTTTAGCCACAAGTTTAAGTGAATCCTTATTGGCAATACCGGAAACATGTTCATCTATCATCTCAAAAAATTTATCCATATGTCTTCCAAGAGAATCACAAGGCTTATTTAAAGAGATGAAATAGAGATTTACCTGTCGGTAATACTCCTCTACAGATCGACGAAGAGACCGGAGTGCAACATGCCCATCGATGCTCGACTTGGATTGAGGCCACTCCTTCATCCAACCGATATGTCTATCTGTCTCCTCTGCTCGGCCAACTTCAATGCCGGGCACATGCTCCACCTTCAAAGATTCTTGTGGCAGATCAATGTTGGGAATGAATAGCTTTGAAAGCTATATTGAATTAATTATCCAGTATTCTTTCTAGATACGAAAATAGAAGGATAATTAATAAAAAGAATATTATGGAGATAATTAGAAGTAATTATCTTAATATAATATATTTTAATTATGGGAGTAATTATCTCCCTAATTAAAATATGACTTATTCCCAAAGAAAGAGGGAATATTTTGGGTTTTCTGCTCCTATAAATAGGAGACGCCCCAGACCCTCTAAACACACCTTAGAGAGCAGAAACACGAGAGAGAGTGAGATTCAAAGAGCTCCGGTTTTCCGCACAAAGCCGCTGAGCAAATCAAAAGAGTGGCTGTTTTATCCTGGAGGCGACCGGCTGATAGTCTGCTGTGCGAATAACGAGGCAGTGCCGCGAACGTCTTAAAGAGAGCGACCTAGTCCGCGACTCAGCCAGATCGGTAACCCTAATTTTTTCTGTTCGGTTTCTAACAATTTTAAGACGTTCGGTTGCTGTCGTGTACGAACAGGATGTCGATCTGGTTCAACTTATTTGTATCGCCGCGGGATCATGATTATCGCGGATTCAAGTTGCTGTTAATTGTCATGGAGACCATAGCGGATCCGCACAATTCCACCTCAAGCAGAAAGAAGAGTGTCCGAGGGGATTGGAGGCAGCCAAGTTCAACTGGATCTTACGGGAAGTTTCCTTTTGTTTCGCCCTCGCATCTGTTGCGTGGAGGTTTAGAAGCAATTGCCCCGAATTGGAATTATTGTTTCCCTCACCAATTCCAATTATCGTTTCCCTCGCGGATCTCTTTGTATATGCCCTCACTAATCTTTTTGTATGAGTTCTGGTTATTGTTTTAATTGGTATGGATTGAAAAAGCAGCAGCAAGGGCACGATGGTGAGAATTGGAGCGGCGGATTTAATGAGCTGCAGGACGGAGATTGAAGAGCCGCGTCCCAGACTCTTGTTGCAGCTGGCTTCGAATATCTGGGACCAGACGCCGCCCCAATAATCCTCAGCAGAGACAAGCTCGTTGAAGCTCAGATTTGCGGAGTAGGAAGACGCCGCATCAGTGCTGGCCCATCGAGGTCGTCGACAAGGTGGTTCAAATTGGAATTCAGGGCGTCCGAATCAACAGGGTGATTTTTACCGGAAGAACATGGAAAGATCGCGGGCTCTACCGCTGCCTTTGTGTCTCGGAGCTGATGAAGTCCACAAAGAAAAGAAGTACGACATAAAGAAGAAAACAAATTGAATTGCTTGGATTCAATTATCTAGCAATAGAAAAATAAAAGGCTACGCAGTGAAATTAGCTTGAGACACATGGAAGACCCTGACTCATGAGCCAACAAAGTGGGGGAGCTCTCTCCCTGTGGCCTGCGTCCAATAATTGGCGACGAGGC
Source organism: Linum tenue (assembly GCA_946122785.1). NCBI lineage: Eukaryota > Viridiplantae > Streptophyta > Magnoliopsida > Malpighiales > Linaceae > Linum > Linum tenue. The sequence continues at coordinate 53,835,797 of CAMGYJ010000008.1, read as the reverse complement.
CACTCGCACATACACCTCCGGAGCCACTTTGCAAAATATTCATTCAGCTGGGCCGGGTTTTCACAAGCCCAGTCACGAGAATTAATGAAAGTGGCCCGTGGCCCAGCGGGGTCTCTTGAGTTGAACTATGCAAAGCAGAAGGTAGCGTGGATATGGAATGGTGGGGAGTAGCGAACACTCAGTCACTTTGGTGAGCAGATCCACCAGAGTCCAGAGGCCTCTCAAAGAGAAGGTAACAACTCAAAGCTTTCTCGGAAGTCATTAATAAATGACATATTAGATTCTATTCCATTAAGCTCTATGCATGGTATTGAGAACCATATAAATGTGAGAAAGTAAAAATAAAATTGATGCATGTATATCTCGATATTGAGGTGTATTACCTCGATGATTAGAGTATAAATTGAATACATGTTGTGGAGTAGAATAATTTTGTTTAAATGCATGCATATATGTGAAGAATATATGGGAGGATAATGGGTTTACTGCCCATAATGACGATATTATAAGAAGTACTATTATCAGTACTACACGAACCACTTAGGTCGCTGTGAAACATTAAAGTTTCAAGAATGAGAGCAGCAAGCTGAACCAGAACCACACCAATTAGAATGGTACCCATCGTGGTAACCATAAGATTGTCACACAATTCTCTAAGAATGACGCTATGTTTCTCAATTAAATTTGAGAAAAACTAGGTCATATGACACGAAAGTGTTAGAGCAAGTTTAACATAGTATTGTGTTAACTTGATTAAAGAAGAGATTTGGCAATAATAATCGCTTAGGTGATGACAGAGGTTAGCCTTAATGGTAACTCTGGAGAATGGTTGTTGGATACTAGCGCCCCAAGGCATGTCTGTGATAGACGATCTAAGATGGATTCTTTTTTGGACGTGTGTGTCCTTGTAAAGAATTAGAATATCTAAAGTAACATTCTCATATTATTCTCGAACGCTTGAGATAAATAAATTTTTTTTTTTGTATCCAAGCAAAATGACCCATAAAATATGTGGTTAGAGAATCAGAATCAATAGATCTGATTTATGTTGATATGGGTAAACTTGATGGAAAAGACAATAAATAATTTATTGCTCTTTAGAGTGCTCTGATTATCTAACTAGTTATTTGAAATAGTTTGAAATGCCTAGTTGCATTATGATTGCACTCATTATTCGATATGTGACATGCATGTGGTAACGTTAGAAAATCAGTGTAGCATGATAACTAGAAGAGCATATGAGTGTGTTTTATGTTGTTAACAATAAAAACACATAGTTCCTATGAAACGAAATACTCAGTTTGTTGAGAAATCCATTAATGCCAAGAAACTTCCATTTTAAATCAAGAAATAGTGGGGGTAGTGTCCTGCCTACTATTAGAAATAATGGAACTAGTGGGGGTAAGAAATCTGAGTTTAAACTCAGAAGAAACAAATGAACCATAAATCACGAAAGGATTTTGGTTATGAATTTGTTATTTACACCCAAGAAAGAAAGATCCTACAAGTCTACTAGAAGTTCGAACTTCCATAAAGATGCAGAATTGTGGGAGAATCCATTATTAACGAAATGGAATTATTGGAGTCTAATAAGACTTAAAATCTTGTAGAGTTACCTCTTGGTTGAAAAGCCTTGGGTAATATATCGATAGAATCGAACAAGATTTGGTATCTTTGAGAATTACCTCTTGGCAATGAAGTCATGGGTAATAAATGGATTCTTAAAAGAAAAGTGAAACCTATTGGTTTAGTTTATGAGTATAAGGATCGCCTAATAGCTAAGGCTTTAAGCGAAAAGGAAAAATTGTAAATTTTCTCGTTATCTATTCACCATATGTAGAATAACATCCATGTATGTTCTGATTGCTAGTGTTGTGCGTCAGATGGATTGTTAAACAAGTTTCTGTGAATGGTGATTTAGATAGGAAAATCTACATGGGACAACCTATAGGGTTGTTATTCCTGAACATGCTTAGGGAGTCTATAGTTAGACAAATCATTGTAAGATTTGAAATAGACTCTAAAACGATGGCATGAATAAACTGGTTCTCTCTCATGGTTTTAAAAGTGAAAGTGACAAGTGCATTTAGTACAAATTTGAGAATGACACTTGCATTATGAATGACACTTCGATCTTTGGTACAAAGACTCGTGATGTCAATATGAAAAAACCATGTTTGAGAATTTTGAATGTTCTCGATGAAGCTTGTGTAAGCTAGAGATCCATGTAACTATGACAATGAATAGATTTCCTCTAGATCAGTTTAACTACATAGTTAAGATCTAGAAGAAATACAAGCAGTATGCCTGCATAAATGGTTGATGATGCTAGTGTAAATATTAAAGAACACTGGAAACAGTGTGAGAAACAGAGAAAGTTAGAATATACTAGCATCGATAGTCTGCATGAGGCAGCTGGTAAACTTGAGACCCGACATAGTGGGGGTACTTGGCAGGCTTACTGATTGTCCTAGTATGAAGCATTGAAATGCTATTGAAAGGGGTTATGAGACACCTTAAAAGAACAGAAAAACCTTGGTATTTGTTATCAAAAGTTTTGCTGTATTGGTAGGGTATAGTGATGGGGATTAGAATACCCTATAGAGGACTCCAAGACAACAAGAGGATGTGTTTTAAACATCGATAGAGAAGCTATGTCTTGGAAGTCTAAGAAGTAAACGATCCTGGCTCAATCAACTAAGAAATCGGAAATGATAGAACTGGCAATGGCTAGTAAAGAGGAAAGTTGATTGAGAGGGTCACTACTAGAGATTCCCTTATGGGAAAGACCGATCCCTCCGGTAGTTGATTAATTGTGATAGCACCGCAGCTATTGCAAAAGAAGGGAACCGGTTCTAGAACGAAAAGAGACGACAAATTTGTCGTAAGCACAGTACTGTAAGAGAACTCCTAACGATAGGAGCAATGAGGGTGGATCCTGTAAGATCCTAACAGAATCTAGCTGATCCTTTGACGAAAGGATTATCTAGAGAGGAAGTCCAAAATACCACGAAGGGTATGAGACTTATGCCTACCGAACCATGGATTACAAGTGATGGTAACCCGACCCAATAGACTGGAGATCCCAAGAAACGGGTTCAATGGGTAATAACAAGTCATGAGTAATATTGAGAAAAATTCATGCATAGTGAAGCATGAATCCCAAAGCCTTGGAGGTTGAGTTAAAACTCTTAATGAGATCTATACTCTATGTGGAGTGAAGTACTTTACTTTGGGGGTACTTCTGATAGACTCACCTATGTGAATGTGGGAGTGGGGCCGCTCTCTATGGAACTTTGGAGGCACAAAGTTGCTAGAGCATTCACTAAACCGGGATAACGTGCATGGCCATAAACGCACGGCCTATGAGAGAATATCACTCAATGAAAAGATCCGGTGTGCTACATTGTCTGAGGTAGGGTTCAAGACTACGAGTCACCCTTATGAAATCGGAAGTGTAAGCACTATGCTAAGGTTCAAATCTTCGCGATACCTTAGCTTATGCCCGATCTTATGGATCTGTTGATGCTCAGAGATAGTTTCAAAACTATTCAAGTGGGGGATTGTTGGGAATGAATAGCTTTGAAAGCTATATTGAATTAATTATCCAGTATTCTTTCTAGATACGAAAATAGAAGGATAATTAATAAAAAGAATATTATGGAGATAATTAGAAGTAATTATCTTAATATAATATATATTAATTATGGGAGTAATTATCTCCCTAATTAAAATATGACTTATTCCCAAAGAAAGAGGGAATATTTTGGGTTTTCTGCTCCTATAAATAGGAGACGCCCCAGACCCTCTAAACACACCTTAGAGAGCAGAAACACGAGAGAGAGTGAGATTCAAAGAGCTCCGGTTTTCCGCACAAAGCCGCTGAGCAAATCAAAAGAGTGGCTGTTTTATCCTGGAGGCGACCGGCTGATAGTCTGCTGTGCGAATAACGAGGCAGTGCCGCGAACGTCTTAAAGAGAGCGACCTAGTCCGCGACTCAGCCAGATCGGTAACCCTAATTTTTTCTGTTCGGTTTCTAACAATCAACGTTGTGTTTTCCATGCCGCAGAGCCATATTTCACTTCAAACACACGTGTCCCACCAGGTGTGCCAAAATGTTTCCTCGGGGAAACCAAATGCCACCGCCGGTGCCGAATTCGTTTCCGGCGATGTTGATTTGATGTTTCGCGGTGGAAACTCTTGCGGTGTCGTTTGATCGAATGCACTGCTGATTACTGAAATCGAGACGACCGTCAAATATCCGCCGCCGAATGTCGGCGCCGTTGATTTGATCGATGCACCTCTAAATGGTGAAATCAACGTGACCGTCAAATATCCACCGCTACGCGGTGTTGATTTGATCGATGCACCTCTGACTTCTAACCAAGAACGACCGTTACTACGGTTCGCACCTCTCCAAACTACGTTCGAACGAGGGTGTTTGAGTTTTGAGGAATCTACGCTACCGCTACTCCTATGGAGATTCCTGTGGAGAGCTCCGCAACTACGACTAAGACTACAACTATGGAGATCCTTCCTGGAAGGAGAGCTCCGCGAAGGAGTTACAGAGAAAAAAGGTAAAGTTTGACAGATGTGTTTCTGTGTTGATTTGGTTGTCCCTCTCTCCTTGCAGGGTTGATTTTATCTAAAACCAACTCCGTAGTCTTCGCGCTCTGTGGAACTGCTTCCTCAACTGCTCCGTCCTGAAATCCCACGTGTCTCAACTGCCTTGATCTCCTCTTTCTGCTTTGCATAAAAGTCACGTGCACACCCATCAACTTTGTACCATGGTTCGAATCACGATACCGCCATCGATTAAAACAACATTATTGTTTCACCCTCGTCACCGCGTACTCGCCGCTAGATTGTTGATCTCTCGGAGTTGTTGACCACACAAAGTCGATGGCCTTCGTTGAACTCCACGATGTTGCTTTGGCCTTGCGGCTATATCCACCACCGCGGTATCGCTGATTCCTCACGCGATATCGTTTTCAAGCTCCGCGGTGTCGTTTTCTTCTCCAAACAGCTATGTTTGCTTTTTTTCGTGTTTAAATATTTAAACACTGTCGTTTGCTAATGCAACGGTACCGTTGGGCTTACTCGCGGTACCGTTTTTAATTAAACGACACCACTAACATAGCCAAAAATTTCCAATTCATTGAACCGCGGAATTTAGGCCCTTCACTTACCTGATATGATTTTTTTTTATTTAATCGGCACCGCTTATCAAGGCCTCTTGCGGCATCGTTTTTAAATTCACGGTACCATTTTAATTCTCCGCGGTACCGATTTTCCCCTTCCAACAAGGAATAAAAATAATAATTAATTATAAAAAAGAAAAACTCCTTCCCCGACACCTACACTAAAACGCGCGGCCCCTTTTATTTTCAGTAAATGGTGTCGTTTCCAGTGTCGCGGTACCGCTGAGCTTCCTTGCGGTACCGTTTTAACTCATTCGCGATGCCGCTTGTCGCGGTGCCGTTTTTTAGCCAAACGACACCGTTTCCCAGTCTCGCGATGCCGTTGAGCTGTGAGGTTCACGACACTGTTTTATCTCTTCGCAGTATTGCTTGACTCCAAACGGTGCTGTTACTCTCCTCCTCCGACAAGGAAAAATAAAATAAAAAACATTCCTTGTCCAACAGCAACACATGTCCTGCGCATGACTCACACATGGTCTGCAACCAATGTCGTTTCAAGTACCGCGGTACCGCCGAGCCTCTTCGCGGTCTCGCTTAAATTCACCGCGGTTTTGCTCAACTCCAAACGACATCGTTTTGGCCATGCGATATCGAATTAAATGCCGAGACTCATTATTACGGCATTTAATTCAGGCCAAAAATATTTTAGGTGTAAACACCATTAGTGAATTATCATAGTTTGTTGATGTGGATTCCACTTAGGCAATACAATTTAATAAAAAAATTAATAAAATTAAAACCATATAAATAAATTTGGATCCAACGTAGGCACCATTATTTATTTTGTTGTTAGTTAAATAAATAAAATATGGAAATAATTTGGAATTTGAATTTTTATTTATTTCATGCTGACGTGGCAGTGAGCTGGAGCATTGACTGTTAGTCAACGGTATTGACCTCTAAATTGACCGTCAAAACACACGTCCGACCAAACTAGACTATATAGTGTATAATTGAGGTTATGATAGCACTTTCTAAAATCACGAGCTAAATTTGATTATTTGAGTAAAATTCGGACCAGAATAGGATATTAACCTTTTTTTGGTAAATTATTAACCCTTCTTTATAATATCACTAAAAATACTAATTTTATACGAAATTTTTATTTGAATTCCATAAATTTTTGAATTAGAATTATGATCGCCCTCCTTACTCGTGTTCTACAGCTGGGCGGATGGGTGGTAGCTTGTAGGATTCGAAGACATCCACAGTGATATAATCTTCAGATGTTTTGTGGGCGTATTGCTGCTTTCGACTTCCTGTATCAAGACTCCTTCCAATGAATCACGATTCGTCTCTACTAATGAAGAACATATCCAGACCCAGACTTTCACTAGCAGCAGCTGTTCTTCATTTCCAGGATTGCGATGGAGCTGCTGCTGACTTATGAAGACCATTGCTCTGGAACGTCGTCGTTCTCCACCTATTCGAAGCCGTTGGTTGAAGGCTTGGTCTCAGGGTCCAGAACGTAGCGTTCCACTTTGGTTGAGAGTAAATAGATATTAGGCCAACACGTGTACAGTTTTAGTTGGCTAGCTTAATTGTTAGTTTTCCATTTACACTGTAGATTAGCCGTTAACCTTTACTTTACTCTGTAAATGTTTTTGACAGTATATAAGTGAAATGCAGAAAACGAAGGCTCTCTCATTTTGAGATCCCTTCCCCAAAACCCTATTTTTCATTTCTTCTCATGGTACCAGAGCCTGGTTACAGGTCTCTGTAGCTCTCATCGTCATCCTTCGTACAAACCCTAGCCGATTTGTGGTGAATTCTTCTCGCCATGTCAGGACAGGGAGTTGGAGTCGATGGCCACATTACGGACGACACAGAGTCCCTGGCCTCAGCTCACGATGAAACTCAAAACCCAAATCAGACGCCTTCACACCCTTCAGCATCTGCACCTACCGGCGCTGCCCAACAGATGCAAGGGTTCCCAGCCCAACCCATTGGCGTCGCACATCCCCTACAGGGGTTTCCAGCTCAACCCATTGGGCATTATGAAGATCCATATCTGAATCCATACTACCTGCCCTCACACGATGGTGGTTTAACAACCATCATCTCCATGAAGTTGAATGATCAGAACTACAATTTGTGGAGTCAAGTGATGGAAGTTGCACTTAGCACCAGGAACAAGCTCCAATTTGTCAATGGTATGATTCCTGTGCCTTCTGTTCGAGATCCATTTAATCAGTCATGGCTTAGATGTGATGGAACCGTGCGTAGCTGGATTTATAATTCTCTCTCTAAGGATATAGCCAACAGTGTTGTGGCTTTTAAGGTTGCTAAGGATGTGTGGGACAGTTTGAAGGATCGTTTCAGTCAAGAGGATAACATGAGGGTTTATGAATTGAAAGAACAAATTGCCAAGTGTGTTCAGGGTGACCTCTCTGTGACTCAATACTACACTGTCTTGACCACGAAATGGCAAGAATATAAGATGTACAGACCCATCTCTTGTTGTCCATGTCCCAACAGCCCATTTTTTGCTATTCAGAAGTATGAAGAACATGATTTTATTATAAAGTTCATGCAAGGTCTGAATGATATTTTCCATTCTGTGAGAACTCAAGTTTTAATGAATGCTCAATTGCAAGCATTGAGTCAGTTTTCAAGCAAATGGTGCAATTAGAACGACAGATGAAAGGTGTGAGTTCATCAAAGGGCATAGTTGATTCAGTGGCTTTGTTGGCTGCTGGACAACATCAGGGTAAGACTCCACCATCTGGAAAGAACCCGAGGGATTACACACCTGAGGGAAAGAAATGGTGTAGGTATTGTAAGAAGGGCACATAATTGCTGATTGTTACAGACTTAAGAACAAAAAGAAACAAGAAGGAGATCAGTCTTTTGCTGCTGCTTGTGAAAGCAGTTTGTCTGAATCTGGAGGATCTTCTTCAATTGGAAGTGAGGTCAATCTTCATAATATTCTGACTCCAGACCAGTTTGAAAAGCTGAGGATTATGCTTACCAGATCTCCTTCTCCCTCTCCTTCACCTCCTAGTTCACCACACTTGCCTTCTGCTACACCAGGAAGGGTTATTGGTCAATCACATTCTCATCAAGCTTCTGCAAACTCAGTTGTCAGAAATCCTCCTCATTTTACTGCAAGTTCAAGCTCAGTAGGTAACCAATCACACTGCAATGTTATTGGTGCATTACATAGATCTGAATGGGTGCTTGATACAGGTGCAACAGACCATATTGTCTGTAGCCTTGGTTTCTTTATCAAAATCAAACCAGTTGAGAATATTTTTGTGAATCTCCCAAACAAGCAACAGGTGAAAGCCACTCACATAGGAATAGTGTCACTGCCTTGTGGATTATTCCTCACTCAAGTCTTGTTTGTTCCAGCCTTTACTTACAATTTGGTTTCTGTAAGTAAGTTACTAAAAATCATCCAGTCTCATTGGTTTTCAAATCCAATTTTTGTGTTATCCAGGACCTTATTACTCGGAGGAGGATTGGTTTAGCCCAAGTGGATAGAGGATTGTATATGTTTTCCCAGTCCAAAAGTCAAGAGTTTAAATCCAATAGAGTTGCTCAACCTTTTGCAGCAGGAGTCTCCCAGTTTCCCAGTTCAGATTTCAACATTTGGCATGCTAGATTAGGACACCCTTCCTTATCTAGATTGAGAGAAGTTAAGAATCAATGTAATGAAGTTATTTTACCTCAGTCCAAACATTGTGAGGTGTGCCATTGGCCAAACAGAAGAGATTGCCCTTTCCTCTTAGTACTTCTGTGAGTTCAGAAACTTTTGCTCTTTTACATGTGGATATTTGGGTCCATTGAATGTAATTTCCAGAAGTGGTTTTCAGTATTTCTTGACCATTGTTGATGACCATAGTAGAGCAGTTTGGGTGTTCCTCATGAAATCCAAATCTGAAACCAGAAACCTTTTACAATCTTTCTGTCAAATGGTTGAAACCCAATTTTCCAAACAGATTAAGACAATTCGTTCTGATCAAGGCCAAGAATTCCATATGGCAGAGTTTTACAGTTCAAAAGGGATAGTTCATGAAATGAGCTGTGTTTATACAGCTCAACAGAATGGTAGAGTTGAGAGAAAACACCAACACCTTCTTAATGTGGCCAGGTCTCTTAAATTTCAATCTGGCCTACCACTTTTATATTGGGAAGACTTTGTTCTTCATTCTGCCTATCTAATAAACAGAACCCCAACACCAGTTCTTGGTCATAGAACCCCTTTTGAAGTCTTGTATCAGGTTTCAACAGACTATATGTCACTCAGGGTGTTTGGTTGTTTGGCTTATGCCACTGTAGTTGAGGGTCACAAGCATAAATTTGATCCTAGAGCTCGAAAATCTGTCTTTTTAGGAATCCCAGTGGGAGTTAAAGGTTTTAAACTCCTAGATATGGCCACATGAAGAGTTTTTATTAACCGAGATGTGGTGTTTTATGAAACTGTCTTCCCCTTTAAATCCAATGAGCAGGAAGACAGTACTATTCCAGAGGGTAATTCATCTCATCTACCCTCTTATCCTGGTTCTTCTTCCACACAGGATGATCTTTGTTCAGGTCCTCCTTCATTTGAAGCTTCACCTGCAACAGAGTTTTCTTCTCCATCTGTTGCACAACCCTTATCTTCACATCAACCCTCTCCTGCTGCAACACTTCCCACACCTGCAACTTACATCTCCTCACCCTCCTCCAGTCACATTAATCCTGTTTCTTCTGTTCCTTCTCCTTGCACTTTCCTTCCTTCCTCTTCTTCCTCTCCCACACCAGTAGTTCCCCCTAGAAAGTCTACAAGGCAGATTGTGTTTCCATCTAAATACAATGACTACTATGTGGGTATGACTCAAGTCTGTTGCTCTCCCCTTTTGACACCTGAACAGCAGCATTTTGCTCTTTCTATCATGGCCACTGTTGAGCCAGCTTCCTATGCAGAAGCCATTACTGATCCTCGTTGGCAAGCAGCCATGAGGGATGAACTTAAAGCCTTATATGACAATGGGACTTGGGAGATCACAGACTTGCTAGAGGGGAAGAAGGCTATTGGCAATAAGTGGGTCTTTAAGATTAAATATAACCCTAATGGTAGCATTGAACGCTTTAAGGCAAGATTGGTTGCCAAGGGTTATAATCAAGTATATGGGATTGATTATTGTGATACATTTAGCCCTGTTGCAAAGTTAAGTTCAGTAAAGATGTTGTTGGTAGTTGCTTCTGCTCAGAACTGGTATTTACATCAGATGGATGTAAATAATGCTTTTCTTAATGGTGATTTGGACGAAGAGGTGTACATGGAGTTACCACCTGGTTTGAAAGAACAAGTTCAGTACAAGGGTAAAGTTTGTCGATTAAGAAAATCCCTTTATGGCTTGAAACAAGCCAGCAGGATGTGGTATGCAAAGCTGACTGAGACTTTGCTTTCACATGGTTTCAAACAGACCAATGCAGACTGTTCCATCTTCCTTTCCACTGTGAAAGGTTCATTAGTAGTCTTCTGAAAGCAGTAGAGGCAGTTAAAGAAATGTTGAAGTCAGAGTTTAAGATGAAAGACTTAGGTCACCTACAATATTTCCTTGGGCTGGAAGTAAACAAAGTTGATGGGGGAATCCATGTTAGCCAAAGGAAATATTGCCTTGAGCTGTTGAAGGACACAAGATTTGATGAATGTAAGCCTGCAAAAACTCCCTCTAGTGTTAAGCAAGTTCTGTCAGCTCAAGATGGAGAGCCTTTTCATGATGTTAGCAAGTTCAAGCATTGGCTTGGTCAGTTGCAGTACTTGAACACAACCAGGCCAGACATTACATATGCTGTTCAACAGCTATGTCAGTACCAGGATTCACCAACCACAGTCCACTTCAAGGCTTTGCAAAGAGTGTTACGTTATCTTCGAAATGCTCCAGGTCAAGGACTATTTTATCCACATGACTCCAGTATGCAACTTGCTGGATATAGTGATTCAGATTGGGCCACCTGCCCAGACACCAGAAGATCCATCATTGGTTTTTGTACTTTTCTGGGCAGAGGACTCATTAGTTGGCGAAGTAAGAAGCAAAGCACAGTGTCCAGGTCGTCTTCAGAAGCTGAATACAGGGCCATGTCACAGTTGAGTTGTGAACTTCAATGGTTGGTGAGATTTCTTGGTGATTTTGGAATTGAACATTCTCATTCTGCTTTAGTTTTCTGTGATAATCAGTCTGTTATTCACATAGCACGAAATCCAGTCTTCCACGAGAGGACTAAGCATATAGAAGTTGATTGCCATGTTATAAGGGAACGTTTGTTAAGTGGTTTGATTAGTTTGCAGCATTTGCCTACGGATCGACAACTTGCAAATCTGTTTACCAAAAGTCTGGGAATTGATAGGTTCAAAATGTTGTTGCACAAGCTGGGAGTGTCAGATGACACTCTCCAGACCCAGACTTTCACTAGCAGCAGCTGTTCTTCATTTCCAGGATTGCGATGGAGCTGATGCTGACTTATGAAGACCATTGCTCTGGAACGTCGTCGTTCTCCACCTATTCGAAGCCGTTGGTTGAAGGCTTGGTCTCAGGGTCCAGAACGCAGCGTTCCACTTTGGTTGAGAGTAAATAGATATTAGGCCAACACGTGTACAGTTTTAGTTGGCTAGCTTAATTGTTAGTTTTCCATTTACACTATAGATTAGCCGTTAACCTTTACTTTACTCTGTAAATGTTTTTGACAGTATATAAGTGAAATGCAGAAAACGAAGGCTCTCTCATTTTGAGATCCCTTCCCCAAAACCCTATTTTTCATTTCTTCTCATCTACAGCCGTCCATTCGAGCGACGGTCTCGACCCCAAGGACGAATCTGGATTGGATCGTCTTAATCGTGAACAATCACCTCAGTTTCAACATATTCCAAAGTGACTGTACAAGGATGGCAACGAATTGGGGGACCGGGTAGTGCATATGCATTACCCTATTCAAAGTTGTCCATATCCACATAAGAATCAGTAGAAATTAAAAATAATGTAATATCCGATCGAGGTTTCAAATATCCATAGTTATCCATGAGTAGTCCGGGTGATTTTTTTCACAACTTCAACAAATATTTTAACATACACGTATATTATCGTTACATAAGTGAAAAATACAATCATGGAAGTCTTCATGGATGATTTCTCGGTATATGGAGACTCCTTCACTCACTGTCTCCATAACCTGGAACTCGTTCTGAAGAGGTGCGAGGAGACTAATCTGGCACTCAGCTGGGAGAAGTGCCTTTTTATGGTTCGTGAAGGTATTGTGCTCGGGCACAAGATCTCCAAGCAGGGGATTGAGGTAGATCGCGCGAAGATTGAGACGATCAGTCAGCTACCTCCTCCCGTTTCTGTGAAGGGGATTCGCAGCTTTCTGGGTCATGCAGGCTTCTACCGGCGCTTCATCAAAGATTTCTTGAAGATTGCCCTGCCGTTGACCAAGCTGCTGGAGAAGGATGCACCATTCCAGTTCACTCCCGAGTGCACAGCGGCATTTGAGACTCTGAAGGAGAAGCTTACCCATGCCCCTATCATGGTGACTCCTGACTAGTCTCTTCCTTTTGAGCTGATGTGCGATGCGAGTGACTATGCAGTCGGAGCAGTTCTGGGTCAGAGATGCGAGAAACACTTCCAGCCCATCTACTACGCGTCGAAGACCTTGAACGATGCACAGGAAAATTACACCACCACAGAGAAGGAGCTCCTCGCTGTGGTGTATGCGTTTAACAAGTTCCGACCCTATCTGGTGCTCTCCCATGTGGTGGTCTACACTGACCACTCGGCAATTCGCTACCTGATGAGCAAGGCTGATGCAAAGCCTAGGCTCATCCGCTGGATCCTGCTGCTGCAGGAGTTTGATATCGAGATCCGGGACAAGAAGGGAGCCGAGAATGTTGCTGCAGATCATCTTTCACGGTTGGAAGCCCCTCCGGTGGACAACTTCGAGGAAGAGATCGACGACTCCTTCCCGGGTGAGCGATTGCTGGCGATGACCCTGGTGGACAGCGTGGCCCCTTGGTATTCTGACTTTGCCAATTATCTGGTGGGCAAGCAGTTACCCAAGGGGATGGCTACTCATGCAAAGCGCAAGTTCTTCTCCGATCTGAAGCACTAATTCTGGGAGGATCCTTACCTCTTCAGAATCGGAGCAGATGGCGTGATCCGGCGCTGTGTCATGGAGCATGAGATGGGAGACATCCTGTCTCAATGTCACGAGGGACCTACTGGCGGTCATCATGGAGAAAACCGCACGGCGCGGAAGGTGCTACATTCGGGCTTCTATTGGCCCTCGCTCTTCAAGGATGCAGACACCTTCGCACGACAGTGCGACCGCTGCCAAAGGTCAGGTAACATTTCTGCCCGGGATGAGATGCCCCAACATATCTCTGTTATTTGTGAAATTTTTGATGTTTGGGGTATCGATTTCATGGGCCCATTCCCTCCATCTTTTGGCAATCTGTACATATTAGTTGCAGTGGACTACGTCTCGAGGTGGGCAGAAGCTCAAGCCATGCCCACCAATGATGCAAGACGGGTCTGCTCATTTCTGAAGCAGCTGTTTTCCCGGTTCGGGACACCTCGAGCCATTATTAGTGATAGAGGAACCCATTTTCAGGGGCAATTCACTAAACTCCTCTCTCGCTATGGTGTTAAGCATCAGGTGTCGGTGGCCTACCATCCCCAGTCAAATGGGCAGGCCGAGCTGACGAACCGGGAATTAAAACGGATAATTGAAAAGACGGTGGATCAGTCCCTCAAGGATTGGTCCACCAAGCTCGATGATGCTCTCTGGGCGTATAGGACTGCCTATAAAAATCCGATTGGCATTTCTCCCTATAGGCTTGTCTATGGGAAGGCGTGCCATTTGCCGGTAGAGCTAGAGCACAAGGCCTTCTGGGCCATTAAGCTGCTAAACATGGATTTGAGTGTTGCAGGTACAAAACGCAAGTTGCAGCTGCTGGAGTTGGAGGAGTGGCGTTACCACGCCTACGAGAACACCCTGCTCTACAAAGAGCGCACCAAGCGTCTCCACGACGCTAGGTTGAGGGGCCTGAAGGAGTTTCAGGTAGGTGATCGTGTTCTGCTCTTCAATGCACGCCTGAAACTCTTTCCGGGCAAGCTCCATTCGAGGTGGTCGGGTCCCTTCACGGTCACCCAAGTTTTCCCGCATGGTGCGGTGGAGATCAGCAATGCTCAAACCGAGCCATTCAAGGTGAATGGCCACCTCCTAAAGCTATACTTGGGAGGTGCTGTCGAGCGCGCAGAGCTGCTGATCAAGCTCGAGGACCCTTAGTTCCTCTACTGGCGTCCAGCTAAAAGACGGTAAAGAAGCGCTTGTGGGGAGGTAACCCCACCGAGGTTTGCACATTGCACGGCCGTGTGGCCGACACGGGCAAAAATAGACTCGCACGGCCGTGCGGATTTTCTCCCCTGGCCGTGCGAGCTCTCGGCATAATTCGCACGGCCAAATGTGCACATTGCACGGCCGTGCAGATTTCTTCGGCCTGGCCGTGTCGGCCAACACGGGCAAAAGTGCCCCCTGCACGGCTGTGTGGGTCTGCCCGTGCGGACGAGGCACGGCCTATAAATTCGGCCTGCACGGCCGAGTAGGTCAGAATTTTCAAAACACTCGCCGAAATCCTCTGTCCTCACCGGAAAACCGCGACAAAACCCCCCCTTTTCGATTTTTTCGGCCACTTTGGGTCATTTTTCACCAAATCAACAACAAACCCACCCTTTCTACACCCAAAGCGGCCTATCCCTCCATTTTGAACGAATTTGGACGACATTTTTGTCGCCGGAGGCGATTTCCGGCGAGGCTCCGACGAGCACTTCCGGCCACTTTTTCGGCGTTTCGTCGCTTCCATCGCCTTCCCCTTATCATCCCCTACACCTCTACTTGAGTCTCCAGGTTTGATTTTGCCCTTAGCTATGTTAATTGTGGAGAATTGAGTGTGTAGGGTGCATGTTAGAGAACCTTATTGAATCTTGTGATTTTTGTGCAATTGATTGAGGGGAATGCATGGAATGTGTTTGAATTGTGTTGGGCAAAGTCCCCCTTGCTTGTTTGATCCCTTGTGTGCAAGAATTGTGCCAATTTCATGCTTAGCCTAATAGTGCACACAAGGTGTTCGATGAAATGCCTGTCTTTCATGCCATGTTGTGGCCACCGGTTGGGGCCCTTAATGATGTAGTTTGAGGGTATATTTGCTATGGATGTGAACCTTGAGTTGCCTATTTTCTCGTGAATGTGCACCCCCACTCAGATTATGCTTGATTTATCGAGTTTTTGACCCCCGAACTATGGATGAAACTATGGTTCAGCTGTTTTTCTGTTCTTAAGTGTGGGGGTGTGATTGACGTTTTCTTTGGCTCTTTTGGTTCCAATTTGGGGTATTCTTTTGCAGGACAATGTCGAAACCTGACCTCAAGAACCCGTTCATCCGGGATCTACGGAGGGGCCCCACCGAGGCTCGCTTCAAGGAGGTCCTGGCCACCCCGTTTGGGCAACACCATTGCTGGTCCAAACGGGAGTTTCGGAAATTGAACTGCTACGAGCAACTCTCCGCTGCCCTCTAAAACCGCACATGGCGCCGTCTTCTCACCGTCTGCGAGAAGGTCTACTACGAGCCCGTCCTGGAGTTCTACACGACCTTCAGGCACACACAGACGACCGATTGGAAAGACGGTACAGCCGTCAGATTCAGGCTAGGCGGTGCCCCCCGATCGATGAGCTACCATGAGCTGGCCGAGGCTCTCGACCTCGACCTGGCTGACGATGCGGACTACATCACCGAGGTCAACGACCCGCCGGAGGTGGATTTCATGCGGCTGTACACCCGCCTAGCTAAGCCAGGCCAGAGGAAACCCTTCTCGGCTGGGAGGACGAAGGCCACTACCCTGCTGCTCGACAACCGCCTTCTCCACCACCTGCTGGCGAAGTCTTACACCCCCGCGTCCGACAGTGCCAGCGCCATCACCAAGAGGGCCCTGTACTTCATCGCTTCGATGCGCCAGTTCGATCACCCTCTCCACTTGGGATCGGTGGTGGCTAGGACCTTTGAGAAGACTGCCAAGGAACTGAAGAGCCTCCACTGCGCCCCTCTCATCACCCGCATTGCCACCTACTTCGGGCTTTCGCTGCAGGGGTGCACACAGCAGGGAGACACCGTCGTCTTTCGCAGGACGACAATCAGTCACATGCACTTGCTGCGAGAGAACCGCGGCGTTCTATGGGTCGAGGGATTTCCAGAACCTCAAATCCCCACGGAGCCTGAGCCAGAGGACCAGCCAGAGGGCCAGGAGGAGGAGGCCGGTGAGGATATTGACCCAGAGGATGTGGACGCTGCTGCTGATCCACCCCAGACTGACTTCCATGCAGGAGGTAGCAGCTCCGCTTTCCCGGGCCAGGATTACTTCTCCTATCAGTTCGAGCAGCTGCGGATCCAGAACCAGCAGATCCTCGACCAGCAGATGCAGTTCCAGCAGCAGTATGCGGAACACCAGGCCCAGTACCAGAACAGGATGGATGCTTATGATGAGCGCCTGGACATACTCCAGACCCAGCAGGGGGTGACTCTCGCCCACATCGAGCGGGAGAAGCGCCATTCACGGCGCATGCAGGAGGTCCAGCAGCACCTGCTCCAGCTGCTCCCGGGCGAGCAGCCCGTCTGGAGGACTCCCTGGGAGGACTCTCCACTCCCCCATGCCCCAGCTGACGGTGATGATGGTACTGATGGCGCTGCTGGTGATGACGCCTTCATGGCTGACATCGACATCGACTTGGATGATCTTGGCGACGAGTAGGCTGTACTCGTTGCCCGTCTCAGTGTGTTTTATTTTTCGTTTTAGACTTTTGGGTGTTTGCTCCATGTGTGAGGAGCTTGAACTTAGTGTCGTTTGTTTTTTTTTTTTTTCGGTTGTGGTTTGTTTCTGATGTAGCTGTCTGGGCTAACACTTATCCCTAACGCACAGTGTGCTAGTGTGTTTTTGGTGTTCGATTCGTGCAGAACTGTCCATTCTCCAGTTTGTTTCTCGCTTACTGGTCCACTTCCAGTCCCCCAGCAGTGTTTCGATCCGGTAACATCGTTCCCCTTATCTCTCCCTCTACTCCATTGAGGGCAATGTCGTGCTTAAGTGTGGGGGGTGCTTTGTATCGGTTGGAATATATATTTGGGTGCTTGGAGCCTAGTCCGCTGTCCGAATCTTACGATTTGAGGGCTCCAAGTACTGCTGTTTGATCATATTGGCACTGTGTTGTGATTGATGAATTGAATGGTTTTCGGATTAATGCATGACAACTTGTTGGTGACTAGGACAACCTATGATGAGGACTGAGATGTGCAGTAGAACAATGTAGGGGTTCAGTTTTTCAACTGTTTGCTTACCAACTGTGACTTGATCTGATTACTTGTTCTTGACAGTCGTTTATGCATCTAGTTCAGGGTATCAGAATGTGAGATAGAGCATATAGGTAGCCATGTGAGATTTGAGCCTGCTCGTTTCTTTCTTGTGCGATAGATCCCTCTTCCATGATGTGTAGCATTCACGTTGTCACTAGCTAAGATGATGGGGGCATAGGATTAGCCCACGCCCAAAACTGACTGTCCTGATGTGTCATATCCCCTAGTCAGCCCCTTTGAGCCGTGTGTTATCCTTTCTTTTGGTCTATAACGAAAAACATCACCCTTGTTGCGTCTTTTAGAAGGTTCCACAGAGTGGTTGTTACATATTCTCTGCTGTTTCTGCTAAAGTTTATGTGAGTGTTGGAGGTAGTGCGTAAAAGTTGGGCAGATGTTTGAAATATGTGCAGAAGTGGTGGCTCTCTTAAGAAATGAAAAGAAAAAAATGAAAGAAAAACAAATAAAAATTGAAAGCAAAAGAGAGCCACTACCGAAAATCTGAATAATGCCCATTAAGTAGTGTTTCTTAGCAGTCTGGCTTGGAAATGCTGATGTTTATGCCTCCTTCGCTCTTGTGCTCTTGAAAATGTTGAGTATTGCAGAATAGCAGAAAGGGAATACCGGTTTGTTTGACTGTGATTGTGTGGGTTTGGAAATGTGGAACCTTGTGCTATGAATACTTCCACCACTTAAAAGGCCTTTTCCCCATGTCAAAGACCCTAGCCAGTCATTTGAACCTGTGTCTAAGACCTCCTGATTAGTTAGTGGTGACACCCCATATGTGAACTCTAGCATTTAGAGGCTGCCATCGTGGTGAAGAGATGATAGGGATTGAGAGAAATAGCATGCGCATTTTTCGCATCAAATTTTCCTGACCCCACTGGTTGAGAGTGAGTGATTCATTTTCATATTCTTTATACTCTTGTACCCCGGTGAGGACCTAGATTGCTCGGTCTCTGTTCTGATGTCTTGAGTTGGATGCATGAGTTGACTGTTTTGAGTGAGTGGTTGAGTCAAGTCTAGGTTGATTGGTGAACAGAAGGGAGACTCTTCCTTTACTCTATTTGCTGCACTCGAATGTCCTTTGTGGTGGTTGTCTAGGTTGTTATTGAGGTTGTTCATGTATTGATGTTGGAAAACCAGTACGATTCAAGTGTTCTGTGCCTTTATGACTTGTCCCCAATGTTGGTTGATTGAAATATGTAAGCTTACCTGGTGTCTGACTTGGTTTGCTTGGGGACAAGCAAACGGTTAAGTGTGGGGGAGTTTGATAGACCGTTATTTACACATGTTTTCACCCCCGTTCTTACACCGTTTGAGGTGTTGATTCTCGTGTTTTAGGCCAATTTCATGCTAGGTTGTGCTTGTTTGTGATATTTCAGGTCCTAGTACGTGAATGGAGGCTTGGGAGCGAGTTTGGGGTCGATTGGACGAGGATCGGACGCATGGCGAGGTTCTAAGGAAGCTGCACGGGCAGACCGTGGCATCACACGGCCGTGCAAGTGACAAGACAGGCCGTGTGGGATTGTGCGAGGCCAAACACGGGCAGCTAGAATTCTCACACGGCCGTGCAACTGAGCAACCCTGGCCGTGTGATTTCCACCGAGAGCAAACACGGGCAACCCAGGAAATCCACACGGCCGTGCAACCCTGGCCGTGTGAGGTTGCTGAAGTTCGAACTTAATGGTACGCTGCGTTTTGACTCGCACGGCCAGTTGGGTGAGGCACACGGCCGTGTGGCCTGCCCGTGCGAGTCGGGGAATTCTGGTTTTTTAGCCAATTTCGAGCCAAAAGTGGGAGAATCGGATTTTCAGAGCAAAAACAGAGCCCTAGAGAGAGAAAGTACGAAGAACACATCCTAGAAGCTATCTTGGAGCTGGGTTTCATCGAATCGAGCTTGGAGATCGTCATAGGAGTGGAAATCATCATCCCGGAGCAGATTTTCCTCATCATTATGAGTATGACTACTCCGATTACTGTTTTCTCTTCTCTCTCTATGGAGTAGAACCCTTCTCTCACTTGGGTATGAAGAACCCTAGTTCCTTGTGTTAGGGATTTGATTGTAATGACTTGGGATGATATTACTGTTTGATTTTAATAGAATGATGCATGTTTATTGAATTGATTGGAGTCTGATCAGCTTTTCTCAATTTCTGCTGCAACCTGATATAGATAGAATCTGATTAGGTTGTTAGAGCCTCTTCATTCAGTAGGAGATTGGCTATACGAGAGTTAGCCAGTTCACTGCTTTGTACTGGAATTCAATTCCAGTAGTGGAGTTCTGTGTTCATAGCCTCAGCTTTCTATCCCGGTGAAGACTAGTCGTCTGCCGGATAGTTAGACTGAGAGGGCTTGGTCAGCTTAAGAGATTCCAAGCTACTGTCGGAACTTCCGCAGTCTAATCAACAGTGAATCAACCCAGGGGAATTACAATTGAACCTAACTAAGGGGCTAGGGGGACTCAATCCCGAGTGACTCTTTCCTGACTTTAGAAACCGAATTATTACTTGCTTTCTTACTGCTTTAGCTTTAAACAACAATCACTCGAATTAGTTTCCTAGATAATAGACAATCACGGAGTAAGCAGTAGATCTAGACCCCGGGTTGATAATATAACTTGCCTGTTACTGCATTCCTGGACTGCGATTTCACTTGGTCGCAGTTTGGTGTTGTGTTTTGGCGTGTCACCCACCACTAATTAATGGCATTTCTCATTGGTGACTTGATCGTCTGTTGACCAGTTTTCTTCCGTCGTCGTCGCTCACTTACCCACTGTTATGTTTTTTTTCATAATATTCTATTTTATCATCAACTTTTACCTAAAAAATAATTTTAGCACCAACTTTCAAACAAGACAGTTTTGTCAATGACTCGTTCTAACTACACATCCCAATCGCGGCCAAGTATAACCGCCGACCTGGTGTAGCATAGGGCAAGCAAGAAATAATAATTTATCGTACCACAGGAATCTAGGCTTACCCTACTTCAGGTTTACGGTTCGTTATCTAGCCAACCTAGAGTAGTGATTAGGAAAACCAAACTAACTAACCTAGCTAACTACTAACCTAGCTATTTAGAAGGTCGATCGCTCTCTTGGGTTAAATCCTCCTAGCTCTGACGTAGGATCGATGTTGAGTACCATCCTAGCTGGATCGAATCACTACTCTAACGTTAGGAGATGAACTCCATCGGAATGGACCCGAAACGATGAAGTGACGGACGGGTAGTGTTGTATTCAACCTAGGGCACCCCTATATTGTTGGAGCTTGATCCAATCAACTCCCTCAGTGATTACCCAAACGGTATAGGGTGAGTAGTGACCCGAAGACGCTAAGAAAGGGGCTCTAAAAGGATTTTCTCACTCCTAGGTCAAAAGCTCAAAACATGAAAATGGAATCCAAACTCATGCCATTCATGAAAACCATCCATAACTTCGATAATAAACTTAATCAAACATGGATTTGTCACATACAACAACACACAATCAAAATCTAGACCTAGAGTTCTTCAACCTAAGAGAATGGGGTGAGTTTCTAGAGAGAGAAGAGAGAGATCACAAACAAAGCACAAGATCTTCTTCTTCTAGGCTTGATTCCTTGCTTCCAAACTTGATCACTACCTTCAATTAAGCTCTAAGATCACTCAAGAACTCTCTCTCTCTATCACTAGAATTCACCTTTGGTGTTTTGGGCCGAAACCCTAGAGAACTCGGAGGCTTGACCTTGATCTCGGACCAAAATGCAGCATTTTGGCCACTTCACAGTCTGGGGCTTGAGTTCACGGTCTTAGCTACCGTGAACTGGTTGGACTCCAGTGAGACGGCAAACTGCTTTGGAATTTGGCCACTTCACGGTCTAGGAGTGATTATCACAGTCTTAGGACCGTGATAAATGAGTCTAGACCGTGAAGTCATGCACTTCACTCCTTGGGGGTGATTTTCACGGTCTTAGGGCGTGACATTTGCCTATAGCCCGTGAAAAGTGCTCAGCCTCCATTTTTGGCTCGTTTTGACCTCCGAATGACCCAAAACTCGTCCCGGATCTTCCCACATTTACTAGGACCTGAAATGTGACAAAAGAAGCACAACCTAATGTAAAATAGGTCAAGGGACGATAATAACGAAGTCAAACAATCAAGAAATGAGGGCTAAAATATGTGTAATTGAGCTCGAATCAGTCAAATATTAGAAGACATGGGCAATGTTAACCAAATATTTGGGATGACCTTCAATAGTACTGGTTAAACAGTTTCACCATTAACGATTAAGCCAAAAACTGCAAATGTGGTTGATTTATGGTCGCAACATCATTTAAGATTCTAAAGACTAGATCTCTGATTGTCCAATATATGCAGGTCACTCCTGAAGGTGTGGCATGGTAGGGAGAGCTTATGAGCAAGTACTCAGTTAGCAAAGTATGGAATACTCTAAGGCCAAGAAGAGAGAAAGTTTTATGGCATGCTCTCATATGGAAGCATGCCATATGAAAACCATATCTAGATACTACTTGTATTATGTGTTCTACCCATCCCAAGACGAGATCATATTTTTTCAAATTTTATTTTGTGAAAGCAATAATAGTTGTCTGTTTTCCCCCATATTGGCATTACTATCCTTCTGCAGGTAGGAATGAGGTGTGGTTGGGAAAATGTAGCAGATGAGCCCTGGGATGGGTCTCTTATCGTCTGAGTAGGGCAGCCTCGCCAATTCACGTATTGAATTGAATCTTGGCTAAGAACTCCAAAACAGAGGTCAGTTTGGTATGCTTCTGGATGGTCGATTTCGTGCAGTCTCTCACGAGGGAGAAGGCTCGAAATAGATAAGTCGATGACAGGCCACAATTAGGGTATTCAGCTAATCGATACAGGCTCACAATCAACCTTGAACTCTCGAGGTTGTTTGCTCAAACTCACGTCACAAAAAGGCTAGGTGAATAAATTAGGGTTTATTCTCAATGGTGTAAAAACTAACGATTACAAGGCAATGGCAAGCTTAAATAGAACCTATCTATGTTTACAAGTCACGAAAGAAAACCTGATTACACTTAAAACTCGAAAAAACAAACAATTCTCCAAAGTGGACTCTGAATCCTAATCCGAGAAGGATTCGGATTCTGGTGGCATAGTCTTCCCAAACCGTGTCTTCATGCGATCTTGCTCCATCTTATTCGAAGCCTTAGATTAACGATTTTGATCAACCAATTCCTCGAGGCTATTCAAAAAATCCCGCACTTTCATGTGGCGCTCTTCTCCTGTCTCGATTCCTTCTCTTCACAAATAAATAAGCCCTCAAAGAAGGGTGTCTGAGCATGCTTCCAGACTTAGCCAATTTCTACCAGCTTTCCTGTTGCGACTTAGGCGTTTGAGAAGCTTGGAAACTGATCTTCTGGACTTCATCTTGATCTTTCAAGCATTCCCTGGTGTAGAAGAACACCCCAGATTCCAAACAAGCTCTTGAAACACCATTTCCATCTAACCATTCCTATGAATCAGACCTCCAAAGTCGGTTATCTGAAATGGTCAAAACACTTAACCAAAATTCAAATTTCTTCTACCTGATAGAGCTAGTTTGTTGGTGAATGATTCTGAAGGGCGATGGGGCCAATTTTGGATTGTATCAGCCCCTCCGCCCCCCCCCCACTCTTTAAACAGCTTTGCCCTCAAACATTTGGCCTTCTTCTCTTCAAATCCCACACAAAATTCGTCCCAGATTGGATCAAAATATTGTTTCCCAATATGACAATATGGGAAAACGAGGTCAGTGTTCTTCATGAATGATATTGGGGATTTCAATTTCAGGCAGCAACCAGTCTCCTAGCATTATACGAAACCCTAGGTTGAATAAAGCACTACCCATCCATTGATTTGCCGTTTCGGGTCAGTCCCGAGGGAGTCCATCTCCAAACGGTAGTGTAGTTGAGTTGATCGAGCCAGGAAGATACCCAACATCGATCCAAAGAATGGACCTAGGATGTTTCAACCTAAGAGAGCTCCTCACCTTGTAAATAGCTAGGTTAGTGGTTAGTCTAGGTTAGTCAGTTTAATTCTATCATTCACTATCCTATGTTGGCTAGATAACGAACCCTAAACCTGAAGTAGGGTAAGCCTAAATCCTTGTGGTACGATAAATTCTTATTGCTTGCTTACCCTATGCTACACTCGGTCGGCGGTTATACTTGGCCGTCGATTGGGATGTTGTAGTTTGAACGAGTCAAGTTTTTGATGCCGTTACCGGAGACCAATTCTAGGTTATTTGAAAAAGGGTTAGGCCGTTACTTTAGCCGTTTGTTTTGTGTTTTCGTTTGTGCTCTTTTCAACCACTCTTCGCCTTTAAGGGTGGTTTGTGTTTGTTTGATTTTGTTTTTGTGTTTTTGTCGTTGTAGGTTGAAAACCTAATGGCTTCTACAACATGTGGGGGTATCCACAACCACCCGAATGGGGGTACCTCGGAGCTTCATGGAGCAACCAAGAAGGTGGAAGCCAAGGAACCGGGTTCTATGATCAACCTCCCTTCCAATAAGAACGAGCATAACATTGGGGATTTCAAGAAGCTCCCCCATATGAAGAAATCTTCCCTCCTCAAGTCGAGGAGAAATCCAAGTTGGAGTTGGAAATGGAAGCTTTCATGGGGCATTCTTCAAGACCATGTGCCACTCCACAACTGGAGCCAAAGAGCCAATTGGAAGCTCACGCTGAAGCGGTTTGTACGAGGCACTGATGAAGGGTACGAACTTGGATCTCCCACAATCCGTAGCGAAGTTCAAGTTGGAGCATGCCATGGAGAAATTTGAAAGAACAAGCTCCAACACGGATTTCCAACCCTTCCCTCCTTCCGATTTGACACTACAAGAGAAGGTGGCACAAGCTTGTGCAAGCTATCGCCTCTCATTATTGGAGTAGAAGGTGGAACGGGCTTGTGCAATCTATCACCTCTCATTATTGGAGGAGAACGAGGAGGTTGAAAGAGCAATCAATGACAACCATATGGATCAAGAGGAACTCACCCCGGAGAGCTCTCGTGGTGAGAACGAAAAAGAGGGTTGCATTGATGACTCCCATCATCTCCCCCTTCCTAAAAGCAACTTTGAAGACAAAGTCACGAGTGTGGAGGAGCAAGAGAATCCTTTCTATGATCTTGCATGGCATCTTGCCCTCCAAACAGTGCTTAAAGACATGAATGGGAAGGAGAAAGAAGAGGTTGAAGAGGAGGAAGTAAGCATTGAAGAAGGAGGAGATCTAGAGTGTTCCCAAGGGGAGGAACACATTGAAGAAGAAGGAAAGGAGGTTGAAGAAGAAGGTGAAAATGGAGTCCAAGATGAGGACAAGGTTAAGATGGATGAAGCATCCACAAGTTACGAGGATTATGAATGCTTTCCACCCGACCTCGACGCGCTTTTGGAGAAGGACCCATTTGCAGCTCTTTACCAAGCCAAGGCCAAACCATTGGCGATCCCTCTTACTGGATGAGATGGTGGTAAATCAATGATGCATTACATTGTGTGGGGCAAAGAGAAGAAGGAAGAAGGAAAGAAGAAGAGCTCTCGTGGGTGGAGCCTCAAATCCACTCAAGTTCACGAGCCCTCAGTCATGGAATCATCCTATGCTCGTGACTTGAGATATCACCTCACCGACGAGAACCTCAACTTCAAGGAGGTTCTTGGGTGGACCGAAATTTGAGGAGCAACCGTCCGGCTCATGACTTTAAAGAAGCGTTTGGTGGGAGGCAACCCATCTACCATCGGGTTGTTTGCTTTCCGCTCCAATAAGAAAACCATTGGAGAGATTTTGGTGGTGTTTTACCGTCTCCTTGCTCTTCCGAATCTCGCCTGACCTATGATCCCGAGCACCAACATTCACCATTATCCGGTTGTTTTACCTCCTTCTTTTACGCCATTGAGGGCAATGTCGAGCTTAAGTGTGTGTGTGGGGGGGGGGGGGGGTAGTCCATTATGCATGTGTGTGAATGTTTGGTGTAATTTTGAATTCTTGGAACCTAGTTGTATGCCCAAATTTTTAAAATTTGAAGGCTCCAAGCATACATTTGCATGATGATATTGGCACTTGTGTTGTTTTGAATCTCATGGTTATTAGCATTGTCTATGGATGATTTGCTTGTTATTATGTGCAACCTATGATGATGACTGAGACATGTATTAGGTTTGTGCATAGGTTCATTTCTCATATGTTTGTGAACCGATAGATGTTTTGAATCGATTACTTGCTTTTCACAGTTGCCTATGCATCAAGGTTAGGGAGTTAGAACGAATGATTGAGCACCTAGGTAGCCATGTGAGACTTGTGTTGTTCATTTCGTTCTTGTGTGATAGATCCCCCTTTACATGATGTGTAGCGTTCACGTTGTCGCTAGCAAGGAAGATGGAGACATAGGATTAGCCCACGACCCAAAAGTTGACCGGCCCGATCATCATATTCTGTAGTCAACCCTTT
This sequence comes from Linum tenue, assembly GCA_946122785.1. NCBI lineage: Eukaryota > Viridiplantae > Streptophyta > Magnoliopsida > Malpighiales > Linaceae > Linum > Linum tenue. The sequence continues at coordinate 53,809,772 of CAMGYJ010000008.1, read as the reverse complement.
TGAGCCGTGTGTCTAAGGGCCGTTGTTAGTGGTCATTGTTTTTTGAGGAAGGTTCTAGATCGAAGCTAAGAACCTTGTACTTTGGTTCTAGGTTGAAGTTGTGAAACCTCATGAAATACGTGCCACCACCCAAACATCCTTTTCCCCATGTCCTAGACCGTAGCATGGTAAAGAGATGTTAGAGGTTACGATCATGGTAAAGAGACGTTAGGATTGAGCGTGGATATGCACATATTTTGCTTCAAATGGTCCTGACCCCACTGGTTGAGAGGGAGTGATTCATTCATCATGTTTTGTTCATTTCTTATACCCCAGTGAGGACTTAGGTTGCTCGATCGTTCATTCCTATGATGTGATCTTCATGCCTGAGTAACTATGATTGGTGAGTCGTCGAGGCATGTTGTGTGTTGGTTCGTGAATAATGTGAGAACTCTTCATTTGCACAATCTTAATACAGTTGAATGTCGTTTGTGGTGGTTTCCAAGATTATGTTGTTTTTTTCCGTAGGTTCGTGTCAAATAACCATTGTGATTCATTCACTTTATGCCCTATGACATGCCCCAAAAACTTTGTTGAAAAATAAGTTGTAAGCTTGCCTTGTTTTGTGCTTGGTTTGCTTGGGGACAAGCAAACGTTCAAGTGTGGGAGGGGGGGTGATTTGAGTCCAATTGTACACATTTTACCCCTCATATCTTGATCGTTTGGCTTTGCATTTCATCGTACCTCGACATATTTCACGCTAGGTTGTGCTTGTTTTAATATATTTCAGGTCCTAGCACGCGTGGAAGGGTCGAGGACAGGTTTTGGGACGATTGGAGGTCGAAAAGCGCAAAAAGACCGAAGAAAAGTCCAAAGTCACCGTAACAGTGAAGCGCAGGCATCCAGGAAGCAGCCACAGTTCACGGTCCAGCATTGGAGTTCACGGTCTCCCAAGACCATGAACTGGAACCTCAAACCCTGAACAGCGAGGCGTCCAACGAGGTTTCAGAGGTTACTGACGACCAGGCAGTTCACGGTCTCTAAGACCGTGAACTTTGAGTGCAGACCGTGAACTTTGAGTGCAAACCGTGAACCCGGGAGAGTGAAGCGGTGCGTTTTGGAGATGACGCTGAGTTCACGGATGCGGCAAGGTGTTCACGGACGTGAACAGAGGCCGTGAACTGGGCTCGACCTGGGTATAAAAACAACAACATAAGGAAGAAGAGGGAGAGCTAGTTTTTGGAGAAGGAACACTTTCTTTCTCTAGGGTTTCAACCCAAAACACCAAAGGGGGGTTCTAGAGAGTGAGAGAGTGATCTTGGAGCTTAATTGAAGGCATTGATCAAGCTTGGAAGCTAGGGATCAAGCCTAGAAGAAGAAGATGAAGATCTAGAGGTTTCTTTGTAATCTCTCCTCTCTCTCTCACTAGAAACTCACCCTCTTCTCTTGGTTTTAAGAACCTAGGTCTAGATTTGGGTTGATTGATGATTTTACTTAATTGATGGATGTTTTCATGAATGGCATGAATTGGGTTTCCATTTTTATGTATTGAGCTTTTGAACTAGGAGGGAGATAATCCCCTTATATATTATTCGGGTAATCCCCAAGGGAGTTGATTCAACCGGTCTCCTAGCATTATACGAAACCCTAGGTTGAATAGAGCACTACCCATCCATCAATTTGCCATTCCGGGTCATTCCCGAGGGAGTCCATCTCCAAACGGTAGTGTAGTTGAGTCGATCGAGCTAGGAGGATACCTACATCGATCCAAAGAATGGACCTAGGACGTTTCAACCCAAGAGAGCTCCCCACCTTGTAAATATCTAGGTTAGTGGTTAGTCTAGGTTTGTTAGTTTAATTCTATCAATCACTATCCTATGTGGGCTAGCTAACGTACCCTAAACCTCAAGTAGGGTAAGCCTAGATCCTCGTTGTACGATAAATTCTTATTGCTTGCGTGCCTTATGCTACACCTGGTCGGCGGTTATACTTGACCATCGATTGGGATGTTGTAGTTAGAACGAGTCACTCGTCGTTTCCAAAGCCGAATCATCGAATCTGTGTTTCCCGCCACCTGCAACTTTCAAAATTTCCCTTAACAGAACGCTGAAATCCAAATTGGGCGTTTTGAATTCAGGGATTCTCGAGCCAAATTTTTTATTCCTACGGCTTCCTGGGACCATCCTCGGCGATTCTGCTTCAGCCATTTGTTTCGAACCTTTCCTGGCTGCTCCAACCAATTCATTCGTTTTCTTGTCGTGCTTGCACGATTTCAGAGTAATTTTGGGTCGAATGGCTTCTGTCGATATAGGAGGGTTCGATTCATTATAATTAAGGGAAAGATTCTTAGGACTCCCTGGAGTGTGTTGCCAGTCTTGGCCAGCTCTAACCGTGCTCCAATGTTCTACCCAATTCTCCCTCTCTCCTGTCTTGTTTGCTGTCTGCTAGCGAACAAAGCTGCGTTTTGGGTAGGGATGGGAAAAATATCCGTAACCGTGGATATCTGCCTGAATTCGACCTTGTCGGGTAGGGTAAAACCCGAACCCGAAGGACTTTTAGTGGGTTCAGGTAAAACCCGAACCCGAATATTTTGGGTAATGGGTGGGCATGTTTTCACACTATCCAACCCGAACCCGCCCGATATACACATGCATATGTAGTTTGTCTAGAAATAATCATTATTTTTCTCTAACATATTTTATATTTAGCATATAAATATAATATGTTCATGAAATTGTGTTGTTTTAATGCATTTCCTTAATTCTAGTGAATTATTGTCGTACTTTTCACCTTACATAATGTGAGAATACTTGTGAATATTAACATATTGATTGGAGTTATAAAGAAACACTATTACCCATGGATAACCGTGGATACCCGAAACCCGAACGAGTATGGGCATGGTTTTGATTTTTTACCCGTTTAGTATGTGGGTAGGGGTATGGGTAAAACACGAACTACTTTGGATAGGGTAACAGATATGCACTATCCGTCCCCGACCCGATCCATTTCCATCCCTAGTTTTGGGAGCTCATCGGCATGGATGAAACCGCTTCAGTATGGTTAGCAGGGAAACAAAAAAATTCTTCCTTTGTCGAACCACTGGTTTCCCCTCTTCCCTTGGCTCGATAGGCAGCCAATTGTTGCTGATCCGATCGAACCTCAGTTGGAGTTAAAGGTTTGAGCACAAACCGCCGTCCTTCGTGTCTTAATTTATAGCAATTTGACCCTCCAAAGTGCCATACTTTCTTGTTGAACTGCCATGGGTGACCCAACAGCAAGTGGGCAGCCTGCATTGGTGCCACGTCAAAGAGAACTTCGTCCTTGTAGCTTCCAATTTCAAAAGGTACCTTGGCCTGCTTGGTCACCTTGATAGCTCCGTACTCATTGAGCTAATGCAGGTTCTAAGGAGCTGGATGTTTGTTCGTATTCAGACCAAGTTTCTTGACAGCATCCCCACTAACTACATTCGTACAGCTCTCTCCATCAATAATCAATGACAAGAGTTTGACGTTAACAACACATCTCAAATGGAACAGATTGTCTCGCTACTTTGATACGTTGGCTTCAATATAAAGGGAACATTGATTAACACCCAAGAGTTTTCCTGTGGATGGAGCTTCCACTTCGATCACTCCGTCACCCTCTTCGTCGGACGTTGCAGCCTCGTCTGACTTCATGTCCTCGTTATCACTGACATACTTCCCATCACGCAAAATTATGGTCTTCAAATTGGGGCATTGGTTCGCCTTGTGCCCTCGGCCATGGCACTTGAAACATTGGATACCTCCGCTAGATCCTCAGGCCTCTCCTGAATAGCAGGTGTCACAGTTTTGGTGGTAGGTCTAGTGAAATCCAGCTTGAGTTGGGGAGGATTGATCTCGACATTCTGCTCTGTGATTTTGGAGTTCACAAATCTCCTTCTGGTAAGTGTTTTTTGCTACTGCTCAATCTTAATTGCGAGGTGCACTGCCTCCTCCAAGTCAAAAAATGATCGCAGATCAACCTCATGCAGAATTTCACGATTCAATCCGTGAAAGAAACGCACAATCATTGCTTCCTTGTTTTCTCATAAATCGGTCCTCATCATAAGTAATTCCAGCTCACGAAAGTACTCCTCCATGCCCCTCAATGTCAAATTCCTTGCAATTCATCCCAAGTTGCCACTGGAGCTTGGGAATTTCTTCGGCGTCGCAGCTGCAATTATTCCCACCATTGGGCTGCATAATCGGAGAATTCGTATGTGGCCATTGCGAGCTTCTGTTGCTCTGTGAACTGACCACACTGGAAAAAGATAAATATTTTTCTCTCCCACTCGAGATTGGCAGCATGATTGATTAGCCCTGAAATGGCGGAACGACGAGCTTGATTCCCAGCGAGATAGCAGGCTCTATTTCAGGCGGCCGACCCTGACGTTCTTGGTATTGTCATTCATTCTGGGGGTCCGCCAAAACCAATCGACATTCCAGCTTTTCAATTTGTCCCAGCAATTCGGGGTTCCCTGCTAGGTTTTTCATGTCCCGAAATTCCCCTGTTTTGTCCCCTGATTCCTGTAGTGCCATAGCATCGAACCACCACTCAATATCCTTCTTGAATCGATCTTATTGAGCCTGAAAAGTTGTATTGACTTGAGCTACCAAAGATTGCAATAGCTCTGTGGTGTTGATTTATTGTCCTGCCATGGCTTGATCACTGAGCATATTGTCTTCGTCGCACTCGGGCTCCGTCTCTGTTTCTTGACGATCAACAGGGCCTTTGGACCGAGTTCTCGTCGCAACTGGTCCCCTTGCTTTCGTCCTCGCCACTGTGTTGAGCGTAAGGTGATGATACCACTTGATGAGCCACTGAGATGGGTCTCTTGTTGTCAGAGTAGGTCAGCCTCCCCAATTCATGTATTGAATTGAATCTTGGCTAAGAACTCCAAAACATAGGTTAGTTTGGTGTGTTTCTGGATGGTCGATTTCGTGCAGCCTCTCATGAGGGAGAACGCTCAAAATAGATAAGTCGATGCTAGGCCACGATTAGGGAGTTCAGCTAATCGACACATGCTCACAATCAACCTTGAACTCTCGAGCTTGCTTGCTCAAACTCACGTCGCAAAAAGGCTAGGTGAATCAATTAGGGTTTATTCTCAATGGTGTAAAAACTTACAAGGCAATGGTAAGCTTAAATAGAACCTATCTATGTTTACAAGTCACGAAAGAAAACCTAATTACACTTAAAACTCGGGAAAAACAAACAATTCTCCAAAGTGGACTCTAAATCCTAACCCGAGAAGGATTCGGATTCTGATGGCGGAGTCTTCCGAAACCGTTTCTTCATGCGATCTTGCTCTATCTTGTTCGAAGCCTTCGAGTAACGATTTTGATCAACCAATTCCTCGAGACCGTTCACAAATCCTGCACTTTCATGTGACACTCTTCTCCTGAATCGGTTCCTTTTCTTATAGAATGACTAAGCCCTCAAAGAAAGGTGTCTGAGCATGCTTCCTGACTTAGCCAATTTCTGGCAGCTTTCCTGTTGCGACTTAGGCTTTTGAGAAGCTTGGAAACTGATCTTCTAGACTTCATCTCAATCTTCCAAGCATTCCCTGGTGTAGAATATTACCCTAGATCCCAAACAAGCTCTTGAAACACCATTTCCATGGAACCATTCATGAGAACCAGACCTCCAAAGTCGGTTATCTGAAACGGTCAAAACACTTAACCAAAATCCAATGTTCTTCAACCTAATAGAGCTAGTTTGTTGGTCAATAGATTATGAAGGGCGATGAGTGCAATTCAGGATTGTATCAGTAGAGTTGGTCGGCTGGTATGGAATTTGTTGATAAGTGAAATGTGGAGGGAACGATGCAGAAGGATCCATGATAAGAAGATTCTGCCTTTGGAGGTTCTACTGCTCAAAATGCAGCAAGTGTTATTGTGGAAGATGGCAGGTGATTCGAAGTTGATGGAGTTAGCAACCCATAAACAACTATGGTTTCAGGGGATGGAATGACAATTCTTGTTTTGTAACTGTAATTAGGTTCTTGATGGTCGTTTTTGTATATTTGTGTAATTTCTCTATGTTGAGCTTTTGATGGAACAAAATTGTTTTTCATAAAAAATTATATGTTGACCTTTTGATGGAACGAAATTGTTTTTCATAAAAATTATATGTTTAATTTTTAATCAATTAATTCATGCATAAAATAAAATTGAAAATTTTATTTTATCTCCTCAATTCAAAGAGTTTGTATCCTACCTCTTTGTCTAATCAAACTTAATCACCTCCCAAACAAACCCTTCGTCTCTTCAACCTTTATCATCAATCCTCGAATTTCAAAAGCTGCCGCCACTCCATCTTCTTTGTGTCGACCATTCTCTCTCCTTCCCCGACCAATCCATCCTGCTCCCGACCCTGACTACTTGAATCCGTGCAGCTTATTTTCAAAGGTTAGCACGTATCAACAACTATCCCATCCTAGGCCAAATTTAACCTAGAACAGCATTGCCATATAGTGGTAATCAAGGTTGTATTCTGCTAGGGTCCTCGTACCCTAGCCTACTTCCCACCTAGTTTCTAATTAGTTAATCGGTTTTTGAGGTTTTGAGTTGAGGATATGAGGAAACACTAGTCTAGAGATTGATCAAAGCTAAAAGCAGGTACTTCGGGGAACTATCCCTCCCCCTAGCTTAGGGTTGCTATGCATATCAAGATACTAAGGGTCAACGAATGTAGTGAGTGAGCTCTTTTCCGTTGGCTTTCATGGTTATCCACATGACTTCGAGTACGCCTCCCATAAACTCATGTTCTAGTCACCTCAATCTAGGCTATCGTATTTGGGGCATTAAGCTTATGGCTCATTTCAATGGAAACTATCCATTATCCACACCGAGGTTTCATCTAGGAAGGTTATCTATAGTAGGGGTTTGGTCGCCTGGACCACTATAGGCCCCATTCACACATCTAACCTTAACTCGTCAGATGGCACATACTTGTCTAACCCTAGAACTTCGTACCCAGGGCGGTAGCATAAAGTAGGCTTAAGAGGGATGTTAGAATATGACTTGAATTTGATTTGGGTTTGTTTTGTGTTTTAGGCCTATTCTGTTTGGGTTTGGGATTGAGCTTTGTTTCGGCCTTTTCCTTGTAGGTTTGTAAAAGGTGTTTGTTTTTCTGTTTGGGATTAGGAGAAGAGTTCTATAAATACTCTTCACCATCCTAGTCTGTAGTAAGGTCAGTCAGGTTAGTTTGTTTGGTTTGTCAGTTTGAAATTTGGGTTTGTAACCTGTACTCTCCTCAAATCAGTGAAATTTGTTCTCCCCTGCCCGTGGATTAGCTAGCACACATTGTGTTAGTGAACCACGTTAAATTTGTGTTCGTTCGTGTTGGTTTGCATTATCGATTGCACGCTTCTGTTCTGACAAAGGAAGATTAGGAAAAATTACCCAAGCGTCATCATTTAGGAAAGAGTAGCATAAAACTAGACAAACACATTCATTCATTCAAACCCTAAAATATCCACATATACATAATAAACCCTGAAACTAGGATTTGGGATTTAGAACCGCTAGTACCTTAGAGTACTACTCCATAAAGGAGGGAAGAAGATACATGGTAGAAATAGAAGAACACTTGGGCTGGGATCTTGGCTCTAAAGGCTGGGTTCTTGTTTCCTCCAGCCATGATCTTCATTTTTGCCCTTTTTTCCACATTTGTGCACCCTTTTCGTACCTAATTCACATGTATCATCTAAAGCACCCTAAAATAATGAGATCATCCAATAGGAACAAAATAGGGATGCAATTGACGACATTATAATGATTATTCACATGAATTGATACAAAATAAACCCCAATATGAAGGGTAAATTGCACCAATTTAGGTGTTATCAAACTCCCCCACACTTAGGCGTTTGCTTGTCCCCAAGGAAACCTACTCAAACCTAATGCAACATGATAGACAAAGCAATGGGTAATGCACTCTAGTTCTTCATTGCATAAAGAAGAATAGACGGAGATGAATGAATGTTACTATCATCTTACTGTGCAAACACAAACTCTCGGGTGAGGACCATACCTACTACCTTAGGCCGAACATACAAGGTGTGCTCCGGGGGATTCTCAAACACAAACACGGACAAGAACTCTTGGAGGTGCTTCTTTATTCTCCCTTTAGATTTAGGAGCTGTCATTTATTGGTCTCCTTTTTTTTTTACATTGAGGTGCATTGCACCAAGCTTTTGCAACTCTTTTGAAAACAAAGCATCTCTCCCTCATGACCAAGAGTGGATCAATCATAGCCTTGCCTATCGAGGTCACATGTGGGGAAGTTGATGGGCGGATTCGTCTTAACCCGAGCACCACTTCCCAGATTGCACTCCACATTGGGTTGCCACACAGGTCGGGTACAAAAAAGAGCTATGAGGTCTCAAGAATCGCTAAATGGTACTCTGGATCTTGGCATACGATTCCATGAGGAGGAAAGATGCTTGGGGGATGGTAAGTAGTGAAAGATGGTCGGGACGCGGTAAAGCTATCCGATCCCCAATCATATCCTCGAAGGGCACTCTAAATCCGTGAGGATTGATTGGCTCTCACGTGAGAATAAGATTATTCTCTCTTTCCTTCTTTTTTTCCAAATACGCACAAACTTGTAAAAGCTTTGAGTTCACTAGACACAAAAGAGAATCCCACACACATGTTCTTCCTAAAATAACACATATTTTCGACTCACAAAAGAGGAAGAAGGTAGTAAAATTACCCACACGCCGATACTCTAATCATGCAACTATCACCTAGCGAGCACAAAATATCAATTATCTAACAAATCAAAGCACATTGAGTAGGTAGTTGCAAGGAACAAGGTGTTTTGGAACCCCTCAAATTTTGAAGAAAAAAATTTGAGTAATAGCATTCAAGGTTCCAAAACACTATCACTTCACCATTGATTGCCACAACAGAAACAAAAATGCTAGCACACACTCCCATAAGTATTCATCAATGTCTTACATTCATAAACAATGGAGGATTCTAGCAATATATGGTTCAACCAATCACGATATTCATTCAAACATTCATACACATCCCCCCACACTTGAGCAACACATTGTCCTCAATGTAGGAGTTTCATAAGAGAAGATCGCGAGGGTTACCATAGGTTTTGGTTGTGGGTTGGTGAAGGTACACAAGTGTAGGTCTTTGTCTTCCTGGTGGTTTTCACAACGATAAAACGCATAAGAGATAGAGGAAGACGAATAGGAGTTAAAGATACGATAAATATATAATATAAGTACTAATCCTACTAGTGCTAGAATATTAAAAGTATGAAAAGTAAAACGAAAATTAAAAATTGTTTTAATGAAAATAAAGAAAATAAAAAAAAATAAAAGATAGAAATCGGCCCCTAGATGCAAAGTTGTCTTTGATGCACGGTTGGAGCATATGGTAGTTGCGCATTGGAGGTTCTTTCTTGCGGAGATGGTCCATCATATCCTGTAGTCGCCTCCATTGGTTGATTTGCTGTGCTTTTGTGGTTGCTCTTCGATTTGAGGTTATGGTTCTTCTCTTGAAATTTGTTGTCCTTCTCATCATGGGCGGTTTCGGTTCCTTCGTTGTTGAGGGCTAAGAGAACTAGCACTTCACCCTCGATTTGATCGCCATTAGAAAAGAAAAATCACGAAACATGTTCTAACAAACCATTAGGCAACTCACTTGATCAGTTAAATAACAAAATCCATCCTTAGGTTCACTCTATACACCCCCACACTTAAGTTTTACAATGTAGGAACTAGAGGTGCATAGGTAGAAATGCATGTTGAAATGACTAGGGTCGTGCTCTAGATGCATGAACACAAGGGTTCCATGTCTTCCAAGAGGTTTCTAAACCCTCGGACGAAGGCTAGAATCAACTCATTAGACAACAACTAAAGCTTGAACTCTTGGCTCTAAAAGCATATCAAAGCACACAACTAAAAGCGAGCCAAAATTTCAAACTCAAGGATCATGAATCAAATATTAAATCTTAAGTCATAACCACACTCCTAAGGGTCTATCTTAATCAAGTAAGTTCCATGTGGTTTGGGCATTTCATCGAGCACTTGGTGGGCGGTATTCAAACTCCACAAGTTCATCAAATAAAGGCCTCCAAACACACATACACAATCATAAACATACATTCTATGATCCTATTGCACTAGCCATGCCATACCCTAGCCATAAGTAATTTGATGGGTAGGCTAAGCCAGCACACATGCTCAAGACAATAACAATTGCACCCATTCCTTAAGCAACTAGATAATCTCCAACAGTCATTCATATAATTCTTGACATTGAAGGGATTCATTCACTAGCTAAAACTATAAAAAAAAAATACTTAAAGCAAAATCAACCATGCAAGTTTTATTTTTGAAAAGTAAGGAAATGCAAACTGGTTGTTGGGGCACCTCCCAACTAGTGCGTCATTTAAGTCTTATCGCCGTATCATTTTCTTCAATCATTGAGGTTCTCGTCGGTGAGGTGGTGTCTCAATTCACGAGCTTTGGATGATTCCATGCTTGAGGGCTCATGAAATTGAGTGGTCTTGAGGCTCCACCCACGATATTTCTCCTTCTTTCCTTCATTCTTCATCCTTCTTCTCTTTGCCCCACACCATGTAGTGCAACATCCATTGACTTCCATCGCATCCACCAAGAGGGATCGCCGGTGGTTTGGCCTTGGCTTGGCAAATAGACGCAAATGGGTCATTCTCCAAAAGTGCATCGAGGTCAGGTGGAAAGCTTCGATAGTAGTTGTAACTTGTTGAAGCTTCATCCACCACGATCTCGTCCTCATCATGGACACCATTTGCTTCTCTCCGTTTTTCATAGGAACACGTCCGTTGACCGTATAAAATATGAGTAGATAGGGGTGGTAGTTAAGGATTCCACATTGGAGCACACTTTGATATCCAGGGTGAACCGCTCCACCATGAGCTCCAATTGACTCATTGATGATTGTGGAGTGTAGCAAGATTGTTCCACACTTGAGGATGCTCCATCTGATCCCCAGGTAAACCGTTCCACCAAGAGTTCCAATTTTCTTCTTGGCTCCAGTGGTGGAAGGAAATCTTCTCCGAATGAGGAAGCCTCTTCATATCCCCATTGGTAAGGTTCTTCTTCTTGGAAGGGGGGTTGGTAAATGAATTTGAACCCTTGACTTCCACTATCTTGATTGTTCCATGAAGCTTCGGGGTAACCATCTTCGGGTAGTGATGAATACCCCTACACTTTGGTCAAGTCACAAAGATCCATGATTCAAAAGCTTCTACAGCAAAAAAAAAACACTAAAAAGAAAATCAAACACCCACAACCACCCTTCGGGGAGAAGAATGGGTGAAAAACAAAGCACGAAAAGAAATAAACGTGAAAATAACAAAACACACAAAAACACAAACATGAACGCAAAATAAAACAATAACACAAAACAAGATAAATACTAACTAACAACCTAAGGGTTTTCTGCTAGTTACAAAGGTTCCCCGACAACGGCGCCAAAAGGATTGATCCTTTAAATTCGTGCAGGTTATTGTTAGAGGTTAGGACGTATCAAAAATTATCCCATCCTAGTACCCTAGCCTAATTCCCACCTAGTTGCTAGTTAGTTAATTGGTTTTTGAGGTTTTGAGTGGAGGATATGAGCAAACACTAGTCAAGAGAGTGATCAAATCTAAAAGCAGGTACTTCGTGGAACTATCCCCCCTTATAGCTTAGTGTTATTATGCATATCTAGATACATAGGGTCAACGAATGTGGTGAGTGAACTCTTTTCCATGGGCTTTCGTGGTTATCCACACGCTTCCGAATACGCCTCCCCTAAACCCATGCTCCAGTCACCTCGATATAGGCTATCTTATCTAGGGAATTAAACTTATGGCTCATTTCAATGGACACTATCCACCATCCACACCAAGGTTTCATCCCGGGTTTTATCTAGGAAGACTACCTATAGCAGGCGTTCGGTCGCCTTAACCACTATAGGCCCCCATTCACACATCTAACCTAAACTCGCCAGATGGCGCATACCCGTCTAACCCTAGAACTCCGTACTTAGTGCGGTATCATAAAGTAGGCTAAGAGAGAATGTTAAGTAAAATTACCCAAGCGTCATCATTTAGGAAAGAGTGGCATTAAAATCAACTAGACAAACACATTCATTCATTCATTAAAACCCTAAAATATCCAAATATACATAGTAAACCCTAAAACTAGGGTTTGGCGTTTAGAACCCCTAGTACCTTACAAGACTACTCCATAAAGGAAGGAAAAAGATACATGGTAGAAATAGAAGAAGACTTGGGGTGGGAGAGGATGCCTCCTTGCTCCTAGCTCCTCCTTCTTATCCTTCTCTTCTCCTTCCTTCAGCTTCTCTCTCCCCTCTCTCTCTCTAGAACTAGAAAATTTCTCTCAAAATCAGCTCAACTCAAAAGGAGGAAAGGGGTCTTCTATTTATAGTCAATCTGTAGACACGGACAAGTTCACGGGCTGGAGGCTGAAAATCGCGCCCATGAACTTGAGGGTGTGATCTTAACGGAAAGTTTGCGGGCTAGAGGCAAAAGTTCGTGGCTGGGATCTTTGAGGTGGAGGCTACAAACTTTGAGAGTCACCATTTTTGCCTTGCAAAATGTGGAGATCGCGGCCTAACATCCCGGTCGCGATCAGGGGTGTCACAACCGCGATCCATATCGCAGGCATGGAAGCCTTAGACCGTGATTTGACTTAGGAAATTCTCTGCTTCTCCCGAGTGGCCTCTCCTGAAGTTCACACCCTTGGCTCCAAAATTCGTGGCCGTGAACTTAAGGTTGCTATCTTCAGGTCAAGTTCACGGGCTGGAGGCAAAAGATCGTAGCCGAGATCTTTGCACTGCAGGCTGCGATCTTGTACTTGAGTTCATGCCCTCTCTTCATGGCTGGGATCTTAGTTACTTCGGCCATGATCTTCATTTTTGTCCCTTTTTCTACACTTGTGCACCCTTTCGTACCTAATTCACACGTATCATCTAAAGCACCCTAAAATAATGACATAATCCAGGGAACAAAATAGGGATGCAATTGACGACATTCTAACGATTATGCACATGAATTGATACGAAATAAACCTCAATATGAAGGGTAAATAACACCAATTTAGGTGTTATCAGGCCCCTTCCAGTGGTTGACGCTGTCGTCTTCCAGTGGTGACCAACAATAAAAAATTCACGACAACGAGGAGGAAAAGAAATTATAAAGAACCTATTCCTCATCATCGTGCCTAGAGTTTGTGATAAAAAAAGGATTCAAAAAGCAAACTCAGAAGAGAGGTGGAATGTCATAGAAGAAGTAGCATGCTTGCAGCAAAGGAATGAGCAAAATCAGGTTTATATATATGTTAACAAAGGAACCAAAGACTCCTCCTACGACAGTGTGATTGAGGTGGAAGAGGTTATCCCTTAAGCCAGAAAGGCATACTCCCGATTATTGTATCGAACATTCACTTTCCTTCCTAGACTAATCCCTCATGCTCCCGGCCCTTCCCACTGTCGATGCTACCGTCTTCCAATGGTAACCAACAATCTAAAACCATGACAAAAAGGAGGAAAAGAAAATATAAATAAAAACATATTCTCCTTCATCGTGCCTAGGGTTTGTGATAAAAAATCAGTTTGAAAGCAAAATCAGAAGCAAGGTGGAATGTCGAAGAAGTAGCACGCTAGCAGCAAAGGAATGAGCAAAATTTGGTTTAACTCTATTGAAGAAGGAACCAGAGACTCCTCATACGGCAACGTAATTGAGGTGGAAGAGGCGATCCCTTAAGCATGAAGAGCATACTCCATCTTCTTGTGTCGACCATTCTCTTTCCTTCCTCGACCAATTCATCCTGGTCCTAGCCCCTTCCCACCATCGACGTTGCCGTCTCCTAGTGGTAACCTACAATAAAAAACCAAGACAATTGATGGACACTCGTCAAGGAAGACATCTATTCAATGAGAAGTTGGGGTAGTAGGGCTTAATATGTTTTGTCTATCCTTATGGGCTTGGTAGTAGTAGGTGTCATAACCGGGGAGCTCAATTAGTATGATATTGTCCGCTTCGGGCCAAGCTCGTACGGATTTACTCTTGGGTGTCCTTCCCAAAAGGCCTCGTACTAATTGGGCTATTTGCACACTAATATACAAGGGTTCCTTCCCCTGTATTACCAATGTTGTACTTGGACTGTAGCCTCAAAGCCACTCAAGTTCACAAGCCCTCAATCATGGACTCGTCCAATGATCCTGACTTGAGAAATCACATCACCAACGAGAACATCAACTTCAAGGAGGTTCTTGGGTGGACCGAAACTTGAAGAGCAACCGTCCGGCTCACGACGTTAAAGAAGCGCTTGGTGGGAGGCAACCCAACCATCAACGGTTTGCATCTCTTTTCCTTTCAATAAGACGATCAATGAAGAGATTTTGGTGGTGTTTTGTCGTCTCCTTGTTCTTCCGGATGTCACCCGTCCTCCGCTCCCGAGCACAAACATTCACAACTTGACCGGTAACATCGTTCAATCCCCTTCTTTTACGCCATTGAGGGCAATGTCGAGCTTAAGTGGGGCGTTCTAGCCATTTAGAATATGATTCTAATTATATATATATTTGTATTGTCTATTGGGAAAATTGGCCACTTCTACAAATTGGCCACTTCTACAATTCAGAATTACTTGCCAAAGAAGCCATCAAAATTGGGAAGAAAAGAGGCAGAATTTGGCTAAGTGTTGGAATAGTTTCGAGATGCTTACTTTGTAGGTTTTTTCCGAATAAAATTACTCCGAGGAGTTTACCCTTGTTCTGGAGCTTTGGTTCAAGAATTATAAATAGTATTGGTACTAAAATTTAAACTAAAAAATGAATCCATCAATCAAATAATCTTTGGGTTTAAAGGATTCAGTTAGTTGCATTGTTTAGTAAATGTAATGGATTAATGGACTCGAGTCAAATTTAAATTCCTTACAAAAAGAATTGAAAATGTGCATTAAGGGGATTTGGCTTGGAAAAGAGGTGCAAATGGGTCCTTCTCCAAAAGCGCATCGTAGTCGGGTGGAAAGCTTTCATAACCCTTGTAACTTATGGATGCTTCATCGACCTCGACCTTGTCCTCATCTTGGACTCCACTTGAACCTTATTTTTCTTCTTCAACCTCCCTTCCTTCTTCATCAATTTCCGCCCTTTGGGAACACTCAAGATCTTCCTCCTCTTCAACCTCTTCTTTCCTCATCTTCCCTCGCTCTTCCGCAATAAAGCATTGAATAGCGAGTCTCCAAGCTATGTCTTCGATTGACTCGACACTCATCTCCTCATTGAGAACTTCCTATTCAAGGCTTGGGTTAAAATATGGAAGAGTGGTGGCTTCCTCAAGAGGACATTCCAAGTCTCGAGCATCACGGTGGACATATGTGACAACTTCCGACCGTTCCAATTCATCCTCAAGGCTTTCCTCTTCATCTTCCTTTTTTCACCCACTTCTTTCTCCTTCCCTTTCATGTATTCAAGCACGGTTTGGAGGGCAAGGTACCATGCAAGATCATAGAAAGGATTCTGTTGCTCCTCCACACTCGTGTCTTGGTCTTCAAAGTTTCTTTCGGGAAGGGGAAAGTGATGGGATTCATCAATGCAACCTTCTTGTTCATCCTCGCCACGGGAGCTCTTCGGGGTGAGTTCTTCTTGCTCCACACGGTTTTCATTGATCGCCCTTTCAACCTCCTTGTTCTCCTCCAATAATGAGAGGTTATAGCTTTTACAAGCTCGTGGCACTTTCTCTTCCAATAATGAGAGGCGATAGCTAGTACAGGCTTGTGCCACCTTCTCTTCTAGTGTCAAACCAGGAGGAGGGAGGGGTTGGAAATCCGTGTTGGAGCTTGTTCTTGCAAAATTGTCCACGGCAAGCTCCAACTTGGACCTCGCTTTGGGTTGTGGGAGATCCAAGTTCGAGCACCCTTCATTGGTGCCTCGAACAAACCGCTCCACCATGAGCTCCAATTGGCTCTTTGGCTCCGGTTGTGAAGTGGCACATGGTCTTGAAGATTGTCCCATGAAAGCTTCCATTGCTAACTCCAAATTGGATTTCTCCTCGGGTTGTGGAGGGAAATATTCTTGATATGGGGAAGCCTCTTCATATCCCCAATGGTATGGTTGTTCTTCTTGGAAGGGGGTTGGTAATAGAACCCGGTTCCTTGGCTTCCCCCTTCTTGTTCACTCCATGAAGCTCCGGGGGTACCCCCATTCGGATGGTTGTGGATACCCCCACCTATTGTAGAAGTCATTGGGATCCATGATTAATAACCTACACAAACAAAAACACAAAAAGAAAATCAAACAAACACAAACCACCCTTCAAGAAGAAGAAAAGTGGGTAAACAAAACACAACACAAAACACAAACAAAAGGCAAGATTTGAAATGCTAGAGTAACACTAAGCGACCTTTTCTGGATAACTGACTGTAAGGTTCGCCGGCAACGGCGCCAAAAACTTGACTCGCACGAAATTACACCACAAATTAATCCCGACTAGAGCCCAAGTTTTTAAACTCTAGCCAGGTGCAGTATAGAGCAAGTATTTAAATTGTCAACCCGGGCCGATCCATGTACCCCTACTTCAATCGCTTAGGTTGTTGACTCGCACGAAACTACACCATAATAAAATTCCAACTAGTGCCCAAGTTTTTAAACTCTAGTCGGGTGTAGTATAGGGCAAGTATTTAGATATCGACTGGGGCCGGTCCGTCTACCCCTACTTCATTTGTTGTAATCATTATCTAGCAACAAAGTTTTGGTTTAAAGGTTTGCTAATTGAAAGAAGAGAAGGCAAAGGTAAATGGTTTTGAAAACTCTTTTGTGGAAGGATCACTCGGGTGTCGCTTACCCTAACTGCTACCATGATATGTGAATTGGAATGATTTCTTTGGGCACGGTAACCCCGAACCGCAGAGGGATGCATATATGTTTGGAGACCACAATCTCAACTGCTAAACCGAGGTAAGCATGAAAGGCTGTGTCACTCGACCCTCTCGCTTTAGACAATCGATAATTGACTTACTCCCTCACTCAACTCAAAGGTCGGACGGTTTAATCACGATTAACCGATTTGCTTAAGTCAACATTGAGGGTTGCCCTAACTTAACATAGTTAGGTGGCTTAGAAAGCGGAAGGAAAACCAACTCGATTGAGTCTCCCTTGGAAGGGGGATTTTCCTCTCTAAGCTAGGCTAAAGTGGCTAATTAGATTGCTAGCACCAACATGCACAAACCTAAGGGTGCTAAGCACAGTTATGCACAATCCTTAGGTTGCTAAGCACCTAAATGCACAAACCAAAGGATGCTAAGCACTAAACATGCACAACCCCTAGGTTGCTAAGCACAAGCATGCACAATCATGATAAATAATGCCTCAATCAATGAATTGAACAATACCCAATGACAATCATCCAATACACATAACAGAAAAATACATGGTAGAGTTAGGGTTTCACAACACCCAAGTGAAAGGAGGTCTACTCCATGCTAGAAGTGGGAATAACAAAAGGGGAAGAGGTGGAAACCATCTTGGAGGATGCTCCCAGTCTGGTTGGCCCTTGAGTTTAGCTTTCCTTGGAGAAAATCTTGCCAAACTCTGCCTTGAAGCAAAACCCTAGCCTTCTTCTCCCTTTAGTTCATGTTTCTCTCTCTAGAATTATGCTTCTCACACAAAATGGGCTCTCCCCTCTCTCCTACTTTCAGCTAATCTTTTAAACCAGAGACGAGCTGAGTTCACGGCCGTGAACCATGAAACGCGTCCGTGAACTTCAGGCGTGCTCCAAAATGCACCGCATTGTTCACTTCTGTTCACGGTCAACTGCCTTCGTTCACGGTCTTAGTGACCGTGAACTCACCATGCGTCAGTAACCTCTGTTTTGGCTCTGGACACATCGCGGTTCAAGGTCAAGCGCTCTTCTTCACGGTCTTGCATGACCGTGAACTTCCTAGGAAAGCCGTGAACTGGCCCTTTTTCACCTCTTCTCCCGTTTTTCGATCCTTTGCACCCAACTTTCGACTCGAGGCTGGTTTCACCTGTTGAATCCTGAAACACACTAAAACACGAGGAACCTTGCGTAAAACCAACCTGTTAGGAGTGAATTTGGCACAAACACCTAAGTAAAACGGGGCAAAACATGTGCAATTAGGTGTGAATCAGGTCTTGGACACAGGTAATGACTGGCTAGGGTCTAGGACATGGGGAAAAGGATTTTTTGGGTGGTGACTTCGGACTTTACTTTGGTTTTTTCACTTTTTGACCTCCAATTATCTCAAAATTCGACCTCGACCCTTCCAAACGTGCTAGGACCTGAAATGTATCAAAACAAACACAACCTAGCGTGAAATATGTTGACGAACGATGAAATACTAAGCTAAACGAATAAGAAATGAGGGGTAAAATGTGTACATTTGTGCCCGAATCAGTTGTGCATGTTTGTGCTTAGCAATCTAATTAGCCACTTAACCTAGATTAGAGAGGAAAATCCCCCTTCCAAGGGAGACTCAATTGAGTTGGTATTCCTAGGGCTTATTAAGTCTCCTAACTAGGTTAATTTAGGGCAAACCTTAATGTTGGATTAAGCAATTTTGTTAAGCGCAATTGAGCCGTCCAACCCTTGGATTGAGTGAGGGAGTAAGTCAACCATTGATTGCCTAATCCGAGAGGGCCGAGTGACAGCCTATAATGTATTCCTCAGTTTAACAATCGTGAGTCTGGTCTACGACCATATTTGAATCCCCTAGCGGTTCGCGATCACCTAGCCCATAGCAATCATTTCAATTAACATACCATGGTAGTAGTTAGGGGGAAGCGACATCCAATTGATCCTTCTCACAAAAGATTTTTCAAAACCATTCACGTTTGTGGCAAGCCAACTAGAGGAGGACGGTTCGAACGTCATGGAGGATGCCTAGTCAAGGTTTTCAGTAAGCGGCATCATTAAAGACTTTTTAGTTATTTCATTTTATGATTATGAGTATAGACTGGAGATTCAGTTTAAGATTTTATGATTGAGGTTCACTCAAGTGTTAGGGCTTTGTTTTAATAAATTATAGTTTATTCCCACTAATTGTTAAAGTTATTTATGAAAATTTCCGCTACTTTCTTTTCCCCAAGTATTTTCAATTCTTATTTGTTTCATGAATTATAAAGTGTATTTTGATAAAAATAGTACCTGGCCGGGATAGGATGTTTAATAGAGAGTCACTATCAATTGGGTTATAGGTATAATATGCCCCTCTGCTATGACGTTTTATCAAACTTGCCTCTCTACTATTTTTTACATCAAATATGCCCATGTACTTTGAAAAAATTATCAAACATGCCCTTCTGTTAAAATTTCGATTGAAAAAATCGTCAATCATGGTCGAATTGAGATTTAGACGACCCGAGATCGACAAATGGGAGGGAAAATGTCAGTTTTGTCCCCTGTTTTATTTCTCTGGGTCTTTATAAAGTAAAATTATTTGAATGATTTGATTATACAAAATAACCAAAAAAAATTCTAAAGTGAATTTATTAGGGATATTTTAGTCATTTGTGTCGGCCAAACTAAAGTTCGGCCTTGGTTAACGGTTTTTAATTAGATGAAAATTTTAACAAAAGGGCATGTTTGATCATTTTTACAAAGTACAGGGGCATGTTTGATGTAAAAAATAGTAGAGGGACATGTTTGATAAAACGCCATAGTAGAGGGGCATATTATACCTATAACCCCTATCAATTATAGAAAATTCCTGCAAAACAGCCATCCATTCTTCGCAAGTACTCTTGTTTTCTTGCTCAAAGACACCTTGTAGAGTACTAGGTCTCCAAACTCACCTCGTCTAACAACAATCAAAGAAAAAATGGTTTTGGGTTTCTGGCATGCCATAGAATGGGCATTCATCACATCCTCTCTAAATTCTTCTCACCATATTAGCGCTAGTAAGGATTATGTTTTTGACCCATTTCCATACGAAAACCTTTACCTTTGGAGGAATAGACAGTCCCTAGATACGCTTCTAGTCAATAGGAGTGTATAACTCCCCAACTGCTTCCTCTTTCTTCTCACGCCATTTGAGATACGCTGATTTAACCGAGTAACAGTATGATGTTTCAAAACTCCAAATCCAAGAATCCTCACAGGGTTGTCTAGGAATTGGTACCTTTAGGATGTTAACCCGATCATGGGGATTAAAATAAGTCTGAAGCAGTGCAGTGTCCTAAGTTCTAGACAACACATCTATCAATTTGTTGACAGAGGTTGAGATCCCCCAATTGAACTGGAGGAGAAATCACTTTGTAGTTTACTACATCTGGGATCCACCTGTCTAGCCATATATCAACCTTAGTATCATCTCCAACCTTCCATCTCAATGCATTACTGACCAAATCCTTGGCTGTCAGAAGACTTCTCCATAAGTAGTTGGGATTGTACCCTAACTCAGCTTCCAGATTATCCTGCGTAGGGTAGTATTTTTCTTTGAGAACCTTAGCAGCTAGAGAATTCGGTTTTTGAATCATATTCCAAAGTTGCTTGCCTAGCAATGATAGATTGAATTTTTGTAGATCCCTGAATCCCATTCCCCTTTATCTTTTGGTCTACAGAGTTCTTTCCAACTCAACCAATGAGTTCGTCTTTCATTATTCTGCTGTCCCCACCAGAAGTTGGACAACAAGCTTTGAATTTCTTGAATCACCCTAGTTGGAACAAGGAAAACTTGCATTGCATATGTCATCTATACCTGGGCTACACCCTTGATGAGAATTTCTTTCCCAGCATGTGTAGTAGCTTTGTCTTCCAGAGTCTAAATTTTATCCTTACTCTGTCCACCAGATAATTAAACACGGCCTTCTTTTGTCTCCCCGCCACAATAGGGAGCCCTAGGTACTTGGCATGGTAGGGTACAATTCACATTCCCAATAAACCTGCCATCCTATAGGCTCGAACAACCTAATTCGTAACCCTCACTTTAGTCGAACCCTACTAGGACTCCTAAGCCACTCAGCCACACCCCAACTTTCTCCAAATCCGTAACCCATGAGGGGAAAACCCACTAAATACCACTCCTAATTTGGCCCATACACCTCCCACGCTTGCTACGTAACCTACTAACACTAACTCATAACCTTCACCCATACTTATTGTTATGGGACAATCCAAGTACCACATTGGTAATACAAGGGAAGGAACCCTTGTATATTAGTGTCCGCCTAGCCCAATTAGTACGAGGCCTTTTGGGGAGGACACCCAAGAGTAAAACCGTGTGGCCTTGGCCCAAAGCGCACAATATCGTACTAATGGAGCTATCCTCTTTCGACAAGTGGTATCAGAGTCTGGTTCGGATCGAGGCGGTGGACGTCAGTTTGGTGGACCTCATTCGGTGACTTCAAGATTTGAGATTTGCGTTTGTCTGGCGAATCAAGGAAGATCTACGTCTGTTTGGTGGATCCAACAAAGATCAACATTTGTTTGGAGGATCAAAGAGAGTTTCGCGTTTGGAAAATCCTTGTATCGAGAAGCCCATCGAAGAAGGTGTCTGGCGGATCAAGATAATCACTTAGGGGAGGAAACGAAGTGAATGGTCCTTGTCTTGAGGGAGGAGCCGCTGATAGGTGGCTCCGACATTCTTCAGTCCGAAAGGCATCCCGATGAAGCAGAAGTTGCCAAACGGAGTCACGAAAGCGTTTTTTCTTCATCTTTGCGGCTCATCAGGATCTGGTGATACCCCGAGAACATATCCAAGAAGGATAACGTTTCATGGTTGGACGTCACGTCTACCAGCAAGTCAATTCGGGGAAGTGGGTACGGATCGCCTGGACACACTTTGTGGATTGTGGTGTAATCTACGCACATGCTCCACGCCCCTGGCGCTTTCTTCACCAAAATCACGTTGGATAATCACTTTGGGTATTTTATCGCCCGAATAAGCTCTGCTTCCAGCAACCGCTCTACCTCTTCTTTGATTGCCTTGAGTTTCATGCCCGTGAATGTTCACCTTGCTTGCTACACCGGCTAAGAATTTTTGGGTACCGCGAGATTGTGTTCGGCGATTTCTCTTTTCACACCGGGCATATCCTGGATGCTCTAGGCGAACAACTCCTTGTATGCCATCAGCAGCTTTATGAGCAGTTCCATCACCGCTTCCGGGACGTGGGTCGATATGCGGATTTGTTGGTCTGGCTTGGTTGGATCCAACGGTACTCGGAAAATCTGAGTTGGTTGGCATTGATCGTGGCTCCTCTTGAACTTGTGTATCCACAATGTTGGTCCACCTTTGCTCGGTCTTCTCTCTATGCTCGCCCCGCACGAAACCGATTCCTTATGCGGTAGGGAACTTGAAAATTTTGTGAGAGGGTAGGGCTCACTTTGGTCTCTTGGTGAGGATCCCGACAAGATTGCTAATTTTCACTTCCAAGTTTTAGAGACTAGCTTGATGGCTCCAGAGTCCCATCTCAGCCGAGGTAAACTTGGAGGTTGCCACATCCATGAATTTCTCAATCTTCTCGAACTTTTGAGAGCTTGTACTCACAAAGGAGGTCACAAGGTCTTCAAGCTTAGAGAACTAGTCGACTTGTTGTTGTTGTTGAAACCCTTGGCCGCCTTGTGCTTGGTATGGTTGTTGGAAGTTCGAGTTTCGAAACTGAGGCCTTTGTTGGATGAAGGTTGACCGAGGTTGATAGTTGTCCGTTGGACCTTGGAAACCGGGAGGTCTTGGATTGGTAGGGGAAGACCAAGCGAAGTTTGGATGATTGCGCCAACCGGGGTTGTAGGTGTTGCTATAAGGGTTGTTCCCTCTCGTATTGGCAATGAAACTCACTTGCTCCTGGGGGGGTACTGGTCTCCTTCATTGCTTGGCAATCCGCAATTTCATGATTAGTGCTTGAACACCAATCACAAGACATCACCGTTCTCTTCCATTGCTTCTTGTCCTCAAGGATCAACTCGATCAACTTGTCAAGCTTCGCTTCAAGTGGAGCACTTGCTCCCACACTCGGTGCTTCTCTTCCCGCTTCTTGTAAGCCCCAATCATATCCCTTAAGGGCCATATCTTCGAGCAACTCGGTCACTTGAGGAAGGGTCATGTTCATCAACTTTCCTTTGCAAAGAGAGCCGATGAGGATCTTGTCATCTTAAATGAGTCCTCCATAGAAAGTTTTTATCCAAAATTGCTCCTCGAATCTATGGTGGGGGCATTGGAGGAAGTAGTCAGAGAATCTTTCCCATGCATCCCTCAATGTCTCATCCTCCTCTTGATCTTCTTTCTCCACTTGGTCGTCTTGGAAGGAGGACAATATCGGGTCATGAACTTGTTGAGTAGGTCATCCCAAGAGGTGATGGATAGAGCCAGACGGTTGTTGAGCCATCAGAGTGCCTTCCCCGCCAAAGAATAGGGAAAGAGCTTCAATCGCAAGGCCTCCTCGGGGACGCAATTTATCTTCAAGCTTCCCACTAGCTCAAGAAATCTTTGGACATGCTCTCGTGGTGATTCATGAGCAATCCCGTGAAAGTAGGCATTTTGTTGAATCATTGTCACGAGAGAGGGCTTGATTTCAAAGTTGTTGGAGTTCATGGGTGGATGTAAGATGGGATATTGGATATCCGCCACCCATGGAGCCATGTAATAGCACATAGTCCTTGGCTCTTCCTCGGCTCCCGCTTCCAGATTTGGGTTTGGAAGCGGATTATCCCCTTGGTGTTGATTTCCCGCCATCTCAACTCCAACTTCTCCTTCAATTCCTTCAAATCCGGGACCATCTTGTTGTTCCCTTCCTTCACTTCTCCTTCTTTCCTCCACTTGCTCCCTCTCTCGAGCTAGAAGTCGAAGAGTCCAGTTGATGTCCCCGTCTAGTGGTGTTAAAGGCGCCGGATTGCTCCGGGTCATGCACATCACTATACACACTTAAAGAACACAACACGTCTAGCACAAGCAAACACTTCACAACTTAACAAAAACAAAAATTGAAAGCTAGATTAACACCAAACAAACTTTTCATGATAACAGACCGAAGTTCCCCGGCAACGGCACCAAAACATGACTCACCCTGACTATCACAATAAAATCCCACATAAGGCCCAAGTATGTTTAAATATCAACCCGGGCCGGCCCATGTACCGCTACTTCGACTGCTAGAAACATTATCTAGCGGAATAGCTTCTGTGAAAATGAAGGTATCAAGCTAAATTACTTTGCAAAGGTAAAATGGATTTGACCCTAATTGAGAAAGCTTCACCCAAGTGTTGCTCCCCCAAGCTGACAATTACGACTTGAATAATCGAACGACCGTGAGTGGTTAGGGGGTCATAAACCGCAGGGAAGTCTAACAAGTAACCAAGGCTACCCTATTAGTTTCTAGGTTGAGGAAATGGGATATGATCCAAGCCGCTAATGCGACCCTCTCACCCTATTGCCTAAGGAATGGTTAGACTTCACCCTTGAATTGGAGTTCGGATGACCACCCACAATCAAACCCTAAGTGCTAATACAAAATAAAAGGTTTGCCCTTAATTAACCTAGAATAGGAGGCATGAAAGACCCAAGTAAACCCATCTCTAATAGAGCCTCTTAGGTTAAGGAGGGTTCTCTCTAAACTAGTCTAGGAGGCTTTGAATGCCCAAGGAAACCCAGCTCAAATTGATCCTCTTTGGATAAAGGAGGTTTCCTCTCTAAACTAGCCTAGGAGGCATGCAATGCCCAAGAAGACCCATCTCTTATTGAGCCTCTTCACCTAAGGAGGTCTCCTCTCTAAGCTAGGTCAACAAAGCACACAAAATCATCATGACAAAGACCTCCACATTCGCATTAAACACAACCATACACAAATCATTCAATTCTTACAAGCATTCATATAATTGTAGCTAGGGTGAAACGACCCGATCCTTGTTGAAAACCAAACCAAGACTCAAACCATAAACCGGTTACTCCGGAGCAACCCAAAACGGGTTTACAAGTCAAAACCAAAAACCAACAACCACAATGTTTAAGATTTTCAAGTGAAATGCCCTAAACACTTGGGCTACCTCAATCCAGAGCAACAAAACATAAAACACAATCCTTCAGTTTCCCAGTACACTCATTAAGACATGAAACTAAAGACAGATATATGGGAGGTCCCATCTCGTTACCCAGATCCAGTTGACATCTTCGGATTTGCCGTGGTTGCTCTCCTCGAGTAACCTCATCTTGATGGATGCGTCCTCTTCCCCTCTTTATACCTGGTGAGTGAGAAGGGGTCAGTCTCGTCGTTACTTCCTAAGGTCTTCGCCCTAAAAACTCCTTAATAAACACATTATTAGGGTTCTCGACTTAGACAAAAGTCGTTCTCGCTTTCATCCTTTATACTTTATTATCAAACAGTCCATAAGAGATCTCTACTTGTATCTTATCTTTAGAATTTCCTTACTTATATTCTTAATCCATAGACACCAACACTAGGGACCAACGCGTTACGTCACGCCGTCCGGTGTCCCTACCCTAGTATGCCAACCGCGTTACGTCTCGCCGTCCGGTTGCATACCCAAACTCGGCAATGGCACTGCGTTACGTCTCGCTGTCCAGTAGTGACCCAACCGCCCAGGGGTTCCTCTTACCATTAATTAACCATTACAATCATACATCCATACATTCATACATAGCACAACACGTGCCTCCACCCTTAAGTAGGCGGTGGGATGCCTCACACACATATCGCGCATTACTAAAAAATTAACTAAATAATAACCTGAACGAAAAGCATAAACTAAAAGACCTACGACAGAGATTTTACCCCCTTTACACTCACCTCGAAAAGATGACTCCTCGATTCCTTGCTCGAAGAAACCCCTCCTTAGCCGGATTGTCTTGGGGAAACCTATTAATAAGAATCCATTTTCTGAGACAACCTTTCTTGATTTAAACCCCCTTTTGAATCAGTAGAACATCCTCTCCTCAAACTCCAGTCCTCGAGCCTCATTCCAAAGGTCTCTTAACCCCCATTAAAAATTTTCTAGAAATAATCCTTTCAAAACCGACCATTTTTCTTAATTATTTTTATTTTTTACGAATTTTTCACCTAACTTGAACCTTCTTGAAACACCCTAACCCGGCCGGGTACTACTTTTACTAAAATGCCCTTGATAAATAAAATACTCAAACCTTAAAATGCAACTGGGAAAAATTTAACATAAATAAAAATACTGAAAACACACTTGAAGTTCGAAGCAAAGCCCTAACACGTGGGCAAATTAAACTCAACCTTTAAAATCTCAACTTGATCTCAAAATAATCTCCAGTCTGTACTCATAATCATAAAACATAATAACTAACTAGTCTCAAGTGTTGCTGCTTGTATGAAAAGCTCTGTCTAGACATCCTCTGTGACGCTCGTACCGTCCTCCTCTAGCTAGCTTCACTCGAACTCGCTGCTCTCTAACTCCTCTTAGTCCTCTTCAAACTGGTGAGTGAGATGGGGTCAGTCTACGCCCTTACGTTTTAATACTTCTAATACTTGGGTACTTTACTTAAACACCTAACTTGACTAGTGGAAGTTGTTTGTACTTCCGATCTTAAAATCTTAACTCTTAAACTTTGAGGGAGTTGAAGTTACTCTCCTCTCTTAAACTCAAATCTCGACTTAAATACTTGACTGACGCTGGGATCCCTCACTAGCTAGTCCGGTTGCCAACTCATACGTATGAGAAGCCATCCAGGCTTTCCTTAAACTTAAACTTAGTTAGGGAAGTCGTAACGATTCATCCCCCTAACATCTTAAACTTATCGTGGTGGCTCTTCACCACGATTCTCAAGGGCATAACGGCTGCCCATCTTAAAAATCTCAAGAGCATAACTGCTGCTCTATCTCAACTGTCTCAAAAGGCAACGGACTGGCGCTAGTGACTAAAAACACTTAAAACGACTTCACCTTCTTGAAGGTGAGTTACTTCTTAAAAAGACCTTGTTTCTTACTCTTTAATAATAACTTATACTCGTAAAAATTTCAAAGTAATTAATAAACATTCACTTCAAGCACAGCTCAAACAAAATCACCTCAAACCGTAACTCAAGCAAAGCACAACTGTTCAATCATACACATAACCAAGCAACGATAACCCATTCGCTAAAATACTTAAAATCATAAAACATAAAAGAATACGTAAGGCGTAGAATTTACCCCCTTTACACTCACCTCGAAAGGACGACTCTTCTTAACTGACGGTTGACCCACGTCATCCTCCGAAACCCCATGCTCCAACTCCTCGTGCTTCGCTTCCTTTTGCATTTCCTCCTAATCGATATTTAGGCAAAACTTAACTCACTTATCTCCAAGCGTAACTAACCAAACGACCTTCAATTTGGTTAATTTCAATCCCAATCTCCTCCATTTAATCTTTCCTAAGATTCCCCATAAAATTCTGGAAAATTACCTTTTTGCTCCAAACTGGAAAATTACCAACTGATACTCGAAATTCCCAGGTTTTACAATTCAGCCACAAATTTCCAGAATTGCACAATTCAGTCCTCCAGGCCAATTCCCACTTCCTGATTTAATCATTTAAGTCCAAAAGGCTTATTTCCAATCAGGTACCCAAACATTTGTCAATTCCAAACTCACCCCTGGCCTGGTCAATTACTTTACGGCGCCTAAACTTCCAAGAGTTTACCAAATTGCCCCAGTTTCAAAAGACATGTACGCCCTTGACTATTTATCAAATTTTCAACTCAGTGCCATTGAACTCCAACATTGCAGGAGCGACTCACCTCATCGCCGTTCCTCACGGATTTGCCGTCGCCGTCGTCCTTCTCCTCAACTTTGCTCCCACAACAAACGCACTCCTCCGGCTCCGGCTCCTGCTCTGGCTCATCATCTTTTCCTTCCTCGAACAGCAGCGCTCCGGCGGCACCCACCATTGAAGCTCCGCCATCGTCATGCCCGTCGCTCCTTCTCGGGCCGCAATTGGGAGGCCAGCTCCGGATTGCAACCGCCCCAGGTCGTCGGGGAGGGTAAGTTCGTGGTCTCTCCGTCGTCGCCACCGCATCAACACTCGCCCGATCAATGACGACGTTCGCGCCGTCTTCCGCTACCGCCGCCGTCGAGCTTCCGGCCTTCTTCTTGCGTCCCCGAGCCACCATTCTAGTTCGGACCCATCTTCCTCCCCTTCCTGATCGGTTCGACCCCTCCATTGCAATTTTCCCGGTCAATCGTCGCAATCGTTCGCCGACCTTCTCTTTCTTTTTTTCTTTGCTCGACCTCTGCTTTGCTTCCCGGAAACAGAGAGGGCTCTTCCTCTCTTTTTGAGAAACGCCCTCACCACCCTATCTCTAATTAAGCCGACCATAAATCCTAATTAAAACCCCTAATTACTTGTTTCCGTTACATCCAGATTTCCGGTGAAGCCGCCTTGCTTTCATTCGTCTTCTGCAGCTGCTCTGTTTTTTTTTCCTTTTTGTTTCCCTCCAGTTGAGTTCACCCAGCGAAGAGCGAATCCTCTTCCTCCTTGCCTGACTTCAGGCCTGCCGCTGCCCACCTCTTCTTTCTGGGTCGTAGGCCCAGATCTTCTTTCTTCCACTTCCTCTCTTCTTCCTGGGCCGCGAGCCCACTCTTTCTTTGCTTCCCTCAGCTTGGGCCGCCAGCCCAGCTCCCTTTCCTTCATTTTAATGTATTTCGAGCTTAAGCCCATTTCCTCCCTCAAACTTTTAATTAAAAATAAGCAGACCTCAGCCCACTTCTTCCTCCTCTCTTCCTTCTTCTTCTCTTTGGGCCGCCAGCCTAGCCCAGCTCTCTCTCCTTCCTCTCTTCTCATCTTCTTCCCCTTTTCAGGCCAAAGCCCATTTCTTTTATTTCCCAATCTGGCCATTCACAACCCAGGCCCACTCCTCCTACTCGGCCCAAACCAAACCCACAGCAACTACTCCCAATTAAAACATTCGTAACCTTCTCGTTTTATATCGAAATTCGACACCGTACGAACCGATAGTTCACATTTTTAATCCTCCTCGATATTACGGTGAAACTTGATAAATTTATCCAAGGGTAAAATTGTCATTCTGTCCCTTAGAAAGAGCGGGGTGTAACATTTCCTCCACCCTTATAAAAAATTTCGTCCTCGAAATTTGATCGGACTCATCCTTTCGTACTCCTCATTCTCGTGCTTCCTTGGCTCAAGAATTCACTCTTGATATATGACCCTCAATGATGTCCGTTGCTTGTCTCGCATTGTCTACCTCACTTCTTATTTTTCCTCTTGGCCACAAAAGGTATTCTTCCAAACTCGTTAGCATCGAGTAGTTTTGAGTGGTTACTTGTCCTTTTAAATCCTCGAACTTGCGCCGCGGGACAAAATTTCAATTCGATTTACCGGCTCACTTAGTACTTGCCGTTGATCCTTAAATAGAAATCGAGGTATCACATTTCCTCCCCCATTAAGAAAAATTTCGACCTCGAAATTTGTCCCTCGCGATTTCCCCAAGCCTCGTTCCGTACATTGTCTATCTCGTTGAATGACTCCTCCTTTCCAACACTTGTCGCCGGGCTCCTTGAAGACTTGTCGGACTCCGTAAGACCCATTCTAATTCCTCCTTATATGCTCCCATCGTTACTCAAAGTCTAACTTTCCACTGCTCCCTGGGGTCACACCCTAAGCTCGATCATCTTGATCTTTGCGAATCCTTTTTGCATCCTTTCCTCTCGATGATGGCCGCCATTTCTCATAACTCCTTGTCCTTGGCCTGTCGACGTACTAGATACTTGGCCTCGTCTTGAACCTTATTCTGATAAGCTCACATCCCCATAGGATCGGAGATGCCTTGACCCTCCTCTTCTTACTCATGAAGAGGTTTCACTAAACGATCCTCTAAGGAGCTTCTGTTTCTCCTTCCTGAGACGTGTCAAAACCTCGTACTGTCCAGACTCTTGGAGTTATTTTCCTAATCATGATTTGAGTATAAACTGGAGATTCTAAAATCCTCAAAAGAACCCTGACTCGTTTGGCCAAACTTTTAAATGACACTTCCAGTTTTCCTTTCCTTGAAAAACTGAACCCTTGAAAAACCCAGATCGTCACTCCAGTATTCCTTGGAGGCCAAGGAACAGAGGAGTGCCGGCTCTGATACCAAAATGAAACACCCTAACCCGGCCGGGTACTACTTTTACTAAAATGCCCTTGATAAATAAAATACTCAAACCTTAAAATGCAACTGGGAAAAATTTAACATAAATAAAAATACTGAAAACACACTTGAAGTTCGAAGCAAAGCCCTAACACGTGGGCAAATTAAACTCAACCTTTAAAATCTCAACTTGATCTCAAAATAATCTCCAGTCTGTACTCATAATCATAAAACATAATAACTAACTAGTCTCAAGTGTTGCTGCTTGTATGAAAAGCTCTGTCTAGACATCCTCTGTGACGCTCGTACCGTCCTCCTCTAGCTAGCTTCACTCGAACTCGCTGCTCTCTAACTCCTCTTAGTCCTCTTCAAACTGGTGAGTGAGATGGGGTCAGTCTACGCCCTTACGTTTTAATACTTCTAATACTTGGGTACTTTACTTAAACACCTAACTTGACTAGTGGAAGTTGTTTGTACTTCCGATCTTAAAATCTTAACTCTTAAACTTTGAGGGAGTTGAAATTACTCTCCTCTCTTAAACTCAAATCTCGACTTAAATACTTGACTGACGCTGGGATCCCTCACTAGCTAGTCCGGTTGCCAACTCATACGTATGAGAAGCCATCCAGGCTTTCCTTAAACTTAAACTTAGTTAGGGAAGTCGTAACGATTCATCCCCCTAACATCTTAAACTTATCGTGGTGGCTCTTCACCACGATTCTCAAGGGCATAACGGCTGCCCATCTTAAAAATCTCAAGAGCATAACTGCTGCTCTATCTCAACTGTCTCAAAAGGCAACGGACTGGCGCTAGTGACTAAAAACACTTAAAACGACTTCACCTTCTTGAAGGTGAGTTACTTCTTAAAAAGACCTTGTTTCTTACTCTTTAATAATAACTTATACTTGTAAAAATTTCAAAGTAATTAATAAACATTCACTTCAAGCACAGCTCAAACAAAATCACCTCAAACCGTAACTCAAGCAAAGCACAACTGATCAATCATACACATAACCAAGCAACGATAACCCATTCGCTAAAATACTTAAAATCATAAAATAAAAGAATACGTAAGGCGTAGAATTTACCCCCTTTACACTCACCTCGAAAGGACGACTCTTCTTAACTGACGGTTGACCCACGTCATCCTCCGAAACCCCATGCTCCAACTCCTCGTGCTTCGCTTCCTTTTGCATTTCCTCCTAATCGATATTTAGGCAAAACTTAACTCACTTATCTCCAAGCGTAACTAACCAAACGACCTTCAATTTGGTTAATTTCAATCCCAATCTCCTCCGTTTAATCTTTCCTAAGATTCCCCATAAAATTCTGGAAAATTACCTTTTTGCCCCAAACTGGAAAATTACCAACTGATACTCGAAATTCCCAGGTTTTACAATTCAGCCACAAATTTCCAGAATTGCACAATTCAGTCCACCAGGCCAATTCCCACTTTCTGATTTAATCATTTAAGTCCAAAAGGCTTATTTCCAATCAGGTACCCAAACATTTGCCAATTCCAAACTCACCCCTGGCCTGGTCAATTACTTTACGGCGCCTAAACTTCCAAGAGTTTACCAAATTGCCCCAGTTTCAAAAAGACATGTACGCCCTTGATTATTTATCAAATTTTCAACTCAATGCCATTGAACTCCAACATTGCAGGAGCGACTCACCTCGTCGCCGTTCCTCACAGTTTTGCCGTCGCCGTCGTCCTTCTCCTCATCTTTGCTCCCACAACAAACGCACTCCTCCGGCTCCGGCTCCTGCTCTGGCTCATCATCTTTTCCTTCCTCGAACAGCAGCGCTCCGGCGGCACCCACCATTGAAGCTCCGCCATCGTCATGCCCGTCGCTCCTTCTCGGGCCGCAATTGGGAGGCCAGCTCCGGATTGCAACCGCCCCAGGTCGTTGGGGAGGGTAAGTTCGTGGTCTCTCCGTCGTCGCCGCCGCATCAACACTCGCCCGATTAATGACGACGTTCGCGCCGTCTTCCGCTACCGCCGCCGTCGAGCTTCCGGCCTTCTTCTTGCGTCCCCGAGCCACCATTCTAGTTCGGACCCATCTTCCTCCCCTTCCTGATCGGTTCGACCCCTCCATTGCAATTTTCCCGGTCAATCGTCGCAATCGTTCGCCGACCTTCTCTTTCTTTTTTTTCTTTGCTCGACCTCTGCTTTGCTTCCCGGAAACAGAGAGGGCTCTTCCTCTCTTTTTGAGAAACGCCCTCACCACCCTATCTCTAATTAAGCCGACCATAAATCCTAATTAAAACCCCTAATTACTTGTTTCCGTTACATCCAGATTTCCGGTGAAGCCGCCTTGCTTTCATTCGTCTTCTGCAGCTGCTCTGTTTTTTTTTTTTTCCTTTTTTTTTTCCCTCCAGTTGAGTTCACCCAGCGAAGAGCGAATCCTCTTCCTCCTTGCCTGACTTCAGGCCTGCCGCTGCCCACCTCTTCTTTCTAGGTCGTAGGCCCAGATCTTCTTTCTTCCACTTCCTCTCTTCTTCCTGGGCCGCGAGCCCACTCTTTCTTTGCTTCCCTCAGCTTGGGCCGCCAGCCCAGCTCCCTTTCCTTCATTTTTAATGTATTTCGGGCTTAAGCCCATTTCCTCCATCAAACTTTTAATTAAAAATAAGCAGACCTCAGCCCTCTTCTTCCTCCTCTCTTCCTTCTTCTTCTCTTTGGGCCGCCAGCCTAGCCCAGCTCTCTCTCCTTCCTCTCTTCTCATCTTCTTCCCCTTTTCAGGCCAAAGCCCATTTCTTTTATTTCCCAATCTGGCCATTCACAACCCAGGCCCACTCCTCCTACTCGGCCCAAACCAAACCCACAGCAACTACTCCCAATTAAAACATTCGTAACCTTCTCGTTTTATATCGAAATTCGACACCGTACGAACCGATAGTTCACATTTTTAATCCTCCTTGATATTACGGTGAAACTTGATAAATTTATCCAAGGGTAAAATTGTCATTCTGTCCCTTAGAAAGAGCGGGGTGTAACACTTCTTAAAATATCGGATAATAATTTTCCCATGTCAATCATGAGCACCTATACCCTAAAAAATTATCAAACGCTTAAAAACCTCCAGGAAAGATTTTTATTTCATCAAAACAAATATTCAAATAATTCCTAAAAATAGAAATACATCTTCAAAAATCCCCAAATTAAATTAAAGCCATCTCCAAGACCTCCCTCAATTTATAAAATTATTATATCTAGGAATAAACATCCACAGAGACTTGAAACAATTAAAACATCCAAAAATATGTTTATGAAAATTCTCAACAGCTTTATTGACCATCCAAAATCTGTCACTAAAAGCATGTAACGCCTGTTGCTAAAAACCCATAATTTCACCCTCACGAAAAATCTCCAAATTGATCGATCTAACTCAAAGGGATCGAGTTCTCTTACCTTTAGAACGTGCCTAGGACTAGATTGGATGGCCTGGGACGTTGATCTCCTCGGTATCGATGTTCAAACCCTCAAATGTCACCGCAAACGCTAGATACATGAGGGGATGGAGTCGCTGATCGGGAAGTCGGGAACAGGATCCGAAGAAGGAAGGCGATGGTGGGGCGGCTACCTTTTTTCTTTTCTTTCTTGCTTTTTCTTCTTTCTCTTTTCTTCTTTCTCTTTTCTTCTTCTCCCTTTCTGCTGCGCTGGTGGGGAAAAAAGAATAAAAGATGGGAGAGAAGGGTTTTGACGATGGAAAAGGGCTGGCCGCCCCGCCTTCCTATGGCCAATTATTTTAATAATATAATAATAATTATTATTATTCTTAATCCGCGGTTGTAACTTTTAGTACGTAACTGTTAAACTAACCACTTATTTAATATGGTCGATCCCAAATTTAAAATACCGGGGTGTTACATTTCCTCCACCCTTATAAAAATTTCGTCCCCGAAATTTGGAACTGGAAAGATAATTACTTGGTCGAAAACTTTTGGTGTTTGACTAAAACTTCTCAAGCTAGAATATAACATTTCCCTCCCCCTTAAAAAAAATTCGACCTCAAAATTTTGGTATGAACTAATTTAATAGGTTTGGTACCGAGTACTAAAACTGAAAGAGCATTTTTTGAAGAAAACAACCAACTAGTGGTCTATGCTTAAAGCAAATACTCTTTCTCCACAGTCTCCCCATTTCTTCACGTGATCACATCAATGTGCTTGCTCGTCCCCTCCATCGTCACCATGGTCTCCCTCTATCCCTCGCATGGAAAATACCCTAGGTTGTCCTCCTACCGGAGGCCCCTGGTCTCTGTCCCGATCAGTGCGGTCGAATCGCCCGGTGCGTCTTCCCTGGCTCTGGAAGGAGCGGTTTGGCTGGCCGCCAATCCGTGGTCCTGCGTGAGTCCTCGCTCCACCACCCCGGACAGACTGCTCGGACTGAGCCATCCCTTGTCCGCCTCTCCAGGGGCATTCCCTAGCAAAATGCCCAGGCTCGTTACAGTTATAGCAGACCCTGGGGGGTTGCCTACTCTCCCCTGAGTGTTCCCGCCCACACTGGTTGCAGAGACCTTTGTTGCTGAAAGTTCGACCAGGGCGGACCGAGCCGGTCTGACTCTGAGTACCCCTAAAGCTAACGGTACTGCTCGACCTCCTTCTGTACCATCTGGGCTGTCCAGACCACTCTGGCATGCTACTTGCCTTTCTCTTGCTTCCCTCTTGTTGTATCCCTTCTTCATGCACAGCTGTGTAAGCCTTCTCTATCCGAAGAGCCACCTGATAAATCTCTTCCCGACTGTTCCACGCCAGCATGCTCAACTGCTTCTTAAGGGCAGACTTCAGACTCTCCAAATAGTGGGCACGTTGAGATGCCGCATCCTGGAATTGGGGTCCCCCGTAGGGCAGCAGCTTCTCGAACCTGGAGGTATACTCTGTAACACCCTCCTCTCCTTCATTGCCCCATCCCTGTTTGATTAGCAAAAATTCCCTCTTTTTGCTCAGTCGATAAGCCTCTGGTACATAGTGATCCCGGAACACCGGCACCAACTCTGGCCAAGTGATAACTGGTGGGTCTTCCTGGCTAGCTGGCTGGGTGCACCACCAATTATATGTTGAAACCTGGAGCAGTGATACTGTTAATAGCACCTTGTCCTCATCATCTGCCCTCATTTCAATTAATGTGCGCGAGACCTTCGCCAGCCATTTGTCTACTTCACTAGCATCCTTCGAGCGATCCCCATCAAAATCAACCACTCCTCGCCTCCGAAAAGCCTCATAATTCGGGGGTTGCCTAACTGTCGCGTGGTTAACATTGGTGTTACTTGCTCTACAAGTAAGTAGTGCCATTATTAGAACCACATAAATGTCTTATCGTGCTTGAGTATTCTGGGTACTCTATAAACCTTTTCAAATGGGTTGGCCAACCATTTTTCTTGAAAGTTCGCCTTTTTCCTTTAAAATTAAACCTTTGAAAACCCAGATCGTCACTCCAGTATTCCTTGAGGACCAAGAAATAGAGGAATGCCGGCTCTGATACCAAAATGAAACGACCCGATCCTTTTTGAAAACCAAACCATGACTCAAACCACAAACCGGTTACTCCGGAGCAACCCAAAACAGGTTTACAAGTCAAAACCAAAAATCAACAACCACAATGTTTAAGATTTTCAAGTGAAATTCCCTAAACACTTGGGCGACCTCAATCCAGAGCAACAAAACATAAAACACAATCCTTGAATTTCCCAGTATACTTATTAAGACATGAAACTAAAGACAGATATATGGGTGGTCCCATCTCGTTACCCAGATCTAGTTGACATCTTCAGATTTGTCGTGGCTGCTCTCCTCAAGTACTCTCCTCTTGATGGATGCGTCCTCTTCCCCTCTCTGCACCTGGTGAGTGAGAATGAGTCAGTCTCGTCGTTACTTCCTAAGGTTTTCGCTCTAAAAAACTCCTTACTAAACACATTATTAGGGTTCTCGACTTAGACAAAAGCAGTTCTCGCTTTCATCCTTTATACTTTATTATCAAACAGTTCATAAGAGATCTCTACTCGTATCTTATCTTTAGAATTTCTTTACTTATATTTTTAATCCATTGACACTAACACTAGGGGCCACCGTGTTACGTCACGTCGTCCGGTGTCCCAACCCTAGTATGCCAACCGCGTTACGTCTCGCCGTCCGGTTGCATACCCAAACTCGGCAATGGCACTACATTAAGTCTCGGCGTCCAGTAGTGACCCAACCGCCCGGGGGTTCCGCTTACCATTAATCAACCATTACAATCATACATCCAAACATTCATACATAGCACAACGCGTGCCTCCACCCTTAAGTAGGAGGTGGGATGCCTCACACACATATCGCGCATTACTCAAAAATTAACTAAATAATAACCTGAATGAAAAGCATAAACTAAAAGATCTAAGACAGAGATTTTACCCCCTTTACACTCACCTCGAAAAGATGACTCCTCGATTCCTTCCTCGAAGAAACCCCTCCTTAGCCGGATTGTCTTGGGGCAACCTATTAATAAGAATCCATTTTCTTAGACTACCTTTCTTGATTTAAAACCCCTTTTGAATGACTAGAACATCCTCTTCTCAAACTCCAGTCCTCGAGCCTCATTCCAAAATCCCTTAACCCCATTTAAATTTTTCTAGAAATAATGCCTTCAAAACGACCATTTTTCTTAATTATTTTTATCTTATACGAATTTTTCACCTAACTTGAACCTTCTTAAAATTTTGGATAATAATTTTTCCATGTCAATCATGAGCACCTATACCCGGGAAAATTATCAAACCCTTAAAACCCTTTCGGAAAGATTTTTATTTAATTAATAATAATATTTGAGAAATTTCTAAAAATATAAATACATCTTCAAAAACCCCCCAAATTAAATTACAGCCATCTCCTAGACCTCCCTCAATTTATAAATTTATTAAACCCAGGAATAAACATCCACATAGACTCGAAAGAATTAAAATATCCAAAAATACGTTTCTGGAAATTCCTGCAGCTATAGTGACCACCCATAATCTATCACTAAAAGCCTGCAACGCAGTTGCTAAAAACCCAGAATTGGACCCTCACGAAAAATCTCCAAATCGATCGATCTAACTCAAAGGGATCGAGTTCTCTTACCTTTAGAACGTGCCTAGGACTAGATTGGATGGCCAGGGACGTTGATCTCCTCGTTATCGATGTTCGAACCCTCAAATGTCACCGCAAACGCTAGATACACGAGGGGATGGAGTCGCTAATCGGGAAGTCGGGAACAAGATCCAAAGAAGGAAGGCGACGGTGGAGCGACTCCCTTTTTCTTTTCTTTCTTGCTTTTTCTTCTTTCTCTTTTCTTCTTCTCCCTCTCTGCTGCGATGGTTGGGAAAAAGAATAAAAGAGGGGGGAGGAAGGGTTTTGGGGATGGGAAAGGGTTGGCCGCCCCGCCTTCCTATGGCCATTTTTTTAATAATATAATAATAATAATAGTTATTATTATTATTCTTAATCCGCGGTTGTAACTCTTAGTACGTAACTATTTAACTAACCGCTCATTTAATATGGTCGAACCCAAATCTAAAATACCGGGGTGTTACATAGGGTTTACAAACACCCAAGTGAAAGAAGAGACTACTCCATACTAGGAGAAGGGAAAACACAAGAGAGGGAAAGGAAAACCATCAAGAAGATGAAAGCCTTGCTCCTTGTGTTGAAGAGATCCTCCTTTGGGAGAGGAATTCTCAAATCCTTGCTTGGAGATGAAACCCTAACTTCTCCTCTTCTTTGGTTCGTCACTTTCTCACTCTAAATCTGAAGAAGAAGAAGTTTCTCACACTAGGTCTACCCTTTTTCTTCTCCCTTTCAGTCGGCTCTTTAAACTAAGATCGAGCCTAGTTCATGGCCGTGAATATCGAAAAGCGTCAGTGAACACTAAGTCTGAACCAAAACGCATCGCTTCACATCCTGGGGTTCACGATCTGTGGCTTCTATTCAAGGTCTTAGCAACTGTGAACAACCTTGGCGTTAGTAACCTCAAAACCTTCTCTGGGTGCCTCTTGGTTCACGAAATATGGCTCCGGTTCGCGGTTTTGTAAGAGCGTGAACTCCCATGACAGACTATGTACTGCGGCTATCTAGTGTCTACAACTTCCATCCCCACCAAGTTGATCTATAGCATTGGAGACTAGGTCATCAAAGTAGTGATAGGCAAACTTTGTTGAACAAACTAGATTCTTTTGTTTCCATTTCTAAGTCGGATCACTGTAATGTCTGTCATCTTTCTAAACACAAGTGACAACCATTTTCTATTAGCACCAGTACTGCAACAGAACCCTTTCAGTTAATACACATTGACATTTGGGGTCCTTTATCAGTTGTTTCCTATGATGGTTATGTCTATTTTTTAACTGTGGTTGATGATTGCACACGAGCAGTGTGGGTTTACCTTATGAAACACAAAAGTGAAGCCAGAGATTTGTTTAAAGGCTTCTGTTAATTGGTTAAAAATCAGTTTGGCACCACTGTCAAAACAGTAAGAAGTGATCAAGGCAGGGAATTCGATATATGTGATTTTTACATGGCTGAAGGAATAGAGCACCAGATGTCATGTGTTTATACCCCATAGCAGAATGCTAGGGTAGAAAGGAAGCATCAACACATTTTAAATGTGGCTAGATCCATCAGGTTTTAGTCTGGCATTCCACTATTGTACTGGAGTGACTGTATTCTTCATGCAGTCTATCTTAATAATAGGATCTCTATACCAATCTTATACAACAAGTCACCATATGAGGTCCTTTATAAGAAAGCCCCATTCTTAGGCCATTTAAGGGTCTTTGGTTGTTTGGTGTATGCTAGTACAATAGCAGCAGGGAGATCTAAATTTTATCCTAGAGCTAGACAGTGTGTACTATTTAGCATCCCATCTGGTTTTAAGGGATACAAGTTACTTGATCTTAAAGATAACCAAGTTTTCACATCTAGGGATGTGGTGTTTCATGAGTCTATCCTCCCTTTCAGACATGATTCCTACACTTCTGTTACTTTGATCCTTCCACATCTATTCAAATTCCACTTCCAACTTCCCATCCTCCAATTAATGCTCCTGGTCTAACCCTTTCACCTTCTTCCTCTACCTTTTCATCACCTGTATCACCCTCTGCTGATGGGGGCCAACCTATACCTTCTGCATAAGAAAAACCTGAAGCTGAGTTTGTTAGTGATGACACTGAAACTAGAGCACCTTACACACCTTATAGTCCTCAGGACTTTGAGATGGAAGCAGAGTTAGAACCACAACCGGACTTTGAACCATCAAAGAGACCACAAAGGACTCATAAGTTACCTGCTAAGTTCGATAATTGTGAATTGGATCCTGATGTGAGCTTTGGGGATTTTGGTTCCTGTGCAGCAGTGTCTAAATATCCTATTGATATGGACTTAGATCACTTGAATGCTGCTGACAAGGCCTTTGCATTGAGTGTTATCTCACAGATTGAGCCAACTACCTATTATGAGGCGATGCAATCAGATGTGTGGAACATGGCTGTACTAGAAGAGCTTGCGGCCTTAGAGCAGAACCAAACATGGGATGTTGTGAAGTTGCTAGATGGAAAGAAAGCCATTGGCTATAAGTGAGTTTTGAAAATCAAAAGAAGAG
This sequence comes from Linum tenue, assembly GCA_946122785.1. Taxonomy (NCBI): domain Eukaryota; kingdom Viridiplantae; phylum Streptophyta; class Magnoliopsida; order Malpighiales; family Linaceae; genus Linum; species Linum tenue. The sequence goes on along the minus strand of CAMGYJ010000008.1, from coordinate 53,770,071 downwards.
CAGATGGCTCTATAGAAAGGTTTAAAGCTAGGCTGGTGGCAAAAGGATACACTCAGGTCTATGGAATTGACTTCCTATACACCTTTTCCCCAGTAGCTAAGATAAACTTAGTGAAAGCTCTACTAGCAGCGACATCAATTAAAAATTGGACATAGAGCAGTTAGATGTTTCAAATGCTTTTCTTCATGGAGATTTAGAAGAAGAGGTATATATGAAGATACCTATGGGACTTGATCTACAGGGTATTGATCCAAAAGGAATGGCTTGTAAGCTTAAGAAATCACTGTATGGGCTCAAACAGGCATCAAGGCAGTGTTTGCAAAATTAACTGGTTTTCTGATGAAGAATGAATTTGCTCAATCAACTTCATATTACTCTCTATTCACTAAGTGGGTGCATGGCAGAATTGTGATACTATTGGTGTATGTTGATGATACCATCCTAGGAGGAGATGCACCAAAGGATATAGAGCAAATCAAGAAAGCATTGAGTAAAGAGTTCAAGATAAAACTGCTAGGACCTCTACAATATTTCCTTGGAATGAAAGTAAACAGGACTGCAGATGAGATTAGTGTTTGCCAGAGGAAGTATGCCTTGGAGCTGCTAAAAGACACTGGATACTTGGAAGCAAAGGGATGCATCACACCTTCAGACCCTAAGGTAAAACTAGCAGCAAACCAAGGGACTACTCTGGAAGATGTAGAAGTTTACAAAAGGCTGATTGGAAGGTTGCACTATGTGACAATCACCAGACCTGATTTAACATACATAGTGCAACAGTTATGCCAATTTCAGAAATAGCCTTATAGTGATCATTTACAAGCAACCTTCAGGGTACTAAGGTACTTGAAGAACAATCCTAGACAAGGGATACATTTTAGCAGTAAAGCAGATTTAACCCTTGCTAGGTTTTCTCTTACTGGTGGCGCAGTCGTTTCTGTCTGGTTCCGGCGAAGGAGAAGAAAAGGGGAAGGAGATTGTGGCGGAGAAGGATAAGGGCTATCTGCCTATCTGGACTTTGGGCAAATCTGACTAGCTTAAGCACTCCAGTAAAGGTGAAAAATTGGTTGCCAACCAGTAGGACGGGCCGAAATTTGGGCTGGGCTGAGCTACTTATATAAACGAGTCGTCGTACTGTCCACTGTCCACAAGCCCGGCCCTAAATGTGGACATAGCCCAGATACGAGGAGGACGCTCTAGGTTTATATTTAAAACCACTCTGATAAAACCCTAGCATCTCCTTTCTCTTCTCCTCCAGGCCGCCCTACTAGCCATTGGAGCTACAGAAATTCTCTGCAGTCGAGATCAGAGGTAAGCGATAATCTCCTCCCGGTTTAATGTTCCTTTCCCTTGCCATTGTCTAGCTGTTACGGATTTTTGTTAAAGGTTGCCGATTCCACTTGTTCTTCATCGTCCTCATTTACTAGTGTGCTTAAAGATTTTGTTTTTTCTGGATCTAGACTATGCGTTGCGAATGCAATACCCTCTTTTTTGTTGGCTTGATTCTGGTTTTGTTCTCTGAGCTTCATTTTCTGCTTTACTGTTTGTTCTCTTAAGCTTTACTGCGATACTGTCAATGGTCTTCTGGTGTTTGATATTCTGGATTTGTTTGTTTCTTGCTTTCTGGCGAGGTAGTAGAGATGGCAGAAGAAGCTAAAGTAGCTGCTATTGTTCCCGAGTCTGTTTTGAAGAAGAGGAAGAGAAATGACGAGTGGGCTTTGGCCAAGACCCAGGCAACAGCGGCACAGAAGAAGAAGAGTGCCGAGAACAGGAAGATCATCTTCAAAAGGGCTGAGCAATATGCCAAGGAGTATAAGGACCAGGTTTGCATCTCCAACCTATGCTGCTTAGTTGTTTTTCAATTTAGTTTCGGTATCAGTTTGGTCACACTATTGGTAGAATTATTGGTTGCTGCGATTTGATCCTCTCTGTCTCATACAGGAGAGGGAGTTGATCAGGTTGAAGAGAGAGGCCAAACTTAAGGGTGGCTTTTATGTCAGCCCAGAGGCCAAGCTGTTATTCATTGTCCGCATTCGTGGGTATGACTCGAATTTTGCTCTTCTACTGTGGTTATTTACCCTGTTTTGATACAAGGTTTCTGCAAAGTGGCTGTTTCTTGACTTAAAATCCCATTGTCTGTTGATAGTATTAATGCCATGGACCCAAAGACTAGGAAGATTTTGCAGCTGTTCCGTCTGAGACAGGTAATTTCTTAATTTGCCTGTGATGTTCATTCTTAGTCTTTACTGTTTTAATTTGAGTCTTGAACCTTAATTATCTTGTGTAGATCTTCAATGGCGTGTTCCTCAAGGTCAACAAGGCTACTGTGAACATGCTCAGGAGAGTTGAGCCCTATGTGACTTATGGGTATGGGTTGTTGTCTATGTACTAGAACCTGTTTATCAAGCTCCTATTTTTTCCGAGTTTCGTATGTGTTGGTGGCTCCACCTGATTCTATTGTAATGTCTATCAGATACCCTAATCTTAAATCTGTCAAGGAGTTGATTTTCTATTGTAATGTCTATCAGATACCCTAATCTTAAATCTGTGAAGGAGTTGATTTACAAGAGGGGGTTTGGCAAGCTAGACAAACAGAGAATTCCCTTGACCGACAATGCCATTGTTGAACAGGTATGTAACCTTTATGAGCAATCTGTTGTACATTTATATCGTCTCTGTTTAGTTTATAAGTACAATAGTCAATGATCTGTTCCTAAACGTTTGGCAGGGTCTTGGAAAGTTTGGCATCATCTGTGTGGAAGATCTCATTCACGAGATCATGACTGTTGGCCCTCATTTCAAGGAGGCCAACAACTTCCTGTGGCCATTCAAGCTTAGCGCTCCATTGGGCGGGTTGAAGAAGAAGAGGAACCACTATGTGGAAGGTGGTGATGCTGGAAACCGTGAGGATTATATCAATGAGCTCATCAGGAGGATGAACTAGACGTTTCTCCTTTTTATTCTATTTTTATTTTCAAGCTTTAGAGGTTGCACAACTTTTGACTAAGCCATAGCTCCTGGGATGTTATGTTATCAATCTTTTCTGGATCATTGGATATTATGTTACCAAGCGTTTTCTGGTCTCTATGTTCCGAATTTATATTTGTAGTTGCAAGAGTAATGTTTGCTCTAGTTTTGTGAGAATCGAATCACCATTCTTGGTATCAATATCATATCAGTTCAGTTAAAGCTTTACTTGTCCGCCTTGACCACTGCTTGAAATGTGGAAGGCTGATTTGGTAATAGGACTTGCCGTGGGTTGGGAATTATAGTAGGTAATTTGTCCTTATCGACCTAAAACCCTCTATCCTTTTCAGTCCGTTAATAGCCTTCAATGAAAACCAACTTTGCTGAGACCAGTTGGGGAACTGAGGCTTGGGATAGGGTGAGTAACCCTTTGTTACTCACCCGTGAGTAACCACCTAGGGACCGTCGATCTTGGCCGGACGGATCTTGTGGCTGTGATTGATGCGGTGTTTTTTGTCCACGGTCAGGGGCATTTTTGTCCGATATTTCATATTTGAATTAAATGACTTTCCCTCTTTGTCCGTTGCGAATCTTTCTGTGCGTGAGTTGGATTCGGATTTTGGAGAGAGAAACTGCGAGCAGGGGGAGCAGCAGCTGAGAAACAAGGACGGCGATTCTCCATGGTTGATCGACGGCGATAGAAACTGCGAGCAGCAGCTTCGAATCGAGCTTTCTGATTCTCCATAATTGATCGACGTGTGCGCGAGTTGGATTCGGTTTTTGTAGAGAGAAACTGCGAGCAGCCGCTGCGAAACAGGGGACGGCGAATCTTTTCTGATTCTCCATAATTGATCGACGACGAGGTTAGATATTAGTTTTTTTTGATTCTTTCTGTTTAGCTAATCGAGTTTTCTGTTGATCTCTGGTTTCGTTGGAGGTTTTTCATTGCTGCTAGTCGAGCTTGTTTATGTTTAGCTAATCGAGCTTGTTCATGTGTTATGTTCTTTGTGTTTTGGTGTTTTTGCAGTATTCTGGTGAGATGAGTTACGTAAATTGTGGCGATGTTGTTCCAATTGATAGATCTGGTTCTTCAACCAGCGTTGTAGGATCTGGTTCTTCAACCAGCGTTGTAGGATCTGGTTCTTCATCTAGTGCTGTTGGAACTGGTTCTTCATCTATTGATCTTGGATTTGATCATTCAGCTAACTCTGGTGAATCAGGAGGTAAGATATACAAATTTGTTTGTTTATTGAAGTTTGTATAGTGTCGTAATTTGATTTTACCATGCCTTATCATGTGGTAATTGATTTTACAGTACATTACCATGTGGTAAAATGTGGTAATTAGGAAGTTAAATGTGATGTTTCTGTGTGATAATTGATTTTACCATGCCATACCATATGGTATAGTGTGGTAATTTGATTTTACCATGCCTTATCATGTTGTAATTGATTTTACAGTACATTACCATGTGGTAAAATGTGGTAATTAGGAAGTTAAATGTGAGGATTCTGTGTGATAATTGATTTTACCATGCCATACCATATGGTATAGTGTGGTAATTTGATTTTACCATGCCATACCATATGGTATAGGGTGGTAATTTGATTTTACCATGCCTTATCATGTGGTAATTGATTTTACAGTACATTACCATGTGGTAAAATGTGGTAATTAGGAAGTTAAATGTGAGGGTTCTGTGTGATAATTGATTTTACCATGCCATACCATATGGTATAGTGTGGTAGTTTGATTTTACCATGCCATACCATATGGTACAGTGTGGTAATTTGATTTTACCTTGCCATACCATGTGGTATAGTGTTGTAGTTTGATTTTACCATGCCATATAGTGTGATAATTTGATTTTACCATGCCATACCATGGTGGTAACTCTTGTATCATGGCTGTAATTATTGGTATACATTGAGAATTCATACCATATGTTAATATGTTGTTTCATAATGTTTGTAGGTTTCAATGGTATAGATCCTACTGTTCGTGATTCTTGGAAGGACTTAGAGTTCAATACACCAGATGATGCATATAATTTTTATGTTGATTATGGGAATCATGAAGGTTTTGGTGTGAGGATTTATAACCAATCAGCGTGTCCGAAGCTCAATGGTGGTTCTTCAGCTGTATATTATATCAAGTATTGTTGCAATAAGGAAGGTTGGAAAAGAGGTAGCGAGAATAACCCTGATAATGCAGGTGTTGTTGATACGACGGTTCGTGTTCGTAATGTTCCAGAACTCAGGGGTGGATGTAATGGTGCTTATATACGACTGAGGTGGTTTAAAGAGTTTAAATGCTACAAGATCTATCGTTGGTATAATGTGCACAACCATGACATGATTCCTGAGTCTCTGCGTCACTATGTGAGATCCAGCAGAAGAATGGCTCCTGTGTATAAGATGTTGGCAGAGGTGAATGATGCTGCTGGTATTGGTGTGACTTCTTCGTATAATGCAATTAGTAGGGCTGGTGGTGGTCGGAAGTTTGTTGGGTTCACAAAGAATGATTTGAAGAACCATATGCGAACGGTTAGGACGTCATCAATGGAGTATGGTGATGCGACTGCATTGCTTGAATACTTTAGACGTCAAGCACAGCTGGATCCTGGGTTCTTTCATGAGGTGGAGGTTGATGTTGAAGAGAACATTGCTAGTATTTTTTGGGCAGATGGGAAGATGAGGATGGATTATCATTATTTTGGTGATTCAATTAGTTTTGATACTACTTACCGGACTAACAAAGAGTATCGGACACTAGGTATGTTTTCTAGTTTGTTGTTTATTATTGTCTTTGTTAGTTTGTATGATTATTATTATTATCATTATGTATCATGTTTTTTTTTTTGTTCTTAAAAGTATTTTACCATATGGTATGTGTTGGTAACAAGGTTATTTGAGGTGGTTTTTGGGTTGTTAGAAGTTTCTACTATATGGTATGGGCTGCTATGCATTGTGTTTTTGTTCTTAAAAGTCTTTTACCATATGGTATGGGTTGGTAACAAGGTTATTTGTGGTGGTTTTGCGTTGTTAGAAGTGTGTACTATATGGTAGTCTGGTGTGGATTGTTTTTTTTTGTTCTTAGAAGTCTTTACCATATGGTATGGGTTGGTATTATTGTTATTCGTACCTTTTACCACATGGTATGTGTTGGTAGAATTGTTTTTACTCACATTTTGTTATGTTTTTGTAGCTTTGTTTGTTGGTTTCAACAATCATCACCAACTGACTGTCTTTGCGGCTGCTCTTCTATATGATGAAACAACGGCAACATTTGAATGGCTTTTCGATCAGTTTTTGAAATGCATGGGAGGTGTGAGACCGTTATCAATGTTTACTGACCAGGCTGCTGCAATTGCTGCTGGTATAAGGTCTGTTTTCCCAGATTGTTTTCATGGGTTGTGTACATGGCATATTGCTCAGAATGCAGTTGTTAATCTGGGAAGTTTGTGTGACTCTGACTTCCTTCGTGAGCTTAGTTATTTGATGTATAATGCTGATGATGAGGATGATTTTGAGTATAATTGGAAGAAGATGATTGAGAAGTGTTTTCCTGGGAAGGGACCTTTGGGACACAGTTGGTTACAGGGCATTTACAAAGTCAGGATGAAGTGGTCTTCAGCCTGGGTGAATTGTCATTTTGGTGCGGGAATGAAGAGTACCCAGCTAAGTGAGTGCTGCAATAGTAATATTCGACATTACTTGCAGTCAGAGTTTAGCGTTAGTAGGTTCTTTGTGCACTTTGAGAGGATGCTTGATAATAAGAGGGATGCTGAAGAACAAGAAGAGTACTATGCCTTATCTAGGTTGGCTGATTCTCGGTTTTCTACTAGCCCTATTGTGAAGCAAGTTGCTAATGTGTATACGCCGAAGATATTCAAGTTTTTCCTGGATCAGTACAAGGAATCCCTTGCGTATAATATTTTTTCCAATACGGAGATAGAACGAGAAGGACATGTAGGACTGTTTGATGTCTTCATATTGGAGGATGAACTTACAAGGTTGGATAGTAGGGTGTTGAAGGTTGATTTTGAAAACGGTGAAATCAAGTGTTCCTGCCGTAAGTGGGAGTCAAGTGGTATGATCTGTAAGCATCAAATTAAGGGATATGATATGTTGTGGTCTACAACATGCAATCTGAAGTTCCAGCACATTCCTAGCAGTTTGATTTTGAAGCGGTGGACAAGGGCAGCGAAAACTGGAGGGAACTTTTCTTTTGAAGTTCCGTCTACTGATAGTCCATCGAAATACCGTTCTCGTCTTTTCAATCTGTCAGCTGTTTCTGCATCAATGATCAGCATGGTTTCATTGGATGATGATTTGTATAAATCAGCCATTGTCTTCATGACTGATTTGATCAAAAAGTGTGAAGCCTTATCGATTACTGAACCTGCTGGAACAAGCACGTCTTCTAACGGTGACAGTAAGTTTTTAATTAATTGTTTAGAGTTTGTTTTTGTTTTTGTTATCTGTCCTTGATTGTAGTTTGTTTTTGTTATCTTGGTATAGATGATGTACCGCTCCAAAAAGTGAAGGGGTTTAAGCCTAAAAAAGATTCATTCAAGCCTTCGAAACGACCAATTCCAGTTGCGGAGGCTGCAAGGGCTGTAAGTAAGAAGAAGAGAAAAACTAGCAGGCTTGAGGAGGAGAATTTGAAGGCTGTTGAAGAAAGTTTAAGGCTGAAGCTGTAATAGTTTTCTTAGAGGATTATCTGAATGAATGGTTGATGCTGGTTGAGTTGTTGAAGCTATTTTGTTCTTTTGGATTGGTTTTTGGTTTTGTTGGATTAATTTTACAATGTTATACCATGTGGTATAATGTGGTAATTTGATTTTATCATGTCAAACCAGGTGGTAAAATGTGCTAGTTTGGAAGTTGAATGTGAAGGTTCTGTTTTATAATTGATTTTACCATGCCATACCATATGGTATAGTGTGGTAATTTGATTTTACCATGTGGTAATGTGTGGTAATTGATTTTACCATGTGGTAAAATATGATATTTTGGAAGTGGCATGTGTGGTAATTGATTTTACAGTAAATTATCATGTGGTAAAATGTGGTAATTTGGAAGTTAAATGTGAGGGTTCTGTGTGATAATTGATTTTACCATGCCATACCATATGGTATAGTGTGGTAATTTGATTTTACCATGCCATAGCATATGGTATAGTGTTGTAATTTATTTTTACCATGCCAAACCATGTGGTAAAATATGGTATTTTGGAAGTGGTATGTGTGGTAATTGATTTTACAGTGCATTACCATGTGGTAAAATGTGGTAACAAACTAAAACACAGCAGGACTTATGGTTTTTTTGCTATTTTACAACATGAAACCATAGTTTACCACACATTACCATATGGTAACAAACTAAAACACAGCAGGACTTATGGTTTTTTGGTATTTTACAACATGCAATTATAATTTACCACACATTACCATATGGTAACGAAGCAAAACACGGCAGGACTTATGGTTTTTTGTTATTTTACAACATGCAATCATAATTTACCACACATTACCATATGGTAAAATGTGGTAATTTGGGAATTAAGACCACATGTTAAGTATTTGCTAACATAATAAAAAACAGAACATTTCTTTTAGTCATAATACAAACCATAATAAGTTGTTTCATACCATCCTACTAATTAAAATGAAGTGGTTACTGAACATTGTGAGTTTGTTCTCAAAAGCTTACTTATACCCTCCTACTACTTAACATAAACGATAATAGAATTTTCATCTCCTTCCTTTCAACTCTTTCTTCTTGTTCTTCATGTTGCAGTACTTTGTTGCTTCTTTCATGATCCTTTCCCGTTCAAGATTTTCTTCATCAAGAATGATGTCCAACATCAGGCACTCCCTTTCTTCATTTATGAGATCAATCCTCTTCCAATCTTTGGTCAGGGCACTGTTGTACTTACCTTCCCAGTGTCTCATCCACCAGATGACGTACATCCCACATGAAATTTGATCTGGTTGTGTAACCTTCTCGAGCTTGAACCAGGTAAACCTCTCCCACCTTACTGTCTTGTCTGCAAACTGTGTCTTCATGTAGTTGATTGCGTACTGGACAACCCTCTCTGCCATTTGTTTGTAGGTTTTTTCAAAATCTTTGTGACGGAGACTGTCAAGCACTTCAAATCTCTCTGCTTTGATGTTGACACAAATCATGATGTAGTGTTTGTTATTACAGTAAGGGAAGAACCACTGCAAAATAATTTTACCACAGTATACCATATGGTAAGCAGGTGCTATATAAGTGATGAACAGTAAGTTAAGAACCATTGCAAACTAATTTTACCACTATATACCATATGGTAACCACTGCAAAAATTGTGGTGAGATACTTACAAGGTTACATTCTGTGAAGCTGAGGTTTTTTGCCCATTCTTTGTTGGTGATGTCCAAGTCCACTTTGTTGTAGTAATCGTCTGGAGATAGTACAGGATTGCCACTATCAATGTCCAGTTGGCAGTCACCCTGAAAGTTGTGGTTGTTATTATGTGTTTTATATATGTGTTGTCTAAGAACTATTGACAGAATATGGGTGGGTTTACTTAATGCCAAAGATGTATCGAAGAACCACCTTTTGAATTTTCCTTTTTTTGCTTCATTCCTGTTCATTACATCTCCATACCAGTCGACGACATCAGATGTGATTTCACAGCCAATGTCAATCAACTGTACTGACTCCCTTTTCAGCAAGAATGTTCCATCCTTCCTTTTAAACATTATCTCATCACTGTATAAAAGCACATCACAACAGGACGGATGGTTTACTTTAATTTATGACATCAAACAATAGGTTACCACAACAAAACCATAGCTTACCACATCTTACCATATGGTAATAAGTAAAACTAACCAGCTTACCACATTTTACCATATAGTAATAAGTAAAATAGAACAGGAGTTATGGTTTAATCCATTCTTTAACAACAAACCTTAGCTTACCATATCATACCATATGGTATTAAACTAAAACAAAACAGGACTTGTGCATTACTACATTTTGTAACATTAAACCATAGATTTATCTAATTTTACCATATCTTACCATATTTTACCATATGGTAACAAACTAGATCACTACAGTAACATCATATAACAGTAGAAGTTTTAAGATGATGACTTACCTCTTGGCAAATTTCTTGTTTTTGCATCTTATGTACTCCAGGATGTTGCTGAACATATCATCAGGTGTTGTTTGTGTTGGTGTTGACCATTCAACTGGTGATTTTTGTGACTGTGGAGCAACTGGTTCGACAGCTGGAGAATTCAGGTCCTCTAGGTAAGCATGTATGCATTCACGGACTTCCTTGAGCTTCTCTTGGCTGTTTGTGTACAGATTTGACCATATAGCATATGACTCCGTCTGTGACTGGGTGCTTTGTGGCTGTTCTGGTGGTGGTGTTGCTCTTGCCTTCTTTTCATTTCCGTGCACATTCTTTATCACGATTCTTCTTTTGCGAGGCTCTCCTGGTTGATCGGTTGCCGTGTTGGTAGTCAACTTTGTTGGTGTTGTTGGTGTTTGACGGTTGAGAGGGCTGAGATCAAAGGATGGAATGTCGTCTTCCCTTGTCACTTTAGGCTTCTCAGCAGCTTCGGTTGTCAGTGTTGGAGCCTCTTCACGAACAACATTATCTGACACCGTTTTTTCGCTGTCAGTTTCTGCAGTCTTTTGTGTAGCTTGCCCTGTATTCCCTTCTTCTGTTGTTTCCTTATCAACTTCCATTGAATCTGCTGTTTTAGTAGCTCCTTTTTCTTCGGTTTCTTCTGCAGATGTCTGTTCTGGAACTGCTTTCTGGGTGTCCTCTTGTTGTGGTGTTCCCTGATTCAGACCTTCTTGAATAGATTGTTCTGGTGGTTCTGTTGCAACTTCCCCCAATGGATCTCCTTCTTTTGGGATGCTTTCCCTATTCACAGCTCCTGGAGCAGGATCATCTTGCTGATTTTCTTTTGGCTTCGGTGTAGATGCAGCAAGATCGACTGTAGATGGTTGTGAATCATCTTCTTTCTGTGTTTGCTCCTCGTTCTCCTCTTCGTTCTGGTCTATGTTTGTCTGTTTGAATATTTCATTGAGTGTCTTATTCAAACTGTCATGCATTTCTTCATCATTCTCTTCTTCATCATCTTCACACTGAGATTTTTCTCCTTCTGTGGGCTGAACATATTCATCACAGCTTTCTTTCGCAAGATTCTCCTTGTGTCTGATCAGATTGTCAATTTGGCTTTTGTACTGGTCTTTTATTGCTTTCATCATTGCCTTCATTGATGCTTCAAGCAGTTTGATTGCATTCTCAGCCTGCATAATGGGAGTATGGTTAGTTACCATGGTGGTAATACATGGTATTGGCAATTATTATCACTATTCTGCATTTTTATAACATGAAACTATATCTTACCACACCTTACCATATGGTAACAAAGTAAAACAGAACAAGAATTATGGTTTCCTCAATTTTTATAACATGAAACCATTGCTTACCACACATTACCATATGGTAACGTATTAAAACACAACAGGACTTATGTTTTCCTCCATTTTTATAACATGAAACCCTAGATTACCACACCTTACCATATGGTAACAAACTAAAACACAGCAGGACTTGTTGTTTTTTGCTATTTTTAAATCATGAAAGCATAGCTTACCACACATTACCATATGGTAACAAAGTAAAACAGAACAAGAATTATGGTTTCCTCCATTTTTATAGCATGAAACCATTGCTTACCACACATTACCATATGGTAACGAAGTAAACCACAACAGGACTTATGTTTTGCTCCATTTTTGTAACATGAAACCATTGCTTACCACACTTTACCATATGGTAACAAACTAAAACACAGAAGGACTTACGCTTAGCATGAATTGGACAACTGTAATATAGATAATTTGTACTTACTTGGTTGACTGTTCTGATATTCTTCAAATCAAAGTTCAGTGATGATGACTGCTCTGGACTTTTGTTTCTTTGTCTTTTCGGTGATTCATAGACTGGCTCATTCTCCTCCTCCTCATCAGCTGCATCATCAGCCTCATCATCAGTCTCATCGTCACTAATGTTGGCAATCTTTTCGATCTCGTCCAACTCTTTTCCATTGTAGTAGCTCTTAATGTTCTCAAAGTTGCTGTCAACATTGTTATCATCATAGTAGCTTACTGTTGGTGTTCGAAGTTGGGTTGAGAATGCCATTTCATCCAGTTTGTACATGAAGCATACCTTTTTATGCAGATAGTTGTATTAGTTTTTTCCAAGAGTATCATTTATATATGAAATATATGAGTAACAAGGTTGAAATGGCCAAGGGAATGGAGACTTACTGTAAGGAAGTGAAGATCTGCATTGACGTAGAGCTTTGATGATTTCAATCCTTCATTCATGTGGTTGAAGAAGTATTTGCACCAGTTGTAGCTGGTGAAATGTTTCAGTTCATCAGTCTTCAAGTACTCAAGCATGTTGAGTTCAGCCATAGGGGCTGAAGTTGGGCACAGCAAGCCTCCGGTGACCAGCATAAAGAACAATTGTAACCATCTCTTACTGTTTGTAACTGTAGAAAGATCTTTTTCTACCTGACTTAGCTTTACCCTTGGAGTGGATGCTCCATCTACTTCCAGTAGGGTTTCTACTGCATAATCAGCTGCGTCGTCCCAAGAAATCGTGGGAGGTACAACTTCCCTATTCCCCATTGGCAGACCATATACCCTATGAAAGTCGATTGGTGATATCTTCATGCGTGTCCCGTCAGGTAGCTTGAAAGATTGTTTCATTGGATTGTATTTGTTCATTACGAACAGTGCAAAATGGTTGTTTATCTTTGTCTGCTTGATTGATATTAAGCCTTCTAGGCCTAAGATCTCAAGTTTCTGTTTCTGTCATCTTTTATAATCCTTGCAATTGCAGATATTCTTGTTGGGCTGCACCTTGTGCGAAAAGTTTTTCTTTGGTTTACCATAGTGTACCTGAATGTAGAAATTAGGAATAGTCTGTTAGCGTGCTTTTTACCATGATATACCATATGGTACCATAATGGTTTCCTACCATACCAAATCAAACCATATATTTATCTCATTTTACCATATGGTAATTACATCAAACCATGTCTTATAACATATTACCATATGGTAACGAAGTAAAACACAACAGGATGTATGTTTTCCTCCATTTTTATAGCATGAAACCATAGCTTATCACACATTACCATATGGTAACAAACTAAAACACAGCAGGACTTATGGTTTTTTGCTATTTTACAACATGAAACCATAGCTTACCACACTTTACCATATGGTAATAAACTAAAACACAGCAGGACTTATGGTTTTTTTGCTATTTTACAACATGAAACCATAGTTTACCACACATTACCATATGGTAACAAACTAAAACACAGCAGGACTTATGGTTTTTTGCTATTTTACAACATGAAACCATAGTTTACCACACATTACCATATGGTAACAAACTAAAACACAGCAGGACTTATGGTTTTTTGCTATTTTACAACATGAAACCATAGTTTACCACACATTACCGTATGGTAACAAACTAAAACACAGCAGGACTTATGGTTTTTTGCTATTTTACAACATGAAACCATAGTTTACCACACATTACCATATGGTAACAAACTAAAACACAGCAGGACTTATGGTTTTTTTGCTTATTTACAACATGCAATCATAATTTACCACACATTACCATATGGTAACAAACTAAAACACAGCAGGACTTATGGTTTCTTGCTATTTTACAACATGCAATCATAACTTACCACACATTACCATATGGTAACGAAGCAAAACAGAGCAGGACTTATGGTTTTTTGTTATTTTAGAACATGCAATCTTAATTTACCACACATTACCATATGGTAATGAAGCAAAACACAACAGATTCTACATCAGTTCAGCAACGCATGGAGAGTGACTGCGATACTGTTCTATTGTTCTGTGGATGGATTTCGAAGAAAGAAGTGAGGTTTTACCTTGATATTTTGTGCGAAAACGATTTTTCAGCCTCGTTGAATTTGGAAACTCTTCGTTTTTCGACGAAGAAGCGAGAACAGTGTATCGTTGAATGATTCTTCGAAAACCTTTGCGAAAATCGTTCGATTTGAAGTTTTTTCTGGAAGTTTTTGCTGCGATTTTGGTGAAAGAATTGAGAATCGGGAGGAAGAATGGAGAGTTAGAGAGCAGAGAGGGAAGTGGAACTGTCGCTTGAAAGGTGAGAGGAAGAAGGAGAGAAGGCGGGACGGTTGTCGCTGTCACGTCTGCAATTCAAATTGTCAGAGACGTGATTACGTTTTTGCCCCCGCGTGTATTTTAATTGGCATGATCTGATGGCTGGGAAGATGGCGCGATGGACGGCCGGATCAACGGTTACTGACCGTTACTGATAGGTCGGTTACTGATAGGATCCGGACCCGGGGACTGAACCATTGACGCTAACCGTAACAGGTATCCATATTGTTGAAGTGTGCCATTAATTAATTAAGTATTAAACTTGGATGGATTGATCAATCCATGGATTGATGGATTGGATTGGTGGATTCATGGATTAAATGGATTGGATCCAATGGATTGGTGGATTCATGGATTGGATCAAGTGGATTATCAATGACTCCAAATGACATCCTCAACGAAGGATCAATATGTAAAATGTGCAAAGTTTAGGTACTAAAATGTCATAATGAAAAATTGTAGATACCAAAACGTAATTTTCAATGATATTTTTCGTATAAAAAATTAAATTTTAGGTACCAAAATATAAAATATAAAAACTATAGGTACCAAACCATAATTTGCCATTTGGATCCATGGATCAATCCACAAATCCACCAATCCAATTGGATTTTGACCAAATGGATGGGATTATGTGGATATTTTTAATGGGTTGGTGGATTGGATTTGTGGATTGGATTGAGAATTGCCACCTCTAATCAAGCTACTATCCATATATTCAAGCTTCGTTTCCATTTTCTTGCCATGCAACTGTTCGATCCTAAGCATCGTATAATGAATTCATTCCACTGTCCAAATTAAAATTTGAGGGCTCCAAGCAAGTTTTCTCCATTTGCATGAACATATTGACACTGGTGTGTTCTTTGTGATATCTGATGACAGTTTGTATTGATGCATGAATGACTTGTTGGTGACTAAAATGACCATAATGATGACTACAATTCGCAGTAGGATTGTGTAGAGGTTCAATCTTACTTCTGTTTCGAACCAACTTATGACATGGATCGTTTACTTGCAGTCTACAGTTTTCTATGCATCTAGTTCAGGAAATCATAATGTGAGATAGAGCATATAGGTAACCATGTGAGATTTGAGTCTGCTCATTTTTTTCTTGTGCGATAGATCTCTCTTCCATGATGTGTAGCATTCACGTTGCCACGTCACACATTTAACAATCAACTTTTAGAGTTGACTGCCACGTAAGCACAAGTTAACGGAGTTGGACGGAGAGTGACCAAACGTGAACGATTTCAGTAAATTGAAGTACCACCAATGGATTTAAATATTTCGAGTGACCAAACTTGAACGTTTTTTGCATTCTCAATGACCAACCATGCAATTAACCCCAAATAAAATGGGAGCACGAGCAAATTGCGAAGTATTCGGATTTTTGAGTTCTAAAAAGCAGGAAAAGAATCCTAGAGAAAAAAAGTGATGAAGAACAACCCTTGGGCAAGGATTGGAGTGACCTGAAGACCTCGAAACTCGGTTCCTCACTCTCGGAGTACTGATTAGCCGCTTGGAGAAGATTTTCACTGTTCGCTTGATGATTTCTACCCCTAAAATGATGTTTCCTCTTCTCGCCATGGAGTAAACTTCTTTTTCATCTGGGTATGAAGAACCCTAGTTTTGTATGTTAGGAATGGTTGTATGAACCCCGTTTGTGAATGATTTATTTGATATATTCAATTGAGGTATTAATCAGAATTGCATGAGTCTTCATCAAACATTTGTGATTCCTGCTTTAACCTAGAACGATAGTCTCTGTATAGGTTAAAAAATCAACCTTAAATTGAAAGTGGTGAATCGATTGCTTTAGTCGAGAAATCGATTCATTGCTCTGTACTGGAATTAAAGCAGTAGAGGAAGTTTGGCTTATTAGACCATCCAAATCCATGAAATACCATTTCTATTCCATATGTGGCCCCTTCCGCCACATCAGCAGCTTTTTCCATTTCACTACATATCACTTCCATTTGCTCTACATCCATGAAATCCACTATCTATTTCATATGGTGGGTCCAGCTTACTTTTTAATACATCTATACATTTATATCTAACACATATGATTTTACCAATTTAAGACATATCAAATAATTAAAATAATATATTGTAATTATTTAATTATCAATGATGAAATAAATTTACTAATTCATTAAATAATATACTATAGCTTTATTCATTGATTAAAAAAAATAAATAATGTAATTTAAAATGGGTAGACTTTAATAAAAATACATGTAACTTTTATTAAAGTCACAAGTACAATATTCAAATGACAAATTACAACACAATCACAATTCAAATAAACACACGTACATAACTCAATTACTATTGCAAATAAACACACTTAATACAAATACATAGAAATGATGCTAGATTAATCATCGTACTCCTCATCTCCGAATCGATTCCATATCTCTTCTATCAAATTGGATTGAAGTTGATTATTTATTGACCTATTACGAATCCTTGTGTGGTTTCGAAGATACTCATCATACTCCGGGAGATGATTTTGAGAAACTGTCGGCATCGAGACTTCAAAGTTCACGTCCTCATCTGTGTAATCAAACTGACGAATGTATGTATCTCGTTCATCTTCAACAATCATGTTGTGCATAATTATACATGCTCTCATAATCTCAGCAATTATGTCCTTACACCACATGCATGATGGTCCACCAATGATAGCAAAACGTGTTTGGAGCACCCCAAATGCTCTCTCGACATCTTTTCTGGCCGCCTCTTGCTTCATTGCAAACAACTTGTGTTTTGATCCTTGGGATAGTGGAATTGACTTGAAAGTGGCCCAGTTGGGATAAATACCATCAGTTAGGTAATACCCCAAATTGTAATTTCTTCCATTAACGGAAAATCGAACCTTTGGTGCTTTCCCTTCTAACGCTTCATGGAAGATAGGGGACCTATCTAACACATTTATGTCATTCAAGGTACATGGAACACCAAAGAAAGCATGCCATATCCACAAATCTTGTGAAGCAACAACTTCAAGCATAATGGTTGGAGTTTTATGGTCCCCCTAGCATATTGCCCACGCCATGCAATAGGACCTTTTTCTGTTCCCAGTGCATGCAATCAATACTTCCCATCATACCTGGGAAACCTCTTTGCTCTCCCACATGGAGCAAGCGTTCAACATCAGCAGCATTGAGCCTCCTTATGTACTCTTCACCAAACACAACATTGACAGCTCTTACAAATTTCTTAACACATAATGCTGTAGTGGACTCACCAATTCGCAGGTATTCATCAACAACATCTGCAGCCACACCATAAGCTAGTATTCGAATTGCTGCTGTGCACTTTTGAAGAGTGATTCATGACACCTTCAACTATGCGAAGAAATAAGCTTCTTCTCATGCGAAATCTTCGTCGAAACTTGTCTTCTGGGAATCTTGGATTCTCAGCGAAGTAATCATTGTATAGTTGTTGGTGTCCAGCTTCACGACCCCTTTCAATGTACCTTCTCGGCTTCCTTCTACGTCTAGATGAGTTTGCTTCATCTGCTAGTTTTTGTTGTTGCAATTGCACATATTGATCCACAACTTCAAATAGTGAATCATCAAGAAACCATTGAACAACATTTTCATCATAAAAAGGGTTATTGGGATCAGAATATGAAGGAGATGAGGACGATGAAGAGGAATAAGAGGAAGAAAATTTTATCTCTATATTATCCATGTTGTGAGGATTATGGTCGAGACATCAACGTGTAGCTATATTTATTGAGAAAGGTGGAGCTTTTCTATTGGTTGGGTAGGATTTATCTTTGCAAAGTGACAGAAAGGGGTGTGTGGTGTTGGTTTAAAGTAGAGATGATATGAGATAAGAAGATAAGGAAGGTAAGCTGGAGCTTTTATATTGGCCGGGTAGGATTTTTCTCTGCAAAGTGATAGAAAGGGGTGTGTGGTGTTGGTTTAAAGTAGAGATGATATGAGATAAGAAGATGAGGTAGGTAAGATGGAGCTTTTTCTATTGGCTGAACTAATTTTTTTAGATAAGTCTGTGATTTAATAAATAGGCAAGTCATCTAGATAATTTTCATTCCTCCACCAAAGCTACCTTCTTGCCTTTTCTCTTATGGATCCATCTCGCCCCCCTTTCAACCCGTACTTCAATTTCTCACCCAATTCTTCCAATTATGTGTCTACGGATGATGCACAAAATTCACAACATTCTGCCAATCCATTCCCAAATCCTCACATGAACCATCCCTTCTTTTCAAATGCGGGTAATTTCTCAATGCCCATGTATCCAAACCCTATCTTTGCATATTTCCAACGAAACTATCCATCAACCCAATCCTTTCCAAGCCAATATCCAGCTACTCCAACGATTCCTACCGAACAAGATTCTCCATTTCCTGGGTATTATAGTCAAGAAAGGTCCACACAAGTTGAACCAAGTAGCGGAGGAGGAAAAGTTCGTTGGAAAGAAACAGACGACATTCTGTTGGGTAACTCATGGCTCAAAAAATGTTATATGAGAAGAAAATCCGAGAGTTATTGGGCAATCAGTGATTTTATTTTATGGTTTGAATAATTTATGTCGTACGTGTATTTGTTTTGTTTGACAGTTTAGACTTTAAAGTGTGTATCGGTAAATTTCTGTGTAATGACTTTTTATTAAGTATTGTTGATTTGCTATGTAATTTGTATTTGGATGTAGTTGAGATATCTTTATATCTATATAAGCGTGCGTGAACTTTTTTTCTCGGTATAACATTTTCAAAATTTATAAAATTAATTGATCATAAGTTTAATGAATTTACTTAATCTAATAAGTTTGCTTAACTTAAATTATAACTACCAACACAAATATAATTTCAACGAACCCACACAAAACAACTCACACAAAAGGGAATGGAAAAAAAATAGAAAGCACATAAAGTGGAGTGGGACCCAATCGGTACCCACTATCCATTCCATTTGCTCTTCCATTAAATGGAAGTTGTCATTATATGGAAGAGGGGCTGCAACCATGAAATAGGCAGCACCCCATGCCACGTCAGAATGGAAGAAGGAAATGAAAGGCGATGCGGTTGCTCTTATTGTCTTGGTTCGTTTATGTCAGTGGAGATTAGTCGCCCGTCGGGTATTCGAACTGAGAGGGTCTGGATTACTTTAGCGAGGTTCCAGACTGGTAAAGAACTTCCCGTATGTATATATATCAATCGAAATAAATTAGGATCATATAATCTGAACTAGCTACATACTAGGGGGAATCATACCTGGATGACCTTTTAGCATACTTGAAAACATGAACATTTCCTGCTTTCAGTTTAATTTGCATTTGAACAACTCACTACACTTAGTTTGCTAGATAATAGAAGTTTACGGAGTAGGAAATAGATCTGGATCCCGGGTTGATAAATTAAACTTACCCACTAGTCTGCATTTCTATTCTACGATTACACTTGGTCGTAGTTTGGTGTTGTGTTTTAGTGAGTCACCCATGAAATGGTGAACAAGTATAACAGGAATAATTTGTCTCCAAAATGTGCGTTTAAAATTGATATCATGAAATCTTTTGACAGTGTACATTGGGGATGTTTATATGTTGTGATGCAAGCAGTGGGATTCCCTAAGATGTTTGTAAGATGGATTGGAACATGTGGAAAGTTTCACCTTTTTGTATGCTTCAATGAGGGATTGATTGAGAATTTTAAGGAAAAAAGGGGTTAAGGCGGGGGATCCACTTTCCCATACCTCTTTGCAATTGCAATGGAGGTTTTATCATGTATGTTGAATAGAGCTGATTAGTTGAAGGTACTCTCTTATCACCCGCAATTTCATAGAGTGGGACTCACTCAACTATTTTTTCAGATGACTTGATGATTTTTATTTAAGTGACAAAAGAAAGGGTTATAACTGTGACTGAAATACTAAGATTTATGGTTTGAACTTTGAAGTGTAATCCAGTCAAGAGTTAATTGTATTGTGTTGGGGTGAATGTAGAACTAAGGAAGGAACTCATAGCTATATATGGTTTTCACATAGGAAAGTTGAAAGCTAGGTAGGTGTTCCTCTAATTGCAAGGAAGCTTGGTACTGCTGACTGCAATGCATTGCTGGATAACATCATAAGTAGGATACTGGGGTGGAAGCGTAGGCTACAGACATATGCAAGGCGATTACAACTTACAAATCAGTATGAGCTAGCATTGTGCAATTCTGGATGGGGATCTTCTAGCTGCCACGGTAAGCCATTCATGAAATTGAGAAAAGATGCTCAGATTTCTTATAGGATTCACGGGTGCTAAATAAAAAAGCAAAGGTTGCATGACTAATGGTTACTCTTGGGATTTATGGATTTGAGAAGCTGGAATAATGCTTGCATTATAAGGCATTTCTTGGTAGTATTGTCTAATCTGGAAACTATGTGGATTGCTTGGTTAAAGAGTATAGGTTGAGGAATATTTTTATTTGGGAAGCCCAAGTATCTGGTTCCTGGGCAGGAAATCGAATTTCACAGATGAGAATGTTGGTAGCTAATCATTTCTATGTAATGGCACACGAGCATCTGTGCAAGGAAGCATTAATTAGTTACAAAGTAAAAATTGTTTTGGAACACATAAGACTGCAAAGAGGTGAATTCTTGGAGCATAACTTCTTTGGTGACAATTTCATATTCCAAAGAATTCCTTTCTTTCCTGGCTGATTTTGTTGGGAAGGATTGACACACTTGAAAAAAATCAAAAAGTATCAGTCTAAAGTGGACACGGTTGTCCATTGTGTCTTAACTTCCCTGAAAACTAAGATCACATTTTCTACCAGTGTCATTACGCTCAAAGTTGTATGCAAGTACTCTTCTATGCACACTGGGGGTATAAGCAAATTGGTCGCCGAAATGAAGGATTTGATTAAGTTGTGAGAGTGTTTGGAGGCTGCAAGATTGGCCGACTAATATGGAATTTGGTGGTTAGCGAGCTCTGGAGAGAGAGGTGTAGAAGTATCCATGAGAAGCAGAATTTGACCTGTGAAGAATTGATTAGGAAGATGAAGCAAGTGCTAGAGTACAAGAAGTATGGATGCCCTAAATTTGCAGCTATTATTCTAATTCTAATATAATGAAAGTGATAAGGGAGCTACTGTAGCATAAGAGCTTTGCTAACTTATGCTACCGGTGACTTTCTTTTGCTCACATCCATGAGCCATTTCTTCCTCAGGCCGTCACGGTAGTAAATAATGGAATTTGGATAATCAAACTTCAACCAATGCCAACCTGGTTTAGTCTGTTGGTCCGATCGACTTAGTGGGTTGAAGATTAATGGTCCAATCTCTTTGGTCCAATTTTGTCTGAATATATGAAAAAGACATATATTGTTCACACATTTATAAATTGTATTAATTCTCATATAACATATGGGTAATTGACACGCCAAAACACAACACCAAACTGCGACCAAGTGTAATCGCAGTCCGGGAATGCAGTAACAGGCAAGTTCTATTATCAACCCGGGGTCTAGATCTACTGCTTACTCCGTGATTATCTATTATCTAGCCAACTAATTCGATTGATTTTTGTTTAAAGCAAAAGCAGTAAGAAAGCAGGAAATGATTCGGTTTTCAAAAGCAGGAAAGAGTCACTCGGGAATGAGTCCCCCTAGCCCCTTAGTTAGGTTCAATTGTAATTCCCCTGGGTTGATTCACTGTTGATTAGACTGCGGAAGATCCGACAGTAGCTTGGAATCTCTTAAGCTGACCAAGCCCTCTCAGTCTAACTACCCGGCAGACGACTAGTCTTCACCGGGATAGAAAGCTGAAGCAATAAGCACAGAACTCCACTACTGGAATTGAATTCCAGTACAAAGCAGTAAACTGGCTAACTCTCGTATAACCAATCTCCTACTATCGAATGAAGAGGCTCTAACAACCTAATCAGATTCTATCTATCTCAGGTTGCAGCAGAAATCAAGAAAAGCTGATCAGACTTCAATCAATTCAATAAACATGCATCATTCGATTAAAACCAAACAGTATAATCATCCCAAGTCATTACAATCAAATCCCTAACACAAGGAACTAGGGTTCTTCATACCCAAGTGAGAGAAAGGTTCTACTCCATAGAGAGAGAAAGGAAAACAGAAATCAGAGTAGTCATACTCATAAAGATGAGGAAAATCTGCTCTGGGATGTCAATCTTCACTCCTGGGGACGCAATCTGGGCTTCAATGGTGAGAAATCCACTCCAAATTAGCTCTTAGGGTTTTTTCTTCGCTCTTTCTCTCTCTAAAACTCTGTTTTTGCTCTAGAAACTCGAATACCTCTTCCTTGGCTCGAATCTGCCTCCAAAAACCCGACTCAGGGAGAATTACGGGCAAAATTACGGCCGTAATCACTGCCTGCCCGTAATTCGCCCCAAAACGCACGTTTCAATTAAACTGAAGGAGGAGGATCTACGCCCGTAATTCCAGAATTACCGCCAGTATTCTAGGAATTACGGTCGTAATTCTCTGGAGGCTTGCCCGTAATTTTAGTGTCGAGAAGAAATCTTGGGGAAAAGGCTCGGCAATTGTTTTACGGGCATGCCCTGACCAATTACGGTCGTAATTTGGCAGGGGCTGCCCGTAATTCCTCCTGTGAATCGCCATCTGACCTCCAAATGACCCGAAACTTGCGCCTATGCACCTCTTTACTTGCTAGGACCTGAAATACGACAAAACAACACAACGTAGCGTAAAATAGGCCAAGGAACAATCAATTCGAGCCAAAATGGACAGGAAACAAGAGAGAAAACAAGTGCAAATACGATGCTATCAAATTCCCCCACACTTAACTGTTTGCTTGTCCCCAAGCAAACCAAGTAATACACAAGGTAAGCTCACATTTTTTTTTTGGTAAGAAAGCTCACATATTTCAATCAACCAACATTGGGGACAAGTCATAAAGGCACAGAACACGTGAATCATACTGGTTTTCAAGCATCAACACATGAACAACTTCAATAGCAACCTGGACAACCACCACAAAGGACATTCGAGTGCAGCAAATCGGGTAAAGGAAGAGTCTCTCTTCTGTTCACCAACCAACCCAGACTTGACTCAACCACTCACTCAAAACAGTCAACTCATGCATCCAACTCAAGACATCAGAACAGAGACCGAGCAATCTAGGTCCTCACCAGGGTACAAGAGTATAAAGAATATGAAGAGGAATCACTCACTCTCGACCAGTGGGGTCAGGACAATTTAATGCGAATAATGCGCATGCTATTTCTCTCAATCCCTAACATCTCTTCACCATGATGGCAGCCTCTAAATGCTAGAGTTCACATATGGGTTGTCATCACTAACTAATCAGGAGGTCTTAGACACATGTTCAAATGACTGGCTAGGGTCTTGGACATGGGGAAAAGGCCTTTTAGGTGGTGGAAGTATTCATAGCACAAGGTTCCACATTTCCAAACCCACATAATCACAGTCAAACAAACCAGTATTCCCTTTCTGCTATTCTGCAATACTCAATATCTCAAGAGCACAAAAGCGAAGGAGGTATAAATGTCAGCATTTCCAAGCCAACTGCTAAGAAACACTACTTACTGGGCATTATTCAGATTTTTGGTAGTGGCTCTCTTTTGCTTTCAACTTTTTTTTCTTTGTTTTTCTTTCATTTCTTAAGAGAGCCACCACTTCTGCACATATTTCAAACACCTGCCCAACTTTTAAGCACTACCTCCAACACTCACATTCAATTTAGCAGAAACAGCAGAGAATATGTAAAAATCACTCTGTGGAACCTTCTAAAAGATGCAACAAGGGTGATTTTTTCCGTTATAGACCAAAAAGAAAGGATAACACACGGCTCAAAGGGGCTGACCAGAGGATATGACACATCAGGACAGGCAATTTGGGCGTGGGCTAATCCTATGCCCCCATCATCTTAGCTAGTGACAACGTGAATGCTACACATCTGCACATATTTCAAACACCTGCCCAACTTTTAAGCACTACCTCCAACACTCACATTCAATTTAGCAGAAACAGCAGAGAATATGTAAAAATCACTCTGTGGAACCTTCTAAAAGATGCAACAAGGGTGATTTTTTTCGTTATAGACCAAAAAGAAAGGATAACACACGGCTCAAAGGGGCTGACTAGAGGATATGACACATCAGGACAGGCAATTTGGGCGTGGGCTAATCCTATGCCCCCATCATCTTAGCTAGTGACAACGTGAATGCTACACATCATGGAAGAGGGATCTATCGCACAAGAAAGAAACGAGCAGGCTCAAATCTCACATGGCTACCTATATGCTCTATCTCACATTCTGATACCCTGAACTAGATGCATAAACGACTGTCAAAAACAAGTGATCAAATCAAGTCACAGTTGGTAAGCAAACAGTTGAAAAACTGAACCCCTACATCGTTCTACTGCACATCTCAGTCCTCATCATAGGTTGTCCTAGTCACAAACAAGTTGTCATGCATTAATCCGAAAACCATTCAATTCATCAATCAAAACACAATGCCAATATGATCAAACAGCAGTACTTGGAGCCCTCAAATCGTAAGATTCGGACAGCGGACTAGGCTCCAAGCACCCATATATACGTTCCAATAAATACAAAGACCCCCCCACACTTAGATGCGACAGTGTCCTCAATGGAGCCGAGGGAAGGGGAACGATGTTACCGTGAAACAGTGGTCAGGAACGTGGACTGGATGGCGGACCAGTCAATAGCAGAGGACTGGACAAGGACCAGTCCGACGGGCACAGAGCTAGAGCCAACAAAACACACACATTGGGTGAAAGAAAACATAGTTCCAAGTCAACAATCCACACAACGGAAACAAGAAATAAAAACCAAACACAATACGAAGTCAAATTCTGGAAAGAAAGACAAAGGCCGAGCGCGAAGTGCCCCCTCTGACCTAATTACGGGCAGGGGGAAGGACAATTACGACCGTAATTCGGCCCCCCCTTGCCCGTAATTTCATTGCCGAGGCCTTTTTGCTGTTCTGACTTAATTACGGGCAGGGGGCAGATGAATTACGACCGTAATTTGGCCCCCATGCCCGTAATTTCATGGCCGAGGGCCCTTTTTCTCGAGCTTTTGAGCTGCAATTTCGAACAACCAAACCCAAACGTGCCCCGGTTCAAAAAATACATCACCATAGACCAAAATAGACCATTCGGGGCACGATAAACATTCCAGAAAGACTCCAGACAGACTCAATGACTCGAAAACGACAAAAATTAAAAAGGAAAAAGGATAGAAATGCAAACCGTGGTGGGGTTGCCTCCCCACAAGCGCTTCTTTACCGTCTTTTAGCTGGACGCCAGTATGGATGCTCAGGGAAGTGTAGGATCAGGTGCCTTCAAAAGCGGATCCACATCGCTCTTGAGGTACAGCTTCAAATGGTGGCCATGCACGCGACGAATGTGGCCACCAGCATTCGCCAGCTCTACTTGGCCATCCGGCAAGATGCAAGCGAGTGAATACTCGGATGGCCAAGGTGGGGGCGGGACCAGCTCATAGTGGTCTTTGGCTTTCTTTCGAGCAGGCTTAGCTGCTTGCAGTTTCGGCTGCCACTCCTCCTTGATCTGTTCTTTTGGGGGCAGTGTGGACTGGAGTGGCAGCGAAGGTATGGGAGGCGGATCCTGCAAAATAGGCAGCACAGAAGGATACACGACAGACTCGTGCTCCTGGTGAGATACAACATGCAGAGGTAACGAAGCAGGTAGAGTATTAGCAATTGAAAACGTTATTCGCTCCTCGCCATCCCTCAAAACTAAGTTCCCATCATGCACATCTATGAGAGCCTTGGCGGTGGCCAGGAAAGGCCTTCCCAGTATAAGGGGCACGTCTGTGTCCTCATTGATGTCCAGGACAACAAAATCCACAGGATATTTAAATTTGCCAACTTTAACCAGAAGGTCTTCCACTATGCCCCTAGGATGCACTACAGATCTGTCAGCTAATTGAAGGGTCATCCTAGTAGCGCGGGGTTCACCTAGGCCTAGTTTCTTGAACAATTTATATGGCATAACATTGATACTAGCACCTAAATCCGCCAAGGACCTCTCTACATGTAATTTATCTATAGAGCACGGGATAGTAAAACTACCTGGGTCCTTCTGCTTCTGCGGAAGCTTGTTCTGCAGAATAGCCGAGCACTCCTTGCTGAGCTCCACAGTGGCCAGCTCACTCAGCTTCTGCTTCTTTGAGAGAAGCTCTTTCAGAAACTTCGCATACTTAGGCATTTGCGATAGTGCCTCCAGGAAGGGCACTTGGACATTCAGCTTCTTAAGCATGGCCATGAAGTTTTCAAACTCTTTGAGCCACTGCCTGAGCCCGGGTAGAGTACCAGGAGCCCTTTGAGCCACTGCGGATGAGGGATGGTCTGCCCGGGTAGAGTACCAGGAGCCCTTTGAGCCACTGCCTGAGCCACGCTCCCCAGCTGGGTCTGGATATCCTGCAAGACAGCCTGTGTGTTCCTCTGACCAGCTTCAAGAGCCAGGAATTTATCCGAGGCCTTTTCCATGAACTGCTAGATAGTGTTGAACTTCTGAGCACTAGAACTGGCGAGAGAACCCACCAAGTCACGCAATTCAGCCATCTGATCATTCTGCACTAGGGCAGCAGGGGCTGCACCTGGCTGCTGGAAAGGTCGCGGTTGTGATTGAGCAGCATGCCCCTGCATGGACTGATAAAGAGACTGTTGCTGCTGCTGGAATTGCCCCTGTCTGGGCTGATATGGTGGCCACTGGAAACCCGGTGGTCCCTGGGGGACTGGTGGTCTGGAATTTGCCCCACCCCAGGAGAAGTTAGGATGCTGGCGCCGCCCCTCATTGTAAGTGTTACTGTAGGGGTCATTGCGCCTGACGTTATTGATGAAGTTCACCTGCTCCTGGGGTGTGGTCGATTCCTTCATCGCCTGGCAATCTTCCACCGTATGATGGGTGCTCTCGCACCAGTGGCAGAGCATCGCCTGCGGCTGTCCTGTACCTGCAATCAAACCAGAGCGATCGATAGCTGAAACCAGCTTCGATACCACCTGCACCAAATCAAATGACTGGGTGCCCACAGCATGCACACCCCGTCCGGGTGCTCGTCTCGATCTCCTGGCAGTTCCCCAATCGTACCCGTTCTCCGCCATCTCCTCAAAGAGTTGATTCAGCTGTGGCGGTGTTTTGGTCAGCATGTTCCCGCCACAAACTGAGTCAATCAGCTGCTTATCCTCCTGGAAGAGGGCGTGTAGAAGGTGCCCACCTTGAAGGCATCATTGAAGCCATGATTTTGACACCTCAGGAAGAGACTGTTGTACCTCTCCCATGCATCCATGATGGTCTCATCCTCATCCTGAGCAAAATGGGTAATTTGCTTCTGCAGGTCAGCTGTCTTGGATGGAGGATGGTAGCGGGTGAGGAACTTGTCCGCCAGGTTGGCGAACGTGGTGATAGAGCCCGGAGGTCGAGTGTCTAGCCACTCCTTGGCCTGCCCCTCCAGTGTGAATGGGAAGTACCTCAGCTGGATGGCGTCTGCTGGTACCCCATTGATCTTGATTCCATCGATGAGCTCGTGGAATCGCTTGAGATGTGATCGGGGGCACTCCCCCTCCTTACCACGGAACACCACTGAACCGCGCAGCATGGTGATTACTGATGTGCTCACCTCAAAATTGTTGGCTGGGACATGAGGGTGTTGAATGGGTGACCTCATATCCGCAGCTCTAGCGGTCCAGTAGGATCCCATGGTCTGCTCCTCTAGATTGATCACATCATGGTTCTGTGGATCAGCCATCTCTTCTTCTTCTTCTTCTTCTTCTTCTTCTTCGATCTGCAACTGTGATAGCGCCTCCTCCGCAGCCAGTCGCGCCTTTAGAGCCCGCTTGAAGTTCCTGGTCTAATGGCAGTAGATCTCCCGACTGGCTACGGGTCATGCACTACCTGCACACAATCAGCAGAAGCAACCCGTGAAGGCACACAGGTGGAAGAGAAAAAATGCAATAAAGAAAAGCTAGAGTAACAAATTCTCACGTTTCCCCAATAACCTAGAGGGTCCCCAGCAACGGTGCCAAAAACTTGACACTCCAAAACACAACACCAAACTGCGACCAAGTGTAATCGCAGTTCGGGAATGCAGTAACAGGCAAGTTCTATTATCAACCCGGGGTCTAGATCTACTGCTTACTCCGTGATTATCTATTATCTAGCCAACTAATTCGATTGATTGTTGTTTAAAGCAAAAGCAGTAAGAAAGCAGGAAATGGTTCAGTTTTCAAAAGCAGGAAAGAGTCACTCGGGAATGAGTCCCCCTAGCCCCTTAGTTAGGTTCAATTGTAATTCCCCTGGGTTGATTCATTGTTGATTAGACTGCGGAAGATCCGACAGTAGCTTGGAATCTCTTAAGCTGACCAAGCCCTCTCAGTCTAACTACCCGGCAGACGACTAGTCTTCACCGGGATAGAAAGCTGAAGCAATAAGCACAGAACTCCACTACTGGAATTGAATTCCAGTACAAAGCAGTAAACTGGCTAACTCTCGTATAACCAATCTCCTACTATCGAATGAAGAGGCTCTAACAACCTAATCAGATTCTATCTATCTCAGGTTGCAGCAGAAATCAAGAAAAGCTGATCAGACTTCAATCAATTCAATAAACATGCATCATTCGATTAAAACCAAACAGTATAATCATCCCAAGTCATTACAATCAAATCCCTAACACAAGGAACTAGGGTTCTTCATACCCAAGTGAGAGAAAGGTTCTACTCTATAGAGAGAGAAAGGAAAACAGAAATCAGAGTAGTCATACTCATAAAGATGAGGAAAATCTGCTCTGGGATGTCAATCTTCACTCCTGGGGACGCAATCTGGGCTTCAATGGTGAGAAATCCACTCCAAATTAGCTCTTAGGGTTTTTTCTTCGCTCTTTCTCTCTCTAAAACTCTGTTTTTGCTCTAGAAACTCGAATACCTCTTCCTTGGCTCGAATCTGCCTCCAAAAACCCGACTCATGGAGAATTACGGGCAGAATTACGGCCGGAATCACTGCCTGCCCGTAATTCGCCCCAAAACGCACGTTTCAATTAAACTGAAGGAGGAGGATCTACGCCCGTAATTCCACAATTACCGCCAGTATTCTAGGAATTACGGTCGTAATTCTCTGGAGGCTTGCCCGTAATTTTAGTGCCGAGAAGAAATCTTGGGGAAAAGGCTCGGCAATTGTTTTACGGGCATGCCCTGACCAATTACGGTCGTAATTTGGCAGGGGCTGCCCGTAATTCCTCCTGTGAATCGCCATCTGACCTCCAAATGAACCGAAACTTGCGCCTATGCACCTCTTTACTTGCTAGGACCTGAAATACGACAAAACAACACAACCTGGCGTAAAATAGGCCAAGGAACAATCAATTCGAGCCAAAATGGACAGGAAACCAGAGAGAAAACACGTGCAAATACGATGCTATCAGTAATAACATATAACATTACACCAACATAACATTTTGTACTTGGATCCAACGTATAGTGAAAAATTCAAACACACTCATATAAAATCAACATTCAAATGTTTAACTTAGAATTCCAAAGATAGGATTAGGAAAGGAAAAAGTAAAAAATGTCGCAATTTGCAAAGCAAAAGAAAAAAAAGATTTCGTGTAACTTCCTACCCGGCAACCTAGGTGTGGGTCGACTTGTAGATGTGTGTCGTCCCATTTCTTTAACTCTCTCTAATCTCATTCATAATAGCCTCTTTTTCCCTTTCTCTTTTATCTTATCGCTTCACAACCTCTCTCTGGATTCATATTAATTTGGAGATTTATTATGGAATTCTAACTATCATATTTCACAATATTTGTTGATCTGTGGTGGAATTAGTGTTTGGATTTAATCATGGTGTGCCACAAGGTCTTCTTCCTCGATTCAGATTTTGTTTTTTTATGAATTAGACTCTTTCCATTTCATCAAAGAAAAGGCGTGCTGGAAACTTCCTTCCCAGCTAGGCATCCCTATAATCAGGGCAAAAGAGCAAATAGAAACCTCATACAAATAAACTATAACTAACTATAGCACCGCAGGTAAAACTATCCAATCACAAAGAAGTAACATTGCCAGAGTTCCAGAATTTTGCAGCTTCCTCTTCCTGCAACAACACCAGAATTTCACTTCTGATTACCTTCTGCAAAACTTCAACACTTCTATTTGTCCCTTCAAAGACTCTAATGCATCTTTCTCTCCATACATGACTAATCATGGAATGCCACACAATTCTCCCATGTCCTGCATCCATCCCTTTCTTCCCAAAGTTTCGAGTTGCCCACTGCAACCCATCATCCCAGTCCCTTGGTAATAATCCAGAACCCCTCCCCCCCTCCTCAACAGTTCATGAAAAAGCTTCCTAAAAAACTCACACTGCGAGAATAAGTGATCTCTGCTTTCTGGCTGCTGACAACAAAGACAACATAAATATGAACATGCAAATCCTCATTTCTTCATTTTATCCTTAATATGAATCCTATCCTTAATGATAAGCCAAACTAGGAATCTATTTATGGGATTAGAAGGAGTTAACCAGACCAAACCAGCCCATGAAACTGAACTTGGTTTAGGTCTTAGTGACTCCCAAACCAATTTCACAGAATACCTTGGCATAACAGAGTTGTTCCAGTAAATTTTGCCATCAATCAAACTAAAAAGGTGAGGAAGTTTACCTCACAGCTTTAGCAGCCTCTTCCAGTTCCAAGAACCATCTATATTTGTCTCCCAGAAACTCCTCCCTTTCAGTTTGTATGTCAGAATCCAAGCCACCCAAAGCGATCCTTGCTGCAACATGATGGCCCATATTTGGCGGCAAATACAAGCATTATTCCAAGCAAACATATCCCTCAATCCTAATCCACCCTCTTTCTTAGGATAAGTTATATACTTCCAGGCTATTTTTGCTTTAAGCCTCGCTCCATCACCCACAGCTCACAAAAAATTACTACAAATTCTCTCAATCTCCCTTAGGACCTGCTTAGGAAGAGAGAAAACACTCATCTAGTACCGAGTAATGCTATACAGCATAGAACTCACCAATTCCACCTTCCCTGCATACGAGAGAGACTTTGCCTTCCAACCTTTTATCCGGCTAGTAAGCATATCAATCAGTGGCCTACAGGCAGCAACTGTCAACTTTCCTGCAATCAATGGCACACCTAGGTAGCGAAAAGGGAAATTTCCCAAGTGATACCCAAATCGAGCAGCCCTAACAACCATCTCATCCTTTTCCATTCCTCCAAAATACACCTCACATTTACTTGGATTGGACTTCAAACCATATAAATGATAAAACTCATCTAACACATTCTGCACACTCTGCAAACCACGGTTGGAACCATCCGAGAACACCAAGATATCATTCGCAAAACATAAATGAGTCAATCTAATCTTTTTGCACATTTGATGATAAGGGAAATAGCCCCTCTCTGCTTCTCTATCCAAAAGACAGGTGAAAACCTCCATAGCAACCACAAACAGATATGGAGACATAGGGTCTCCCTGTCTTAGCCCTTTCTTAGAAGGGAAGTATCCCGTCAACCCTCCATTAAATGATATACTCAACATTGGCTCAGTAACACACATTTTGATCCAATCGATAAACTCAACTGGAATCTCCATAGCTTCAAGCACAGTGAACAGAAAGTGCCAATTGACAGAATCAAACGCTTTCATTAGATCAATTTTAAGAGCAGATCTATATGAAACATTCTTCCTAGCATATTTTGAAACCAGTTCATGAGCTAGCAAGACATTCTCACCAATCAGCCTCCCTCTAACAAATGCAGTCTAATTCTTGCTAATCAGTAAGGGTAACAGAGCACTAAACCTCTTAGCAATAATTTTTTATAGGCATTTATAGATTGTATTACAGCAAGAAATAGGCCTAAAGTGTTTCATTTCCTCAGGATTTGGAACCTTTGGTATCTGAGCAAGTATAGTTGAGTTTACCTCCTTGGGTATCTTCTTTATAGCAAGGCAGTATTGCACTGCCACAACAATATCAACACCAACAGTCTCCCAAGCATATTGAATGAATCGAGCATTATAACCATCTGGTCTTGGACTTTTATCCCCCTTCATACCAAACATAGCTTCTTTAACTTCCAACTTTGTTATAGGAGCACATAATGAAGTAGTCTGCAAGTGGTTAACTGTTTGCTTAAGAATAGACTGAAAGAACACAGTGCCACCATTAACTTCTGCATTAACCCGACCCAGCAGCTTCTTATAAAAACTCACTGCCACCTCACACATATCCTCCACTCTAGTTACCCTTTCTCCATTGTCAGCAATGAAGACTAGTGATAGTGTTCCTTTTCTGCCTTGTTCTCATAGACCTATGAAAGTAGTTAGTATTAGAGTCACCCCCTTTCAACCATATTTCACTTGACTTTTGCCTCAAGAAAGATTCTTCTGCCTTTAGTAAGGTATGCAATTCCCGCGCTAATTGCACCTCCAACCCAGCCAAATCAGGAGAAGGATCAGCTAAAGTTAATTGTTGTATATGCTCCAATTCACATTCCTTATCCTTTACTCTCTGCCATATATCTGAGTATTCCTCTCTATTAAGCTTCTTTAGCAGACCTTTTAACACTCGTAACTTCTTATAAATTCTTCCCATAGGTGTGCCTGATACTTGCTAGGACCAAGCCTCTTGCAACAGCTCCCAAAACTTAGGATGCACTACAACAATTGCCTCTTACAGCTACAAAACCATAGCCATGAATAGTTATGTTGTAGCTAATAAAAGCCAATAACTACATCAATTATTCTCCGTAGCTGTTGATGAAAGTTTTAGCCACAAATGTTTTCAGCCGGAGCTACTTTTTGTATCTTGCTTCAAATTTGGGATAGTGTGGCCAGTAGTAAACTTTTGCCACACATGTTTCTAGCTATGCAAAACTATTGTAGCTAATTAGTGTAATTAACTACAATTGAAACTTATTGTGGCAACATTGCTCCTAACCCGCAAGTTTTAGCCACAGAAAGCAAGGTTATAACTAATTATTGGGATTAGCTAAGCATTTCAAAGTCATATAGCTAAAACGTTAGTGAAATTGCTACAAAATGTCAATGTAGAAGCACAAGTTAGTTATGTAGCCAGGAAACATAGAGATTTATGGCAATATTTGGATTTGGATTTAAACTTTGTTATTGAAATCTTTTTTCGCAACTAGCTTGTAGCTACAAATTGAAAATGGGCGAAGTAAATTAGTACATATTGGTTATAAAGTTGGCTACTAAAGTGAATCCCATAGCAATGTGTCTAATATAGGAAATTAGCCATACTATATAGCAACAAAATGTGTTCTGTTGAGAATTCATTAAACGATTTTTTTGTTTGTTTGTTTATATAATGACTAAGGTGGTGTTTGGAAATTATGATTCTAGGAATATGCAAACCATTTGTGTAGGTGACGTATTTGAACTTGGTGGATATTTTGAATTGAGTGTGAGAATACACTGTTTGAGATATAAGCTAAATTTTGATAATAAATATATATATATATATAATATCTCTGTTTAATTCATGGTCTTATAGTAAAATTTCACTAGGAGTACGTGAAGTATACTATACTATAGGAGTACGCCAATCTGACCTATATATAGTATTTTGATGACTTTCGATCGACCAATCTCAATGGTCACTTATGGTTTTCTATTGGATTGAACTTCGGGTTTGGGTTTAGCGAACTGGGGTTTATCCATTGGAGATTAAGGTATAGTATCATATCCCAACCTCAATTTTATTCATGGTCTATATAGAGATAACTCACTAAGAGTACCGGGAAAATAGTATACTCGAGGAGTACACCAGTCTAACTCATATATATAGTAAGAAAACACTATCTAGCATTTGAATTAACTTGATTTTATGATATGATATTATATTCGAACCCTTAATGAGTGACCGTTATGTCCTAATTATCTAAATTGTAAACTCTAACTCTAAGATGATGCATGTAGTTAGTTACTTTTGATTATTATTTTTAAATTAATATGCATGTAGCACTTTTATTGCTTCGACTACAACCTTTGTGTACTGTATAAACTAATTGATTATGTTTATGTTAGTAAACACTATTTCTCTTAAAATTTAAGAAAAAAATATATGAATAATGTTCGTTTTCCCCAACTTATCTTGTCCAACAAATACTAATAAAATAATATGTCCAATGATATTATACCACGGTTGGTGATAATATCATGATAATAGAGGTATGATGATTTGAAATTGTTTTTCCAAAAAATATAAAAATGATATCATTTACTAGAGAAAAAAGAAAATATCATATTTAATGCCTTCCTTAAATCTTTAACATTTAAACAAATGGTATGTGTAATAGTACTTT
The DNA here is from genome assembly GCA_946122785.1 of Linum tenue. Taxonomy (NCBI): domain Eukaryota; kingdom Viridiplantae; phylum Streptophyta; class Magnoliopsida; order Malpighiales; family Linaceae; genus Linum; species Linum tenue. Next base: position 53,735,466 of record CAMGYJ010000008.1, on the reverse strand, counting down.
TCTACAATATTTGCATATCGAAACTAACCAAATCACATAAACCCTACCTTACGTCTTATCTCAGCCGTCCATTTATTCTTCTAAATATAATCTGGATGGTTAATACAGCTTTAACCTAGTATAATTAGAGAAACCCTTCCGCCATCCTTCTCTCCATCACGCTCTCAATCAAAGGTTTCTCCTTCCTTGACCCAGCAGTTTCATTTTCTCACCTGAGGTACCGCCGCTATCCTCCTCTTCTTCTTTCTTAATTAGGCGCCCCTTTCTGCTTCCACGGTCAATAACACTAGCTAGTTTTTTTATCGTTTCTTCTCAGCCTCTCAAAAGAAGGTCTTCTATTGATAACTTATCATATCCGTTTCCTGATGGTAGCAATACAAATTTGTTCCCTGTTGAACGTCTCCCATCCTTGGTTATATTTGCAGATCTTTCTTGTGTGTTGGTGAATATATGTTTCGTGTAGGATTCATGGTTCTTTTTGTTTTGTTTTGTTTTGTTTTTTTTTTTTTCAGTGGTTAGGCGAAGGCCAATGCCTATTAGAGCTGTGTCATTGGTGAAGGTAATTGAATGGATGATGGAGAGCCTGACTCACGATACAAGGCAGGGCCAATAGTTTATTTATGAGTGTTTTATCTTTTTTGTTTTTGTTTGATTGTATATATGTAGGATGAAGACATATACAAATGTACATTATGTTTCAGTCTTTTAAAGATATATAATTTTATGGCCTTTCAAGTTATTGGCTTGATGCCATTGCATGGAATTGTATTAAATATTGTATATTGTAATGGTTAAAATCAAAGAATATTATCTGTTTGGGTCAATTGGTCTGGGATTGATTGAGTTTGTGGTAATCATGGATATCGTGGTTGGTATGAAAAAAACCATGACACAAAATAAAGCAAATTCATTTATGACCTGTGTATTAGATTAGTGACGAACATAACATACAACAGCAGACTGTCACAAAAGTCCATTTGGGGTAGGTTAAATCTTTAGTGAGAAATGGCGACAACATGTCCTCATAAAAAAAAAACATTCGGAAAATTGAAGTTTTTCGATGGATTGTATGATAAAAAATCACATCTCATTTCTATAATTCAGTATTTTTTCCCATATTCTATAATTCGGTATTTGGCTACAGGTTTCTTTGTAGCAAGATAATTAATTATTTTTGTTAAAAAATAAAATAATATTACTATTACAAAATTATTATCTTATTATTAGCTAGCAGGAATTTTGTAGCAAGAAGTTCAATCTCTTTAGATTCAAATTTGATAATTCATGGCTGAATATTTTAAGAAGCCATGAACGATATCATCTGTAGCTACATAGTGTTATTGTTTGGCTACACCAATTTCACATTGTGGCAAGAAGCATATACTATACTTGCTACATTATACGTATTTTCATAGCTAAAATATAAAGTATTTGCTACACAAGTGCAAAAATGTGTGGCTAACCTTTAGCTGCGTCACTTTTAGCCACACGAGCTACAAAGTCATATTTTTGTGGCTGTATGTTTTAGCCACAAAATATTGACCTTTTAGTCATACAAATTTTCATAGTTATATGCACTTTTTCTTGTAGTGATGCCCCAACCAGAAGTTGAAGAATTTAAAAGGTTTAGGCAGTGACTTAAGAGGCACATTTGTTTGGACCAGTACTGGGCAATGATCCGAGACCCCAGGCTTTTGCATATGGACTGTGCTCTCTTTAAACTCATCTAGCCATGCCAAATTTACAAATGCCCAATCCAATTGCCCAGCAATTGGATTGTTTGCTTGTCTGTTCAGCCACGTAAACCAAGTACTAGTGGACTTATGCTCCTCAACTTCAATAGCTGTAAGCCACTCATTCAAGTCAGCCATACTTGCAGATTGTGCTGGATTATTTGACCCCTCACTTGGAATCCTAATTGCATTGAAATCTCCCATTAAAATCCATGGCCTATGTTGCACCTTCATCCCTGCTATCTCACGATACATCTCTCTTCTTCCATTCTCAAGGTTGGAGGCATAAATAAATGTGATAAAGAAAGGCACTGTGTCCCCCACCATAACATGAACAAGCTGCTCAGAGAATCCCAAAACTTGAACCTTTATATCCATTCTCCATACTAACCACAGCTTTCCCAAACCATTTTCGTTATAGAATATCTTATGGTGCCAATTCTCAAATCTCTTTTTGAGCATCTTCTTCTCATCAGATTGCTTTACCCGAGGCTTTAACACTGCTACTATATCAATAGTATACTTGTTTATTTTATTAAGTAATGTATTATACTTACTATCATCTACAAAACCTCTAGTATTCCATGATATGACTCTCATTTACGACCTCGACCCCTTCCTCCACCTTTACCCCCTTTCTTCTTTACCTTAGGAGGGTCTATCCAAATCTGCTTTCCCTTGCTTACTACACTAGGAGTCTTATTCTCGTTATCCAGAACAGCAACGCGAGAGCCTGAAGGTACTGCAACCCGAGCAATGATCTGAGGCCTTAAACTCCCTCCCGGAGAAGGTCATTTAAAACCCTCAGACACTTGCACAGGTGTGACCGGGTTCCCAGCAATAGCTGATGACCCTTTCACCACCTCTGCAAAACTTACTTGAACCCCGTCCCCCCCCCCCTGAAATGGTAAAGGGGTGATAGTTTCATCCATAATGACCAACGAAGCACTCATATGTTGTGCATCTACCTCTTGAACATGTTGTGCAACAACCTCTTGAATAGGCAGTGTATCAACCTCTTCTCCCAGGCTTACAAACACGCTCTGCAGAACACTATCCTGCAACTGGCTTAGGATTTCTTCCTCTGACTCAGCCTCAGCTACCCTTTCCCTCTCATTTGGAATCTCGACAAATACCCTAACCTTCTCATTTTCTTCTTCTGTACCCAGACTCGTTGAGGTCCAGCATCACAATTATGTCCAAACACATTGCATTTCGAACAGACCCGAGGAAGATTGATGTATTCTATCCCAATATCGAACGGAGGATCATCATCTGGATGTATACGAATAGAATAGAAGTTGAGAATGTGTAATCAGTGCATAGTTCCACACTAGCACGCGCAAACCCCAGCTGCCCACCCACCCTAGTCTTTTGATCCATCCAGAGTGCCTTACCAACCATACTTGCAACCCATTCCAACCCTTCCAGCGCCAATTACTCCAAAGGAAGACCCCAAATTCTAACCCAAATTGGCAGCGTTTCCACCTTAGGAACCACTGGCTTAATTCCCGATTTCCATTTTCGAAAGAAAATAGGATTCTTCTATTTCTTCTCTCTATTTTTTTATGATTCGGATGTTGATTTACTGTTAGATCTTCAATTATTAAGAAGTTTTGATGGATTTAACAGATCAATTAGGGAAAGTTGGAAATAGAGGTTTCGCGGAGGGTGACGAAAACGGGATGCCGAAGCAAGTCTCTCTAGATCCCCAATTTCTCTTATTGATGTATCATTTTTTGGGTATCCATCTCTTTTTTTTTTTGTTACGTCGATTGGTGTATGATGGAAAGTTCCATAAAACATTCTTTTATTTTGGTTCCGTTCGATTTCGCTAATTGCAAGATTTTGTTGAATCACGATTAATTTAAGTTAGAGACATGCATAGTCTATGTTTTGTTTATCGAATGATTGGATGGTTAGATGGATTTTGATAGGAATAGAATTAGGTACATTGTTATTGAATCGTTTTTATGTTGGATTATCATAATTTTGCAATTCAAAGAGTGAAGGCATGTGAAATTCAAAGAGCAAAAGCTTGAGCGCATTAGAGCACAAACAACCCTTATTATGCACAAAAATAAATATGCAAACCAGTGGTATGCTTGAGAAGGTTGGCAGCAGTAGTGGAGGGTGGTAGAGGAGATGGAGATGGAATTTGATTTGATTTGAGCTCCAAGCTTTGCCCACGGGTTAATGGACAACGACCTCGAGACCAATTTCAGGCCGCAGCGGAGCTCGACCAATACTACCTAGTTCTTATAAAGCCTATTTGTTAAATTGTATAATGGTTGATATGTAGTTGACTGATAAAATATGTAGGTTTTTTTTTTTTTGGTTTGTAGGTAATAGTACAAAGTTTGAAACTTTGCGGATGTAACTTTTGATAGTATTTGATGAATAAATCTCACTTTCTATTAAAAAAATATGTGTAGAGGAAAGAGCAAATACGATAGGAAAGAAGCCACAAGTAACGTTGATTCCCTTCTTGATTTGTATTCTTCTCCAGTTTGGTGCCTTTGAGCCTCTCCAAAGCGTATAATTTTACCTTAATCCTATTAGGGTTCCTTAAAAGACAAACATGGCTGCCCTTTTATAAGTGCTCATTTGTACATATTTTGAACCTATATTCTTAACTATTTGGTTTGAACTTCTCGGTCTCGACCATAAACCATTTGTAGAGGAATTTTACAATGCTATATATCATTGGTGCTATAGGTTTTTGCCTTTATGGTACAACTTGAAATTGTATCTTTAACATTATGGTACAACTTTAGATTGTACATATACTTTTTGTACAAATTCTTTTATGGTACAACTTGAACTTATACTTTTAAGTAATGGTACAACTTCAAGTTGTAAAGTTGTACAATAACATAATAATGCAAATTCTGTTATGGTACAATCTAAACTTATACATTTAATGTTATGGTACAATTTCAAGTTGTACATTAAAACATCAATACTATATAATATAGTAGAAGTGCTCCCATTTGTATTGTACTGTCTGAACCAACAACACAGTTTCCAGTCTTAGCCTCTTAGCTCAGCTGTAGCTGTACCGTGTAACTGTGTAAGGGCATATACCATATGAACCCTTCAATCCACCAACGACAAAATCAAACCCAACGCACATGGTTGTCAAACCGGTTTTATGCCGGCCGGTTCAACCGGGTTCAACCGGTACCGGTCAGGAAACCGGCTGGAAAGGGGCCGGTATTTAATTGTGGTCAAATCCGGTCAATGCCGGTCAGATCCGGTCAAATCCGGAAATTCCGGCCGGTTAGACCAGAAACCGGAATTTAATGTTACACACATTATATCCAAAAATAAACATCCTTCATAGGATTTGAACCAAGTACCTCATGTTCATTTTAGTTTAACTTATACACCAGTAGGCTACAAGCAATTTTGTTGTCTATATTAACCTTATATGTTATATATCTAATACTAAATTTTACACAAATCATTATAAACATTAATAAAATTCATTTAATAAAATTTTATTTTTAAGCATCTAATTGTTTAGTATTAGTTACCAATTCTTAGCTATAAATTATTTTGTGTGAAATAATTCTTCTAATTGCTTTTTCATGACTAATTTATTTGGAATTGAGGATTTCCATTTTCCTCATGTATTTTATTAAAACCGGCACAACCGGCATGAATACTGGTTGTACCACGGTCAGACCATTCCACTTACAAAACCGGCACACCGGCATAAACCGGTTTGACAACCTTGCCAACGCATCAACAACCTTCTAACGACCTCTCGGATCTTTCCATCTTGACCCTTGCTTTTCTTCTCTGAGTATTATATCTTCTCATCCACCCACTCCCCCGGCTCTCCATTTCACACCACTTGCTTCACTCTCCTTTCTCCGCCACTTCTCACTCAGTCACGCTCACCAGCAGCAGCTGCTGGAATCTCCCGCCGGCAGAACGCCATGGCCTGCTCAGCTACCTCCGCCGCTCTTATCTCCTCCATCCCGGCCACCAAATCCATGGCTTCTCCCTTATCTAAACCTTCCAAAACCCTAGCCCCTCTTCCCAACTCCTTTTTGGGTCTCCGCAAGCCCCTCTTCCAATCCTCCGCCTTCGCCAATGCTCGCTCCTCCGCTAACCTCGCCCTCAGGAAGAGCTTCGTCGTCAAAGCCACTGTATGATTCTCTCACCCCCTCCTAATCAATTTCTTTCGGATTGAAGAAGCCTCTGTTAAATTGTTGGGGTTCCTTTCCACATTCCCATCTCGAATTCTGCTGTAATTTCAGTTGGGTAATTGCTCTTCTGTTTGTCTGTTGCGCGTTCTGTTTGCAGAGTGAGCTTCCTTTGGTTGGAAATGTAGCTCCCGATTTTGAGGCCGAAGCTGTTTTCGACCAGGAATTCATCAAGGTATTACTGTTTTTCAACTCAGAAGATAAAAATGCGCTAACGCTGTGGATAAAATGCAGTTCCTTTCCTGCTGCTCTCTGCATTACTCATTGCACCGTTTAATCTCGAACTCGTTGCAGGTTAAGCTCTCGGAATACATTGGGAAGAAGTACGTTATCCTTTTCTTCTATCCTTTGGATTTCACCTTTGTCTGCCCCACAGGTTTGTTTTAATGCGCTTTGGAAACTGTCTACACTCTGAATTGGACTTGGATTGATGGTGATTGTTCCTTTTTCATTCCTCTTCTCATACTGCCTGCCGTCTGCTTGCAGAGATAACTGCATTCAGTGACAGACACGCTGAATTTGAGAAGATCAACACTGAAGTTTTGGGTGTCTCAGTTGACAGTGTGGTAGGTTAAAGTCATTTAAGAGTATAAAGATGATCGGAATACCTGTATTCTTTCACAAATGCATGCTTTATTGTGTATCTTTAGGTTGAGGAATGATTCTGTCTTGATCTTGGGATGAATCTGAATGTAAACTTATGATATTATAATTGAATCTATACCGTCTTTATTGGAGCAAAACTCGACATAAGCTCACATGTGCTTGCGTCCAGTGACCACCAAAAGTTTTCAGGTTGAACGCCACAGTTTACATGTTACTTTAAGCTCGGAAAATACTTTATAACATATTCTGATCATTTGGCTTGTCATTGTAGTTCTCGCATCTTGCTTGGGTCCAAACCGATAGAAAATCCGGTGGCCTTGGCGATCTGAACTATCCTTTGGTATCTGATGTCACTAAGTCAATCTCCAAATCGTTTGGAGTTCTCATCCCTGACCAGGTAAGACTACTCTGCTGTTAGAATAGGTGGATGAACATATGGGGTTCTTGCTTTCATCTTCCGTGGCATAACAGTAGGGCTACTGCTAAGTCATGCTTTGAAAATGTGTAACAATGTCTGTTTTCATTGTCATCGCTAGGGAATTGCTCTGAGAGGACTGTTCATCATAGACAAGGAGGGAGTCATCCAGCACTCAACTATCAACAATCTCGCCATTGGGCGAAGTGTTGACGAGACACTGAGAACACTCCAGGTGACCAGATAACTCTGTTAATCTTGACTTCCAGAGCTTATCTTGATGATAAACATACTGATGGGAAGACACCATCTCCTTTTCTTTTCTATATTGCAGGCTTTGCAGTACGTGCAGGAAAACCCAGACGAGGTGTGCCCAGCTGGGTGGAAGCCTGGGGACAAGTCGATGAAGCCTGACCCAAAAGGGAGCAAAGAGTACTTTTCGGCAATTTAGAAGCGGAGAGTATAAGTCAAGTATCTCGTAAGCATTGTTCATTGGGAAAGCTGATGTAATCGAGGATTTTTTTTTTCATTCTCTGTAATCTGTACCTTTTAGCGGCTAGACCCCTTTGGAGTGCCTTTTCCCGCTAGAATAATCGTACTGGACGAGTGAAACGCTCAAACATTTTCCTATGAGGCGGATGGGAAAAAAAAAAGAAGAAAAGAGTACGTTTGTTTGGGTTCATAATCGTAGGTTTAATCAAGTCCTGTTTTTGGTTCATAATTTATCGACTTTGCGTATTGAAGGTCAAATGTGTAGCTTGATCTCCTAGCATTTGACAATTACTTTCCACCTCTGAAACTGATCGCACGGTGCATGGTTCCATCATCACCATAAGGATCCAAACCAGTATAGCGTAATCGCTGTGCTGCGAGTCTCAGATCATCATCATGCCAAGCCCTGTTCCCGCGCCTTCAAAACACGCGGCATCAGAGTTTTAAGTTCGTAGTTCCTCATATTATTCCCGTACAATGGCAAAGATCGGTTAATATTTCATATAAAGTATGGCTGTCTTTAGCATCTGGTCAAGATCAACTCAACTTCTGTTTTTATCGTAGAGTTGCTGGGCACTCAACTTCTGTTTTTATCGTAGAGTTGCTGGGCTGGAAATATGTGCGTATAGTAATAATCAAATCAAATAAGTCTAAATTCTATTAACTATGAATATAATATCCTAATCAAATCGTCCAAACTAATACAACAACCAAATTAACCTAACTAAAGTTTAATCGGTTTGGTTCATTGGTTAACCAAATTAACCAATATAACATCACATTTTCATTAAATGAGAAAAATTTCCTGTTAATCCATCAATTCGTAATTTATATAATAAATAAAACGTAACAATCATCACATAATTATAGATAATTATTAACATAAACACATGCAAACTAACACAATTGTCTTATATATTCAATAGACGTATTCACCTAAAAAAAAATGTATGTCAACGAGTTAATGAAAGTGACAAGTGTATTTACTGCAAGTCAGAGAATAACACTTGCACTATCATATGTTTATATGTAGATGACATGTTGATATTTGGTACAAATATTCACGTGGTCAATGAAGCGAAAGCCATGTTAAAAGAGAGCTTTGAGGTGAAAGATCTGGGAGAAGCAAAGTTTATGCTTGGAATCCAGATAACTAGAACAACAAATGGTTATTCTCTAGATCAATCTAGCTACATAGAGAAGATCTTGAAGAAGTATAACTATTTCGACTGTAAACCTGCGTGTACTCCGTATGATGCTAGTGTAAAGCTATTTAAGAACACTAGAGACAGTGTAAGACAAACAGAATATGCTAGCATCATTGGCAGTCTCCGTTATGCTGCGGATTACACTCGACCAGACATTGCATATGTCGTGGGATTGCTTGGCAGGTTTAACAGCTGTCCTAGTAGAGAGCATTGGAATGCTATAGAGAGGGTCATGAGATACCTCAAGAGAACAGCAAACCTTGGTATACACTATCAAAGGTTTCCCGCTGTACTAGAAGGGTATAGTGATGCGGATTGGAATACCCTATCAGATGACTCCAAGGCAACCAGCGGATATGTTTTTAAGTTTGTGTGAATTGACATAGTCTCTTAGCAATTATCATAGGTTGAAAAAGACATTAATTTCAAGCTTTCGTCCAATATAATGTATGACTTTTATCTAATTTAGACGTGTATATATACATATATATACATATATATATATATATATATATATATGTGTGTGTGTGGGTGATTCTATCGTACCTTGGGTAAAATCAAGGGTACAACATACCTTGAGTAAAAAAATGATATCTAGACCTCGAATTGAGCATAGTTTGGCGTCTGATATTATTCCCAAACCCTTAAGGATTAAAATCTAGGTCTTAGTTTTATAAATCTCATACACTAAGATCAATTTAATTAGAAACAAAAATCAACGGCTATGATTTGTCAAAATATATGCAACAAATTACAGGCACAATCTTAGGGATTAGGCTCTTTGATTTAGAAATCTAAGACCTAGGTTTCAATCATCAAGGGTTAGAGTACAGTATCATGTCCAAAAATCCGGTTAATTCGAGGTCTAGATAGCATTTTTTACTCATGGCATGTCGTACCCTAGATTTTACCCAAGGTACGATAGAAGCCACCATATATATATATATGGTGACTACTTCAGTGCACCCACTTTTTTTAGTGCACTGAACGCACTCATTTTTTAGTTTAATCCTCACCGTTCAATATATCTAGCGGTTCAGAATAATTGATAATTTTCTAATTAATTATTAACCAATAAACTATTTTATATTTATTAAGCTAATTTCAATTTATTAATAATTGCAATTAAATCCCTCACGTTAACCCTCCTGTCCGCGTTCCTTTTCCACTCTTCTACTAACCCCTCTCCTTCCTCTCACCAACAGAGACATTTATTTCCCTTCCCAACCTTCGTGAAGCTTCCCGATTAGCGTTCCTCCCTCAAATTAATAACACAACATTTGGTCTCTATTTTGATTTCCTCTTCCCATCTGAAGAATTGTGGGCCGGTGAATGTCAGTGCGCCGCCGACTCCATGATCGGAAACCTCCATCTCGATGTCTCCGATCAATCCAACCCTCTTTACATCCATATCGGCCTTCCGTTGATTGATTGAATTATTCGCGGAATCATCAGATCTGATGATTTGCGGCGGAGCTAGGAGGAGAGAAATATGGAATTGGCAGCATGCAAGAGGAAAGGCGACGAAGACTCTGTTGAATCCGACGGGGACGTTGCTGGAAGGAGTAGCGCCAGGAACAGATCCGGCGATGGGCGAGCTGGCGGGGATGGTGGGGAAAGTCTGGGAAATCGGCGAAAGGGGGTGCCGGTGGAGGGAGTTGGGGATTGGGTGAGTGGGTTCGGAATTCGCGATTTCCGAATGAATTTTGTGGCCGCGAAAGATTTTGCTCGCTTTGGTTTGCTGAAAACCCTGAATTGCATGAGAATGTTCGTAGTTTTGTTGTGTCGACTCTGTTTCTGATAACCAATATGTTTTTACAATATAATCCACTTCAAGGATTTCTAAAACGATCTTTCAGTATATTTCATTGCATTGTACGGTTGCACCGCCATGAGAGTCTTCACATCTGTGCAAATACGGAATTGTGATTTATTGCTATGTTCTTGGAGAGTGATACGCAGGTGCGCAGGGGAGCGAATGTGATCGAGATTGGCGAATCCATGATGGATGACATATTGGTGCCTGTGTTGATTTAGCCGAGAGCGATACTCACAGTAATTTCATTTCCGCCCAGCAAAGCTTGTTTGTAATTTTAATCCATCATAGCCCAGTAAAACAAATGGTAAGCCCAAATCCTAGAAAGAGACGATTTCATGGACCAAATCAAGAACGAAAAGTTATTTTCTCTGATTCCATGTTGAGCATGCCGGAATCGCCTGAGACGGTTTAGTGGCGGAGGATGACGATGTCGGGCACTGCAAACTATTCGTCGCCTGCCACTGGGATAGTATTGACGGTGGAAGCGGGGAAAAGAAACGGCGAAGAGAAAGGGTTAATGTTAGGGGTTTAATTGCAATTATCAATAACTATAAATTCGTTTAATAAATATAAAATAGTTTATTAGTTAATAATTAATTAGAAAATTATCAATTATTCTGAACCGCTAATATATTGAACGGTGAGGATTAAATCAAAAAGTGGGTGCGTTCAGTGCACCCAAAAAAGTGAGTGCACCGAAGACGCCACCATATATATATATATATATATATATATATATATATATATATATATATATATATATATATATATATATATGGGTTAGACTGGCGTACGTCAGACGTATACTATACGTCAGGTACTATTAGTGAGATATCTCTATCTAGACCATAAATTAAATCGAGTTTGGGGTATGATACTATACCCTAACCTCTAATGGATAAACCCCAGACACCGGTTTTCTAAACCCTAACCCGAAGTTTGATTTAATGAAAAACAAAAATTGACCGTTGAGATCGGTCGGAGCTCATCTAACTACATCTAACGGCTAAATCACCTGACGTATACTATACGCCTGACGTACACCAGTCTTCACCATATATATATATATATATATGGGGAGTTCTACAGTACCCCGGGTGAAATCCGGGGTACCGCATACCTTAAGTAAGAAAACACTATCTAGAATTTGAATTGACTGATCTTTCGAACATTATACTATACTCTAACCCATAAAGATCAAAATCTAGATCTTAATTCTCTAAATCTTATACCCCAAGATCAATTTAATTAGAAACAATAATCGACGGTTATGATTCGTCCAAATATAGGCAAAAAAAAAGTAATGCAGCATCTTAGGGTTTATAGGTAATGATTAAGATAATTAGGACCCAGGGTTCACTCATTAAGGGTTAGGGTATAGTATCATGCCCAAAAATCCTGCTAATTCGAGGTCTAGATAGCGTTTTCATACTCAAGGTATGCGGTACCCCGGATTTCACCCGGGGTACCGTAGAAGGCACCATATATATATATATATATATATATGGCAAAGGCTAGCGTACACCCGACGTACGCTGTACGTCTGTGTTCACACTAGAAAATTAATATTAAATAATTTTAATTTAATTATGAATATTTAATTAATGTATAATAATTAGAATTACAATCACGTCCATTAAATAATTTTTGTGTAAGTTTTAGTCCCCAATCAATTTTTACCGTCCATTATGTTCAAATCTATAACTTTTTCATATATAAACTCTAGTTCTTGATTTTTCCAAATCACTATTCCAAAGTCCTAAAGTTTGTGTTTAGAATTGGAAATTCCATCAACTCATTCCAGGTGTCTTCTTCTCTGCTTTCTCCGTCAATGGGTAGGAGCGGTCAGCAGTCCCCGCCACCGTACAAATCATTCCGACTCCTCAAGACCGCGAGACCAGTGGCGGATCCAGGGCTGGGCCAACCCAGGCCCCGGCCCAGCCCTCCTCCGGATCCAGAGTTAGTTTAGTGCTTGTAAAATTTTTCGATTTAGGTATTTGGCCCAATGCTATTTAAAATTCTGTCTAGTTTTATTTGATAATAGGATTTTGTGTAACTAGGAAAATGGTTCAGATGAACATATCCAAACCATTACTCTAAATTTATACTAAATTTTCTATAGCCCCAATGCTTTTATTTGAAAAATGACATGAAAACCTAAAAGTGTAAAGTTTCATTAAAATAAAATAAAAAACTCTAAACTAAAGAACACGCTTCCTTGCAAAATTCAAAAAAATTTCCAATCCCCCAAAACAAAACAAGAAGAGCAGACCCAAAATGGATTTCTCTGCCAGCCCGTCGAGCTGGTTTTCTTTCCATTCTTTTGATTAAGAAAATATTTACAAACTTGCTGAGTCATCATTTAGATTACCTCAATTGAGTGGGGCACTAGATTCTAACCGTTCTTTCTGGTGTTTTGATGAAGAAAATATTTACAAACTTGCTCAAGAGTTTAGCCTCGAGACTTTGAAGGCTATGAGATGCATTCTTTAGAGATGGACACATAATACAAATTGATTTGTCGGTTGATTTGTCTACTGTTGACCTAGCCGTTTCAACAACTACCATGAAGAGAATATTTTCAGCAATGGAACATGAACATTGATTTGTGCAACAAAATGAGCGATGAATTTCTCGTTGATTACTTAGCTATTTTCTTTGAAAAAGAGTATATTATTAGTATGGATGGAGATTATATTATTGATGAATTTGCTAAATTAAAAGACCTTCTTGTATAATTGGCGTTGTAATGAAAACTATATTATTATATATTTTTTGTTTATGGTATCTAATATTCTATTCAAATACGGCCCAGTGTTCTCTTATGTCCTGGATCCGCCGCTGCGCGAGACACCACGAACATGTCGTCTCCTGCGTGAAATTCTGCAACAACGGTGATCTCCTCGATTTCGCCTCGAGAAACCCTAATCCTCTGGTCCACCTCCAACGTCTCCCTCCAAACGCGCCTCGTCAACCAATAAAACTTGCGGTGAAGCAATACTGTGTGAATGGGAGGCGAGGCTAGCTTCTATTTCTGTCTCTCTCTAATTGTGGTGGCGGACGGAGGTGGGCTTTGCGGCAGTGACGGATGGGTACGATACAGGGATGCTGATTGGGGGTGAGTACCTGTTAGAGGGGATGATTATTTGGAGCTCCACCATTGGTAAGTCCAATCTAGTTTCCAGATTCAGGATGAAGGGCTTCCTGGTCGAGTTCAATCCCAACATTGGAGTGAAGTTTGCTTATAGGGATGTCCGGTGAAATAAGTTTCATTTATGTTCATTACTCTACTTTTGGTGGTTCGATTTCGTAATATTAGGTAGGGGCCTCTACTTTTTATTTCCAATTACTGTGTTGGTTGATTTTATAATTCCGTTTTTTATTTATGTTATTATGGACAACTCTGTTAGTTGTTCCGAGAAACAGAGCATGGAAACTCGCCAAGCTGTGTGCAAATCTCTGGCATTTATGTATGAGATTTTTGGCTCTTACTGCGAGCATCTTGGAAAGGGAATTCCTGTGTAATCGTGGCGCAGCTGTGAACTCTGTTGCTGAAGAGGTGGGCGGCGTGGATTTGGGTCTTGTCAGAAGGAGTGAAAATGAGGAGTTGCTTGGAATTGAAGTTGAACTATCTCAGGTTTTGGACTATTGAGTCTCGAATGAACGGTAACAGAGAAAATTGCTCGATCTCGACACTGCAAGGTTCTTGAACCTAAAATTGCTCTTCTGTTCTCCAGAGACAACTGCTTCCTTGAATTTAGCTCTCTTGAGAGGGGAGATGAAAATTTGCGCTCCAAAGACGATGATGCTGCATTGGTTGGATATTTGGAATTAGGGAGATAAGATTGAGAATGGAGGGAAGAAAGTTGGGAGATCAAATTCTGGTCAGGAAGGGACAAAAGGAATAACGATTCCAAACCCAAGTTTCAGGTGACTACCTACTTTCAGTTTTCATACAAGAACACGAAAAAGTGAAGCAAAACTGGTAATGTTGTTTTAGGATAATTAATCAATGGAAGTTTGATTTGAAGAAATTAAAGCAAATCAGACGAAACGTTAAAGTAACACTCACCACACCGGCTCTTTTAATTTAAACAAACAATTTAGGTGGTATTAATCATTGTTGGGAGATAGAAGGTACTGGAATTGTTATAATGAATTTTTAAATGATTGATTAAGCATAACGAATGGTAAACTATTTTTTGGGATCACAACATAGAGAAAAATAAATTAATAGATGTGATTGTAATTTATATTTTTATTAATAATTACTTTAATTATAATTATTAATTAATTTTCTGGTGTGAACGCAGGCGTACTGCGTACGTCAGGTGTACTCTAGCCTGAACCATATATATATATTATGGTCTGCATTTACAAATACAAATATACAACATAAGAACAATATTGAGCTTTATTTTTCACGAGTCTAAAAGGAGGAACATTTGGCTGTTGAGTTGTTATGCAAACTATTATGTTTATATAATATATTAGATATATAGTTAATTAATTAATTGGTTAACTTGGTTTCATTGTTTAGAAGTGTCTGAAACCAAACCAGCGAAAACAAACAAGCTAACAGATTTAACCAAACCAAAACAAATAAATTATCCAGATTAATCAAATCAAATTATCCAAATACTACCTATTAAAACGGTTACCACTTTATTTGACTAAAAGAAAGACATTTTTTCCCCACCATTTAAGGTAAAGACTAGAAAGTATTGAGTTTGATAAGGCCCAAAACAGAATACACGTGTCCCGCATATATTATTGTTGGGCCGTTGCGTTGCCTTACTTGGAGAGATATTCATCATTTGGATCTAGCTGGGCCGAGAAAATTTGGGCTAATTGAATTAGTAGGTGCTAGAATTACTTATGTTCATATATTTCGTTATAAAATCCAAATATAAGGTAAATAGTAGAGTTTCATGAGTTTATATTATAATATTATTACTAATTTATTTAAGTTGGATTGAGATTTTAATTCGTAGATTTTGAGTGTATTTATATCCATATACAAATTTTAGTTTGATATCTAAACATAATAGATTTTAATATTTAGTATCTAACACAAGTATTTTCATATAAGTTCTAAAAATATCAATTTAATGTACATTTAGTACCTACATATTTTTGTATAGCATTTTGATGTCTAAATGTTTTAAATTTTACAAATAGGTCAAATTTGAATATTTAATTAAAACAACCTCAAGTAAGTAAGCATCCATACACAATCTATACGCATTTAGAATACGAAAGCAATACTCATAACCTACCCAATTCATTTAAAACTCCAAAATATACTTCACCGTTCATACCCTACCCCATAATCAATGAGACTACTTGACTTTGAGTAAAATTCCCTGTGGATAGATGATTTTTTTTATAATGGTGATGATATATTAAGAGAGAGAACAAAAAAAAAGTCAAAGGCAAAGGTTCAGATTGAACCAACCCAACAAAGTCCCAGACAAGAAACCGAGCCAAAAACAAAGAAACAGAGGAAAAAGAAAAGAAAAGGAAAAGGAAAGCCAACTAGGTGGAACCGGCCACCCCTGATGGTGCAACTGAAAGTAGCGAACAACAACAATCAACAAAGGAGACACGGCAACAAAGCTGATTCTACGAGAGAAACAGAACCAGGAAAGCCAACAAAAAAGCAGCATCGAGGAATGAAAACACTAGTCAGCAGAAACCAAAAGAGAAAAGCACAGTCTTGGGAGGCATTAGATTCTTGAGAGACAGTCTGCAACCCAGCTCATGGCTTGGGCTTTATCGACTTTGTTATGAGCAGTAATCCGAGAAGTTGCCATCACCAAAATTTTGCGAGCGACAGTACTAGAGGAAGTTAGAACATCTTGGAAGGTCCTCATGTTGCGTTCAAGCCAGAGTTGTAAATAGGCAGCATGAAGGACAACAAACTTGAGCCAAGCTTCAATACAATCCGGAGTTACAGTAGGCCATCTGCGGATAATTGACACGATATCACATCACCTGTAGGATCAAAAATAGCAGGACACCCTCTGTGGATAGTCATCCAGACATCTCTAGCAAAAGCACATTCAGAGAAAAGGTGATTAGCTGATTCTTCAAAGCTGCAACACAAGATACAATGGTTCGCAAGTGACCAGCCCCTCTTCTTTAGATTGTCGAGAGTAAGGATTCTGTTGTGAGACAGAGTCCATAGGAAGAAGCAAATCTTGGATGGAACAATTGTATTCCAAATAGTAGCGGCAGGATAATCTGGAACTCTCGGGAAATTATTCTTCACAAAATTTCTGTACATAGAGCTAACTGAAAAAGGTGAATTTGGTTTAGGAGTCCAAATAATTATGCTTGGACTAAAAGCGGAGAAACTAAAATCAAAGGAGTTTAATAAGGTAAGCAAACTCTCTCTCTCTCCCTGCACCCCCTCTCATATTAAAAATAAAATGAGATCCCATCTTACCACCTCACCATGTGAAGAAACAATATCGCAGATCCTAGCTTCCGATTTGGCAACTGCAGCAACGACTCGGTGAAAGGCAGTAGCAAGAACAGTTCCTGGGATCCAATAATCATGCCAGAAGGAGACTTGAGATCCAATAGATAATTACCATCCCTATATGGTCATGCATCACACCGATTTCCTTGAGGATGGCGGGTACATGTAAACTCCAAACTCGCTAGTATTCAAATTCTAAGAATGCTACACAAAAACAAAACAAAAAAATAAAATTACATGGGTACTTTGCCTAGTTATCTCATAATTACAGAGGCAATAACTTCACTTGGTAGGTCATAGGTAGGTTCTCCAAGAAGGTGTCAGCTAATTTTGAGTTTGACAATGGATTCCCTAATATACAACTGCCTTAATCTGACCTGAAAATCTTGGTTTACTTGAAAACTAGGCTTGTGATGCATGGGATAGCAATCCAAGTAGCAGTGGGTCGAATTGGTTGGGGCCATACGGTGGCGTATAAATTTCGGCCGAGTATCTTTTACTTGTTCACATTCGAAACCTAATCAAGATTCTTCATCCAGTTGACCTTGACCAGCTTCCTTTATGATTTGACTGAAGATCATCCATCATCGCAAATAATCCTACAACAACAAGTTGTTTAATTGGTGGGGTTTACTTCAGAAAGGACATGATTAACTAAGATACGAGTTCTTATAACTAATTAGACAACAGTTTTTGTAAAGAGTTGGTTGGTTGGTTAGTACTGCTGCATTAACAAACACATCATGTGGCTCACATGTTGACATGCAGCAGACAGCAACTCCTTTCCACATCTAAGTGCTTCCTTCTCAACAGGTAACATCCATCATATAATTATTCGCCCAAACAATATAGATAGATAGCTCTACTGAAATAATAATTGATTAATAAGAATGAGGTCTCCTATGTATATATGAAACCATAATTGGAGGGACAAACTATATATATGCAATAATTAAATTATGTTGTTTTAGATTTTCTTTGCCCCTTGCCTCCTGCTTCAAGTGTTTGTCTGTTAGATGTTGGAGGAAGGGACGCAAAGGAATAGCATGAAACTCCAACGGTATACTTTCGAAATCCTTGTAATGATTAATGGTCATGGTGCTGGTGGGGGCAATAATATAATAATGTTCATGGCGGTGAGGTTCTTCTTATGATCATTATTGCTTGAGGAAAGGAACGGCAATGGGCAAATATGTATTCTGATATGGAATTTGGGTATGTAAATTTTTTTTTTTTTTTGGTCTAGCTGTTTGGTTTACATGGAATTTAAGCCAGTCAAGAGGATTCAACTCTTTTCGGCCAACAAATGAGCGACTGAATGCATATGAGTGGTGTTGTATTATACATTTCGTATGTACTAGCTTTTACTCAACTTGTAAGTTTGATGAATTTTGTTTTGTTGTTTTATTTTTTTTTATGTTTATCAATTGGTTTATATTTTTAGATTTTAGATGAAAACGACAATTTTTTTTAGTCGGTCCCTCTTTAGATTTGATTCTCGATGGGTCGACAATCCCGAAGTCAAGGCCATTGTAACTTATATTTGGCAAATGGAAATCCAGGGAACACCAATGTACCAACTCTGGGAGAAACTAAAACAGCTTCGCCATCCAGGGAACACCAATGTACCTCCAGGCATAAATTGATCAAGTTTAGGCAATTCATCCTATTGATTGGGATGAGGTAAGAAGAAATTTATATGACTCAGCCAGAAGGATTCAGGTTCCAGGAAAATAAGACTATGTTTGTAAGCTGAAGAAGTCCTTGTATGGACTTAAGCAATCTCCGAGGCAGTGGTACGAGAGATTTGACATTTACATGCTTGAGCTGGGCTACAACAGAAGTCCATATGATTGTTGTGTATATCACAGAAAGGCAAAGGATGGTTCGATGATATATCTAGTTCTGTAAGTGGATGATATGCTCATAGATGCAAGCTCGAAGTCTGATATCCAGAAGTTAAAGGGGCTTCTCAGTGTTGAGTTTGAGATGAAGGATTTGGGAGTTGCTCAGAAGATCATGGGTATGGAGATTTACAGGGACAAGTCGAAGAAGAAGCTTTTCTTGTCACAGAAGAGCTACATCCAGAAGATAGTGTCGAGGTTTGGCATGTCTTCAGCAAAACCCTTAAATACTCCTAGTGCTTCAAATGTTCATCTATCCTCAGCTTATGCACCACAGCCAGAGGCTGAGAAGGAGTACATGTCGAGAGTCCCATATGATAGTGCAGTAGGTAGCTTGATGTACTCTATGGTATGCACTAGACCTGACCTTGCACATGTTGTTAGTGTTGTCAGCAGGTTCATGATAAAGCCTGGGAAGGAGCATTGGCAGGCAGTGAAGAGGATCTTGCGGTACCTTAAGGGTACACCTTATGTGGGAATTAGCTTCGGAAGTGATACAGAGTGCTTGCCTGCTTAGTGTCTAGGTATTCTGACTCGGACTATGCTGGAGATGTTATTACGAGGAGAACGATGACCAGTTATGTATTCACTCTTTGGAGTTCTGTAGTGAGCTGGAAGGCAACTCTGCAGTGGGCGGTGACATTGTCTACTACTGAGACAGAGTATATGTCATTGACAAAAGCTGCTAAGGAGGAATATGGTTGAAGGGACTGGTTTGTGATCTGGGTCTACATCATGATCAGGCAGTGGTGTATAGCGATAGTTTGAGTGCAATATGCTTGGCCAAGGATCAAGTCCACCATGAGAGGACTAAGCACATCGACGTGAGGTATCATTTCTTGAGGGCAGAGAAGAGGATTAAGGTGAAGAAGGTTGGCACCGCGGATAATCCTACTGATATGTTCACAAAGCAAGTTCCATATGGCAAGTTCCAACACTGCTTGGACTTGCTGAATGTCTTGAGTGGGTGACTCCGCCCTACAGGGCATTGATGGCGGGGTAGAGAGAGAGAGAAGGAGCAGAGTACATTAGAGATTTCATAGGAAGAGGATTCAAGTCAAGGTGGAGATTTGTTGATGTGACTTGAATCGGACTATGAGCCGCTACGACTGGATTAGTCGGGGGTTAGACCCACATGGAGAAGTATAAATACTTCTCATCTCCTCTGTAATATGTAATCTCCTCGATATCGTGAAACTGGCTCTCTCTCGCAACACACATCGTGTTAGTGAACCACGTAAATCATGTATCGTGTTTTCGATTCTCTCTTTCGTATTCTTGCTTTTTCGATTCCAGCGATTTCCCGATCCGTACCAGCGCGTTTTATAACAACCATAATGGTAGCCTCTAAATGCTAGAGCTCACAAGATGGATGTCGTTTCTAGCTTGTCCGGAGATCTTAGACACATGTTCAAATGACTGGCTAGGGTCTAGGACATGGGGAAAAGGATTTTTGGTGGTGGCACGTATTTCATGAGGTTCCACAACTTTAACCTAGAAGCAAAGTACAAGGCTTCGATCTAGAACCTTCCTCAACAAACAATGACCACTAACAACGGCCAAAAACCACACTTCCCACACTTGCAAAACACAACCAATCACCAACCCATTCACAACTATCTTTCTTTCTACATTTGCTATTCAATTTCAAGCACAAGAGTGTGGTAGGAGAACAACATGTAAGTGTTCCTAAAGCTTGCATGCTAAACAACACTTCTAAGAGCATGTTCAACATTTATTATATTTTTTGTGGCCACTCTCTTTTCTTCTTTGCCCTCTTATTGACCTATTTTTTTCTTCTTCTTTTTGCTTTTTTCTCTCCTTTCTTTGGGGGCTATAGAGAGCTCTATACACATGCCACATTTCTTTAACTTATGGAACCATGCTCACTTTTAAGACCTACCTCTACACTCACTTCACATTCCTAGCAAAACCATAAACAAATCACTCATGTGGAACCTCATTTAAGCTCAAACGGTATGAATGGAGCTTCCAAATACAAGGGTGACTCAATACGGTGTAGACACGAATAAAGTAGGGTCGCTCTATCTAAATCAATCAAGCTCAAGTAGCGTGAGCTACCTAACACGAGAACGACCCTTAGACACACGACCCAAAGGGGTTGACTAAGGGATGATGTGATTGGGTCGGTCAACAGTTGGGTCGTGGACTAAACCTATGCCTCCATCTTCATCGCTAGCAACAACGTGAATGCTACCCATCATGTAAAGGGGGGTCTATCGCACAAGAAAGAAACGAACAACACAAGTATCATGTGGCTACCTAGGTGCTCAATCATTCGTTCTAATTTCCTAAACTTGACGCATAGGAAACTGTGAAAAGCAAGTAATCGATTCAAAACATCTATCGGTTCACAAACACATGAGAAATGAATCTATGAACAAACCTAATACATGTCTCAATCATCATAATAGGTTGCACACAATCACAAGCAAATCATCCATAGACAATGCTAATAACCAAAAGCTTCATAACAAAAAGTGCCACTATCATCATGCAAATGTATAAGTTTCTATGCTTGGATCCCTCAAAATTTTCAAATTTGGGCATACAACCTGGCTCCAAGCATTCAAAATCACACCAAACATTACCACACACAATAGTGGACTCCCCCCCCCCCCCACACTTAAGCTCCACATTGCCCTCAATGGCGTAAAAGAAGGAGGTAGAACGATGTTACCGGATAGTGGTGAATGTTGGTGTTCGAGATCGGAGGGCGGGTGAGATCCGGAAGAGCAAGGACTCTCAATTGGTCGTCCTATTGAAAGCAAAAGAGATTCAAACTGTTGATGGTTGGGTTGCCTCCCACCAAGCGCTTATTTAACATTGTGAGCCAGACGGTTGCTCCTCAAGTTTTGGTCCATCCAAGAACCTCCTTGAAGTTGAGGTTCTCGTCGGCGAGGTGGTGTCTCAAGTCGCGAGCTTTGGACGAATCTATGATTGAGGGCTCATGAACTTGATTTTTCTTGAGGCTTCACCCACGAGACCTCTTCTTCTTTCTTTCTTCACTTTTCTCTTTGCCCCAGACTATATTGTGCAACCTCGATCGACTTCCATCGCATCCACCAAGAGGGATCACCGATGGTTTAGCCTTGGCTTGGCAAAGAGCCGAAATGGGTCCTTCTCCAAAAGTGCATCAAGGTCGGGTGGAAATCGTTGGTAGCTCTTGTAACTCGTGGATGTTTCATCCACCATGACCTCGTCCTCATCTTGGACATCATTTGCTCCTTCTCCTTCATCTTCAACCTCCCCACCTTCTTCTTCCATTCGTTCATCCCCTTGGGAACAATCAAGATATTCCCCTTCTTCAATGCTCACTTCCTCCTCTTCAACCTCTTTTTCGACCTTCCCATTCATGTCATCAAGGACGGTTTGGAGGGTAAGATGCCATGCAAGATCATAGAAAGGATTCTCTTGCTCCTCCACACTCGTGACTCAGTCTTCTAAGTTGCTCTCAGGAAGGGGAAAGTGATGAGAATCGTCAATGCAACCTTCTTGTTCATCCTCACCACGGGAGCTCTTTGGTCTGAGTTCGTTTGAGCCGATCCTTTAACCTCCTATTTCTTCTCCAATGATGAAAGGTGATAGCTTGCACAATCTCATGCCACCTTCTCTTATGGTGTCAAACCGGGAGGAGGGAAGGGTTGGAAATCCATGTCGGAGCTCGTTCTTCCAAAATTCTCATGGCTCGCCTCTTCGACTTCCTCTCTTTCTTCCAATGGTAGGAGGCGATCAAGTTGTGCATATGCTTGCTCAACAAGCCCTCCTAGCCTCTCCGTGAGTCAAAGGAGTTCCTCTGATTCCCGAAGAAAGGTTGAGTCGAGAGGGTTGGCAATTGGGAGGTCCATGCTAGAGCACCCTTTATTGGTGCCCCGGGCAAATCGCTCCACCATGAGCTCTAATTTGCTCTTTGGCTCCAGTTGTGGAGTGGCACATGGTATTGAGGTTTGTCCCATGAAATTCTCCATGGACAAATCCAACTTGGATTTCTCCTCGGGCTGTTGAGGAAAATATTCTTGATATGGGGAATCTTCTTGATACCCCCATTGGTATGCTTGCTCATCTTGGAAGGGGGGTTGGTAGTAGAACCCGGATCCTAGACTTCCCCCATTTTGATCGTCCCATGAAATTCCGGGGTAACAACTCTCAGGTGGTGGTGGATACCCCCACACTTAGGGTGAAATCATAAGGATCCATGATCCGATACCTACAAACACAAAAATACTAAAAAGGAAAACCAAAAACACACGAACCATTCTTCAAGACAAAGAGTGGTAAACAAAACGCACATGAAACACAAACACAAACAAAAAGGCAAGATAGAAAATGCTAGAGTAAGACTAAACGACCTTTTATGGATAACAGACCGTAAGGTCCCCGACAACGGCGCCAAAAACACGACTCGCACGAAACTACACCGCGAATTAATCCCGACTATAGCCCAAGTTTTTAAACACTAGTCGGGTGCAGAATAGGGCAAGTATTTAAATTGTCAACCCGGGCCGGTCCATGTACCCCTACTTCAATCGCTTAAGTTGTTATCTAGCAAAACGGTTTTGGGTTTAAAATTATGAGAACTACAAATGAAAACGAGCAAGTAAAGTAAATCGAGGGGGAATTCTATACGAGAGTACAGTTTTGACTCGTTCCGAATATCACAACAAAATCCCACCTACAACCCAAGTATAAACCTTAGATGGGTGCAATATAGGGCAAGTATGTTTAAATATTAACCCGGGCCAGTCCATGTACCCCCTCCTTCCATTGTTTGAAACATTATTAGTGGATTGGGTTTTTATTGAAAAGTATGAGGTTTAAATTAAAACAAAGCAAAGGTAAATGGTTTGAAACCTCTAGATGAGAAGGATCACTCGGGTGTCGCTTCCCCCTAACTATTACCGTAGCTCATTGACTCGAATGGGACGATATGGGCGAGGCAATCGTCACCACTAGGAAGTGCAACTATGGTCGAAGACCACACTCTCAATTTCCAAACCAAGGGATACATTATAGGCTACTAGAGTAGCCCTCTTGGATAAGGAAATTGGGGGTTGACTTACCTTCTCACTCAAACCAATGGTTGGACGGCTTAATCACGATTAACCTAGTCGTTTAATTCAGGATAGTGGTTTTCACTACATTAACCTAGGTAGGTAGCTTGAAAAGCCCAAGGAATCCCAACTCAATTGAGCCTCTTTGGATAGGGGGGTTGCCCCTCTAACCTAGGTTAGAATGGCCAATTAGATTGCTAAGTACAAACATGCACAATCATCATGAAAAACAACTCAATCATTAAATTAAACAACACCCATAAACAACCATTCAATTCACACAACAACTACATGGAAAATAGTTAGGGTTTCACAACAACCAAGTAAAAAAGCTAACTACTCCATGCAAGAACGAGGAAGAACACAAAAGAAAGAAGTAGAAACCATCATGTTGATTCCTCCACTCTCCTTTGATCTTGTGTTGATCTTCTCTTGACAAGATTCTTCCCAATTCACCACTTGGAGCAAACCCTAGCCTCCTTTCTTCTTTGATTCGTCCTTTCTCTCTCTAAAATCTGAAGAAGAAGAAGGTGCTTTCTCACACTTGGACCCCCCCTCTCTTCCTTTCAGCTCACTTTATATACTGGGATCAGGCTCAGGTCACAACCGTGAACTCACTAGCGTCAGTAACCTCAGAATTTTCCCTAGACGCTTCGCGGTTCACGGTTCATGGCTTCAGTTCACGGCCTTAGGAGACTGTGAACTCCAATGGGAAACCGTGAACATGGCTTAAATCACTCCCTTGGCCGGTCGTTGCTCTTTTCTTCCAACTTTCGACTCCCGGGCTGGTTTCACCTGTTAGATCCTGAAACACACTAAAACACACAAAACCTAGCATAAAACCACCCTTTTAGGAGCATAAATGCAACAAACGCCCAAGGTAAACAAGGATAAACTGTGTACAATTAGGCCCGAACCACTCCCTCATACTTAGACGTTTGGTTGTCCCCAAGCAAACCATTTCACACAAGGTAATATCTCAACCTATCCAAATGCGGAAAACATACCTACGTTTAGGAGGCATTGAATGGCCAAGGAAACCCAGCTCAAATTGAGCCTCTTTGGATGAAGGAGGTTTCCTCTCTAAACTAGCCTAGGAGGCATGAAATGCCCAAGAACACCCATCTCCAATGGAGCCTCTTAACCTAAGGAGGTCTCCTCTCTGAGCTAGGTTAGAATGACAATTAGATTGATAGACTTTGACACAACATAATCATTCATGAATAATACCTCCAAATTCACAATAAAACACAATCACACACACAAATCATTCAATTCATACAAGCATTCCCATAATTGTAGCTAGGGTTTACAACACCCAAGTGAATAGGTAGGCTAATCCATAGCTAGGCAAAGGAAAACAACAAAAAAGAGAGAAAGAACCATGGAGAGGTGGAAATCTTCCTCCCTTGTTGCTTGAATCTCCCTTGAGAAGAAGAAATCTTCAATCCCCTAGCTTGAATTGAGCCCAATCTCCTTCTTCCTCCTTTGAGTGTCACTTTCTCCTCTAAAATGGGAAGGGGAAACCCAAATCTCTCACTAAAAACCCTCTTTATTCTGAAAACTAAAACCCTACCTAAAGCTCTGTCTTCTTCTTCTTTTAAGATCTGCATTTATACTGAGATCGCGCCCAGTTCACGACCTTCCAGTTCACGGCCGTGAAAACCTAAACGCGTCTGTGAACTCACTGTCGTGGGCCAAAACGCACCGCTTCACTCTCGGAGTTCAAGGTTTGTGCTTACATTTCATGGTCTTAGCGACCATGAACTGCCTTGTCGTCAGTAACCTCCTGAACACCCTGGATGCTTCTCTGTTCACGGTTTGTGGTTCCAGTTCACGGTCCTGGCGACCATGAACTCGCAACTGTGACCGTGAACTGCGGCTAGTTCCGGGATGCCTGCACTTCACTGTCACGTGGCAATTGTCACAGTCGTGACTTTGGACTTTTCTTTGGTTTTTGCGCTTTATAACTTCCAATCGTCCCGAAAATTTTCCTCAACCCTTCAACACGTGCTAGGACCTGAAATGTATCAAAACAAGCAAAACCTAGCATGAAATATGTCGAGGGATGATGAAATGAAAAACCAAACTATCAAGAAATGAGCGGTAAAATGTGTAGAATTGGACAAGAATCAAACTTACTCCAACACTACTCCTTCTCTTTCATTCATAGCAAGAACCACACAAAATCCTCCTATGTAGAACCTCAATGGAACTCAAAGGCGAGAGCTCTGGGACACAAGGATGACTCACGTATAGAGACGAAGAAAGGATGGGAGGTCATTCTACCAAACACCATTAAGCTCACAAGCGAAAAGCTCCTAACATGAGAATGACCCCCAAAGTCACAAGTCTCAAAGGGGTTGACTAGTGGATAAAACATTTCGGGAAAAAACAACATTTGGGTGTGGACTAATCCTATGCCTCCATCATACTCACTAGTGACAACTGTGATGTTACTCACCATGGTAATAGGGATGTAAGCACACAAGAAGAAAACGATCGGCTCAAAACTCACATGGCTACCTAGTCACCCAATCATCTATTCCAATTCACAAAACACAATGGGGTTAATTGCATGGTTGGTCACTGAGATTACAAAAAACGTTCATGTTTGGTCACTAGAAATATTTAAATCCAATCTTGGTCACTCAAATTAGTTAAATGGTTCAAATTTGGTCACTCTCCGTCCAACTCCGTTAAATTTGTATGATGTGGCAGTCAACCCTGAAAGTTGATCGTTAACTCGTTGACGTGGCAATTAAAAAATAATAAAAAAATAAATTTTAATCTTCTACCATTTCCAACTCATTTTCACAATAAAGTAAAATAAATAAAACAAAAAAATTATTATAGTTACAAATTGAAAGGGTAGCTTCCTCCTCCGTTGTCACATCCCTTCCCCACAACCAAACCAGCTCCCAATTCCCATCCCTAGCTTCGCCCGCTGCCGCCATCCCCTCCGCTCCCCGGCCATAATCACCTGCACCCTATTAATTCCTTCACTTTAGAGAATTCCATCTATGAATTATATGCCCTCGTGAGACACGCGCACTTACTACTATATATATGTACGCAATTAATCTTCATAGTTCATAATCTACATTTGCCCATCAACCTCCAAAACCATGGCCTGGACATACATCGACACCCCAGAAAAAACAAGAAAAAACATATCTTACCTTACCTATGTCTACAACTCATCGTCACCATCATTATCTAACAACGCCGTGCCGGCTAGCGACGGCTCCGGCCGCCATCCTCCGCCACCTTCCCCACCATCAAAGCCTCCCCATGAACTCACTACAAATAATATTGTACCCTCATCGTCAACGAAATACGACTCCTTCATCACTTTTCGGGATAGGACGTTCGCGACTACTTCCTCGGCCACCTCTTCCGCCATCTCAACGAGGTTAAGTAGTTGGAGACGTTCAAAGATGACGGGAAGCTCAAAGGAGGAGATGAGATCTCGCTTGTGCTGTCGCGAGCAATCGAAGGGTCAGCGCAGTAGCCGGAGAGCGGGCGAGGACGGCGGCAGGGAGCGGAGCTAGGATGAGGAATTGGGAGCTGATTTGGTTGCGAGGAAGGGATGTGGTGGCGGAGGAGGAAGCTACTCTTTTAATTTGTGACTATAATAATTTTTTATTTTATTTATTTTTCTTTATTGTGAAAATGAGTTGGAAATGGTAGAAGATTAAAATTTATTATTTTTATTATTTTTTAATTGCCACGTCACTGAGTTAACGGTCAACTTTGAGGGTTGACTGCCACATCACACAAATTTAACGGAGTTGGATGGAGAGTGACCAAACTTGAATCATTTAACTAATTTGAGTGACCAAGATTGGATTTAAATATTTCCAGTGACCAAACATGAACGTTTTTTGTAATCTCAGTGACCAACCATACAATTAACCCAAACACAATGCATGGCAATTGTAATCAACAAGTAATCGAGTCAAGACATGCATTCATTTTTACACACATGAGAACTAAAACTTTGCACTATCCTAATGCACCTCTCAATAATCATCATAGGACACACTCGATCACATGCAACAATTCAAGGTCAATGCCAATAAACACGTGATTCTCCCACAAACCGACCCCCCCCCCACACTTAAGTTCGACATTGCCCTCAATGGCATAAGATAGGGGTAGAACGATGTTACCGCATGAGTTGGTGAATGAAAGTTGGAATTTTTCCAGGGTAGGAGATTTGAGCTTGAATGAGAAGAAAAAAACACACACACACAAACACAACAAATACTCGCTCGAGGCGAGGTTATTACACATAACAGTACGATAGTAGTAGTAGTTGTTCACACACACTAAATAAAAGAAAGAAAAATAAAATAAAAGAGTTCAGAGCTCCAAGTGGAGAAGTGGGGCGAAAAAAATTGGCTATGCCACATATCTCACTCGTCGGCTACCTCTCACTGGTCGAATGTCCTTCCCCATCATCTGAAAGGATGCCTTTGCGACGGGCAATCCACTCCAGCAAGTCGGTGGTTCGGTCAAGTCGGGTAGTGACTCCCACAACGCGGGTCTCGAAGCGATCCATCCTCTCCACGAGGTTATCCCCGAAGGTGGAAGGTCCAGATCCGTATGCTGCTGCTGATGGTGGTGGTGGTGCAGGGCGCAGAAGCGTGGGGCATCGGCGGCGGCCGGGAGCTCTAGCAGGTGGCTGCTCTAGAGAAGGGACCTCTGGATCCGGCTCCATTGGAGCCGGGTAAACTGCCGGCCTCATAGCTGCTGAGGGTCAAAGTCTGTCGAGGTACTCGATCCCTCGCTGTCCTTGAAGAACCAACTTCATGTTGTAGAGAGTCTCCGGTGGGAAGGGCTCGGTCCGCCCAATTATGGAGCACCTCCTCACGTCCTGAAGCGGATTATAGCACTTCGATGTTGATTCCCTGCCATCTCAACTTCAACTTCTACTTCAATTCCTCCAAACCAGGGACCAACTTGTTGTCCCCTCTTTTCAATTCTCCTTCTTGCTTCGGCAAACTCCCTCTCTCCGGCTAAAAGTCGGAGAGTCCGGTTGTGTTCTCGTCTAGTGGTGTTAAAGGCGTCGGATTGCTCCAAGTCATACACCTCCCTGCGCACACTTAAAAGAACACAAACACGTCTAGCACTAGCAAAATTCACACTTAGCAAAACTGAAAATAAAAGCTAGATTAACACCAAATAATATTTTCAAGATAACGGACCGAACAACCCCGGAAACGGTGCCAAAAACTTGACTCGCTCCGAATATCACAATAAAATCCCACCTAAGGCCCAAGTATAAACCTTAAATGGGTGCAATATAGGGCAAGTATGTTAAAATATCAACTCGGGCTGACCCATGTACCCCTACTTCAATTGTTTGAAACATTATCTAGCAGAATGTTGTTTGTGAAAAAATGAAAATCTCTACAATCTACTATTTAAAATCAAGACTTGAAAAGTTAAAGGGTGGAAAACTCTTGGTGAGAAGCTTCACTCGGGAGTTGCTTTCCCCCAACTAATTACCGTGAGCCGTGGGATCGAATGAATCAGTGTGTGACAAGGCAATTATGACCAGTAGGAGGTGCAACAATGATTAGAAACCATCCTCTCAATTGCTAGGCCAAGGAAAGCATTACAAGCAACAATTGTAGCCCTCTTGGCTCAAGCAATTGAGGGTTGACTTACCTTCTCCCTCAAGCCAAGGTTTGGACGACATAATCACAATTAACCTAGGTGCCTAATTCAAGTTTAGAGGTTTGTCCTACAGTAACCTAGTTAGGAGGCTTGGAATACCTAAGAAAACCCAGCTCAATTTGAGCATCTTATGATAAGGGGGCTTCTCTCTAAGCTAGGTTGAAGAGCACAATAGATTGCCAAGCACACACAATGCACAATCACCATGAAAAATACCTCAATTCTTAAATTAAACACCACCATCACACAATCATTCAATCCACACAATAAATTACATGGTAAAAGTTAGGGTTCTACAACACCCAAGTGAAAAGGGAAACTATTCCATGCTAGACAAAGGAAGAAGAAAGAAACCATACTTTTGATACCTCAATGTCTCCTTGTGCTTGTAGAGATCCTCTTTTGAAGAGGAACTTCCAAAATCTTCACTTGGAGCAAACCCTAGCCTCTTATCCCTATTGGTTCGTAACTTTCTCTCTCTAGGGTTTCAAGAAGAAGAAGGTTTCTCTCTTTGGGCTCTCCCCTCTTCTTCCTTTCAGCTCTCAATTTATACACCGATCGCGCCCAATTCACAGCCGTAAACATCAGGCCAGGACCGTGAACACATATCAAAATGTGCCGCTTCACTTATGGAGTTCACGATCTTACGACCGTGAATTGCCTTGGCGGTAGAGGGACTACTCCATGCTAGCTGATTCGGGTCTAAATGTACACTTATTATCTCCGTTTGTATTTGGCATTTGTGGCATTTGAGCTCCTAAAAGGGTAGTTTTACGCTAGGTGTGTTTCAGAGTCTAACAGGTGAAACCAATCCCGGAGTCGAAAGTTGGAAGAAAAGGCACGAAGACTGGGTAAAAAAGAGGATCCAATCGCAGTTCACGACCAGAGCTTGGAGTTCACGGTCGCCAGGGCCGTGAACTGGAACCACAAACCGTGAATTGCAGAGCGTCCAGAGGATTTTCAGAGGTTACTGGTTGATGGAAACGTTTGCATGTTCACAGTCTTATAAGAGCGTGAACAGGGCAATCCGTCCATGAACACCAATGAAAACAGGGCACTTCCAAACAAAATTATTCGACCTACTCCACCGTGCCTACTACTATTCACGACCCAACTCAAAACACTCGATCACAAAAACCTGGCACAAGGATAGCACTGGACCCCTTGAACTCTTCACTCAACACAAAAACAAAAATAAGAAAAAGAAAACAAACCTACGTTGGGTTGCTTCCCAACAGGCGCTAAGTTAACGTCACTAGCTTGATGTTGCGGATTTATCACACCTTTCAACGTAATACCGCCAAAAGTGCATCTTCCATGTTCTCGGGGAGAGGCATGTCACCTCCCAACTTACTCTCCATGGGGTGGCCTTCCTGGCCAATGACTTCCGCTTTACCCTTTTCCTTCCACCAGGCATTAGCGTAACTTATCCTTTCTCTCCAAGCTCTTTTCCTTCCTTCTTTGGGTGAGATGCCGTCTTTTCTTTCCTTCTTCACCTCATCAAAGTACCAACAGTAATAGTGGGGTTCGCCTTGCTAGGCTCTCCTCCACTTGCATTCACATCACCTGGTTCCACTTCCTTCACTTCCTCACTCCTAGGCTTAGGATCAACTCCAAGAGTAATTCTCACCTCACCATCCCTCGGTATCAAAGTTCCCTCATTTACATCAATTAATGCCTTGATGGTGGCAAGGAAAGGGCGTCCTAGTATGAGTAGCATCTCAGAATCCTCACTTATATCCAAGATCACAAAATCAGTCGGATAACAGAATTTTCCCACTCGTACTAGCAAGTCCTCCACTATGCCCCTAGGACTAATGACAGAGCAATCAGCCAAGATGACATTAAGCCTCATAGTCTTTAGTTAACCTATGTCTAGCCTCTTAAAAAGCTTAAATGGCATCACATTTATGCTGGCCCCTAAGTTTGCCAAGGAGTTTTCTATGTGATGAGAACCGATGCAAAGAGGTATAGTGAAACTACCTAGAACGGGTTGCTTCTTGGCCAACCTCTTGAGGATGAAGGCTGAGCACTCCTCCCCTAAGGTGACATTGGCGAGGTCTTCGAATTTCGACTTCTTGGAGAGAAACCCCTGGAGGTATCTCGAGTACCTGGGCATGTGGGCCATTGCTTCAAGGAAGGGAATGTTGAGGTAGAGCTTTCGGAGCATCTCCATGAAACCTCCATATTCCGCTTCCAATCTTTCCTTGTGCACCCTAGTGGGAAAAGGTAGGGGTGGATTGTACTCAGCCACAAGTG
Source organism: Linum tenue (assembly GCA_946122785.1). Taxonomy (NCBI): domain Eukaryota; kingdom Viridiplantae; phylum Streptophyta; class Magnoliopsida; order Malpighiales; family Linaceae; genus Linum; species Linum tenue. The sequence goes on along the minus strand of CAMGYJ010000008.1, from coordinate 53,703,566 downwards.
GTGGCGTCGGCGATGCCTTCCTCTCCACTCTCTGGACGCTCCATGGTTCACGGATTGTGGGTCTATTTCAAGGTCTTAGAGACCGTGAATTCCAATGGCACAACGTGAACTGTGGCTGTCTCCTCTCTTTGCCTGGTCTTTGCTCCTTTTCTTACAACTTTCGACTCCCGGGTTGGTTTCACCTATTAGGATCTGAAACGCATTGAAACACAAGAAAACTCGCGTTAACCACCCTTTTTGGAGTTCAATTGCAACAAACGTCAAAGAGAAACGGGGATAAAAAGTGTACAATTAGGCCCGAAATCAGTTAGAATGGAAAATAGGTTGATAGGAATCCACACACAAATCATATTAAAACATATCCACAAACAAATCATTCAACCCATACAAACATTCACATAATTGTAGCTAGGGTTTACAAACGCCCAAGTGAAATAAGGGTGCTTCTACTTGTGTCAAACCCATCGACTTGCCTGAGTTCACGGACGGATTGTAGCGTTCACAGTATTAACGACCGTAAACTGCAGTGTCTGCATATAAAAGGGCCGTGAACGGTTTTCCTTCACTTCACGACCCAAAACTCGTCGGAATTTTCCAAATCTCATCGGAAAACCATGAAAATCCGACGGTTTTTGCCCATTTCACCCACTTCCGGCGATCCAAACCCAAAACCTCGCCCTCCACTCACCTCCCTACCCACCTACTTGAGTCTCTAGGTTTGTTTTCAGCTCTAGGTTATTTAATTTGGGAGAATCGGATTAGGTAGTGAAGTGAGGAGAATTTTAGTGAATTGAATGTTGAACTTAGCATTAGGGCGAGGAATTAGGTGAATTAGGTGAATGAATGATTGAATGATGTTGCTTCAGCTTAGTCGAGCATTGTGGGCATGTTTTGATTCGAATTGCTTATATTAGTGAAATTTGCCCATCAAGTGCTAATTTGTGAATCAATGTAAGATGTTTATGCTTGAGTGGTGGTTGGTAGCCACCGTGGCATGGTTTGGGGTTAATTTTTTGTGTGGGATAATCCATGAACAACTAGAACAATGCATCGGTGTGCTTGTGCTTAATTGTTTTGATTAGCATGGGTCCGTAGTGGAAATATAAGTGTGGGGGGAAGTCCTTTTCCCTCCCAATGAGTTGAGATTGACAATTATTTCCACGTATGGTGCATGTTTGTCGATTTTGCAGGATGCTTAACGTGGAGCACGAGTACGTCAGCTACTTGGTGAACCACGCACGGTTCCGGACCAAGTGTGCATATCAGCACGATAGCCCGATTAGGCAGCATTGTCAGCTGGACCTGGACCTGTTTAACCTGTTCAGGTGCCGAGCCGCAATATAGGGGTCACATATCACCCCTAGTGGCGCCAGCTGCTCTCTATGGACGAGCTCATCTACCAGATGCTCTGCATGGAGTTCTACTCCACCTAAGCCCATGTCGTCCCGACTAGCAAGAAGAGTTGGCCCTACATGGAGTTTATGCTGGGAGGTCAGTCGCGGGTGCTGACCTATGATGAATTCGCCTAGGCCATGGGGCTCGACACTACATTTATGAGGATGACGGAGCGGCAGTACACCATCGACTTCCATTACCAGGCCGCGTTCCATGCCCTCTGTCGCTCCGAGCACGAGGAGGACGAGTTCGAGGCTGGCCACTCCAATGCGGTGAAGCTGAGGACCCATTGGAGGATCATGCACACGTTGCTCACCCGATCCGTCGTCCCCAGTTCGCAGTCGGGCCACTTGATCACTAACAGAGGGTTGCGTGCTCTCTTTTTGATGAGGCATCCAGTAGAGCCAATCCACCTGGGTTCTCTGATAGCCACCTCTTCCGCCCGCTGTCTGGGGCGGAACAGGTTGGACCCTATGCACATGGGTGGACATCATCCTCAGGCTGGCCCGACACTTTCAGGTGGATCTGGAGCGGCGCTCCATCGTTGGCCGGACAGAGCCCTTCCCAAAGGCGACTCTCTACAACCAGAAGCTAGGGCTTTAGGGAGAGCGGGGGTAGAGTACCTTGAGGGGATCCGATCTTCAAGAGTCATGCGGTCGACAGTTGACCCAGCTCCAGTGGAGCCCGATGCAATGAGTCCACTTCCAGAGCAACCACCTACTTGATCTCCCGACCGTTGCCAGCGTCCTGTGTCCAGCGCCCTGCACCACCACCACCACCATCACCAATAGCAGCACCATCCGGTGCCGGTCCTTCCATTTCTGGGGTACCCCTCCTGGAGAGGATGGACCGTCTTGAGACCCACGTCGTGGGCGTCACTTTCCGGATAGATCGGCAGACTGACCTACTCGAGCGGATCGCTCGTTGCCAGAGCCTCGTTCTAGATTATGAGCCAGGGCCTTCGACCTAGTGAGATGTAGCTGACGAGTGAGATATGTGGCAGATTCGATTCCTTTTGCCCCACTTCTCCACTTGGAACTCTGAACTCTATTGTTTTATTTTTCTTTATTTTATTTAGTATGTGTGAAAAACTACTAATATCATATTGTTTTGTGTAATAACCTCGCCTCGAGCGAGTATGTGTTGTGTTTGTGTGTGTGTGTTTTTGTCTTCTACTGAAGATAAACTTTCCTGCACCGAAAAAATTACCACTTTCACTCACCAAGCAAAGCGGTAACATCGTTCTACCCCTATCTTACGCCATTGAGTGCAATGTCGAACTTATGTGTGTGTGTGTGGGGGGGGGGGGATAGTTTATTCTTGGAGCCTTGATGTATGCCCAAATTTGAAAATTTTGAGGGCTCCAAGCAATGTTTGCATGATCAAAGTGGCCAGTTTGTAGGAGACTCTAGTGTTTATTGGCATTGACCTTGAATTGTTGCATGTGATCGAGTGTGTCCTATGATGATGACTGAGAGGTGCATTTAAAAGTTTAGTTCTCATGTGTGCAAAAATGAATGGATGTCTTAACTCGATTACTTGTTGATTACAATTGCCATGCATTGTGTTTTGTGAAATTGGAATGGATGATTGGGAGACTAGGTAGCCATGTGAGTTTTGAGCCGATCGTTTTCTTCTTCTGTGCTTAGATCTCTCTTACCATGGTGAGTAACATCATAGTTGTCACTAGTGAGTATGATGAAGGCATAGGATTAGTCCACACCCAAATGTTGATTGTCCCGCAATGTTCTATCCCCTAGTCAACCCCTTGAGCTTTGTGACTTTGGGGGTCATTCTCATGCAGGAGCTTTTTGCTTGTGAGCTTAATGGTGTTTGATAGAAAGACGCCCCCCATCCTTTCTTCGTGTCTTTACGTGAGTCTTCCATGTGTCCAGGAGCTCTCGCTTTTGAGTTTCATTGAGGTTCTACATAGGAGGATTGTGTGCAGTTCTTGCTAGGAATGAAAGAGAAAATAGTAGTGTTGGAGTGAGTCCTTAAAAGAGAGCATTGGTTGTTAAAGGTAATGTGACAAGTTTTTAACTCTCTAGTACCCCCCTCAAAAAGAAAAGAAAAGAGAAAAAGAAAGAAAAGGAAAGTAGAAAGAAAAGGAATCGAAAAATAGGTAATAAAATGGGGTAAATAAAATATAGTGCCATAAAAGATTCAAAGAGTATGCTCTAAGTGGGGTTTCTTGGTAGTCAAGCCATTGAAACCCCCCACTTTGTTTTAGAACTCTTTCACTACCAAATCCAAATGTGATAGCAAGAGTAGACCGAGGAAGAGCGCTTAAAGGTCGTTCATGATGGTTGATAGTTTGGAAGGGAGAATCAAGGTTTTTGGATGATGCTAGTGACCATTTTTTATAGGGAAGGTTCGTAGTCGAAACCATATAACCTTCGGGTTTAGGGTGAAGATGTAGGACCACGTGATATGTTTGCCACCACCCAAAAATCATTTTCCCCATGTCCAAGACAATTTCCAGTCATTTGAACCCGTGTCTAAGACCTCCGGACAAGCTAGTGATGACAACCGTCCTGTGAACTCTAACATTTAGAGGTTGCCGCCATGGTGAAGAGACGATAGGGCCGAGTTTTGATGATTATGCACATTCTTTGCACCAAAAAGGTCCCTACCCCACTGGTCAAGAGAGTGAGTGATTCATTTTTGCTTTGCATGTTATATCATACCCCGGTGAGGACCTTTGTTGCCCATTCATTTGTTCCTTGGACTTGAATGTTATGCATGGTTAGTTGTGGTTGATAAGTGATCTTTTTGAGACTTGCATTGATTCATGAACAAGGTGAGAACTTTTCATTTGCTCGTTTTTGGTGACCTCGAATGTCGGTATTGCTTGCAACAGTCCATGTGTTAATTGCCAATAGCCATTGAGATTCTCCACTTTGTGCCATTTGATTTGTCCCCAAAGCATTTTTGTTAGGTTGAGAGATTACCTTGTGTGAAATGGTTTGCTTGGGACAAGCAAACGTCTAAGTGTGGGGGAGTGATTCAGGCCTAATTGTACACTTTTTATCCCCGTTTCACTTTGACGTTTGTTGCAATTGAACTCCGAAAAGGGTGGTTTTACGTGAGGTTTCTTGTGTTTCAGTGTGTTTCTGATCCTAACAGGTGAAACCAACCCCGGAGTCAAAAGTTGGAAGAAAAGGAGCAAAGATCGGGCAAAGAGGAGGAGACAGCCATAGTTCACAGTCTGCCATTAGAGTTCACGGTCTTTAAGACCATGAACTGAAGCCACAATCCGTGAACCAAGGAGCGTCCAGAGAGGGTTTTTTAAGTTACTGACGCCAAGGATGTTCAAGGTCGCTAAGACCGTGACTGCAACCGTAAACCGTGAAACTAGGAAGTGAAGTGGTGCTTTTTGATTCAACATGTTGTGTTCACGGACGCGTTTTGATGTTCACGACCGTGAGCTCAGGCGGTGAACTGGGATCGATCTCAGTTTAAAGAGCCAACTGAAAGGAAGAAGAGAGAGTGAGAGACCTAGTGTGGGAAACTTCTTCTTTAGATTTTAGAGTGAGAAAGTGACGAACCAAAGAAGAGGAGAAGCTAGGGTTTCATCTCCAAGCAAGGATTTGGGAATTCCTCCCCCAAAGGAGGATCTCTTCAACACAAGGAGCAAGGCTTTCATCTTCTTGATTTTTTTCTTTTCCCTCTCTTGTGTTTTCCCTTCTCCTAGCGTGGAGTAGTACCTTCTTTCACTTGGGTGTTTGTAAACCCTAGCTACAAGTATTTGAATGCTTGTATGAATTGAATGATTTTGTGTGTGGTTGTGTTTAATGTGAATGTGGAGGTGTTATTCATGTATGATTGTGTTGTCTGAAAGCCTATCAATCTAATTGCCAATCTAACCTAGGTAAAGAGAACCCCCCCCCCCCCCCCCCTCCTTCTTCGAAAGAGACTTGAATGATGGGTTTTCTTGGGTAATCTATTGCCTCCTAGTTAGGTTAATGCAGGGCAAACCTCCTAATTCATATTAGCACTTCGGGTTTGGTTTTGGGTGACCGTCCGGACTCCAATTCGAGGGTGAAGTCTAACCTTTCCTTAGTCAATAGGATGAGAGGGTCACATTAGTGGCTTGGATTGTATCCCATTTCCTCGACCTAGAGACTAAGAGGGTAGCCTTGGTTACTTGTTAGACTTCCCTGCGGTTTATAACCCCATAACCACACACGGTCACGATTCTTCAAGTCGTAATTGTTAGCTAGGGGGAGCAACACCCTGGTGAAGCCTTCTCAATTAGTGGCAAATCCATTTTAACTTTGCAAAGTAATTTAGCTTTATACCTTTGTTTTTACCAAAACTAATTCGCTAGATAATGTTTCAAACAGTCGAAGTAGCGGTACATGGGCCGGCATGGTTCGCTAGATAATATTTAAACATACTTGCCCTATATTGCACTCAACTAAGGTTTATACTTGGACCTTAGGTGGGATTTTATTGTGCTAGTCAGAGCGAGTCACTAACCTAGGTAGAGAGAAAACCCCCTTTCTTTGAAAAAGGCTTGTAAAGTTGGGGTTTCTTAGAAAAATCTTGGCTCCTATCTAGGTTAATGTAGGGAACCCTCTTTGTTCATATTAACACCTAGGGTTGGTTTTAATTTGGTCGTCCGAACTCTGATTCGAGGTTAAAGTCTTGGCAATCCTTAGTCAATAGGTCAAGAGAGATAGCTTGGTAGCTTGAATCGAATTCACTTGACTTATTGACCAAGAGAGTGGCGTTTGTTCACTTATTTCACTTCACTACGATTTACAACCTCCATACCACACGTGTTCATTCGATCCGACAAGTCATAATTGCTAGCTAGGGGGAGCAACACCCGAGTGAAGCTTTCTCAATTAGTGTCAAATCTATTTACTTTTCCAAATGTTTTAGATATAGATCGTTGTTTTCACCAAAAACCAATCGCTAGATAATGTTTCAAACAACCGAAGTAGAGATACATGGACCGACCCGGGTTTATATTTAAACATACTTGCCCTATATTGCACCCAATTAACGTTTATACTTGGGCCCTAACTGGGATTTTTATTCTGATATTCGAGACGAGTCAATACCTAAGAAGGATAAGACTTGGCGTATGTGCGTTGATTGCCAAGCCGTCAACAACATCATGGTAAAGTATCGACATCCTATTCCTAGACTGGATGATGTGTTGGATGAATTGCATGGTTCCAGTGTGTTTTCTAAGATAGATCTTAAATCTGGATACCATAAAATTTGAATGAAAGAAGGTGATGAATGGAAAACCGCCTTTAAAATGAAACATGGTTTATATGAGTGGTTGGTTATGCCTTTCGATTTAACTAACACGCCTAGCACTTTTATGAGATTAATGAACCATGTTTTGAGAGGTTTTATTTGAAAATTCGTGGTGGTCTATTTTGATGATATTCTGATTTATTCTAAGAACTTAGATGACCACGTGAATCACCTTAGAACTATTTTGGAGACTCTTTGAAAAGAGCAATTGTATGGTAATCTCAAGAAATGCATGTTTTGCACTAATTGACTTCTGATTTTGGGATTTGTGGTGAGTTCGAAGGGAATTGATGTGGATGACAAAAAGATTGAGGAAGCAAAAGCATCGCCCACCCCAACTAATGTGAATGAGGTTCAGAGTTTTATGGTATTGCAGGGTTTTATCGATGATTTGTAAAGGATTTCAGCACCATTGCTACTCCTTTAACCTTGACAATTAAAAAGAGCATGACCTTTCAATGGAGTGAATCTCAATAGAAAGCTTTCGAGCTTTTGAAGTATAAACTAACCCATGCTCCTTTGATGATGTGGCCTGACTTTTCAAAAACATTCAAGATCGAGTGTGATGCCTCTGGTGTAGGCATTGGTGTTGTTTTGATGCAGGAGAAGAGGCCAATCGCTTTCTTTAGCGAAAAGTTGAATTGGGTTGCCTTAAACTATCCCAAGTATCTCAAAGAGCTCTATGCTCTTGTTCGAGCTCTAGAAACATGCCAGCGCTACCTCTGGCCTAAGGAGTTTGTGATCCACACTGATCATGAGTCCTTAAAGTACTTGAAGGCATTACATAAGCTGAACAAACGACATGCTCGATGGGTGGAGTTCATCGAATCCTTCCCCTATGTGATTTTCTACAAGCAAGGTAAGGAGAATGTGGTTGTCGATGCCCTTTCTTGTAGGTATGCTTTAATTTTATCTCTTGATGCTCGACTCATTGGGTTTGAGCATATCAAATAATTGTGTGTCAATGACCCTGATTTTGGTGAGACTTATGCGGCTTGTGAGAAGCATGGTGAGGGAAAATATTAGCGAGCTGCTGGATATTTGTTTCATGCTAACCAACTTTGTGTGCCTCCTGCTTGGTTCATGAGTTGCTGGTTAGAGAGGCTCATGGTGGCGGCCTCATGGCTCATTTTGGGGTATCCAAGACTTTGGACTTCCTCCAATAACATTTCTATTGGCCACACACGAGGTGTGACGTGGAGAAAGTTCAGCCAAGGCAAGTCAAAAGTTCAGCCAAATGGGTTATATATTCCTCTCCTATTCCTACTGCTCCTTGGATCGATATTTCTATGGATTTTGTTCATGGATTGCCTGGGACTAGGAATGGTAAAGATTTTGTGTATGTTGTGGTTAACCAGTTTTCAAAGATGGCGCATTTTAAACTATGTCACAAGACGGATGATGCATCAAATGTAGTTGAACTGTTCTTTCGAGAAATTGTTAGGTTGCATGGTATGCCTCGTACTATAGTCTTTGGTCGTGATGTCAAGTTCTTGAGTTACTTCTGGAAAACTCTATGGAGTAAGCTTGACAGTATGTTGTTGTTTTCTACAACTTGTCACCCTCAAACGAATGGCCAAACTGAAGTACTTAATAGGACTTTGTCTCAAATGCTTAGGGTTGTCATTAAGAGTCATATCAAGTCTTGGGAAGAATGCTTACCTCATGTAGAGTTTGCATATAATAGGTCTGTTCATTCTACCACTAAGTTTTCACCATTTGAGATTGTGTATGGATTTAATCCTTTAACCCCATTGGATTTATCTTCGTTACCTGTCAATGAGCGTGTGAATTTAGATGGTGCGAAGAAAGCAGAGCTTGTTCGAGGTTTGCATGAGAAGGGGCGACTGAACATAGAGAGATAGACGAAGCAGATACTGAATAACGTGAACAAACATTGGCATCCTCAACGATTTGAGCTAGGAGATTCGGTCTGGGTGCACATGAGGAAGGAACATTTTCCCCATCAAAGACGTTCCAAGTTGTTGCCTCGTGGTGATGGTCCCTTTCAAGTCCTCGCCCTCATCAATGATAATGCCTACAAGATTGATCTACCAGGCGAGTATGGTGTGACTGCTACGTTTGATGTTGCTGAATTAGCTCCTGTCCTTGAATACGACTTAGATTTGAGGGCAAATCCTCTTCAAGTGGAGGGGGGGTGATGAGGGCATCAGCACCAAGGCAATCTCAATTCCAACTCTTGTGCGAGAGGAACCTGATCCGGTCACTAGAATTCAAGCCAAGGCATTCAAGGGTCGACTTCAAGCTTTTGACCCAGAACTTCACCAAAACGGAGGCCGACTTGTTCGTGGGACGAGAAGTGATGATCATAGGAGTTGGGGCTGCTTCAAACCAATTCCCCTTCCATGGCAGTGCAAAACCCGATCAGGTAAATGATGAGGAGATTAGGGATTGTGTCCAGGGAGTTCCCCCAGCCTTGAAGGCCAATTCCCCGATCGGGTATTCGTGAAGGAGATCAGTTTTTTCACCCCTAGCTGCTGCCAACAGTTTTATGTTTCCTTTGCGGATAATTTGAATTTTACACCCAAACTCGGGTTTCTTTGTTATTTTTTACCAAAAACTTTGTAGCCTATATAAGGGGATGAACTAAGTCTTTTAGAGGGTAATCAAAAAAATTATTTAGAAATACAAACCCTAGAATTGGTTCTTCAAACTCCAACTTCTCTACTTCTTCTTTCTTTATAGTCCTTCGTATACCTGGACCTCTTCCCGACACGTGGATTTTTTTGTGGTTATTATCATGTTTGTGATCATTGTGCTTCTAATTTATCTTTGTTGCATTTCTGATTGTTTAAGACCATGAGTTAGAGCCTCGACTTATATCAGGTAGCTCCTCTTCCTTGGAGTGATGATGAGGATGAAGTGGTTGAAGGTGAAGTGACGGTTGAACCAGGAGTGGTGACTATGCAAGCTCTGTGTAGTGGCAGCTTGGTAGGATGACTAATTCACTAGTGGTGCAAGGGGCGGGTAAGGACAAATAAATTTTTTATATTGATGGACACGGGTAACAATCACACCTTCCAGAATCAGTTTAAGGTTGAGGAGTTGAAGTGCACTGTGATAGCAACTCCTCCCTTGTGGATCAAGTTAGCTATGGAACAGTGCTGATGTGTAATCCACTTCCAGAGTATTCACTTGGGAAATGCAAGGAGATTCCTCTTCATTCGATGTTAGAATATTAAATCTGGGCATACATGACATGGATGGGCAGTTGCAACTATTCTTTTAGTTCGATGGGCAGGTGGTGGTTTTATATGGAGCACAAGAAGTGGGATCTTGTAAGATCAATTCTGTCCAGGGAATTCAAAGGTTGTTGAAGAAGAAAGTACAAGGTTGGACAGGACACTTATTCAATATTGTTTAGGTTAAGCGACCATGTGGGATTCCTACATTTCTACTTCATTTAGTTCAAGAGTACTCGAATGTTTTTGGTAAACCCACCACTCTACCTCCCTCAAGACCATGTGACCATGCCATAACCTACAACCAAAATCCCAACCTGTTAAATTTCGAACTACATATATCCTTTGCCCAATATAGACATAGTAGAAAAAATGACACAAGAAATGTTAGACTCCAAACTGTATCAAAAAAGTAAAAGCCCATTGGCTTCACATGTCTTGTTAGTAGCTAACAAAGATGGAACCTCAAGATTTTATGTAGACTATAGATAATTTAACTCCATCACTGTTAAAGATAAGTTTCTCATTCATGTCATAGAAGATTTGTTGGATGAGTTAAAGGGATCCAATTACTTCACCAAGTTGAATCTACTATCTGGATACCAACAGATCAGGATGTGTCCTATGGACCAACACAAAACAACACTTAGAACTCATCATGGTCATTTCAAGTTTTTCGTTTTGCCATTTGGATTGACCAATGCTCATGCTACCTTTCAAGCCCTCTTGAACACCATATTTTCAGCCTACCTCGGAAATGACCAAGTTAGCTAATGGAACAATGCTGATGTGTAATCCACTTCCAGAGTATTCTCTTGGGAAATGCAAGGAGATTCCTCTTCATTCGATGTTAGAATATTAAATCTGGTCATATATGACATGGATAGGCAGTTGCAACTATTCTTTCAGTTCGATGGGCAGGTGGTGGTTTTATATGGAGCACAAGAAGTGGGATCTTGTAAGATCATTTCTGTCCATGGAATTCAAAGGTTGTTGAAGAAGAAATACAAGGTTGGGCAGGACACCTATTCAATATTGTTTAGGTTAAGCGACCATGTGGGATTCCTGCATATCTACTTCATTTAGTTCAAGAGTACTCGAATGTGTTTGGTAAACCCACAACTCTACCTCCCTCTAGACCCTGTGACCATGCCATACCCTACAACCAAACTCCCAACACGTTAATTTTCGAACTACATATATCCTTTGCCCCATATAGATATAGTAGAGAAAATGGCACAAGAAATGTTAGACTCCAAACTGCTTCAAAAAGTAAAAGCCCATTGGCTTCACATGTCTTGTTAGTAGCTAACAAAGGTGGAACCTCAAGATTCTATTTAGACTATAGACAGCTTAACTCCATCACTATTAAAGATAAGTTTCTCATTCATGTCATAGAAGATTTGTTTGATGAGTTAAGGGGATCCAGTTATTTCACCAAGTTAGATCTACTATCTGGATACCATCAGATCAGGATGTGTCCTACGGACCAGCACAAAACAACACTTAGAACTCAACATGGTCATTTCGAGTTTTTCGTTTTGCCATTTGGATTGACCTATGCTCATGCTACCTTTCAAGCCCTCGTGAACACCATATTTTCAGCCTACCTAGGAAATTTTATCCTGGTTTCTTGTGATATTTTAATCGATAGTCCAGATGAAACCATTCACTTAAAATTCTCCAAATCACCCTTTTCATTCTCAGACAATACTCTTTATGCAAAACACTACAAGTGTTCCTTTGGCCAAAAGGGTAGTTGCGCAAGACAATAAGTTTGTCATGCAGCTTCTGATTCAATAGTCGCACCAGCAGGAAGAGGATGCCGCGTGGGAGTTTTTGGATGAATCGAAGAAGAAATTTTCAGATTTCCATACTTGAGGCCAAGTCTGTTCTAAAGGGGTGGAACTTGTAACAATTCAGAGCAGATAGTAAACAAATAGAAAAATAAAGGGCTAATACCACTACAACACCCGAACTATCGCAAAAATTTCAATTGTATCCCGATTTATTCAATATTCCATTTATGTCATGAACAATTTTTCTGTTAAAAGTTGACTCGTTTTGACCGTTAGTTGTTAACAAAAAGTCCAGTCAGCAGGTGACGTGGAATTTTAATTTATTTAATAAAAAAGTTAAAATAAAAAACAATGAAAACAAAAAACGTTTCATCTCCACCATTCACCCTCTCAACCCTTTCTCTCCCGTTCACCCTTCCTCTCTCATAGATCCGGCAGCAACGAGCCTTTTACGGCACCTGCTGCTACTCCGCTCAACAACGACAACACCACCATTAACAGAAACTTCTTGCCTCTTCTCGTCCCTAACCAGCTCCTCCCATGAATAGATTCAAGCAAGTAATGGAGAAAGTGGGAGAGCAATGGATTGGGATGGCGACGATGGCGGAGGCTACCCAGAAACGTAACCTAGCTACTCAGAAATATCAAATCCAACGCCTTTGTGGTTCTATTGGTATGATTGAACGGGAATCGATGTTCAAATATCCTCCCTAGAACCCGTCTATTCTATGCTCTACAAGTTGGGGAAATAAAACAAAAATTCAAAAGCCAAAAGTTGGAAGTTGTAGAAGAACAAAGGTCAGAGGAAACGCATCGAGGAGAAGAAGCGGGCGCGCATCTCCTCGGACAAATCAGCATAAAAAGCACTACTGAGATCACTGATAATCGCGGGGCTGCTGCGCCAGAAGGAGAAATCGGTGCTGCTGAGGTGCAGAGAGGCTGATCGTGGAGCAGTGGAGTCGGTGCAGAGAGGCTGCCCCAAATCACCCTCGACAAGCTCAAGGTAGCACTGCGCCTATTAATTAACCCAAAAGCAATCAGAATCGATCGATGCACTCCTCTCTCTCCGTCACTCCAATATGACCCAGTAACGCAAATCTCAGCCTCGCTACCTTGCAAATCACAAAGGAGAAAGGGGGAGTAGAGGAAGGAGAAAGTGACTCCCTCTCCGATCTTCTTCTTCGTCCAATGAAAACGAGCAGGGGAATCGGCTTGGAGATTTTTTAGAGAAAGAGAGGGCGAATCGATAGGGAAGAAGAATAATGAGAATTTTGGCTTAATAATATAATTGAATTTATATTTTTTTTTATTTTAACTCAATTTTTATTTAATTTGAATTAAAAAAAATATGAGGTCAGTGACATGGCATCTATGTGGTAGCCACATTTTTTGCCACGTCAACAAAAGTCAACTCCGCGTTGACCACCGTTTGGTCAACCGATATCTTTAACGATCAACGAAATTGACATGATACAGATGACACAAAGTATCATAGTTGAGGACATGAATGAAATATTTGATACAATAAGATACAAGTGGTATTTTTTCGATAGTTTGAGTTTTGTACTTTGTAATTAGTTGAATGAAGTAGTGGTTGACAGCTATCAACCTATGAAAGGGTACTTAAGGTATCCTTTGAGTTTGTTATGGGTATCAGAAATACAATAACCAACTTTCCCTCTAACTTTCTCTCTCCTTCACTTTCCCTTTTCTTTATATGCAACTCTTCTTTTTCTCTTCTACTATCCAGTTGAGACCATAACATTAAATATATAAGTTTAGGTTGTACCATAAAGAAATTTGTACAATTATGTTATGGTACAACTTCACAACTTGAAGTTGTACCATCACATAAAGGTATAAATTTAAGTTGTACCATAAAAGAATTTGTACAAAATGTATAGGTACAAATTCAAATTGTACCATAACGTTAAAGGTACAATTTTAAGTTGTACCGTAAAGACAAAAATTTATAGTACCAATACTATATAGTATTGTAAAATTCTCGTTATAATAACCATATTACCGATCAACTAATCACATGTGATATGGGAATTTAGAATATTCCGTTGGAGTTCCATTTTCCATCACTACCAAAAACAATTCATCATTGAGCAGGGAAAAGATATTCAAATTGTTTTCCCTTTGCCTGCTTCACAAATCACAATCACCGGAGACTTGATGATGGATATCAATAATTAAAGACAGCAAACAAACATAATTAAGAAAGAAGAAGGAAAGGAAGCTTCCCCACTTTTCGTCGACATCCATTATCATCACTCTACTTTTCAATTCCTTGCAAAAAGGGACAAACAGATTCCCATTCCGATTCCAGTCCCCCAACTCTTCCCCTCTTTCTTTCCCATCCTCCCTTTCCGCTAACAATATCATAGAGACTAATTAATTCACCCCACCACTACATTGCTGACCCCCAAAAGCAGATTAATCAATCAAATTCAAACCTCCCTACCAACCCAACCTTCCTTCCTTCCTCCCTCTGTGGCAAATCCCAAACATGCACCTGTGTGAAGAGCAAAATATGTACTGAGCAGTAATCAAATTCGCCACCCGGCCGCCGGCCCCAAAAAACACCCCCTCCGCTAATCAAAACGCCAGACCGACCTCCGATTCCCTCCGGCGCCATTATCATCACGTGGCGACGCCTGGTTCGGCCACGTAGTTTCTTCGGTCCACCTCCTCCCACACCAGCTTGGCTGTTACTTCATCATACTCGGGTTCATATTCCTGATAATCATAATTGCATTAACAACGAACATACACTAGTTTAGTAAATTAATTGATCGATCGAGTGGGACACCACTTTCCTTCCTCAAAACTAATTAATGCCATTAAGCAATTATTGTGAAATGGTGTAGGAATTATAGCGACATCATTCAACATCGATCTGTTACCCCATCCATGCTGGGTTTGACCAAAAACCAAGTTCAAGTTGGCCAATATACTAGCCACTTTTTACACTATTTAATTTAATTGGTTTCTTGGAGTTTGAGATGAACCAGCTAAAAGTGTGTATGTACGTACCTCAAGTTGCCTGACTAATTCTTTGGCAGTTGGTGCGGACACGATAATGCGACGTGCCATCGGCGAGATGAACCCTTCATCCATAGCTTTATCGATGAAACTCAATAATGAATTATAGTATCCATCCACGTTCAACAACCCCACCTATCACGTTCAGCAATGAAGATCCGATAAACCCATTCGTGAATAATAAGTTGTGAATCAAATATATAAATCAATTGGCACTAAGCAACATTCCGACGCATTCAAATCGAACAATTCAATCAAAAACATGCACATCTTTTGGTGTGTTAAGTTACAATCTTTTGTCCATGCGAACTAATTGAGAAGGCGCAAGACACGTGTTTGATTCGCAAGTTGCCGCTTGCCATCACAACACCCCAATTCCGTTCCACACACACAAACGTATCTTTGATTTTATGGATTATTTCAGTATATTTGATTAATTAACTGATAATCATGTGGTGGAACATGATTAAGATATGCCGTCAAACGATCCATCACTTAATTACGCCAAATTAAGTGGGGACTTCAACGCGGCCCAACTGAGAGATCGGACAGCCGTGTACTCAAGGAAGTATTACTAATTAATTAAGTTGTTTTGGGTGGCTAATTGTTATTATATGTAACAATAATCATCATCAGAGGACAGGCAGTCAACATGACATCATGTGATCACTTTAGACCACCTAACAGAGCTTTTTAGGATCACTTATTCTATTGAACTGAATTCGCATCAGCAAGGCAGCGAGAAAAATTGGGATGACTATGTGAAAAGAAAGCAGCAATTAATGAAAAAGGGGAGAGCTTACGGGTTTGCGATGGATGCCAAGCTGAGCCCACGTAATGACCTCAAGCAGTTCCTCCAGGGTTCCGTAGCCTCCTACAGATCCATTGATCATGGTAATTATATAAATAGATTGTCGGTTTTTCAGGTGACATGATCAGTCAATAAAATAAATTTAATAATAATAATAATCAATGATGATGTAAAGTAAATAGAGAGAGGGATGGGGCACCTGGCAAGGCGATGAAGGCGTCGGCTTGGCGTGCCATTTCGGCTTTCCTTTGGTGCATATCTGATACAGCTCTAACCTCTCCAACCGACTGCCCCGTTATCTGCAACCCAAAACCCAATTTTTTCATTAAAATAACAACTCCTCTAATTTATGATTAATTAATTTCCGTGTGTGTGTTGGTGCTTTCGCAAGACAAGACATGTTACGTTACTCTCCCGCCACTATGCAACTCAGGCACTTGCTTGCTTATCAGTACGAATGAGTAGGGGTGGGCACGTGGGTGGTTAATCCAAGGATTGATATCGATTCACCCGTAAATAATCCGATCCGCACATAGTGGGTGATTGATGTGGGTGAATTGCGGATTAGTAAATCTCTCATCCGCACTGATGTGGGTGGGTGGTGGGTGGATTGCGGGTCACCCATATCACCCGGCCCGCATCCTATTTTTACATGAAAAAATGTTGTTTGATATAGTATCGAATATTCATAATATTTTCAAACTGCACTACAGTCTGACCATATACTTCAAAAGGTGGAGAATAAATAATAGTTTTTACTACTATTATTGGTTATTGTGTTGTGCAATATTCATTAGATATTGGATATTGGTATGCAAATTATTGTTAATAACCATTAAATATTTGGATGCAAACTATAAATTATTAATTGTATCAAAAATCACAAATTATTGATGCAGTCTCCTAATTTGCTATGAAATTATTATAAATGTTAGTCAACTTTCTTAATGGCTAAATGGAGAATTGGTTTTGTGGGTTGATCCGCACCCAACCGCCACCCACCCAACCCAACCCGCAGAAGTATGTGGGTGGATTGCCTGTCACATTTATTCCAACCCGCTAGTAAGCGGGTGGGTCAATTAGAGACCAAAACCCATCCAACCCGCCCGTTGCTCACCCCTACGAATGAGTGTCCATGCAACTGAAGGAAAGCTAACGTTACTCTCCAATTCAATTCAATGTACTCCCCACGATAAAGGGCTTTTGCACATATTAAGATAGCAGCTAACGTACGTAACCTAGAAAAAGATGTATGTATCTTGGAGAAATGTCATCTTCTTCATTGTTAACAAACCAATAGTTATTCATGTAATAACCTTAACCCAATATTGAAGATGCTATGTACCTCTATCGGCATTAGGGTCCTCGGAATAACTCTGCACAGAAAAGGAAGAAGAAAAAATAAAACAGCCAAAAGATTAGGGGATGCAATTGGCAAGCTTGGGGGGAACAAAGTGAGCAGGTTGCATTTATTATTAAGAGTTTTTATTTTTTTTATTACGAGTTGAGGGCAATGAATATGATTAATATATGAGAGCATGCATCAAGCGAGGCTTTTTCAGATTCTGGAAAAAAAAAGGCATGTGGGATTGGGTTGACATGTGTATATTAAATAATACTTCCAAAAAAAAAGGGCCTCCTTTTCTGTATATATTTGGTTGACAATGCCAAAAAGTTTATTTTGCCTTTTACATGATTCTACAGTAGAGTACCAGTCGTCCTTGAATTCGTGTAAACCAGCCATGCCATGTGTTCATTGCCAACATGAAAAAAAGGACATAGACCCTTCTTGCCTTTGTTCTAAAAGGAGCAAGACTTTTCAAGACACGAATGGGGAAAGTACCAAAGAAATCCAAAAGAGAATGAACGTAGCCACAAGACAAGACCATTTTAAAAAACACAGATAGATAGATAGATAGATAGATAGATGATTGGGGCCTGCAGAGGGAGGGGCATTTGATCCCATGATGTCTGGTCTGGTTCCCCTTCCTATTCCTTGCTCAGTTGGAGCATGCACGTTTCTGTGTAAATTTTGGGGGACTCCAACAAGAAACGTAACCCTCCCTTCATAGGGAAAAGCTATGATGCTTTGCATTGTAGAAATGATATGATATGAAATGAAATGTTCCTATTTGGAAGCAACAAAAATGTTAAACAAATGGTTCCAGTTGAAGCCCACTCCCAACTCACTGTGACAAGGGATGGGTTAAAATGATGGCCTGGTCTGCTCCTTGGGACAGACAGTAATTATATTTCTTTATCATTATATTTGTTTGTCATTCTCATTCTCATTCTCATTCTCAAGAGGTAGAGAGAGAGAGAGAGAGAGGGAACTGACCCTAGAACATGGCGCCCACCATCATGAACAGCCTGAGAAACAAGGCCCATCAGTCCCACGCTTCCACCTCCATACACCAAATCAATCCTTCTCTCCACCTTCATCCAAACCAACCAAACATTACTCCACACCCAAGCTTAATATTACACAATTACCAAAATAATGATCGATATGATGATAGTAATAATAAAAAAAGAAGAGATACATAGATCAAATAAATTCCATATTAGTAGTAAACTAGAAACCCACACCATTACCACGTGTACAAGGCACTAACCCAATCATCAAAACCAACCAACAAATTAGGCCGAAATCGAGCCACTAAAAAATTATTGAAATTGGGTAAGAAGACTAAGGCCGAAAACCAAACCCATTAGTTTGAGAAAGGGCATAAACTTAATAACCCCCGTCTCCCACGCCTAGAGAGAAGAACCCATCATGGGATGGAAGGGCAGCACGTCTGGTTCCCTACACTAGAGCCAGGGCAGTGGCACCAAAAATGACACTGCTCTGCTCTCGTATTCATTCATTCGTATGTAATAATAATAATTAAATTAACAATACATACTTATTTTGGTTAATTAATATCAAATTAATTATGTTTCTTCTAAAGCGTGGATCTAATCTGATCGATCCATCCATCACGAAAAGTTATAAAACAGAGAAACGGAATTATGAGAGGAAGGAAAGGATCATGCAAGAAGGCTGCTCAACTGACAGGCCTCTTACAGCTAGCTCCTAAGCACCCTTCGTGCCTCAACTTTAGTAGAAGAAAACAAAAACACTAAATAAAAAAAATTAACAAAAACAAAAAAGGAAAGTAAAGGAAAGGAAATTCCCCGCCCGGCCTCCTCCCTCCCTATTCGCCTTACTTCGCTTCCTCCCATTACCTACCTAGGCTCGCCAATCATAAGCCCCACGTTGTTCCAGAAACCTCTGCCTCCCGCAGCTTCCTCTCATCACCACCAACAATATTGGAACGAAACTGAACACTACGCTAAAGAAAGAAAGAAAGAAAGAAAGACCCTTTTGTGACCAACAGATACGGTTACAAAAAAGGTCCGCTTAGAACTGTGTTTGCCAACGCTCTGGCCGGTCCCAAAAACGAAAATGACCCAATTTCTATTTCTACGGGCTGAAACAAAGTAGGGACTGAAGACCCACATCTCCTCTTCTCTCTTCATTGCGTCCGTATATATATATATGATCCGCAATTGCATTGCATTGCACCACAAGGATCAAACAGACCGACGCAAGAGAAGAAGGAAGAAATGGGTACCATACCAACCAAACCGTGGCTTTCAATTGAATACAATACGGCATAATAAAGACAATGGGAGTTGGGAAAGAAACAAAATAAACAAGGGATATGAAATTACCAGTTCCTGGCCTAACTCAACCGCAGCTTCCTGGTAGGTGGCTTTCTTCCCTGAGCTGCTGCCACAGAAGACGCATATCCTTTTGAACCTCGACGGCGTCGTCTTTCCTTCTACTTCCATTCTATCGCTCTCTCTCTCTCTCTCTCTCTCTCTCTCTCTCTCTCTCTCTCTCTCTCTCTTTTCTCTCTTTTCCCCTCTGCTGTCTTGTCTGTGTTTGGGATTTGGGAATGAGAGGGGAGAGATTGCCTTTGGAATATATGTATATTTATATAGGTAAGAGTTTCTTTAATTTTAATGTATTATAAAATGTAAAATAAAAAATTGGAACGGGAACGGGAAGGGGAAGGTTGAAGAAGAGGGGGAAAAGAAAGCGGCGGCGGCGCGTGGCTAGGAGGGAAGATGAACGACAAGGCGCGGCGGCCGCGGCGGAGGAGGAGGAGGGCGGCGGTGAAAGAAAAAGCATATTATGCATTATAAGATTGTAAAATCACTTTCTAATGTTATGCTAGTTCGAAAGTTGTATGTTCTGAAAATTGATAATTTGGTATAACTAGTTTATATCAATTCATGTTGATTTTAGCTAAATAAATAAAAAAAAAGTGTAAAATTATCAACACTAAATGAATTTAGACATATGTAGAAGAGATTAGAAGACAAAGACAATCTCTCAAAAATCTACATTCGTATTTAAACAAAATATAACATTTCAAACAAAAAAATTCTCATATTTAAATATAATATTTAACGCTAACATACAAATTTTTATACTTGATTCAAACAAATAATATAAACATTAATACTTGAATCTAACAAACAAAATATTCAACGGAAAAAACATCTAACAAATAACATCAATATTTAACTTTTAAATTCAAAAATCAAAGTAAAAATTTATTTTTATTAATTAAATTCAACAAAAGTGATACCTTTTATTTGAAATTCGAAGATTGATCATATCGATCATATCAAAAGAATTTCACCAATTGTAACGACCAATATGTCACCGGCATGACAACAGTTTGCGATGAGAGGAAAACTCTTTTTGTACATTGGGTGAAGATGAAAGTATTGAACTTTATTTAATGTAAATACAATATATTAGTCAAACCTTTCATTTTAAACAAAATAATAGCTATATCTTTCAAAAAACAAAATAATAGTCAAATCGTTAACTTTTCATCCGTTCAAAAGTCAGTTGACTATGACGTGGCAAAAAGTCAATTGTTTGACTGTGCCACATGGATATATATTAATTTTAATTTATTATTTTCAAAAAAATCGAAAACCCTTGTGTCTCTTCCTTTTCCCTCACTCTCCTCCAGCTCCATCCAACAAAACTACGTATCGTTGTCCCCTCCGTCAACTCAAATTCATTGACCGGCGATCATACCCATCTTCGCTCCGGCGAATCCTAATCTCGTATCCTACTGCTCAATTTCGTTCCACAATACTTGATTAGAGGAATCTCTTGAGAAAAGAAGATGACTTACACTTTGTAACACCCGACAAAACATGGCAGGATTGGCGGTGGATGTAACTATCACTGGAATGGAAATGGCTTTAGCGAGATAACAGAGAAGTTGGGAGAGAAAAGAAAGAATCAAAAGAAGAGAGAAAAGTAGGAAGTAAGGATTCTGTTATTATCATCAAGTGTCCCCCAATTAGTAGCTCTCATCTTTCTTTTTATACAGTCAACAAAGAGTACAATTGACTTACACAAGTGTCCCTATTAGTTGGATCATGAAAAATCTCCTCCCCTTGGCAAATGACTTGTCCCAAAGACGAAAATGCAGGAAAACGTTGTCGGAAGGGATGAAGATCCTCACAGGTTGCACAAGCAAGAGTTTGTTGAATCCAATGGACCAAAATCTGTGTGATAGCCTGGTTATTGCGCTGGACGAACCGACTGGCCAGAATGGCAGCTGGAGCCAACTTTGGAGTTCCCTCATCATCCACATCAGGGAATTGGGATGATTCTAGAGGCACAATGGAATGGGATAGCTTCAGCCGTGATACATGAAGCACATGATGAATCTGAGAGTCTTGTGGAAGATCCAAATGATAAGCCACCTCTCCAATAAATGCGAGCACAGTGTAAGGACCAAAATAGTGAGGACCCAACTTGGATCCATGACGCCCTACGTCAGAACCCTACTTGTAAGGTTGAAGATGGAGGTAAACCATGTCACCGAACATGAAACTGTGCTCGGAACTCCGACAATCATCAAACTATTTCTGACGCATATGTGAAATAGTAAGATTGTGGCGAAGGAGTTGAGGCGAAAACGGACATGGTAAAGAGTGATATAGCACCATTCCACCAAGGTCAACCAATCAACCCAAGCTTGTGGTCATTGAAATGTCATGCACCGTGACTCGCTCCGACTATCACAATAAAATCTCATCTAAGGTCCAATTATAAATCTTAGATGGGTGCAATATAGGCCATGTATGTTTAAATATCAACCCGGGCCGTCCCATGTACCCCTGCTTTGAACATTATCTAGCGGATTGATGTTTGTTGAAATCTCTACAATCTACGATTTGAAAGCAAGACTTTGAAAAGTAATAGGGTGGAAAACTCTTGGTGAGAAGCTTCACTAGGGTGTTGCTTCCCCGTAACTAACTACCATGAACCGTGGGATCAAATGAATCAGTGTGTGACAACAAAATTCTGACCCGTTGGAGGTGCAACAATGGTTAGAAACCATCCTCTCAATTGCTAGGCCAAGGTAAGCATTAGAGGCTACAATTGTAGCCCTCTTGGCCAAAACAATTGAGGGTTGACTTACCTTCTCCCTCAAACCAAGGCTTGGACGGCATAATCACAATCAACCTCAGTGTCTAATTCAAGTAGAGGTTTACCCTTCATTAACCTAGTTAGGAGGCACGGAATGCCTAAGAAAACCCATCTCAATTTTGAGCCTTTTAAGATAAGGGGGCTTCTCTCTAATTTAGGTTAGAATAGCACAATAGATTGTCAAGCAAACAATATGCACAATCACCATGAAAAATACCTCAATTCTTAAGTTAAACACCACCATCACACAATCATTCAATCCACACAATCAATTACATGATAGTAGTTAGGGTTCTAAAACACCCAAGTGGAAAGGGAAACTACTCCATATTGGACAAAGGAAGAACACAAAAGAGGAAGAAAGAAACCATCATTGTGATGCCTCCAACTCTCCTTGTGATTGTAGAGATCCTCCAAAGAAGAGGAACTTCCCAAAATCTTCACTTGGAGCAAACCCTAGCCTCTTCTCCCTCTTGGTTCGTGACTTTCTCTCTCTAGGGTTTCAAGAAGAAGAAGGTTTCTCTCACTTTGGGATCTCCCATCTTCTTCCTTTCAGCTCTCCATTTATGCTAAGATCGTGCCCAGTTCACGGCTGTGCACATCAGAACGCGTCCGTGAACTCAGTGAGTTGGATCAAAATGCACCGCTTCACTCCTGGGGTTCACGGTTTGTGGTTCCAGGTCACGGTCTTAGCGACCTTAAACTTCCTTTGAGTCAGTAACCTCAGAAACCCCTCCGGACGCTTCGCTATTAACGATTTGTGGTTCCAGTTGACGATACTGAAGACCATGAACACTAATGCTGGACCATGAACTCTGGCTGATCCTCCTCTTTGCCCGGTCTTTGCTCCTTTTCTTCTAACTTTCGACTCCGAGGTTGGATTGACCTTATCTTTCAACTTTCGACTCCGGGGTTGGTTTCACCTGTTAGACTTTGAAACACTCCCCCACCCTTAGACGTTTGCTTGTCCACAAGCAAACCATTTCACACAAGGTAATATCTAAACCTAACAAAATGCTTTAGGGACAAATCAAAAGGCACAAAGTGGTGAATCTCAATGGCTATTGGAAATTAACACATGGACCGTTGTAAGCAATACCGACATCTACCACAAATGACAATCAAGGTTTACAACTAACCATGCATAACATTAAAGTCCAAGGAACAAACGAATGGGCAACAAAGGTTCTCGCCGGGGTATGATATGACATGCAAAGCAAGAATAAATCACTCACTCTCTTGACAAGTGGGGTCGGTATCTTTTTGGTGAAAAGAACGTGCACAATCATCAACACTCGGCCCTATCGTCTCTTCACCACGGCGGCATCCTCTAAATGTTAGAGTTCACATGATGGTTGTCATCACTATCTTGTTTGGAGGTCTTAGACACGGGTTCAAGTGACTGGCAATTGTCTTGGACATGGGGAAAATGATTTTGGTTGGTGGCAAACACAACATGAGGTCCTACATCTTCACCCTAAACCCGAAGGTTCTATTGTTTCGCTAAGAACCTTCCCTACAAATAAAGGCCACTACCACCGGCCAGAAACCTTGCTTCTCCCTTCCAAACTATCAGGCATCATGAACTACCTTTAAGCGCTCTTCCTCGGTCTACTCTTGCTATCACATTTCGACTTGGTAGTGAAGGAGCTCAACAACAATGTGGGGGTTTCAATAGCTTGAATCCCGAGAAACCCCTCCTAGAGCATACTGTTTGATTTTTGTGGCACTCTCTACCTTATTTACGCAGTTTTATTACCTCTTTTTCGATTCTTTTTCTTTCTAATTTCCTTTTCTTTCTTTTTTTCTGTTCTTTTCTTTTTGAGGGGGGTACTAGAGAGTAAAACACTTGCCACATTACATTTATCAACCAATGCTCTCTTTTAAGAACTTACTCCAACACTACTCTTTTCTCTCTCCGGGGGTTGTCGGGGTCGTCGCGTTCGTTTTTTGGGAGTCGCCATTGATCTTACTTGGAGTGGATCGAACACTCTTCGAATCGGCTCTAACCTTAGGGTCAGAACCGAGATATGGTCTGCGGTTAAGAGATTCGGGTTCGGGAGTACGGTTACGTGTGAGGAAGTGAAATCACACCCCACAACGCCCTAAATCGGTACTACTTAAGTCGATAAATTTTATATGTGTTGGGTTTTATTTTGGTAATTATTCTGTATTTTAAAATCTCACTGGATCATTAATATATTACTTATGACTTATTTCATACGTCAATGGACGTTTAGTTCATGATTAGGTATTTTAGATATTTTTAGGGCCTTACTGGACCACTAAATAAATTAAATCGTATTAATTGTGATTTAATTATACGGCCACTAACGTAAAAATTAAAAGATAAAATTGATTGGTAAGTTGGACTCGAACCTTATAGGTTGCCTACGTACCCGTTAGACGGGATCAAAGTCCACGTAGTTCTTTAAGAACTTTGATCATTTTAATTATGACTTTTACCACGTTCCACTGAACGTAATTTTTGTTTTAAAGATTTTGTTAATAAAAATTCATATAGGTTATTATGAGGTTATGAAAATAAGTGCAAATATTTTAGTTATTAGGAAGTAATTTGACGTATTGGAAAAAAACAAGATAAACTTAATCCGCATTCTACATTTCATATTAAGGACTTTAAACAAATAAAATTAAACGAGATAGTTAATTTACCGCATGATGGGCCAGCAGCCCAACTGGCTAAGTTGCCAGTGTCTAAACGCACTCGCTCCACTGAACGAGAGTTTGAGACGCGCTAACCACCATTTTTTTTATCCGCCATTTTATTTCAGAGAAGGGGAAGGGTAGTTTCGAACTTTCATCAAAACGTGGTGGCAGGGGGCAGAAAATATTTGAAAACCCTAGGGGTAATCTAGTCATTGTAATTGACGAGGTATATACACCTCTCTTAAATGAAACCCTAATCCATTATACACAGATCAAGCGGCCGCCGCCACTCTCTCTCATTCCTCCCTAATCCTCTCGTTGTCTCACTCTCGCCTTTCTTTTGCACTCCCCAAAAAGATGAAACCCTAGCCTAAACAAACCCAAATGGCCGCCTCAACTCCTCTCTCTCTCGACCCTCTATCACTCTCGTCTCTCTTCTTCTCCTCCAGAGAGAAGAAGATGAAACCCTAGCCACCGAAACAACGTAGGCGTCACTCTCTCCTCTCCTCTCTCTCTCGCGTTCTCCCTCTCTAATCCGAGAAAGGGAAACCGAAGACCTAGCTCTCTCTTCTGCGTCGTCGTCTTCTCCTTTTCTTGGCTGGACAAGGGAATCGCTCGTATTCAAGTTAAATCAACCTAGAAGGTCTCGATCTAGGTAAGATACTAGACATGCATGTTCTTTATTTTTGGTTCGATTGTGTCTTTTTGTGAAGTTTTGATTTCTGATTTCTTTTTCCTTATTATGTTTTGTTTTTGGGACTCAGACGAGGAACGGAGAGGGACCGCCGTCAGTCGAGACCGTACCACGAGCGGCAACAGGAACGCCGACGACAGCAGTGTAAGTTTTTTTTTTTATTTTTCTTTCCTTTTTCAATTTTCGTTTACTTCGATTTGGATTGGTTCTGAGCCTTCTTTATTTTTGCATATTTGAAGAGAGATCAGATCTGGATAAGATATTGATTTGCATGTGTGTTTAATTTGTTTTTTATTTATGACTGGGATTCTAACGTTTACTTTGTGGGTTTTGGGAGTCAGATTATGCAACCGTGGACGATGGAGACGGCGACATAGGATGTTCAACCCACGACGACTGAAGGGTATGGTGAGCGTTTTTATTGTTTTTTTCAATTGATTATCTCTTAGTTTATGGTTTATGATTTGCTTATTTTATTTGATGCAGAGTTTGAGGAAAGACCATTTAGGTGAGGTTCTCCAAACCTGACTCTTTATGGTTGGGGAGATCAAACTAGGAAAAAAACTAATATTTATTTATGGATTTGAAAATGGTATACAAATTTGATTTTTGGGATTAAAAATCTGAATTCGAATTGAATGATTCTGAAAGGGTGAATGAATTCGTTTATGAAATCTAGTGGATTCGGTTATAGCTCTTGATATGCTAGAAATCGGTAAGAAAAGAATTTTATTTGTAGAGAAGAAAAAAAGTAATTAACATGCACAACGATCGAGATTATTAAGCTATGAAAATGAAGTTTTCAGTATGCATATTATCATGACTCGATCGAGATTATGGGTATTTTTGTGGGTTTAATTTTTGAAAGTTCTGATGTATGCATTGCGGGTTAAGATATAAAGTATTTGTATTTAGATTGTTAGTCGCCCGTCTTGAAACGAGTGGAAAGGGAAAATCTAATGAACTATAGGTCTATGTTTGAAAAAATAAAAGAAAAGCAATTAACAACTGCTCTATTAGATGGAAAACGAGTAAGCTAGTAAGAAGGAAAGTGTAATCTAAATGCCGCTATGTACCACACATCAAACATAGTTAATCAGACTAGTTAACATATTCCTATTGTATTATTATGCGATTAAATGAAAGGGCTGCTTATAATGGAATGGTAGATAATGATACATAACTGATAACATCGGATTTGCACATGTTTGCACCCTTGTTTCTTGATCATTTTGGCTTGAGTTTATGCTTTTTTGGACTATTTTACGCTAGGTTGTGTTCCTTTGTCACATTTCAGGTCCTAGCATGTAAATTGAAGCATAGGCGCAAGTTTCAAGTCAATCAGAGATCATTTGGCAATTCGGGAGAAGAAACACGAGCATGACCTGAGGAATAATGGACTTCTAACTCATATTATGGGATTTTGGTATGGAAAGAAAGAGGACGATACTATGAGCGTCTGGGATCAAACGGCGACTGATTCGGAGTCCGGACGAGGGAGAAACGAAGCATTAAACAGAGGCTGAGCAAGCCACACGGGCAAGCCTAAAAACCCACACGGCCGTGTGACCTGGCCATGTGGCCGTGTGGAAATCACCGAGCCTTCACACGGGCAGCTGGAAAAGCCACACGGCCGTGTGGCCTGCCCTTGTGATCGAGAATTTTTGGTTAAAACCCGATTTTCAGCAAAAGGAAAGGAGAGAGCTGGGTTTTTGGTTCCCAAACACCCAAGGGACGAACCCTAGAGAGGGTGAGCGACTTGGAAACATTCTTGGAGCTATTTTGGAGGATTTTTTTGCCATTGGAGCTCGGGAATCAAGGTTGGAGATGGAGATTGAAGATCTAGATCAGATTTCTGCAGTCTCTCTCTTCTCTATTGAGTAACTTCCCTTCACCTAGGTTTTGAGGAACTCTAGTTCCATGTGTTAGGATCTTTCTTGTATGAAGTTTTGGATGCTATATTGTTTGATTATAATCGATTGAGGCATGATTTATTGAGTCAATTGAATCTTGATCAAATTCTCTTGATTTCTGCTTTAACCTATGATAGATAGAATCTGATTAGGTTAAGAGAGCTTCCTTGATTGATAGTGGTGAATTGGTTGTGCGAGAGTCAATCAATTCACTGCTTTGTACTGGAATTCATTCCAGTAGTGGAGATCTGTGTGAATCGCCTTAGCAGTCTATCCTGGTGAAGGCTAGTCGCCTGCCGGGTATTCTGTCTGAGAGGGCTTGGTCAACTTAAGAGATTCCAAGCTAATTTAGGATCTTACGCAGTTTAATCAACAGTAGATCAACCAAAGGTAATTGCAACTTGGACCTAATTGAGGAGCTAGGGGGAATCATACCTAAGTGAGTTCCCAACTTGTAATTAGTAGAGTAGTCAGTAGAGTAGTTTATAAATCAATCCTTAATCTAGTTTGCTAGATAATGAACTGAAGCTGAGTAATAGTAACTCTAGAGACCCATGTATTCGATATTTATTACTTGTGCCACTATACTGCAGTCCCTTTCATTGGTTACACTTGGCCATTGTTAGGTGTTGTGTTTTAGCGAGTCAAGTTTTTGGCGCCGTTGCCGGGGACTTTCTAGATTATTAGGAAAAGCAGAAGTTTGTTACTTTAGCGTTTTTCTTTTGTTTTCCGCCCTTGCTTTTCACTTGGGTGTTTTTTTTGTTTTTGTTGGTGCAGATCTGAATCATGGACCCTCATGGCTTCTCCAATCATTGGGGGTATCCACCACCATCTGAGTGGTATTACCCCGAGACTCCCTGGAATAACCAAGGAGGAGAAGACTATGGAGTCGGGTTTCAGTACCAACCCCCCTACTACGAAGAACAATCAGACCCCTGGGTATTTCAAGAACAATCTCCTTATCAAGAAGAATTCCTCCCACAACAAGAAGGGCCACCAAATCTTGAGTTCGCCACAGCCTTCACGGGTGATCCGGCAGAGCCATTCTACACTCCACAGCTAGATCCAAACTATCACTTGAGGCTTCTCGTGGAGCAGATTGCTCGAGTACCTGAGAGATCCTTTCACGAGTTGGATCCTCATATCCAGGCCATTGCCCAAACTGACTTCTCCTTTCCTCGTGAAACAGAGGATACCCTTCGGAGCATAAAGAAGCACATAGAAGTCATTGAGAAAGCCTGTTCACAGTTTTCTCAAGACAACCTTTATGCTGCCATACAAGTAGAGGTGGAGGAAGAAGAAGGCAATCGTGAGGATGTTGAGGAGCATACAGAAGTTGTCAAGGAAAGCTCCCATGATAATCATGATCAAGTGTATCCTCTGGTGGTAGATCACAACTTTCCCCATTTCCGCTCTGACATGCTGGGCCTGAGCGAGGAGATGCAAGATGAACTTATTGAGAACATTGCATGGCGACTTGCTCTCCAATCAGTTATGGAAGAAGAAGAGAGAAAAAGGGTGAGGAAAGAAGTTGTGGAGGATGAGGAAGAAAGCAAAGAAGAGGTAGTTCTTGATCTTTTCCGAGGAGAGAGACCACATTTTGAAGAAGGAAGGGGGATTGAAGAAGCGAGTGGTGTCCAGGTTGAGGATGAAGTTGAGGTGGAAGAGGCTTGCACCGGACCTATAATACAAGTAATATCCCCACCAAACTTCGAGGAACTGCTTAGCAAGGACCCATTTGTAGTGTCTCTTTGCCAGACCAAGGCCACATCGACATCGGTCCCTCTTGGTGGATGCGATGGTGGTCAATCGATGTTGTCATATATGGTTTGGGGCAATGAGACGAGAGAAGAGAAGAAGAGGTCTCGAGGATGGAGACTTCATATGCCTCAAGTGCACGAGCTTTCATCACCAGTCATACCACATGCTCGTGACTTGCGACTCCACCTCATTGACGAGAACCTAAACTTTAAGGAGGTTTTGGGGTGGACCGAAACTTAGAAGCCATCGTCCGGCTCACGACGTGAAAGAAGCGCTTGTTGGGAGGCAACCCAACCAGTCGGTTTGCATTTCTTTCTCTATTTCACCTCGGTTGATTCAGTTTTGTTATTTGATTTTAGAGTCAATAACTCAACCTTTGTGAGATTTTGTATGGTGTTTGTGTTCCGACTACTCTCTCCTCCTGGAATGCACCGCCTGACCTGTCCATCATCATTCACCCTTGATCTGGTAACTTCGTTCTACCCTCCTTATCTTTCCTCCATTGAGGACAATGTCGTGCTTAAGTGTGGGGGGATGTTCGATTATGTATGCGGGTGAATGTTTGGCTGTTTGTGTGCTTGGAGCCTAGTCCACTGTCCAAAATTTTTAATTTGAGGGCTCCAAGTACGTGTTTCCTTGCAAACTGCTTGCTCAGTATGCTTTGAATCGACAGTCTCTATAGTAATGTGCAACCTAGGGAGGTAGTGTAGCACTCTATAAGGATGTTGAAGTATAAGATTTTTCCCATCTAGCTCTCTGCTGTGCTAGTTGATTTTGTGAATTAGTGGAGCTAAGACCGTTGAATTCATGTGGTAATGGTGACTCTGTTTGGATTGTGTTATGGACTCGTGTATCGAACAGGGTGCTCATATGGGAAATGAAAAGAAGTTGGTCCTCCATGTCGAAATCATTGAAATCTTAAACATGGGGTAAGCCCAACGTGTGTGGCACCGCTCATTGCACAAATCGGGTTTTGGAAGAGATTTTAGTGATCCTTAGTGGGGTACTCCTACAAGATGAAGCTAAGTTGTCTCTAGTACAAGTAAAATTTTCACCCGTTGAACGGTTTGCCTACTTGAGGATGTTTTTTTAAGGGCACGGATAGAGCTTCCGACCCCCCTTAATTTCATTGACCCTCCACACGAGTTGAGGAAAAGGAGTTAAAAGAAGTACTCTGGCGAGCGCCAGATGTACAAAAATTGCTCTTGCTCGACTAATAAGGGTCGACCGTGCAAAAGACTGCAGTTGGAACCCCCGCCAAGTGAATGAAAAAAAAAGAGATAAAGAAATGTAAATGAAAGTGCAAAAAGGGGTTCCAACGGTGAAATGAAGTGAAAGAGCACCCCGGTACAACGAGTCCTTGGTTGTGAATGGTGTGAGTCCCTTTATCCATGAACTGACTGTCTTACTTCCACTTCTTCCCATGATCCTGGCTTGAGTCTAGTACTCGCATTGAGAGAGATAGGAGATGTCTTAGATGACCAATTGACCTCGTGAGCTGCTGTATGATCTAGGAAATCCTCTACCGACGATCGGGGTTGTTTGTTTCTATAGAGGTCTGGAGAGCTGCATTGGTTTGAGTTAGGTTTGCTTGGGGACAAGCAAACGGTTAAGTGTGGGAGAATTTGATAACATCCGATTTCCACATGTTTGCACCCTTGCTTCTTGATCATTTTGGCTTGAGTTTATGCTTTTTTGGACTATTTTACGCTAGGTTGTGTTCCTTTGTCACATTTCAGGTCCTAGCATGTAAATTGAAGCATAGGCGCAAGTTTCAAGTCAATCAGAGATCATTTGGCAATTCGGGTGAAGAAACACGAGCATGACCTGAGGAATAATGGACTTCTACCTCATATTATGAACAAATAATCATGGGATTTTGGTATGGAAAGAAAGAAGACGATACTACGAGCGTCTGGGATCAAACGACGACTGATTCGGAGTCCGGACGAGGGAGAAACGAAGCATTAAACAGAGGCTGAGCAAGCCACACGTGCAAGCCTAAAAACCCACACGGCCGTGTGACCTGGCCATGTGGCCGTGTGGAAATGACTGAGCCTTCACACAGGTAGCTGGAAAATCCACACGGCCGTGTAGCCTGCCCGTGTCATCGGGAATTTCTGGTTAAAACCAGATTTTCAGCAAAAGGAAAGGAGAGCTGGGTTTTTGGTTCCCAAACACCCAAGGGACGAACCCTAGAGAGGGAGAGCGACTTGGAAACATTCTTGGAGCTATTTTGGAGGATTTATTCGCCATCGGATCTCGGGAATCAAGCTTGGAGATGGAGATTGAAGATCTAGATCAGATTTCTGCAGTCTCTCTCTTCTCTATTGAGTAACTTCCCTTCACCTAGGTTTTGAGGAACCCTAGTTCCATGTGTTAGGATCTTTCTTGTATGAAGTTTTGAATGCTATATTGTTTGATTATAATCGACTGAGGCATGATTTATTGAGTCAATTGAATCTTGATCAAATTCTCTTGATTTCTGCTTTAACCTATGATAGATAGAATCTGATTAGGCTAAGAGAGCTTCCTTGATTGATAGTGGTGAATTGGTTGTGCGAGAGTCAATCAATTCACTGATTTGTACTGGAATTCGTTCCAGTAGTGGAGATCTGTGTGAATCGCCTTAGCAGTCTATCCTGGTGAAGGCTAGTCGCCTGCTGGGAATTCTGTCTGAGAGGGCTTGGTCAGCTTAAGAGATTCCAAGCTAATTTAGGATCTTCCGCAGTTTAATCAACAGTAGATCAATCAAAGGTAATTGCAACTTGGACCTAATTGAGGAGCTAGGGGGAATCATACCTAAGTGAGTTCCCAACTTGTAATTAGTAGAGTAGTCAGTAGAGTAGTTTATAAATCAATCCTTAATCTAGTTTGCTAGATAATGAACTGAAGCTGAGTAATAGTAACTCTAGAGACCCTTGGATTCAATATTTATTACTTGTGCCACTATATTACAGTCCCTTTCATTGGTTACACTTGGCCATTGTTAGGTGTTGTGTTTTAGCGAGTCAATAACAAGTGCTTGAATATAAATGAATTATGTAGGGATCAGTAGTATACATAAACAAGCGAGAAAATGATAGAGAACTAAAAAGATTGTTATTGAAGAAGGATGAATGACACGCCAAAACACAACACCAAACTGCGACCAAGTGTAATCGCAGTCCGGGAATGCAGTAACAGGCAAGTTCAATTATCAACCCGGGGTCTAGATCTACTGGTTACTCCGTGATTGTCTATTATCTAGCAAACTAATTCGAGTGATTGTTGTTTAAAGCAAAAGCAGTAAGAAAGCAGGAAATGGTTCGGTTTTCAAAAGCAGGTAAGAGTCACTCGGGAATGAGTCCCCCTAGCCCCTTAGTTAGGTTCAATTGTAATTTCCCCTGGGTTGATTTACTGTTGATTAGACTGAGGAAGATCCGACAGTAGCTTGGAATCTCTTAAGCTTTCCAAGCCCTCTCAGTCTAACTACCCGGCAGACGACTAGTCTTCACCGGGATAGAAAGCTGAAGCAATAAGCACAGAACTCCACTATTGGAATTGAATTCCAGTACAAAGCAGTAAACTGGCTAACTCTCGTATAGCCAATCTCCTACTATCGGATGAAGAGGCTCTAACAACCTAATCAGATTCTATCTATCTCAGGTTGCAGCAGAAATTGAGAAAAGCTGATCAGACTCCAATCAATTCAATAAACATGCATCATTCGATTAAAATCAAACAGTAATATCATCCCTAGTCATTACAATCAAATCCCTAACACAAGGAACTAGGGTTCTTCATACCCAAGTGAGAGAAGGGTTCTACTCCATAGAGAGAGAAAGGAAAACAGAAATCAGAGTAGTCATACTCATAAAGATGAGGAAAATCTGCTCTGGGATGTCAATCTTCACTCCTAGGGACGCAATCTGGGCTTCAATGATGAGAAATCCACTCCAAAATAGCTCCTAGGGTTTGTTCTTCGCTCTTTCTCTCTCTAAAACTCTGTTTTTGCTCTAGAAACTCGAATACCTCTTCCTTGGCTCGAATCTGCCTCCAAAACCCCGACTCTGGGGGAATTACGGGCTGAATTACGGCTGTAATCACGTCCTGCCCGTAATTCGCCCCAAAACGCACGTTTCAATTAAGCTGAAGGAGGAGGAGATACGCCCGTAATTTCCCAATTACCGCCAGTAATTTGGGAATTACGGTCGTAATTCTTGGAGGTCTTGCCCGTAATTTTAGCATCGAGAGGAAATTCTGGGGAAAAGGCTCGGCAATTGATTTACGGGCATGCCCTGACCAATTACGGTCGTAATTTGGCAGGGGCTGCCCGTAATTCTGTCTGTGATTCGCCATCTGACCTCCAAATGACCCGAAACTTACGCCTATGCACCTCTTTACTTGCTAGGACCTGAAATACGACAAAACAACACAACCTAGCGTAAAATAGGCCAAGGAACCTTCAATTCAAGCCAAAATGGACAGGAAACCAGAGTGAAAACACGTGCAAATACGATGCTATCAAATTCCCCCACACTTAACTGTTTGCTTGTACCCAAGCAAACCAAGTAATACACAAGGTAAGCTCACATATTTCAGTCAACCAACATTGGGGACAAGTCATAAAGGCACAGAACACGTGAATCATACTGGTTTTCAAACATCAACACATGAACAACTTCAATAGCAACCTGGACAACCACCACAAAGGACATTCGAGTGCAGCAAAATCGAGCAACGGAAGAGTTCCCCTTCTGTTCACTAACCAACCCAGACTTGACTCAACCACTCACTCAAAACAGTCAACTCACGCATCCAACTTAAGACATCAGAACAGAGACCAAGCAATCTAGGTCCTCACCGGGGTACAAGAGTATAAAGAATATGAAAATGAATCACTCACTCTCGACCAGTGGGGTCAGGACAATTTAATGCGAAAAATGCGCATGCTATTTCTCTCCACTACAAGAAAAATGGGTTATAGAGACAATGCAAATGTGTCTCTATAGAATCGTAATTTGTCTCTGTATTACTTTAGAGACATATACCATAATTGTCTCCTCTAGAGCTGTTGCAATAGCCTTACAGAGACAAATATAGAGACAAATATTATTTGTTACCGATGGGAAAAACTTCATCTAATATTTTAGTCTCTAAAGACTTTTTCTGGAGACTATTATTTTGTCTCCATATTCACATTTAGGGACTAAATATTTGTCTTGGATTTCACCTTTAAAGTCAGATTTTTTTTGTTTCTCATATTAGTTATTAGCGACATAAATAGTTGCCTCCATTTTAACTTTTAGAGTCAAATTCTTTTGTTTCTAATATTTGTTATTTGAATATGTTATATTTGCATCAAAATAAATTGTTAAAGCACAATTACGTAGCTCTTGTTTGTTTTATGATTCAATTGAAATTCAATAAAATATATAACTATCAACACAAACTGAATAAACATCCACCTTTCATTTCATTGAAGCCAACCAGCCAAAGTGCGTACAATGGAAAACGGTCCAAGTGTATAGAAATTGTAAACTATATTTTAGTGAATTACAAACAAACCTACAAATTTGAACAAGATAACTTCACAAACAGTATCCCCTAAATGCCGAGGGCATCTTAGGACTCCTTTCCCTTGTTCACATCACCATTAGCAATAGAAGTCGTCGTTGTCGCTCTTACGCGTACGTATATAATTAACTTATCATCTTGATCTCAATTAGCCTTGAAAAACTAGATGCATGTTGTGTAATCTTCACTGCTTCCACTACACCATCGACTCCTGAAAGCACATAGGGCATGATTAATTTTTTTTTTTTTGGATTATGAACAAGAAACTGAAAAATACCCAACTACGAAATCTAATCACAATCCAAAAATTAAGTAAATGAAGGTACAACTCACACGAGACGAGGAATAACAGAGTTAAATCTTTGTATGAGTAAATCCCTTGACCAGTTCCAAGCCTGCATATACAAAAACAAATTAGTGGAAGCTGATTGTATCAATCAAGGACGAAGCTAATTAAGCGGATACTAAAAAGGAAGAGGAGGCGATAAAGGATAGATGAAAGACGAGAAGAGACTATACATCCTATAAGAGACAGCTAATCTCATCTTAATTTCTCACGACGAGGCTGCAAGGGAGAAGAAGGGCAGGAGCCTGGAGGAGATGGAATCGGAAGGGGGCTGCAAAACAAATATATTTAGAGGCTGCGGCTAGGGTTTTGAAATAAGAAGGGAAAGAAATCTTCTCCCATGTAGTTTTTTTTTTCTTCTTCCACGGATGTAAATCTCTTTTCCCTTTAAATTGAAAGTCCATATCTCCTCCGTAATTATCTCTTTTCCTTAGATTGATAATAGAATCTTATTTTTTAATTTTATTTTTGAATTTCCTTTCTTTATTTCACCTCAATGTTCCGTCAAAATAGATTACATAAGCGTACAACAGTTGTTATAACTTATAATCCTTTTCACAAAAAAAAAAAACTTATAATCCTAATGCCGCTGTTATAAAATTGTCGCAAAACAAAAAAAATTACCATAATTACAACTAGATATTAGAAAGTTCATTATTTTTTTTTTTACGGGACAAAGTTCATTATTTTGGAAAAGTTTAAAATAATGGATATAGAGACAAATAGCATAATTGTCACGTATAACATACTTTTAGCGACATATATTAACACTTTTGGAGACATATTATATAACTGTCAACTATTTGATATTTTTAGAGACATATGACATATCTGTCTCAATAATTAGTCGCAATAGACGAGTTTTGTTGTAGTGCTCAATCCCTAACATCTCTTCACCATGATGCCTCTAAATGCTAGAGTTCACATATAGGATGTCATCACTAACTAATCAGGAGGTCTTAGACACAGGTTCAAATGACTGGCTAGGGTCTTGGACATGGGGAAAAGGCCTTTTAGGTGGTGGAAGTATTCATAGCAAAAGGTTCCACATTTCCAAACCCACACAATCACAGTCAAACAAACCGGTATTCCCTTTCTGCTATTCTGCAATACTCAACATCTCAAGAGCATAAGAGCGAAGGAGGCATAAACATCAGCATTTCCAAGCCAGACTGCTAAGAAACACTACGTAATGGGCATTACTCAGATTTTTGGTAGTGGCTCTCTTTTGCTTTTAATTTTTTTCTTTGTTTTTCTTTCATTTTTCTTTTCATTTCTTAAGAGAGCCACCACTTCTGCACATAATTCAAACATCTGCCCAACTTTTAAGCACTACCTCCAACACTCACATAAACTTTAGCAGAAACAGCAGAGAATATGTAACAACCACTCTGTGGAACCTTCTAAAAGATGCAACAAGGGTGATTTTTTTCCGTTATAGACCAAAAGAAAGGATAACACACGGCTCAAAGGGGCTGACTAGGGGATATGACACATCAGGATAGTCAGTTTTGGGCGTGGGCTAATCCTATGCCCCCATCATCTTAGCTAATGACAACGTGAATGCTACACATCATGGAAGAGGGATCTATCGCACAAGAAAGAAACGAGCAGGCTCAAATCTCACATGGCTACCTATATGCTCTATCTCACATTCTGATACCCTGAACTAGATGCATAAACGACTATCAAGAACAAGTGATCAGATCAAGTCACAGTTGGTAAGCAAACAGTTGAAAAACTGAACCCCTACATCGTTCTACTGCACATCTCAGCCCTCATCATAGGTTGTCCTAGTCACCAACAAGTTGTCATGCATTAATCCGAAAACCATTCAATTCATCAATCAAAACACAGTGCCAATATGATCAAACAGCAGTACTTGGAGCCCTCAAATCGTAAGATTCGGACAGCGGACTAGGCTCCAAGCACCCATATATACGTTCCAATAAATACAAAGAACCCCCCCCCCCACACTTAGATGCGGCAGTGTCCTCAATGGAGCCAAGGGAAGGGGAACGATGTTACCATGAAACAGTGGTCAGGAACGTTGATTGGATGGCGGACCAGTCAAAAGCAGAGGACTGGATAAGGATCAGTCCGACGGGCACAGAGCTAGAACCAACAGAACACACACATTGGGTGAAATAAAACATAGTTCCAAGTCAACAATCCACACAATGGGAATAAGAAATAAAACCAAACACAATCCGGAGTCTAAGGCTGGAAAGATAGACAAAAGCCAAGCCCCAACTCGATGGGCTGGCAAAACCAGATCACAGCTCGTCGCCTCCATCGCCAGTGGGAGGCGGGTAGTAGTCTTCATGCCCCGGGGACGCCTCCCAAGGGTAGCTCACAGCAGCAGGATCCATGTTCCAGTAGCTCATCATGTAATGCTGAGCTAAAATGATGCGGCGGCGACCATCGCGCTCACGGTCGAGGCGGGCGTTGATGTGCTCCTGGCCAGCAAGGATCTGCTCGTTCTGGCGGGAAAGGGCTGCCAGCTGCTCGGCAATGTAGGTCGTGGGTGCCGCAGCAGATGGGCCGGCAGCGGAAGTGGAGTCGCCAGGTGCAGAGGGGGTGGGCCGAGTCCTCGTCCGACGAGTGGTCCGACGGGCTGCAGCATCACTCGCCTCGGGTAGCTCCTCACCCTCTGGTGCACGAGGAACAGGGCGAGGAAGGCCCCTGATCCAGGTCACGTTCCCGTCGCGCTCCAGTATCAGCTGGCGCCGGAGGGTCTCCCTGGAGAATGGCGTCGCCTCCTGGATGAGAGTGAACCCGGAGAGGTCGACGTTGTAGTACCGTGCCAGGGCGGTGACCACCGGCCGACATGCCAGGGGTAGATTACACCGAGAAGCCTTGGCAACGGTCCTAGCGATGAGAGAGGACAGATGGAGGTTGTCCACCTCGTGGCTCATGGAGTGCAGGCAATGCAGGGTGCGGAGCTGAAGATGACTGGTGGAGCCCTCGCTGCGGGTGTAGGATTTCCCCAACAGCTGGTTGATGATGCGCCACTATGGTCGCAGCTGAGTGGCCGTGGTGTGGCCCGGTGTGAAAACAGCTCCTGCAAACTCCGGGAGGCAGATCCTCTCGAAGAACTGCTGGTCCCGAAAGATGGGACTGTCGGGCTCCTCGATGGCCAGGTGACAGGGGAATGGTGGAAGGAGCCCCAGTGCCCGACCAAAGTTGTCATAGCTCAGGGAGTAGAACTCCCCTCCGAGTCGGAACTGGATGGCGTTGCCGTGCGCGCCCGCGTGGGTCTGGAAGTGCTCGAAGGTGGAGTAGAACTCCCAGAGGAGCTCCTGATAAACCGGCTCGGCAAGGCAGAGGAGGCGGCGCCAAGAGAAAGCGCAGATGGCAGCCTCCATTGCCTCGCGAGCACCCAGCTCTTCGAATACCCTCCAGTCGAGGTAGTGGTGCTGAACGACTTTGCGGCGTCGGATGTCCCGCAAAGTCTTCCTCTGGTCGGCGTCGAGCAGGTTCAAGTACGTGTTCATTTTCCTGCAGCCACACAACATCAGAAACCCAACAACATACATGGAAATTCGTCAATGAGGAGGTCACAACCATCCTCACCCGGGGCCCTCGAATCATAAATTCGGACAGTGGACTAGGCCCCGAGAAAGGAAAAACATTCACAACCAATCAGAATCATTCACCATTCACAGAAACTCAAACGCACTTGGAGCCCTCAGATTATAAACCCGGACAGCAAATTAGGCTCCAAGCGGGACAATCACAACTCATATTACTCGGTAGGCCAACCGAAAGATGAACAAACAAAGCAAGCAACAATGTAGGCCTACCGAAATAATTCAAGCACACCCCAATTCCCGAAATTCCTCACTAAACCCACAATATCAATCCTCCACAAATGACAAGTAAAAGTATAGAAGCACACTTGGAGGCACAAGAGGATATCGTGGGGAAGGTGAGGGAAGACCGAGAGACCACAAAAATCGCCGGGAAACTCGCCGGGAGGCTCGCCGGAGTTTCATCGCCGGTGACTTCACCGGAGCCAAACTCACCCAAAACTTTGGGGAATGAAGCCCCAAGTACCAGGAACGCGGTGGTGGTCGCGGTTTCTCGATCGGAGGTCCGAGGAGGGAGATCGGGCCGGAGGAACACCGAAGGGTCGCGGTTTTCCGGCGACCCAAACCACCACGAAACTCAACCCCACTGGTATAGACTTGTGGGCGCCGACGAGAGGAGCACGGGGGTGGTCTCGGAATTTAATTTGGACCTCTGGTGAGCGAGATATGGCCGGAAAACCACCAGAGAAGAGAGTGGTTCGAGTTTCCGGTGAGAGGAGAGAGATTTTGGTCTGAAAACAATGGAGGAGAGAGAGGGGGGAACGCGGCCGAGCAGTTTTTAAACTGCTCTCGGGGGTAATTATGGGCAGGATTACGGCCGTAATTACCCCGGCCTTGCCCGTAATTTTATGGCCGAGAGCAATAGGCCCCCTCTGATCGAATTACGGGCAGGGGTGGTTAGAATTACGACTGTAATTCTACCCCTCCCCCCCCCTTGCCCGTAATTTTACTGCCGAGGCAGTTTTTCTGTGCTGGCTTAATTACGGGCAGGGGGCAGGGGAATTACGACCGTAATTTGGCCCCCCATGCCCGTAATTTCATCGCCGATGGCCCTTTTTCTCCTGTTTTTGAGCTGCAATTTCGAACAACCAAACCCAAACGTGCCCCGGTTCAAAAAATACACTACCATAGACCAAAATAGACCATCCGGTGCAGGAGAAACATTCCAGAAAGACTCCAGACAGACTCAATGACTCGAAAACGACAAAAATTAAAAAGGAAAAAGGATAGAAATGCAAACCGTGGTGGGGTTGCCTCCCCACAAGCGCTTCTTTACCGTCTTTTAGCTGGACGCCAGTAGAGGAACTAAGGGTCCTCGAGCTTGATCAGCAGCTCTGCGCGCTCGACAGCACCTCCCAAATACAACTTGAGGAGGTGGCCATTCACCTTGAATGGCTCGGTTTGAGCATTGCTGATCTCCACCGCACCGTGCGGGAAAACTTGGGTGACCGTGAAGGGTCCCGACCACCTCGAATGGAGCTTGCCCGGAAAGAGTTTCAGGCGTGCATTGAAGAGCAGAACATGATCACCCACCTGAAACTCCTTCGGGCCCCTCAACCTAGCATCGTGGAGACGCTTGGTGCGTTCTTTGTAGAGCAGGGTGTTCTCGTAGGCGTGGTAACGCCACTCCTCCAACTCCAGTAGCTGCAACTTACGTTCTGTACCTGCAACACTCAAATCCAGGTTTAGCAGATTAAAGGCCCAGAAGGCCTTGTGCTCTAGCTCTACCGGCAAATGGCACGCCTTCCCATAGACAAGCCTATAGGAAGAAGTGTCAATCGGATTTTTATAGGCCGTCCTATACGCCCAGAGAGCATCATTGAGCTTGGTGGACCAATCCTTGCGGGACTGATCCACCGTCTTTTCAATTATCCGTTTTAATTCCCGGTTCGTCAGCTCGGCCTGCCCATTTGACTGGGGATGGTAGGCCACCGACACCTGATGCTTAACGCCATAGCGAGAGAGGAGTTTAGTGAATTGCCCCTGAAAATGGGTTCCTCTATCACTAATAATGGCTCGAGGTGTCCCGAACCGGGAGAACAGCTGCTTCAGAAATGAGCAGACCCGTCTTGCATCATTGGTGGGCATGGCTTGAGCTTCTGCCCACCTCGAGACGTAGTCCACTGCAACTAATATGTACAGATTGCCAAAAGATGGAGGGAATGGGCCCATGAAATCGATACCCCAAACATCAAAAATTTCACAATTAACAGAGATATGTTGGGGCATCTCATCCCGGGCAGAAATGTTACCTGACCTTTGGCAGCGGTCGCACTGGCGTGCGAAGGTGTCTGCATCCTTGAAGAGCGAGGGCCAATAGAAGCCCGACTTTAGCACCT
Source organism: Linum tenue (assembly GCA_946122785.1). NCBI lineage: Eukaryota > Viridiplantae > Streptophyta > Magnoliopsida > Malpighiales > Linaceae > Linum > Linum tenue. The sequence goes on along the minus strand of CAMGYJ010000008.1, from coordinate 53,662,638 downwards.
TCCGCGCCGTGCGGTTTCCTCCATGATGACCGCTAGTAGGTCCCTCGTGACATTGAGACAGGATGGCTCCCATCTCATGCTCCATGACACAGCGCCGGATCATGCCATCTGCTCCGATTCTGAAGAGGTAATGATCCTCCCAGAAGTAGTGCTTCAGATCGGAGAAGAACTTGCACTTTGCATGAGTAGCCATCCCCTTGGGTAACTGCTTGCCCACCAGATAATTGGCAAAGTCAGAATACCAAGGGGCCACGCTGTCCACCAGGGTCATCGCCAGCAGTCGCTCACCCGGGAAAGAGTCGTCGATCTCTTCCTCGAAGTTGTCCACCGGAGGGGCTTCCAACCGTGAAAGATGATCTGCAGCAACATTCTCGGCTCCCTTCTTGTCCCGGATCTCGATATCAAACTCCTGCAGCAGCAGGATCCAGCGGATGAGCCTAGGCTTTGCATCAGCCTTGCTCATCAGGTAGCGAATCGCCGAGTGGTCAGTGTAGACCACCACATGAGAGAGCACCAGATAGGGTCGGAACTTGTCAAACGCATACACCACAGCGAGGAGCTCCTTCTCTGTAGTGGTGTAGTTCTCATGTGCATCATTCAAGGTCTTCAACGCGTAGTAGATGGGCTGGAAGTGCTTCTCGCGTCTCTGACCCAGAACTGCTCCGACTGCATAGTCACTCGCATCGCACATCAGCTCAAAAGGAAGAGACCAGTCAGGAGTCACCATGATAGGTGCATGGGTAAGCTTCTCCTTCAAAGTCTCAAATGTAGCTGTGCACTCGGGAGTGAACTGGAATGGCGCATCCTTCTCCAGCAGCTTGGTCAACTGTAGGGCAATCTTCGAGAAATCTTTGATGAAGCACCGGTAAAAGCCTGCATGACCCAGAAAGCTGCGAATCCCCTTCACATAGGCGGGAGGAGGTAGCTGACTGATCGTCTCAATCTTCGCGCGATCTACCTCAATCCCCTGCTTGGAGATCTTGTACCCCAGCACAATACCTTCACGAACCATAAAATGGCCCTTCTCCCAGCTGAGTGCCAGATTAGTCTCCTCGCACCTCTTCAGAACGAGCTCCAGGTTATGGAGACAGTGAGTGAAAGAGTCTCCATATACCGAGAAATCATCCATGAAGACTTCCATGATCTCTCCAACCAGTCGGTCGAAGATCGCCAGCATGCATCTCTGAAAGGTCGCCGGTGCATTACACAGCCCAAATGGAATCCTCCGGTAAGCAAAAGTGCCGAAGGGGCAAGTGAATGTGGTCTTCGCCTGATCCTCCGGTGCAATAGGAATCTGGAAGTAACCAGACATGCCATCCAGGAAGCAGTAGAACTCATGGCCAGCCAACCTCTCCAGCATCTGATCAATGAAAGGTAGGGGGAAATAATCTTTCCTGGTGGCGTCGTTCAGGCGCCGGTAATCGATGCAGACTCTCCAGCCGGTCACGGTCCACATCGGGATCAACTCCTTCTTCTCATTCGGGACCACAGTCATCCCGCCTTTCTTCGGGACCACCTGAGTGGCGCTGACCCACTTGCTATCAGATATAGCAAAGATGATCCCTGCATCCATGAGCTTCACAATCTCTGCCCGGACCACTGCCTCCAAGTTAGGAGACAATCTCCTCTGTGGCTGCCTGACTGGCTTAACCTCATCCTCCATCAAAATTCCGTGGGAGCAGAAGGATGGGCTAATACCTCTGATGTCGGTGATCTTCCATGACATGGCCCGGGCATACTTCTGCAGTAGAGCCACCAGCCTGCTCTTCTGCTCGGGTGTCAGATCCGAGCTAATAATCACCGGGAGCTTATTCCCCTCCCGGAGAAAAGCATACTCCAGGTGAGATGGGAGGGGTTTAAGCTCCATCTCTGGTGGCTCCTCCAATGATGTAGCGAGCCGGGGCGAGATGAGGATCGGCTTGAATGGTATCTCTCGCCCCTCACTCGCAGCCTCGTCCAGCTCCGCAAGCTGCTCCTCCAGCTGCATATCCTGTGATGCCTGTTCCCCTAGCAAAAGACAACGCTCAAGGAAATCATCAGTACCCGCACTAGTGATGGCGAGTGCGGTCTCAAAATCAGCAACAACATCACAGTAATCTAAATCATCATGGAGCTGGGGGTGTTTCATATTATCAGAAACAGAGAAGGTGATTTGTTCACCCCCAGCTCTTAAAATCAGTTTTCCATCATTAACATCAATCAACGCTTTGGCGGTGGCGAGAAAAGGTCTACCCAGTATCAATGGAACATCAACATCCTCATTTATGTCCAAAATCACAAAATCAACAGGATATGAAAATGGCCCTACTGCGACTATCAAGTCCTCTGCTATACCCCTAGGATGCACAATGGATCTATCAGCAAGCTGGATGCTCATCCTAGTATTACTGGGTTCACCTAGGCCTAGCTTCTTAAACAGTGAATATGGCATGACATTAATGCTAGCGCCTAAATCCGCCTAGGACTTCCCTACATGCAAACTACCAATCATGCAAGGGATAGTGAAACTCCCTGGGTCTTTTCGCTTCTCTGGTAGTTTGTTCTGCAGGATGGCAGAACACTCCTCGTTAAGCATCACCGTTGACAACTCCCCAAGCTTCCTCTTGTTGGTGAGGAGATCCTTCATGAACTTGGCATACTTGGGCATCTTCGATAATGCCTCCACGAAGGGCATGCTAATATTCACCTGCTTCAGCATTGCCATGAATTTGGCAAACTCAGTCTCTAGTCGGTCCTTGTGCAACCGAGTAGGAAAGGGAAGCTGTGGTACATACTCCTTCACCACTGGTTGCGGTTTAGGAGCAGGCACCTCAACCTCCTTCTCCATTTCTTCCTGACTAGCTGGAAGTGCTGAAGCAGGGGTCTCTCTCTCCTCTGCCCGAACAGGTGGATCGGCAGTCACCTTGCCACTCCTGGTTGTGATGGCACTCAAGTTGGCATCCGGGTCCTGAGGGTGAGGGATGGTCTGACCAGGCAAGGTACCTGGAGTCCTCCGAGCAACAGCCTGGGCAACACCACCAAGCTGGGTCTGTATATCTCGCAGAACAGCCTGTGTGTTTCTCTGACCAGCTTCTAGCTCCAAGAATTTGCCTGAAGCTTTCTCCATGAACTGCTCAATGTTATTGAATTTATTTGCACTGGAGGTGGCCAGAGAGCCCACCAGATCTCTCAGTTCCGCCATCGGGTCACTCTGTACTGGGGCTGCAGGTGCTGCCCCTGCCTGCTGAAATGGTCGTGCCTGCGACTGAGGTGGAACTGGCCCCTGTCTGGGCGGGTAGAGTGGCTGCTGTGGCTGCTGAAATTGCCCCTGTCTGGGCTGGTATGGAGGCCTCTGAAAACCGGGTGGTCCCTGGGGAGCTGGTGGTCTGGGATTTGGCCCAACCCAAGAAAAGTTAGGATGCTGGCGCCACCCCTCGTTATAGGTGTTGTTGTAGGGGTCAAAGCGCCTGGCATTCCCGATGAAGTCCACCTGCTCCTGGGGAGTAGACGACTCCCTCATCGCCTGACAGTCCTCCACGGTGTGATGAGAGCTCTCACACCACTCGCAGTGCATCGCCTGTGGCTGTCCTGTACCTGCAATCAAACCAGAACGATCGATAGCTGAAACCAGCTTCGATACCACCTGCACCAAATCAGATGACTGGGTGCCCAGAGCATGCACACCCCGTCCTGGTGCTCGTCTCGATCTCCTGGCAGTGCCCCAGTCGTACCCGTTCTCCGCCATCTCCTCAAAGAGTTGATTCAGCTGTGGCGGGGTTTTAGTCAGCATGTTCCCGCCACAAACCGAATCAATCAGCTGCTTGTCCTCCGGGAAGAGGGCGTGATAGAAGGTGCCCACCTTGAATGCGTCATTGAAACCATGATTTGGACACCTGAGAAAGAGACTGGTGTACCTCTCCCAAGCATCATTGATGGTCTCATCCTCATCCTGAGCAAAATGTGTGATTTGCTTCTGCAGGTCAGCTGTCTTGGATGGAGGATGGTAGCGGGTGAGGAACTTGTCCGCCAGGTTGGCGAACGTGGTGATGGAGCCCGGGGGTCGAGTGTCTAGCCACTCCTTGGCTTGCCCCTCCAGAGTAAATGGGAAGTACCTCAGCTGGATGGCATCTGCTGGTACACCATTGATCTTGATTCCATCGATGAGCTCGTGGAATCGCCTGAGATGTGATCGAGGGCACTCTCCCTCCTTACCACGGAACACCACTGAACCGTGCAGCATAGTGATTACTGAGGTGCTCACCTCAAAGTTGTTGGCTGGGACATGAAGGTGTTGAATGGGTGACCTCATGTCCGCAGCCCTAGCGGTCCAGTAGGATCCCATGGTCTGCTCCTCGGGGATCACATCAAGGTTCTCTGGATCACCCATCTCTCCTTCTTCTTCTTCTAAGTGCAGCTGTGATAGCTCCTCCTCCGCAGCCAGTCGCGCCTTTAGAGCCCGCTTGAAGTTCCTGCAAGTTCGTTCAAGCTCCTGGTCTAATGGTAGTAGTTCTCCCGACTGGCTACGGGTCATGCACTACCTGCACACAATCAGCAGAAGCAACCCGTGAAGGCACACAGGTGGAAGAGATAAAATGCAGTAAATAAAAATCTAGAGTAACAAATTCTCACGTTTCCCCAATAACCTAGAGGGTCCCCGGCAACGGCGCCAAAAACTTGACACGCCAAAACACAACACCAAACTGCGACCAAGTGTAATCGCAGTCCGGGAATGCAGTAACAGGCAAGTTCAATTATCAACCCGGGGTCTAGATCTACTGCTTACTCCGTGATTGTCTATTATCTAGCAAACTAATTCGAGTGATTGTTGTTTAAAGCAAAATCAGTAAGAAAGCAGGAAATGGTTCGGTTTTCAAAAGCAGGTAAGAGTCACTCGGGAATGAGTCCCCCTAGCCCCTTAGTTAGGTTCAATTGTAATTTCCCCTGGGTTGATTTACTGTTGATTAGACTGCGGAAGATCCGACAGTAGCTTGGAATCTCTTAAGCTTACCAAGCCCTCTCAGTCTAACTACCCAGCAGACGACTAGTCTTCACCGGGATAGAAAGCTGAAGCAATAAGCACAGAACTCCACTACTGGAATTGAATTCCAGTACAAAGCAGTAAACTGGCTAACTCTCGTATAGCCAATCTCCTACTATCGAATGAAGAGGCTCTAACAACCTAATCAGATTCTATCTATCTCAGGTTGCAGCAGAAATTGAGAAAAGCTGATCAGACTCCAATCAATTCAATAAACATGCATCATTCGATTAAAATCAAACAGTAATATCATCCCTAGTCATTACAATCAAATCCCTAACACAAGGAACTAGGGTTCTTCATACCCAAGTGAGAGAAGGGTTCTACTCCATAGAGAGAGAAAGGAAAACAGAAATCAGAGTAGTCATACTCATAAAGATGAGGAAAATCTGCTCTGGGATGTCAATCTTCACTCCTAGGGACGCAATCTGGGCTTCAATGATGGGAAATCCACTCCAAAATAGCTCCTAGGGTTTGTTCTTCGCTCTTTCTCTCTCTAAAACTCTGTTTTTGCTCTAGAAACTCGAATACCTCTTCCTTGGCTCGAATCTGCCTCCAAAAACCCGACTCTGGGCGAATTACGGGCTGAATTACGGCCGTAATCACGTCCTGCCCGTAATTCGCCCCAAAACGCACGTTTCAATTAAGCTGAAGGAGGAGGAGATACGCCCGTAATTTCCCAATTACCGCCAGTAATTTGGGAATTACGGTCGTAATTCTTGGAGGTCTTGCCCGTAGTTTTAGCACTGAGAGGAAATTATGGGGAAAAGGCTCGGCAATTGATTTACGGGCATGCCCTGACCAATTACGGTCGTAATTTGGCAGGGGCTGCCCGTAATTCTGTCTGTGATTCGCCATCTGACCTCCAAATGACCGGAAACTTGCGCCTATGCACCTCTTTACTTGCTAGGACCTGAAATACGACAAAACAACACAACCTAGCATAAAATAGGCCAAGGAACCATCAATTCGAGCCAAAATGGACAGGAAACCAGAGTGAAAACACGTGCAAATACGATGCTATCAATGAACCTGGTTTACAGATTACAAACTTGGTCTTGAGATCCTTGCCTTGTGCCTTTTTTCCACTCTTGTACTCCAAGAACAAGGATTCGATCCCAAAAAGGCTAGAAAGAAAGCTCTCTCCCTATTTCATTTCGTGTTTTCACTCCCCCCCCCTTTTCCCAGAACCGTCCCCCGTCCCAAATTTGAGAGCCCAAAGAGCTCTTTAATAGTAAAAGAAAGTGCCACATGTCATGCTGTGATTGATGATGAGGATGACGTGCTTCCCTCTACTTGGCTGAGCCTCAAGGTTGCATTTGAAGCCTCCATCTATAAAGTGGGTTGCTGAGTGGTCATGTTGGTGGGATCTTGGTCGGGTTGGGCCAAACCAATCTGTGCCTTTGGGCTCCTGGGCATATGGGCCGACTTGGGCTCAGGTCATGGGCTGAAACTGTTTTTGAAATTTGGGCCTGTGTTAGCTTACTCTCTTCTTTGTTTGCAGCTTGCTGGTGTGGGCTCTCCATGTCTATCTGGCCTTTGCTTTCTTGGATTTGTAAACTTGGTTGATGTTTAGGAGTGTACTAACTTTTATAATGATGTTGGCTTTTAAATTCTTCCTCAATAATACGATATTGTACTTTCCTTGTGTATTCAAATCCCTTGTGCATCAAACCTTGACATTGAACTCGAATTGTGCATCAAACCTTGACATGGAACTCGAATGCTTCGTCTCGTACTAAACTTGAATGAAAGATCGTACTCTTGTTTAACATGAACCCTTCTTAGACTGGTGAGAGACAACTTTATTGGTCCGAAGCTGGCAATAGGTTTTGACCTGGACAAAATGTGGTGTCTACAGTTGCCCCCACTTTGTATATCTCTTTGTATAAAGAGTTATACAAAGTTCTTGAAAAGACACCATATTTTGTAGAACTCTGTTGATGATTGTATCGTATCACAAAAATTTATGCTTGAGTGTCGTTAGAATTCCCAGTAGTTGCTTGTGTTTGCATTGTGAATGCTGATTATGACGAAATCACATTTTTCTATAGCGTTTGCCAACGCGAGTCTTATGTTTATGCATATTGTTTGCCAATGCGTCAAATTGCATTTTTATATAGCGTTTGCTAACGCGAGAAATTTACGTTTTTATATAGCGCTCGTCAACGCGGGAATTACATTTTTATATAACGTTTGTCAACGCTGGACGTATTTCTATAGCGTTTGGCAACGCGGGAACGTGTTTATATAGCGTCCTCCAACGCGGGAAATTACATTTTTATATAGCGTTTGCCAACACGGGACATTATATTTTTATATAGTGTTTTCCAAAGCGAGAAATTTAGAGGACGGTTAACGATGCGGGTTTACGTTTTTATATAAGCGTTCGCCAACGGGGAGATGTTTTTCTATAGCATTCGCCAACGCGGAGACATGTTTATATAGCGTTTGCCAACGCGGGGAGATGTTTATATAGCGTTTGCCAATGCGGGGACGTGTTTATATAGCGCTCGCCAACGCGGGGACGTCTTTTTATAGCGCTCGCCAACGCGGGTAATCATGAAATTTGGTATGATATTTTTTGGAATCTCGGTAGACTGTGATAAGTCAACACGCAATTTTTGCTTTTCTGATAAAACCTTTAATACGTGTCTAAAGTAAAGGCGGACACGTTTATTGAGAAATGATAGTATGATGTATCATGTTGAATGATGATGTCATGAATGTTACATAAAAAAAACATTGTTTTTTTCCTTTCGTTGGTCCTGGGTTTCTTTAAATCGATCATCCACTAGGAATTTTGTCATAGCCTTTAGTAGACTTGATTCTTGGTCGTACTCGATAGTTCGAGCTCTTGAGTGTCCGCCTTTATGGTGAAGGGGTTATGATATTGACTACTTTGTTGCCTTGATGTATGCTGTCTGGGAAACCCGACCTTCTAGGCTTAGGTTTGGAATAATCTACTCAACCAGAGATCCCGCCCGTGGTGGTATTTTTGGCGATGTAAACGATATTTTGCTTGGTTAATAAGATTTATCATCTTGAGGGATGTCTTGTCGGGATTGACTTTTCAGAATACACTTTTGATTGAGTCTATCTGAGATATAGGAAACCCCGAGGTATCTTATTGTACTATTTTTTCTTTCTTGATGCCCAATGAAGGTCGCACGGGTCTTTTATGAGGTTGTCTTTTTGGTGACAGAGTATATTGTGCTTCTTCTCATCATTATGTCATTGAAGTAAAATTTAGTTGACCACCTGGTCTCATGAAACTTGAGTGTTTTCAAGTTCTCCAAGATTTCTCCATAAACTAGGGAGTTGAAAAGTTAAGTAGTCTGGCTACTTAGTACCTTGAACTTTCTCTAAGTTGCCCCCATTTTGCACCCAAGGATATGTTACTCATTCTCCATCTTCCGGAACGAAGAGTGATTTTTATCATCCTCGACTTGGAATGAATGCAACAACGTCTGGAAAGCACTTTGTTGAAATAACATAGTGAAAACTCATTTTTAGATAATGAAGTTCTTATTTAGGGATGTGTGTGCAAATTGAGCAAATACATTTTCTTGTGTGACTTTTGCCACAAACTTTGTTTTCATAATGCTCAAAATTTGTTTTTGTTTCAAGAAGAGTGCAAATCGAGCCATGAGAATATCCATGATCGGGATTAAAATCGTTAAAATCGTAAAATCGTACCAAAATCGGGATTTTGATCGTATGAGAACAAAATAGGTGGTTAGAGCCAATTTAAAAGAAGCATAATCGTTTCGGCTGAAAGTGCAATGAAGAGAATAATCTCAAATATTTTTTCTATTAAAAAGATATTTTTAAATAATAAAAATAACCAATTTATAGCTCGGTCAATCCCTTTCCCTTCCCGCAAGTTAACTTATTGGTAAAACAACTGTCCTAATATTAGAAGTACGTAAGAATTAACTTTATTATTAATTAATTAATTTATTAATAAATATATTTGTACCAAGTCACTAGCATTATTTTATTGGAATTCAATTATTTTTAGTTTTAAATCATACTTAGACAATGTCAGAATATTCTGTGAGTTAAACTACCTAGACACAACATGAAAACAAGTGCCAAACCCATTGAGCTCTATCCCTTAATCATGAATTATTTTGAGTTACGCATTAAATAACAATTAAAATAGTTATTTTGGAACATTAATCTTGAGAATTATCTTTAGTAAAAAAAAATTCTTGAGAATTATCATTTTAAATATTATGTATCTTTGTGTTATTAATAATTTACCTTATTAATATTATTATATGTTATATTCTATATGGTACTTAAAATCCTACGATTTTACGATTCCGATTTTACCCCAGTTTTCGATTTTAGGTAAAATCCCAATTTTGACTGCTTTGTTTGGGGTTATGCTTATTGACTTCCACGAGTCTGCACTGGGTTCTTGTTGACATTTAAACGATCTCCTCTTATTCAAACTTCAACCATACAACATGCACCATGTCTTGAACCCTTATCTTCAGAGCGTTGCAATTTTCCACTGAATGCCCTTGGACTCCGGAATGGTAGCCGTAATGCTTATCGAACCTATACCACCTTAGAAATGGAGGTTGCAGAGTCTCGCCCGGAATAGGAGTGATTAGGCGATCATGGAGTAATCGAGGAAAGAGTTCGGTATACGTGACCGGGATAGGGTCAAATACCCTTTTTGCTTTCCTTGGGATACTAACATCTCGATTGGCACTTTGTCGTGGTACTGGTGTGGGATTGTGGATCGTTGATTCCATGAAGTTTGGAGGCCGCAATACTGGGGCTTGATTCTTTTGAAAATTGTTTCTTCGTGCTTTCTCTTTTGCTTGTTTGTGGGATGAATATACCTCTTCTTCCTTTCTCTTGTTCTGGCTTAGTCCCGCGGAGCCTTCTGGTATTTCCATCTTGCCTTACTTGATCCCTTTTTCTATCCTTTCACCGATAATCAACAGATCAACAAAGTTAGTCGTGCTAATTCCTACCATGTTGTTGTAGTAGGGAGGCTTCAGCGTGTCGAAGAAGATTGGCACCATTTCTTTCTCTGATAGAGGAGCTTGAACATCTATAGCTTTTGTACGCAACCTGTGGGCGTATTCACAGAAATATTCTTTCTCTTGTTTTTCCATATTATGCAAATCCTCCCTATCTGGAGCTAAATCTTGGTTATGCTTATAGTATCTGAATAATGCATTAGCCAGATCTTGCCATCTCTTCACCTTTGATCTTTCGAGTTGCATATACCATCTTAGAGCTGGACCACTTAAGCTATTCTGGAAGCAATGTATCATCAATTATTCATCCCGAATATGTTTAGCCATCTTGTTGCAATACATAACCATGTGGTTTCTGGGTCAAGTAGCACCTTCGTACTTTTTGAACTATGGCATTTTGAATTTGTGAGGTATTATGACGTTTGGAATTAGACATAGTTGCGATGCATCCGTGGGCCTGTATGACTCCGTTCCTTCTATAGCTCTTATTCGTTCATCGAGTCGTTCAAGTTTTTCTTTTGATATGGCATCGATCACAATTTCTTTTAACTTTCGTCTCCCTTGCGAGTCATCGTGTTTTGATGATCCAATGTTGTCTTTATCAAGCTTCTCGGGTATAATGATGAATTTGTTCCCCAAACTGCCCCCATTGGGTGGCTCGCCATTATCGTCATCGTCAACAGACATTTCTTTGCTATTGGTTGCTACGTCTTTCTTCTTTGCTGACATCATCCCTATCAGCAAATTTAGTTGATTTTTCACCTCGTCGACACCTGCTAGCTTTTGATCGAATCCAGATAGCTTTTCATCAAATCCGGCTAACTTTCCTTCAACATCGCCCATCTTATTTTGGAATGCATCCATGACGAGCTCAACTTTGGATCTTCTCAAATACTTAAAGACATGACTCTTTCCTCGTGGACGAATGATTTTAGGAACCCTGAACCATCTTAAAATTGACACATTATTTTTCATGTTTATTATGGATGTATATGCATGGTACTTATGCAAGTGTTAATGATGTATGAATGCAAATTTATTTTTCATCATGCATGCGTTTTTAATCTTTTTATGATAAGTTGTAAATGAGTGAATGAAAATGTTACGAGAGAATGATGCTTATGAGTTTTGAAAGCGTTTTTCATTCATACACTTACGCAGTTTAACGAGTGAAAGATAAAGCGCATGTCATAACATCGTAAGCAAACATACATTTAGGTTAGAAACACATATCATTACATCATTACGCTATTTAGGTAGGCCTAGGGCTTTCGGGTGTCATAACGACATGGTTTTAGGGTGGTTTCGGGATAATTTTGGACAGTTTAGGGAGGCCTCTATGCTTACTATATGCTGGCAGAGGAATTTATAGGGATTTGGCTCCCAAGTTGTATCCTGTCGTAGCCCTTTCGAACTGGTTGGATACCTCGAGATCACCCTCAGATCCGAGTTCAACTTGGTTAGAAAGTTTTGCATGACTACCACTACTGTGGATGTCATGGTACTCCTTTTGATTTTCTAAAGGGATAGCTCGGGCATAGAGCTTTTATGCATGAATGCGAAATTTAAGTTGCGATATAATTGCGCAAATAAATAGTAAACACCCAACATGTAATAGAAAGTTAGAAAAACTTATCAAACTTAGTTATGTAGCTTGACTCTCGAAGTATCCCCGGACGAGTCGCCAACTGTCGCAACCGTCCCTACGGGGGTTGTCGGGGTCGTCGAGTTCGTTTTTTGGGAGTCGCCATCGATCTTACTTCGAGTGGATCGAACACTCTTCAAATCGGCTCTAACCTTAGGGTCAGAACCGAGATATGGTCTGCGGTTAAGAGATTCGGGTTCGGGAGTACGGTGACGTGTGAGGAAGTGAAATCACACCCCACAATGCCCTAAATCGGTACTACTTAAGTCGATAAATTTTATATGTGTTGGGTGTTATTTTGGTAATTATTGTGTATGACTTAATTAATACGTCAATGAACATTTAGTTCATGATTAGGTATTTTAGATATTTTTAGGGCCTTACTGGACCACTAAATAAATTAAATCATATTAATTGTGATTTAATTATACGCTCACTGACATAAAAATTAAAAGATAAAATTGATTGGTTAGTTGGACTCGAACCTTATAGGTTGCCTACATACCCGTTAGACGGGATCAAAGTCCACGTAGTTCGTTAGGAACTTTGATCATTTTAATTATGAATTTTACCACGTTCCACTAAGCGTAATTTTTGTTTTAAAGATGTTGTTAATTAAACTTCATTTAGATTATTATGAGGTTATGACAATAAATGCAAGTATTTTAGTAATTAGAAACTATTTTGATGTATTTGAAAAAAATGAGATAAACTTAATCCGCATTCTACATTTCGTATTAAGGACTTTAAACAAATAAAATTAAACGAGATGGGTAATTTACCGCATGATGGGCCAGCAGCCCAACTGGCTAAGTTGCCAGTCTCTAAATGCACTCCCTCCATTGAACGAGGGTTTGAGACGCTGTGACCACCATTTTTTTATCCGTTGTTTTATTTCAGAGAAGGGGGAAGGGTAGTTTCGAACTTTCATCAAAACGTTGTGGTAACCACCATTTTTTTTATCCGTCGTTTTATTTCAGAGAAGGGGGAAGGGTAGTTTCGAACTTTCATCAAAACGGGGTGGCAGGGGGCAGAAAATATTTGAAAACCCTAGGGGTAATCTAGTCATTGTAATTGACGAGGTATATAAACCTCTCTTAAACGAAACCCTAACCCATTATACACAGATCAAGCGGCCGCCGCCACTCTCTCTCATTCCTCCCTAATCCTCTCGTTCTCTAACTCTCACCTTTCTTTTTCATTCCCAAAAAAGATGAAACCCTATCCTAAACAAACCCAAACGGTCGACTCAACTCCACTCTCTCTCTCTCTCTCTCTCTCTCTCTCTCTCTCTCTCTCTCTCTCTCTCTCTCTCTCTCTCTCTCTCTCTCTCTCTCGCGCGCGACCCTCTATCACTCTCGTCTCTCTTCTTCTCCTCCAGAGAGAAGAAGACGAAACCCTAGCCAGCCAAACAACGTCGCCGTCACTCTCTCCTCTCCTCTCTCTCTTCCGTTCTCCCTCTCTAATCTGAGAAAGGGAAACCGACGACCTAGCTCTCTCTTCTGCGCCGCCGTCTCGGTTAGGCAAGGGAATCGCTCGTATTCAAGTTAAATCAACCTAGAAGGTCTCGATCTAGGTAAGATCATAGACATGCATGTTCTTTATTTTTGGTTCGATTGTGTCTTTTTGTGAAGTTTTGATTTCTTATTTCTTTTTGCTTATTATGCTTAGTTTTTGGGACTCGGGCGAGGAACCGAGAGGGATCATCGTCAGTCGTGGCCGCACCGCCGGCGGCAACAGGAACGCCGACGACAACAGTGTAATTTTTTTTTTCTTTCCTTTTTCAATTTTCGTTTACTTCGATTTGGATTGGTTCCGACCTTCTTTATTTTTGCAGATTTGAAGAGAGATCATATCTGGGTAAGATATTGAATTGCATGTATGTTTAATTTGTTTTTTATTTAGGACTGGGATTCTAACGTTTTGGGAGTCAGATTATGCAACCATGGACGATGGAGACGGCCGCATAGGATGTTCCGCCACTGAAGGGTATGGTGAGGAATTTTATTGTTTTTTTTAGTTAAATATCTCTTAGTTTATGGTTTCTGATTTGCTTATTTTATTTGATGTAGGGTTTGAGGAAAGACGATTTAGGTGAGGTTCTCCAAACATGACTCTTTATGGTTGGGGAGATCGAACTAGGAAAAAAAACTAATATTTATTTATGGATTTGAAAATGATATACAAATTTGATTTTTGGGATTAAAAATATGAATTCGAATTGAATGATTCTGAAAGGGTGAATGAATTCGTTTATGAAATCTAGTGGATTCGGTTGTAGCTCTTTATATGCTAGAAATCAGTAAGAAAAGAATTTTATATGTAGAGAAGAAAAAAAGTAATTAACATGCTCAACGATTCCTAATATTGACGATTATAGATCACTGCTACCGCTTGTGATCTACTAAGCTATGAAAAGATGATTATAGATCATTGCTACCGCTTGTGATTTATTAAGCTATGAAAATGATGTTTTCAGTATGCTTATTATCATGGCTCGATCGAGATTATGGGTATTTTTGTGGGTTTAATTTTTGAAAGTTCTGATGTATGCATTGCGGGTTAAGATATAAAGTATTTGTATTTAGGTTGTTAGTCGCCCGTCTTGACACGAAGGGAAAGGGAAAATCTAATGAACTATAGGTCTATATTTGGAAAAATAAAAGAAAAGCAATTCACAGCCGCTCTATTAGATGGAAAACGAGTAAGCTAGTAAGAAGGAAAGTGTAATCTAAATGCCGCTATGTACCACACATCAAAACATAGTTAACCTGACTAGTTAGCATATTCCTATTGTATTATTATGCGATTAAATGAAAGGGCTTCTTAAACTAGAATGGTTGATAATGATACATAACAAGTGCTTGAATATAAATGAATTATGTAGGGATCAGTAGTATACATAAACAAGTGATAAAATGATAGAGAACTAAAAACATTGTTATTGAAGAAGGATGAACCTGGTTTACAGATTACAAGCTTGGTCTTGAGATCCTTGCCTTGTGCCTTCTTTCCACTCTTGTACTCCAAGAACAAGGATTCGACCCCAAAAAAAGGCTAGAAAGAAAGCTCTCTCCCTATTTCCTTTCGTGTTTTCACTCCCCCCTTTTTCCCAGAACCGTCCCCCCCCCCCAAACTTGAGATCCCAAAGAGCTCTTTAATAGTAAAAGAAAGTGCCACATGTCATGCTGTGATTGGTGATGAGCTTGAAGTGCTTCCCTCTAATTGGCTGAGCCTCAAGGCTGCATTTGAAGCCTCCAACTGTAAAGTGGGTTGCTGAGTGGCCATGTTGGTGAGCTCTTGGTCGGGTTGGGCCAAACCAATCTGTGCCTTTGGGCTCTTGGGCATATGGGCCGACTTGGGCTCATGTCATGGGCTAAAACTGTTTTTGAAATTTGGGCCTGTGTTAGCTTACTCTCTTCTTTGTTTTGCCGCTTGCTGGTGTGGGCTCTTCATGTCTATCGGGCCTTTTCTTTCTTGGATTTGTAAACTTGGTTGATGTTTAGGAGTGTAGTAACTTTTGTAATGATGTTGGATTTTAAATTCCTCCTCAATAATACGATATTGTACTTTCCTTGTGTATTCAAATCCCTTGTGCATCAAACCTTGACATTGAACTCGAATTGTGCATCAAACCTTGACATGGAACTAGAATGCTTCGTCTTGTACTAAACTTGAATGAAAGATCGTACTCTTGTTTAACATGAACCCTTCTTAGACTGGTGAGAGACAACTTTATTGGTCCGAAGCTGGCAATAGGTTTTGACCCAGACAAAATGTGGTGTCTACAACACGAAGAAAGGATGGGGGATCGTTCTATCAAACACCATTAAGCTCACAAGCAAAAAGCTCCTACAAGTGAACGACCCCCAAAGTCACAAGGCTCAAAGCGATTGGCTAGTGGATGAAGCATTTCAGGACAATCAAAATTTGGGTATGGACTACTCATATGCCTCTATCATACTTACTAGTGACAACTGTGATGTTATTCGTCATGGTAAGAGGGATATAAGCACACAAGAAGAAAACGATCGGCTCAAAACTCACACGACTACCTAGTCACCAATCATCCATTCCAATTCTACAAAACACAATGCATGGCTACCTAGTTACCAATCAAGACTTCCATTCATTTTTGCACACATGTGAGCTAAACCTTTGCACTATCCTAATTCACTTCTCAGTCATCATTATAGGACACACTCGATCACATGCAACAATTCAAGGCCAATAAACACGAGATTCTCCTACAAACCGGCCACTTTAATCATGCAAACATTGCTTGGAGACCTCAAAATTTTTAAAATTTGGGCAAACATCAAGGCGGGAGGTGACTCCCATAACATGGGTCTCAAGACGGTCCATCCTCTCCTCGAGGTGCACCCCGGAGGTGGAAGGACCGACACCTAACGATAATGCTGGTGGTGGTGGTGCTGGGCGGTGGAGCTCGGGACATCGATGGCGGCCGGGAGCTTGAGCAGGTGGCTGCTCTGGAAGAGGGACCCCTGGTGATAGAGGCACTCCCTCTGTTATGGGAAAATCCAAGTACCACATCGGTAATGCAAGGGAAGTTACCCTTGTATATTAGTGTCCACCAAGCTCATTAGTACGAGGCTTTTTGGGGAGGATACCCAAGAGCAAAACCATGTGGGCTTGGCCCAAAGCGAACAATATCGTACTTTGAGCACCCCGGTTATGACAAGTGGTATAAGAGCCTGGTTCGGTTCGGGGCGGTGGACGTAAGTTTGGTGGACCCTCATTTGGTGGCCTCAGGATTTGCAATCCACATCTGTTTTGCAGATCAAGTAGAGTTCTGCGTCTGGGCTGTTTGGTAGATCCAAGAGATATCCACATCTGTTTGGCGGATCAAAGAGAGTTCCGCGTATTGAAAAATCCTTGTAATGGGAAGCCCATCAATACATGGTGTCTGGCGGATCAAGATAATCGCTGAGATGAGAAGTTCATGGTCCATATCTTGAGAAAAGGATTGTTATGGGACGATCCAAGTACCAAATCAATAATAAAAGGGAAGGGACCATTGTATATTAGTGTCCACCAAGCTCATTAGTACGAGGCCTTTCTGGGAGGACACCCAAGAGTAAAATCGTGCGGGCTTGGCACAAAGCGGAAAAATATCGTACTAATTGAGCAGCTCGGTTTGACAAGTGGTATTAGAGCCTGGTTCGGGTCTAGGGCGGTGGACATCAGTATGGTGGACCCTCATTCGGTGACCTTGAGATTTGAGATCTGCGTCTGATTTGGTGGATCCAGGAGAGATCCACGTTTGGGCTTGGTGGATCAAAGAGAGTTTCGCATTTGCGAAGCAGATCAAATGAGTTCTGCATCTGGTAAAGTTCTTGTACCGAGAATCCCATCGATTCAAGGCGTCTGGCTGATCAAGATAATCGTTGAGGAGAGAACACGAAGTTCGTGGTCCTTGTCTTGAGGGAAGGATTGTTATGGGACAATCCAAGTACCACATCGGTAATGCAAGGGAAGGAACCCTTGTATATTAGTGTCCACCAAGAGGTCAATATCGTACTAATTGAGCACCCCGGTTATGACACCCTCAATGAACCTAATTAGTCCAAATGATCCCAACAAACACATGGAAAAAAAGTTCCCTCTTTGAACCCCATGGAATGCCCCTCATTTGTGACGCCTGCCAAATTGACATTCAAGTGACGAGCAAGATGGGTAATGTGGGGCCCCATTGATGTGATATATCGTCGATTTCGCCATATGGCTCTGGCGAAAGAGGTGGCCAAGACTGTACCAAGATTAAGATTGCTAGATGGATCCACCATGCAAGCAAACGCCAGCAAGATCCTCTCGGTTATCTTGTTTGGATTGTGATAGCTCGGGTAGAGGGAACGGTTAAGGAGTGCACTGATGATGCGCCACTGTGGCTTGAGTGTGGACGCCAACGTGAGTGCCGATCGAAACGGTGTTCGTCGGTGCTCTGGGAGGCAAAAACTTCAAAATGTTGCATTCATATCGCAAACTCTGATGGCGTCCTCTTCCCATTCTGCCTCACTCTCGTCATAAACTATCAAGGATCGGGCAAGCTCGTCAAAAGTCAGGGTGTGCCATTCCCCTCACAAGTGGAATGTCACCTTGTGCCGCGGATCGCCGAACGTGCTCTTGCTCGTAAAGATGGTGAAGGTACTGAAAAACTCGACACACAACTCCCCATAAATGTCATCCTCCATTTCAAGGAGTCGACGCCATTGTGGGTGCGCCACAGCCTCCCTAATGATATCTCCACAGTGAAGACCGCCGAATTGATTGAAGTCGAGCTTCGAGTGATCTCTAGAGTTAGTGCTTGCCCAGAATCTCAGCTCCCTTTCCATTTTGGGGTTCCCTCTCAGTGCCAAAAGGTACGGCTGGTTCATGCTGAATTTCCTGCAAAACCGACAAACATGCACCATACGTGGATATAATTTTCAATCTCAACTCATTGGGAGGAAAAAGGATTCCCCCCACACTTATATTTCCACTACGACTCCATGCCATTTGAAACAATTAATCACAAGCACACCGAGGCATGGTTCTAGGTGTTTCACGGATCATTCACCCAAAAATTAAACCCGAACCATGCCACGATGGCTACCATCCACCACTCAAGCATAAAAATTGCACTTTCATTCACAAATTAGCACTTGGTGGGCAAATTCCACAAATAAGAGCAATTCAAAACAAAACATGCCCACCAAGGCTCAACTAAGCTCATACAAACATCATTCAATCATTCATTCACCACAATTCACCTAATTCCTCGCCCTATTGCTAAGTTCAACATTTAATTCACTAAAATTCTCCTCACTTCACTACCTAATATGATTCTCCCAAATTAATCAAGGTAGAGTTGAAAACAAACCTGGAGATTCAAGTAGGAAGGTTGGGGAAGTGACGAGAGGGCAAGGGAGGCAAAAAATTGGCAAAAAATTGGAAAGGATTCCGGCGAGTTTTGGGTCGTGAAGTGAGGAAAAAGCGTTCACGGCCCTTTTATAGGCAGACCCTAAGATTCACGGACGCATTTGCCAGTTCACGAACGTTAAGACCACGAACATCGCAATCCGTCTGTGAACTAGGGAAAATCTGTGGTTTTGACACACGTGGAAACACCCTTGTTCACGGACGCGTTTGATAGTTCACAACCGATTAAGACAGTGAACAAAGCAATCCGTACGAGAACTGCAGTGAAAACAGGGCGTTTTCGAAAATTGTTACTCGACCTACTCCACTGTGCCTACTGTCATTCACGAGACAACTTAAAACACACAATCACAAAAACCTGCAACAGGGATAACAATCGACCACTTGAACTCTTCACTCGACACAAAAACAAAAATAAGGAAAAGAAAATAAACCTACGATGGGTTGCCTTCCAACAAGCGCTAAGTTAACGTCACTAGCTTGACGTTGTGGATCTATCACGCCTTTGAACGTGATGCCACCGAGAGTGGATACCCCACGATCTCGAGGCGAGGCGTGTCGCCTCCTAACTTACTCTCCATGGGACGGTCTTCTTGGCCGATGACTTTCGCTTTGCCCTTTTCCTTCCTATGGGCATTAGCATGATTTATCCTTTCACGCCAAGCTTTTTTCCTTCCTTCTTTGTGCGAGATGCCCTCTTTGCTTTCCTGCTTCACATCATCAACAACAGTAATAGTGGGGTTTACCTTGAAAGGTTCTCCTCCACTTGCATTCATATCACCAGGTTCTACTTTCTTCACATCCTCACTCCTAAGCTTAGGTTCAATTCCAGGAGTAATTCTCTCATCACTATCCCTCAGAATCAAAGTTCCCTCATTTACACCAATTAAACCTTGGCGGTGGCAAGGAAAGGGCGTCCTAGTATGAGTGGCATCTCAGAATCCTCACTTATATCCAGGATCACAAAATCCGTCGGATAACAGAATTTTCCCACTCATACTAGCACGTCCTCCACAATGCCCCTAGGACTAATGACAAGGCGATCGGCCTATGTGACACTAAGCCTCGTTGTCTTTAGTTCACCAATGTCTAGCCTATTAAAAAGCTTAAATGGCATCACATATTTGCTCGCCCCTAAGTCCGCCAAGGAATTTTCTATGTGATGAGTACCGATGCAAAGAGGTATGCTGAAACTACCTGCATCGGGTTGCTTCTTGGGCATCTTGTTGAGGATGAAGGCTGAGAAATCCTCACCTAGGGTGACAATGGCGAGCTCTTCGAACTTTGGCTTCTTGGAGAGAAGCCCCTTGAGGTATTTTGAATACCTTGGCATGTGGGCCATTGCCTCAAGGAAGGGAATGTTGAGGTGGAGCTTTCGGAGCATCTCCATGAAACCTCCACATTTTGCTTCCAATCTTTCCATGTGAAAACTCGTGAGAAAAGGAAGGGGTGGCGTGTACTCAGCCACAGGGGGTAGCGTTGGAGATGCCTTCCTCGCCACTCCTCTATTTCTCCAGAGGTTTCTTCTTCTCCACCCTCGCGTAAAGGGTCTTCCATCTCATTCACTTCTTTGGAAACTACCTCTGGATTCACCTTCCCACTTCTCAAATGAATTGTATTCACCCCAGCATGATCCTTGGGGTTTGTAATGGTTTGAGAGGGTAGGGCTCCTTTGGTCTCTCAGTGAGCATCCCGGCAAGATTGCCGATTTGAATTTCCAAGTTCTAGATACTTGCTTGATGACTTCGGAGTCCCACCTCAACCGAGGTAAACTTGGAGGTTGCCACATCCATGAAATGTTCAATCTTCTCGAACTTCTGAGAGCTTGTTGACTTGTTGTTGTTGTTGAAACCCTTGCACATCTTGTGCTTGGTATGGTTGTTGGAAGTTCGAGTTTTGGAATTGAGGCCTTTGTTGGATGAAAGTTGGCCGAGGTTTATAGTTTTCATTTGAACCTTGGAAACCAAGAGGTCTTGGATTGGTAGGGGAAGACCAACGAAGTTTGGATGATTGCGCCACCCGGGGTTGTAGGTGTTGCTATAAGGGTTGTTCCCTCTAATATTGGCAATGAAACTCACTTGCTCGTCGAGGGTACTTGTCTCCTTCATCGCTTGGCAATCTTCAATTTCATGATTTTTGATCGAACACCAATCACAAGACATCACTGCTCTCTTCCCTTGCTTCTTGTCCTCAAGGATCACCTCGATCAACTTGTCCTGCTTTGCTTCAAGTGGAGTACTTGCTCCCACACTTCGCACTCCTCTTTCGGTGCTTCTCTTACCACTTCTTGTCAAGCCCCAATCATATCCTTTGAGAGCCATATATTTGAGCAACTCGGTCACTTGAGGTGGGGTCATGTTCATCAACTTCCCTTGTCAAAGAGAGTCGATGAGAATCTTATCATTTGTAATGAGACCACCATAGAAAGTCTCTATCAGAAATTTCTCCTCGAATCCATGGTGAGGCCATTGAAGGAAGTAGTCGGAGAATCTTTCTCATGCATCCCTCAACGTCTCATCTTCCTCTTGCTCAAAGTGAGTAATCTTCTTCCTCCACTCGGGCGTCTTGGAAGGAGGACAATATCGGGTCATGAACTTGTTGAGTAAATCGTCCCAAGAGGTGATGGAGAGAGAAAGTCACGAACCAAAGGAGAGAAAGCAGTGTATAAAAGGAGAGCTGAAAGGAAGAAGAAATGGAGCCCAAGTGAGAACCTTCTTCTTCTTGAAACCCTAGAGAGAGAAAGTCACGAACCAAGAGGGACAAGAGGCTAGGGTTTGCTCCAAGTCAAGAATTGGGAAGTTCCTCTTCAAGGGAGGATCTCTACAAGCACAAGGAAGGATTGAGGCATCACAATGATAGTTGTTTCCTTTTTTCCTTTGTGTTCTTCCTTCTTCTAGCACGGAGTAGTCTCCTATTCACTTGGGTGTTTTAGAACACTAACTTCTACCATGTAGTTGATTATGTGTGGGTGATGTTCAATTTAAGATTTGAGGTATTGTTCATGATGATTGTGCATTGTGTGTGCTTGGCAATCTATTGTGCTATCCTAACCTAGTTTAGAGAGAATCCCCCCTTTCCTTAAGAGGCTTAAATTTAGTTGGGTTTTCTTAAGCATTCCATGCCTCCTGACTAGGTTAATGTAAGACAAACCTCTAAACTCAAGTTAGACATCTAGGTTAATTGTGCTTAAGCTGTCCAAACCCCAGTTTGAGGGAGAAGGTAAGTCAACCCTCCTTTGCCTGGGCCAAGAGGGCTACTTTCGTAGCCTATAATGCATTCCTTGGCCTATAGATTGAGAGTGTGGTTTCCAACCAATGCTGCTCCTCCTATGGTTTGCAATCGCCTTGTCGCACACCAATTCATTTGATCCCACAGTTCATGGTAGTTAGTTAGGAGGAAAAAAATCCCGAGTGAAGCTTCTCACCAAGAGTTTCAACCCTTTTACTTTTCAAGCTTGCACTTTCAATCGTAGATTGTAGAGATTCTTACAAACTTTGTTCCGCTAGATAATGTTTCAAACAATTGAAATAGGGGTACATGGACCGGTCCGGGTTGATATTTAAACATACTTGCCCTATATTGCACCTATTTAAGGTTTATACTTAGGCCTTAGGCGGGATTTAAGTGTGATATTCGGAGCGAATCAATAATAAGTCTTATATTAGATGGATATATCCAAAGTTCAAGATCCTTATACAAAAATATACTTCCTTAGCTTTTGACAGCAGTAAAACAGCAAGGTCTCAAGTAAGTAGGAGTCCATGTTTTTTTATGAGAATCAACCATATAAACATAGACTGACCTTTACTGGGTCACACAGGTTGTAGTTTCAAATACCAATTTACTGATTTTGGACATGAGCACTTAAGTACAATGAATTTTGAAACCACAAGTCTTACCAAGAACTTCATAATTTATATCAATCAAATCCATTTAGTGATTTCAAGAAAATTTCAATCATGCTGTAATATTTTGCATGCTTTATCATTAATCCGTACAATAACAACACAACTCTTTGGTTCGTGCACAATTAAGAGAACAAAAGCATACTGCAGCTACATTTTAAGAATGGATCAGGACACAAAAGAGTATGTACTAGTAAAGACTGAAACTTGCGGTCATAGAGACTCATAAAAATCTGAATGCAAGTCATTGATTTAAAAATACAGCAAAATGTTCACTCATTGTGTAGCCTTTACCAAAAATGATATGCAATAGAATTTAATAATATAACCTGACTTAGAGAATACATGATTTCCACATCATTGAGTGAGAGCATTCGTACACAAAGAGACCATGATTCAAAGTATGCTCTCACATTTACTAATTCCAGCAATATAATCAATATTGTGATTTGGGTACCCATACAAGTTTGATTACCTTTTTACTTGAATGAGAATAGTTATATGATTTATCAAACCACTCATTTTCATGTCCAAACCTGCAATTTCTACTTATATGTCTAACTTTATGACAACAATAGCATCTCAAGTTAATTTTCTTATGAACAGAAACATTCTTGTTGTTTAGAAAACAATATGTACTAGTATGACCTCGTCTATTGCATTTATGGCATATGACGTTTCTGATTTCATCACAAAGTCTAGACATATTGGTTTTATTTCCATTTTTTAGCTCGAGTAGCGAACATTTACTTTCAGTAGTTGATAGTTTACTTCCCAGAGAAACGTTTTCAACTTCTAGGCAAGCTATCTTAGTTGTTAGAGCTTCTAATTCATATGCAAGACTATCAACTTTGTAAATCTCATTTTCTTTCGTCAAATTTTCCAATTCAACAATTTCAGTTGAGTTTTTAACTACAATAGATTCATCTTTGTCATTAGAAATCATGTTTTCATGTTTCAGGTCCTCTAACTCTCTTTTCAATTCAAAATTCTCATCTTCAAACACCTCTTTTATGTTCTTAAACCTAGCACCAAGTTTTAAATACAAGCTTTGAACTCTAATGAGGTCATCAATGAATTCAAATTTCTTTACTTCAGAAAAGCTAGATGAGCTATCATCAAATTCATAGCAATCTTCGTCCGAATTAGGAAAGTTAGAACGACATACCATGGAGTTCGGTTCTCCTCTAGCCATGAGAGTAAAATGGCTTTCTCTTATATCTTCACTATCAACCTCGGAGGAGCTCCACGTCTCAGCCAAAATTTCGTCATTTTCCTTGCTTGAGATAGGACATTCACATATGAAATGTCCTTGTTTGCCGCATTTGTAGCAAAAGGCAATAACTTTCCTTCTTAATTCAGCATCATTAAGCTTATTGAGCTCCATCGTTCCCTTGTGAGTTGGGGAACAATGTTTGTTCATAATTCCAGCTTGGGTGCCTACCTTTCATTCTATCAAGAAGTCTGCACCATTATATAAACCCTGCAAACTTTTCCAAACATCTTTCGCAGACTTACAGTGAGATACATGATTATAATCTTCCATATCTAGAACACTCAACAAAATATACATAGCTTTGCCATTTAACTGTAACTTTTCTTACTTATTTTTTCCCATATCAAGTTATCATCTTTTAATTTAAGCAACCCATTCTCAATGATAAACCAAAGTTTAGGATCAACCGAAAGCATAAATAATTTCATCATATGCTTCCAACGAGAATACACTTTACCAACAAACCTGGCCAGTTGAGAAACACCAACTCTTTGTCGCCAAACTGAAGAGATTGAGCACTGCCGGTTGAACCGCTTCCCATGATCGATTTCGCTGAAGATTGTTAGATCTTGTTCTACGACGACCAACTCTGATACCAATTGTAAAATCAAAGGATGGGGCTTTAAAGACTTTTGAAATGGAAGAACAAAGGTTGAAAGAGATACTAAAAATATTATCAAGGATTTGTAATGAAATACGTCATTCTGCAGAATCAATCTACTTTTAACAAGAAAGTAAAGAAGAAGATGAAGAACATAAAACAGACTCTAGAACCTTACAACACTTGGCTACCCAGATATGATCACTATAACCCACCTGGCTATCCAGATCCTAATCACTATAACCCAAGCTATTATAGGAAACTAGAAGAACCCAACTCTCACAGATTACCCAGCCTAAGCTGCTGTAATCTAGAGAGTGAAACAAGGAAAACCCGGACCCATCAACAACCCAAAAGAAACCCTCTTTTCCATTGCTGAACCGTCATGTTTGAGAGGAGGGATTCGTAACTCTTAAATAGCTTCCATGGATATGACCGTTGTGAGAGGACCAAGCAAAATCACGAACGAGAGAAACAAGTGATGTTGTCGTTGTTGCTTTTGCTTCGAGTTGCGGACAAAAGGGGCTGCTGATGCTTTTTCTACTTTTGATAAAGGCAAAGGTATCCAAGGGTCTTCGAGAATTGAAATATACCTAGCAGAGGCTTTCAAAGGAAGACGATGGAAGCTGGAAAAGTTGTTCCTCATGAAGGCGGTGAAGGAAAAGGCTTTATGATGATAAGACGTCGTGCTTTTGCATTAATACGCCGTCATTCAGTAAGAGGCAATTTCGAGCAGAGCCGATGTCTTTTTGGTGTCCAAGTATTCCAACAAAAGTGCCATTCAAAGGAGGAATAAGGAGATTTGGGCTTGTCCTAAGCCAGAGGAGTGAAGATTCTTACCTCTCAAGGGAGATTAAAGCAACAAGAAAGGATGATTCTCATCTCTTTATTGTTCTTTCTCTCCTTTTTCTTGTTTTCCCTTGCCTAGCTATGGAATAGCCTCTCTACTCACTTTGATACTAGATGTGTGTTAGGATGTACGTACTTGATCCTATTGTGTTGATTGAATATTTATATAATACTTGAGGTATTTTTTAGGAATGATTGAATGTGTTAGCTTTAACTCATGATTGGGTCATTTTGACCTAGGTGGAGAGAATCTCCTTGTTAAAAGAGGCTTTGAGAAGTTGGATTCTTGGCCAATTTGTGTCAACCACCTAGGAAAATTAGGACAAACCTTAAATTAATCATGATTAGTGACTGTTGCCTGCATTATATCATTGTTGGGTCAAAATTAACCTAGAGCGTGGAAATCCCCCTTTGGCCCATAGGGAGCTTGACCTCCTAGCCTCTTGTATGACCCCTGCTAGGTTAATCTAGGGCCAAAACCTCAAGCATCGGTGTTGTACCATGATCTCTCCATGATTGGTTTCTCTCACCGTCCGGATTAAGTTCCGAGGGATAGGTTCGCAATCCTTAGTCGATCGATTTACAGGGGCTAGATCATCTAGCCTAGAGTTGGAATCCTTAGCCTAAAGGTGAAGAGAGTTAGACAACTAACTTGATGCAACAATCCTAGGTTGGTCAGCTAAGAGAGTTAGAGTTTCCTCGGTTGATCGGTTAAGAGCTATATTCCCTAGCTTCTTGTCACAAACCTTAATCGATAAACTAGGAGAGTTTTCCCCTAGCTAGTTGCACCCACCTTACCGTATATGACCACATCCTTCACACTAGAGTTTCGTTCATGCTTTATTAATACGAG
This sequence comes from Linum tenue, assembly GCA_946122785.1. Classification (NCBI taxonomy): domain Eukaryota; kingdom Viridiplantae; phylum Streptophyta; class Magnoliopsida; order Malpighiales; family Linaceae; genus Linum; species Linum tenue. The sequence continues at coordinate 53,636,547 of CAMGYJ010000008.1, read as the reverse complement.
ACTAGGGGAAGCAATACCCAAGTGAAATCATCTCATATAGAATTCTCCTCGATTTACTTTCCTTGTTTGTGTATTTTGTAGTTTTCTTAGTTTTAAACCCAAAACTGTTTGCTAGATAACATGGACCGGCCCGTGTTTGACAATTAAAACATACTTGCTCTTTACTGCACCAGGCTAGAGTTTATACTTGGGCTCTAGTCGGGATTAATTTGCGGTGTATCTGTGGCGAGTCAATTTTTGGCGCCAGTGCCGGGGAACCTATGGTCCATTATTTTGAAAAAAATCGTTTAGTGTTACTCTAGCATTTTCTATCTTGTATTTTGTTTTGTTTTGCATTTTCTCTTCCTCTGATGCAAAGTTGAGTTATGGATCCCGATAGCTTCTCCTACATGTGGGGGTATCAATAAACACCCAAATGGTGTTACCCCGAGCTGAGATGGAGCTATCAAGAAGGAGAAGAGTACGGATGCGGGGTCGACTACCAACTATCTTTCCATGATGAGCAACCATATCCCCCGGATGCTCAAGAGTTCAACCATACTATGAAGACTACCCTCCACAACAAGAGTAGAAGAGACAATTGGAGCTATTAGTGGAGAAGTTTGCATTGGAAAATGAGCAATCATACTCTGGACCGGCCTTCCTAACATTGGATCCACCTTATTCGGATTTCCTCTATGAAGGGGAGGTAATACGCAAGAGCACGGAGAAGCTAAACTCGATGGTCGAGGAAGGTGTGCACGATTTACTCAAGAAAGATTCTTAACGATTGGTCGAGAAAAGGAAGATGAAGAGGCAAGCCTCGAGGATGAAGTGGAACGGTCGGAAGTTGTCACGGATGGCCACTAAAATGCTCAATACTTGGAATGTCCTCTTGAGGTAGCCACCACTCTTCCGCACTTCATTTCTAGCATTGAAGAAGAGGTTCTCATGAGGAGATGTGGGCCGAGTCAATCGAAGACATCACTTGGAAACTTGCTACCCAACGCATGCTTGCGGAAGAGCAAAGCAAGGTGATAGAAAAAGTTGTGGAGGAAGTAGTTTATCCCTTAATTTACTCTCCAAGCTATGCGGTAACATCGTTCTATCCCTTAATTTACGCCATTGAGGGAAATGTCGAGCTTAAGTGTGGGGCGAGGGTAGTTTATTATTATGCTTGTGTGTGTGACTAAGCGCTTGGAGCCTTGATGTTTGCCCTAATTTTAAAAATTTGAGGGATCGAAGCAATGCATGTTCATTGTGGCCGGTTTGTGGGAGAATCTCGTGTTTATTGGCATCAAACTTGAATTGTTTTCTTGTGATCGAGTGCATCCTATATGATGATTGAGAATTGCATTAGGTTGGTGCAAATGTTTATTTCTCATGTGTGTGCAAATAATGGATGTCTTGACTTGATTACAATTGCCCTGTATAGAAATTTCGTGAAATTGGAATAAATTATTGGGTGATTAGGTAGCCATGTGAGATTTGTGCCGATCATCTTTTTCATGTGTGATAGATCCCTCTTACCATGGAGAGTAACATTCATTTTGTCATTAGTGAATATGATGGAGGCATAGGATTAGTGCATGCACAAAAGTTGATTGTCCCGAAACATCTTATCCCCTAGTCAACCCCTTGGAGTCGTGTGACTTTGGGTCGTTCTCATGTTAGGATCTTGTTGCTTTTTGAGCTTAATGGTGATCAAAAGAATGACCCACTTCATTTCTTTTTGTCTAAACCGTTGTGATTCATCCTTGTGTCTCGAAGTTCTCGCTTTTGAGCTCCATTGAGATTCTACATAGGTGGATTTTGCACGATTCTTGCTAGGAATGAAAAGGTAGTGTTGGAGGAAAGTTCTTAATAGAGAGCATTGTTCGTTAAGTGTAAAAATGGCATGTGTTTGGCTCTCTAATAACTAGGGCTGACTATTTGGACCGGGACCGGATGAAAACCCGGAAACCGGACCGTATAACCCGGACCGAGACCGGACCGGGACCGGATAGTAAACAATCCAATCCAATCTTTGGGCTTAGATTTGAGGTAAAAAAACCGGATAAAGACCGGATAAGAGAGCTCAACACCCAAAACTTAAGGGTAATTTACATAAACGGTCACAAACCTTTGCACTTAGTACAAAGCTTAACCAACTCCTCACCCTTTTAGGCCTTAGGCCACTCAAATTCCCACAATCTCAATATAAAATCAAGATCGAATTGGGACCAGACCGGGTCAAGACCGGACCGGATCAAAACCGAACTGTATCCAATCCAATCTTCGGTCCTTATATTTTCAAAAAAAACGGACTGGACCGGATCAATTTGGACCAATTTAACCGGACCGAACCGTATAGCCACCCCTACTAATAACCCCCTAAAAAAAAGAAAGAAAAGCCAAGTAGAAAAAAGGAATAGAAAAAAAGTAATAAATGAGGCAAATAAAGATAAAGAGTTGCCATGAAGAAATGATGTGTTTGCTCTAGAAAGGGTTCCTTGGCACTCCAGCCATTGAAACACCTAATTTCTTGTCGACCTCTTCACTACCTTGATTGAATAGTGGATAGCAAGATAGGCCGAGGAAGTGCAGCTTTAATATAGTTTGTGATTGGTAGTGGTTTGGAAGAAGGAAAATGTGGTTTTTGGCCATTGCTAGTGGTCCTTCAATGTAGGAAAGGTTCTAGTGAAACCATTGAACCTTTGGTTTTAGGTTGAAGATGTAAAACTTCATGCTTGTGTGCCACAACCTAAAAGACCTTTTCTCCTGTCCAAGACAATTGAAGTCATTTGAACCAGTGTCTAAGACCTCAGGACAAGCTATTGATGACAACCATCTTGTGACCTCTAGCGTTTAGAGGTTGCCGTCGTGGTGAAGAGATGATAGGGCTGAGTGTTGATGATTGTGCACATCTTTTGCACCAAATGGTTCTAACTCCACTAGTCGAGAGTGAGTGATTCATTCATATTTTGCATGTTCATATCTTACCCCAGTGAGGACCTATGTTGCCCATTCGTTTGTTCCTTGGATTTGAACTCTTTGCATGCTTATTTGTGTTTGGTGAGTAGTCTTGTTGAGACTTGTGTTGATTTGTGAACAAAGTGAGACTTTCCGTTTGCATGTTCTTCATGCATTCGAATGTCGTTTGTCGTGGATGCCGGAATTGCTTTTAATGGTTCATGTGTTGATGCCCAATAGCCATTGAGATTCGGCCCTTTGTGCCCTTTAATGTGTCCCCAAGTTACTATTGTTAGGATTAAAAATTACCTTGTTTGAGATTGGTTGCTTGGGGACATGCAAACGTTCAAGTGTGGGGGTGTGATTTCGGGTGTAATTGTACACATTTTATCCCTCATTTCTAGATAGTTTGACTTTGCATTTCATCGTCTCTCAACCTATTTTACGTTAGTTTGTGCTATTTTTTATACATTTCAGGTCCTAGCATGTGTGGGGAGGTCGAGGATGAGTTTTGGGACGATTAGAGTCGATAAAGCGCCAAAAAGTTAAGTAAAGTGAAGAACAGTCCAATGTCACGGGCAGAGGACAAATGTCACGGTCACCAGACCTTGACAATTGATCACTTGCCTTGACAATCCAAGGTCACTGGCAGAGGTCCAATGTCACGGTCATTAGACCATGACAATTGATCATTGAGTGTTACATCTAAACTAAATCAGAAGGGTTCGCATGCCTCGTGGAACCTAAATGTGTTCACAGTCATTAGACCATGGAAATTGGCCGTTGAACATGATTTGGATAGAAATTACACCACTAAGTTTTATTTTGGTCCAATGTCACAGTTTGTGCTCCAATGTTACAGCCGTGATGTGCAGACCGTGAAAAGTTACTATCGGGCTCTATAAATAGAAGGCTGGTGGGAGAGAGAAAGGGAAGCTTTTTCTAGGGATTTAGTTTTCAGAATAAAGGAGGGTTTCTAGTGAGATATTAGGGTTTCCTCTTCCTATTCTAGAGAAAGCAAGTGCGCCATTCAAAGGAGGAAGAAGGAGATTTGGGCTTGTCCTAAGCTAGAGGAGTGAAGATTGTTACATCTCAAGTGAGATTCAAGCAACAAGGAAGGAAGATTGCCATCTTTTGATTGTTCTTTCTCTCCCTTTTCTTGTTTTCCCTTGCCTAGCTATGGAATAACCTCCCTACTCACTTGGGTATTGAGAATCCTAGTCTTGATGTGTGTTAGGATGTAAGAACTTGATTCTATTGTGTTTATTGAATGTTTATATAATATTTGAGGTATTTTTCATGAATGGTTGAATGTGCTAGGTTTAACTCATGATTGTATCATTTTGACCTAGGTGGAGTGGATCTCCTTGTTGAAAGAGGCTTTGAGAAGTTGGATTCTTGGCCAATTTGTGTCACCCACCTATGTAAATTAGGACAAACCTTAAATTAATCATGATTAGTGAGTGTTGCATAGGGAGCTTGGCCTCCTAGCCTCTTGGATAACCCCTTCTTGGTTAATCTAGGGCCAAAACCTCAAGTATCAGAGTAGTACCATGATGCCACCATGATTGATTTCTCTCCGCCGTCCGGATTAAGTTCCAAGGGATTGATTCGCAATCCTTAGTCGATCGATTTAGAGGGGTAGATCATCTAGCCTAGAGTTCAAATTCTTAAGTGAAAGGTTAAGAGAGTTAGAACACTAACTTTATGCAACAATCCTATGTTGGTTAACTAAGAGAGTTAGTGTTTCCCCGGTTGATCGGTTAAGAGAGCTAGATTCCCTAGCTTCTTGTCACAAACCTTAATCGATAAACTAGGAGAGTTTGCCCCTAGCTAGTTGCACCCACCTTACGGTATATGAACACATCCTTAAAACTAGAGTTCCGCTCATGCTTTCTTAATACGAGACTAAGGAAAGGAATACCCAAGTGAAAACATCTCATATAGAATTCTCCTCAATTTACTTTCCTTGTTTGTTTATTTTGTAGTTTTATTAGTTTTAAACCCAAAACGGTTTGCTAGAGAACAACTTAAGGGATTGAAGTAGAGGTACATAGATCGGGTTTGACAATTAAAAAATACTTGTCCTATACTGCACCTGGCTAGAGTTTATACTTAGGCTCTAGTCGGGATTAATTCGCGGTGTATCCATGCAAGTTAGTGGATCAAGATAATCACTGTGGGGAGGACACGAAATTTCTTGTCCTTGTCTTAAGGGGGAGGATTTTTATGGGACAATCCGAGTAGCACATCGGTAATATAAGGGAAGGGACCCTTGTATATTAGTGTCCACCTAGCCCAGTTAGTACGAGGCCTTTCGGGGAGAACACCCAAAAGATAATTCGTGAGCGCTTGGCCCAAAGAGGACAATATCGTACTAATGGAGCTATCTGGTTGCGACAAGGTAATTGGTCTACACTAAGATGAGTGCAAGAATGGGTCGTTCAGAGTTCAGATCCATCAAGAACAATCATCCATATATTGTTCTCAAGTAGCTTTCTTGGTCATCGATCCTAACACTCCTACATGCTTCACCTATTTCTTGGTGTTTCATAGAAGCTTATGAGAATTCTAATTTGAATCTCCCTTGGTTTTAGCTTCGAGTTACTTGAAGGATGGGATCAATCATGACATGTGAAAGTATCCATTCTAGACTCCCGTACTGTGAACTAAAGTGCACATATTCCCATAATTATCATCATAATTCAATGAATTATTGCTATTTTTATTCAAGTGCCTTCTAGAAACCCTAGGATTGATTTTATATGATTGATGCGCTTTTGGTAGCCTTTTGTGCATTTTAGGGCAAAGCATCTTAGTGGACTACTTGGAAGACGTAGGGGACATCAAGCCCAAGTTACTTGATCAAGGATTCGAAGACCGGGCGTCACGGAAAGAAGGTACCAATAGAGCCATTTTATTAGAGAGAAAAGGTGGTCACATGCTGTTATTGGAGAATCATCCACTTCATCAAGATCTATAAATAAGACTCTAGAGCTAGAGTTTGGGGAGGAAGAGCGAGGGTCAAGGAAATATTGTTACTCTATCGACAGAACCCTCCTAGTTTAGAGCGACGCCACCTACAAGGGAGAATCGGCGGCAAAATCGACAGTACTAGGTGATAACATCATATTTACACATGTTTTTCCCGTCATTTCTCGACTGTTTGTCTTAGCCTTTGATTGCTCTTTGGCCCATTTTAGGCTAGGTAGTGCTTTTTGTTGATATTTCAGGGCCTAGCACGTAAATTGAGGCTGAGGAGCAAGTTGGGTGCAACAGGAGAGCATATGGGAACCGGAGGCCAAAACAACAAAATCAACAGTCGGATATCTCAATTCCACGATCGTGGATTCCACGTTTAAACCGTGCTTCCTATTCATGGACATTCCCCAGTCTGATGTCTCAATTCCATGACTGGGGATTTCAGGTGGTCAACCGTGGAGTATAGTTCGTGAGCAACTAATCACCCCACAACATTTTTTAATTCCACGGTCGGGAATCCAATTCCACGACCGTGAATTTCGACGTGGACTTCACCATCGGGTCTCCTAAGCTGCAGACTCGGGATTCTGGTTCATAATTCTTGTTTTTCAAGTTCTAAAATGGAGGAGAGAACCCTAGAGAGAGAAAGTGACAAAGAATAACCTTGGGAACGGATTGGAGCGATCTATGGACATTTGAGCTCAATCTTTTCACCCTCAAAGTGCCAATTTCCAGACTGGAGCAGATTTTCATTCCTAACATGATGATTTCTCTTACAAGCTTTGTGTTTTCGCTTCTCACCATGGAGTAAACTCTCTTTTCATCTAGGTATGAAGAACCCCAGTCTTGTATGTTAGAAATGATTGTATGAATCTAGTTTGTGAAAGATTGATTCGATATATTCGATTACGGCATTAGTCAAAATCGCATGAGTCCCGATCAAACTTTTGTGATTCCTGCTTTAACCTATAATGATAGTCTTTGCATAAGTTAATAGAGCAACCTTAATTGGAAGTAGTGGATTAATTAATTTATTCGAGGAATCGATTCACTACTCTGTACTGGAATTGAAACCCGTAGAGGAAGTTTGGTGTGTTATTGCCTTGGTTGGTTTATATCGGTGGAGGTTAGTCACCCATCGGGTATTCGAACTGAGATGGTATGGATTACTTTAGTCTAGATTCCAGACTTGTCAAGAACGTTGCGCAGTGTATCTATCAATCAAAATGAATTGGCCAATTATAATTTGAACTAGTTGCAAACCAGGGGGACTCATATATGGATGACCTTTTGCATACTTGAAACCAGAACATTTCCTGTTTAATTTGCTTTTAGGAGCACAATTGCCACAAACGCCTAAGGAAAACGGGGGTAAAATGTGTACAATTAGGCCTGAATCACTCCCCCACACTTAAACGTTTGTTTGTCCCCAAAAAAACCATTTCACACAAGGTAATATTTCAACCTACAAACATACTTTGGGGACAACTCAAAGGGCACAAAGTGGGAATTCTCAATGGCTATTGGCAATTAATGCATGGACCATTGCAAGCAATACCGACATCCACCAGAAACAAAATTCGAGACCACCAAAAGTGGGCCAGCGGAAATTTCTCACCTTGTTCATGGATCAATGCAAGTCTCAACAAGACCACTTATCAACCACAACCAACCATGCATAGAATTCAAGTCTGAGGAACAAATGGAAAAGCAACAAAGGTCCTCACCGGGGTATGATATGGTATGCAAAACAAGAATGAATCATTCACTCTCAAGACCAGTGGGGTCGGGACCTTTGTGGTACAAAAGATGTGCACAATCATAAACACTCGGACCTATCGTCTCAATACCACGGCGGTAACCTCTAAATGCTAGAGTTCACGGGATGGTTGTCACCACTAGCTTGTCCGGAGGTCTTAGACACGGGTTGAGGTGACTGGCAATTGTCTTGGGCATGGGAAAAAAAGCTTTTTTGGGTGGTGGCAATCATGACGTGAGGTTCTACATCTTCAACCTAGACTCGAATGTTCTACGGTTCCGACTAAAACCCTTCTCCTCAACCAAAGGCCACTAGCATCGGCCAAAAACCTTATCTTACCCTTCCAACCTATCGCCCGTCGTGAACTACATCAAAGCCCTCTTCATCGGTCAACTCTTGATAGCACATTAAGGTTTGCAAGTGAAGGAGTTCTAAAACAATGTGGGGGTTTCAATGGCTTGAGTGCCAAGAAACCCCCCTAGAGCATACACTTTGGTTTTTCGTGGCACTCATTACTTAGTTTAACCCGTTTTATTACCTCTTTTTCGTTTCTCTTTTCTTTCTTTTCCTTTTCTTTACTTTTCTTTTCGAGGGGGGTACTAGAGAGTAAAAACTTTGCCACCTATACATTTAGCGACCAATGCTCTCTTTTCAAGAACTCACTCCAACACTACACTTCATTTTTCATTCCTAGCAAGAACCACATACAAACCTCCTATGTAAAACCTCTATAGAACTCAAAAGTAAGAGCTCCGGGACATAAGGACTACTCATGTTTAGACACAAAGAAAGGATTGGGGGACGTTCTATCAACACCATTAAGCTCACAAGCACGAAACTCCTAACTTAAGAACGACCCTCGAAGTCACAAGGCTCAAAGGGGTTGACTAGTGGATAACACATTTCGGGACAATCAACATTTGGGAGTGGACTAATCCTATTCCTCCATCATACTCACTAGTGACAACGGTGATGTTACTCGCCATGGTAAGAGGAATCTAAGCACACAAGAAGGAAAAGATCGACTCAAAGCTCACAAGGCTACCTAGTAAGCAAACCATCTATTCCCATTCACAATACACAATGCATGGCAAGTTGTAGTCAACAAGTAATCGAGACAAGACATCTATTCATTTATGCACACATGAGAACTAAACTTTTGCACTATCCTAATGGACCTCTCAGTCATCATCATCGGATATACTCGATCACATGCAACATTTCAAGATCAATGCGAGTACTAGACTCAAGCCAGGATCATGAGAAGCAGGGGAACTAAGACAACCAATTCATGGATAAGGAGACTCACACAATTCAACAACCAATGACTCATTGTATCGGGTGCTCTTTCATTTCATCTCACTTGTTGGAACCCCTTCTTCTTATTATTCATTCCTTTTTCTTTTGTTTTACTTTGCTGGAGTTCCAACTGCAGTTTGTATGCGTGGTCTGCCCTTATTAGGTGAGCAAGAACAATTTATGTACATCTATCGCTCGCCAGAGTACTTCTTTTAATTCCTATTCCTCACTTAGTGTGGAGGGTCAATGAAATTAAGGGGTTTCGGAATCTCTATCCGTGCCCTTAAAAATGCATCCTCGAGTAGGCAAACCGTTCAACGGGTGGAAATTTTAATTGTACTAGAGACAACTTAGCTTCACCTCCCTACCCCACCAAGGATCACTAAAATCTCTTCCAAAACCCGATTTTTGTGGAATGAACGAGGCCACACACGTTGGGCTTACCCCATGTCTCAAAATTTCAAAGTTTATGACATGAAGGACCAACTGCTTTTTCATTTCACACATGAGCACCTTTTTTCGATACACGAGTCCACAACACAACATAAGAGGAGTCATCAATACCACATGAATCAACAGTCCTAAATCCACTAGTTCACAAAATCAACCGGCACATCAGAGAGATAGATAGGAAAAATTTTATACTTCAACATCCTCCATAGTGCTACAACTACCTCCCTAGGTTGCATATCACCATAAAGACTGTCAATTCAAAGCATACTGAGCAGGATTTTGCATGGAACAGTACTTGGTGCGCTCAATTCATCATATGGACAGTGGACTAGGCTCCAAGCACACAAACTCATCAAGCAGTCAAAAATAGATAAACATCCCCCCCCCCACACACTTAAGCACGACATTGCCCTCAATGGAGCAAAGGGAAAGATAAGGGGAACGATATTACGGGGAAGAAAGACTGTCGGGGGACTGGATATGGACTAGTCATCAGGGACAGACGGAACGATGGAACAGTTCTGCAGGATGGGAACACGAACAACACACTAGCACACTGTGCGTTAGGGATCAGTGTCAAGTGTCATCCCATATAGGCACAAAACGAAAATCCACAAAAGTAAGAACACACAAAAGACTCAGTTCAAGCTCCTCACACACATGAAGCAAACATGAAAAGTCCAAAACACACAACACACTCGAAGGGGCGACGAGTACAGACTACTCGACGCCTAGATCATCGTAGGTGATGTCCTCCATGAACGCATCATTACCAGACGACTGGGTGGAAGGAGGAGTCCTCCCACGGAGTCCTCCAAACTGGCAGCTCGCCCGGTATCAGTTGGAGCAGGTTCTGCTGGACCTCCTGCATCCGATGAGCCCGGTTGCGCTCCCGCTCAATGTGAGCAAGGGTGACCCTCTGTGGGGCCTCCATGCGGTCGAGGCCCTCATCATATGCACCCATCGGGGTGGTATACTTGGCCTGGTGAGCCGACACTGCTGCTGGAACTGGAGCTGATGCTCGTGGATCTGCTGTTCTAAGAACTCAGCAGCTGGAACTGGTGAGAGAAGTAGTCATGGGATGGAAACGCAAAGCTACCACCCCCATGCTCAAAGTTGCTCTGGTAGGGAGCGGGGTGGTCGGCAGCAGCGTCGACATCCTCCGGGGCAACATCCTCAGGGGCAGAGGCCTGAACATCCGCATGGGGGTTAGGAATGTGGAGGGGGTTCAGGAAGGCCTTCAATCCACTTGACACCGTGGGAGACCCGCAACAAGCGCATCTTCGAAACCGTGTCCTCTCCGAACAACCAGGTGCCATCCTGCTCTGTGCAATCCTGATAGGGGATCTGGAAATGGTCGGACAGCAGGGTGATGAGTGGGGTACAATGGAGGGTCCCTAGAGTCTGCGCACTCTTGTCGATAGTCCTCGCCACCACAGATCCCAGGTGAAGGTTATTGTGGTGAGTGTAGATCAAGTGGATGAAGTAGAGGGACCGCTTGGTCAGGGTGCTGGCATTGTCGCTAGCCGGAGTATAAGACTTCGTGAGCAGGTGGTGGAACAGGCAATTCTCTATCTGCAGAGTGATGTCCTTCGTCGACCAAGAGTGAAGGGGTCCTGAGCGGGCAGAGCTAGCTGGTTGTATAGAGCTGAGAAGGAAACAGCGGCTGGCTTAACGACCTTGGTGACATACTCATCGCCAGCGTCCATGTCAAGGTCGAAGGCGACAGCAAAGTCGTGGTAGCTCATGGAGCGAGGTTCACCGTGGTCGCGCTGTCTTGCCAGTCAGTGGTCTCGGTGTGCACAAAGGTGGTGTAGAACTCTAGCACCAGCTTGTAGTAGACCTTCTCGTGCACATTCAACAAGCGGTGCCATGCTCGGTTGCGAGAAACAGCAAGGAAGGCGTCGTAGCAATTCAGCTTGTGAAATTCCCTCTTGCTCCAAGAGTGATGCTTCGCAAACTTAGAAGCCAGGACGCGCTTGAACCGATCATTGTGGGCGCCCGTCCTCAAATCACTGATGAACCGATCCTTAAGGTTTGGCTTTGACATGTTCCTGCAAGAAAGTGAACCAAAGTGGAGCCAAGAGAGCTATAGGAAAGGTCAATCACATGAAGTTGGTTTTTTGAAAAACCGACAATAAATGGAGGAAAATCGCCAAAAGTGAGAAAAAGTGCGGTTTCCCGGCGAGGGGGAGAGTCTCTGGCGAGTGGTTGTGAATTTATAGCGTCACACGTGACCCCTTTTTAGAGGCGCACGGGCCACCACACGGGCAGGGCACACGGCCGTGTGGGTGCAATGCCTGCCCGTGTGCGGCCGAGAAATTCACACGGCCATGCGAGGAGCCATTTTTCCAGTGCAAGAATTCCAGGGGCTATACACAGCCAAAGGCGATTTCTACGCAGCTGATAGACCAATAATTACTCATGTTTATATCTCCATTCTTGAGCCGTTTGAGAGTGGATTCTCGTGTTTTAAGCCGATTTCATGCTAGGTTGTGTGTTTATGTCATATTTTAGGACTTAGTGTTGACGTGAAGGCGAGGAAACGAGTTTTGAGTCAAAAGGAGAACGTTTGAGTAGAAGGGCGCTGGAGGAGCAAAATACCCGGCCAGTAGTGAAAATACCCGGCCGGGTAAAATGCAATGGGAGGGCGGGGAAAGCTGATTTTGGATGCCAAGAAGCAGGAGGGGTCCCGGCCAGAGAGCAAATTCACTATTTTGTCGAGGAGTCAATTCACTATTTTGTACCGGATTTACTTCGATGGAGGAGGTTTGGTTCGTTTGGGCCTCAATCTATTTACTCCGGTGGAGGTTAGTCGCCCGCTGGGGACTCAGATTGAGAGGGTCTGGAGACCTTTAGTAGAGACTGCAGACTGTTTAAGAACCTCCCGCAGTATAACTATCATTGAACTTGAACTTGGTAAATTACAACCTGGTTTAACTGCAGTCTAGGGGGAACCATGTTCGGGTGACCTCTCTCAACTTGAACACAACTTTCACTGCTTTGCTTGCTAGTTTAACTAACCCTTCTAAATAGGTTAATTTAGAGCAAACCTCAATATTGGAAAGTCTCAAGATTCAAAACCGGCAATAGTCGCAATGTCAAGCACAATTCACATTTATTGCAAAATATGTCTAAGAGTTAGAATCCAAAAGTCAATCCTCTATGACTCCTCTTTGCAGTCGACATATCAAACCTCACATCCTAGTTCTCTTTGTTCTTTATCGTTTGTAAATAATGATGATCTTGCTTGCGTTTAACGCTTATGATGGAGTTTGTCTTTAATATTTAGTACACTTTTTTCATTGAAGTTATGGCAAATACCACTAGAAAACCTGAACTAGGAAGAATGTGTCATTTGTGTCCTAAAGTATCCAATATGACATTTGTGTCCTAAACTATTTTTCCGTTAAAGTTGACCGGCGTTGACCGTTAATTTTAACAAAAAATCTAGTCAGTGCTGATATGGCATATGACGTGAAATTTTTATTAATTTATTATATTTATTTTTTCATAAAAATGAATAAACTTACAAAAGAAAATTAAAAGAATTTTTTTAAAAAAATGGGATCTGAAGATTTGCATCTCCGGGGAATAACCCTATTCACAATCATCTTTATATCCCAAAATCCTTCGCACTCCAGCAACCCGGTCACCCGATCGGCGTCGCGCAGGCTCGTAATGTCCGGAGTCGTCGCCAGCACAACCTCGTGCTGGTGTGATAGCCGTGATGAACCCAGTCTCGATTCTGGCGGGACAGTCGATGGTGCGGGCAGCTGCTTCTTCGATTGGGTCATTGGATTTGGGGGTTTACTTGGTTTCAATGGAATGGAGGTGGAGGAAGACACAGAGAAGCTAGCGGAGTAAGGAACGCAAGGGGAAGAGGAGCAGCTGGGCTGGAGCGCCTTTGTTGCTGCTGGTTTCTTCGCAGCGGAAGTAGACTGGAGCGGCGCCTTCGTCTCTTACTCAACTGGATCTATCGGCGCTCATCGTCGACAATTTTGCGGCAGCGGGTTATGATCGAGCTGACTTCATATCCATTGTCTGGCGTTTAAGGTGATTTGGGATATTTTCCTGGTGGATGTTGAAAATGAAACGCAGATCTAGATCTGTAGTGGTGTAACCAGAAGAACGGAAGGTGGAAGGGATTTTTCGATCTGGGAAATCTTTTAGGGAGAGAGAGGTGAATCGGCATTCGGTTTGGGACCTTCAGCTTGCGTCGATGATGATGATCTCCTTCGCTGGGTCGTCAAAAGAAATATTGAGAGGAAAGTTTGTAGGTTGCAGGCAGAGAAGGGTGATTCTGATTTGTTTTTTAACATTTTAATTAATTGGGAAAATAAATTCTTAATAATATTTTAAACTACACATATTGATGATATGGCAAATAATATGATGTGTCTGCTTACGTGGCATTTACGTATATGCCCCGTCACCAATGGTCAACATTTTTATATTGACCGTTTGGTCAACCGTTATCTATAACGGTCAACGAAATCTTCAGGACATAAATGACACCCAACTATCATACGTTAGGATACAAATGTCATATTGGATACTTTATGACACAAATGACACATTCTTAATAGGTCGGGTTTTCTAGTGGTATTAGCCCTTGAAGTTATGTTTGTGTATTACAAGTGGTTAGTAAATACTCCGTTTAATACACGTATATGTAACCGTACATACTTTATCCGTTTAAAACTTCCGTATTCGGATTATTGTCAAGCCGTTTCATTTTTCCCCGTTCATTTGATAGCTCCCATACTAAACACGTATATAACCCGTATAACATGTTTAATATCCGTATTTAATGAATTAACTTGTCAACTTTACAAATATTTATATATCTAATTATTATTAAAATAATTAATTTAATTTATTTATGACTATTAACGTACTGGTAAACGTAACATTAGCTTATAGATGAAGTAAAATACCCGTACATATTTTATACATAACTTTCCCGTAGCGTATTTTACTAACTATAACTACAACTACAAGTGGTTATTGCTTCGATTTATTATATTTCGAGAAAGAAAATCGAACCTATTGGGTTGATAAGGTATAACCGTACTTGTTGGAATGTATGTTAGTGATTATTGCTTAACCGTCAAACTAACCACTAATCATATCGATAATATACGGTTAACTGCTAAGGCTTATTGGTTCCATTATCAGTATGAGATTTTTTATATTGGTTAATTGCTAACCATCATATAGGTTAGTGGTTAACCGACACTGAATCGAGTAGCACCCTAGAGATGCAGTGGGTGGGATAAAAGTCATGGTTGGCGGTTGCCTACAGGCTACAGGCATGGCGCGAATAAAGTCCATTTTTATTTAAAAAATTATACAAAACTCCAGAAAATGACCGAAGTTGAAGACAGTTCAGAAACGGGAAAGAAAAAAACGTTAAAGCCTGTTTACTTTGATTTCTGTTTTCTGTTTTTGAGAAAATAAATGTTAAAAACAGGTGAAAACACCATTTTGTCATTTCCAAAAATAGCACAAAGAACATAATGAAAAGTTAATAATTTGTTTTGCCAAATTTATGACATGAAAACAGGATGTACTGCTACAGCCTTGTGGTTTTCTCTCTGGGGATCCGACGATCGATTCTCTGTCCCGCATTTCCGGTAACCTTTCTTCTGGTCGTTTATCCCTTCTCAGTTTTACTGTTAGGTGTACCATTTCCATCAAGGCTAGCAAAGAATATATCGCGCTATTTGTAGTTCTGGATCAGCGGTTATTCTCGGGAGGAATTAGGGTTGCGATTCATGATCCGTAGTTCAATTTCCGTCGATGTAGGTACTTGATTAGTGAACTACAAGAGACCAAAATCGTGGATAACCATAATTGGGTGAGTTAAAGCTATTAGTTAGTGAATTTGCCATCAATCAAGTTCATCTGTACCGTATGATCTATCTTGTTTCTACCCTTTTTACTTCTAGGATTTGGTTGTAGATATAGTGCAGTCTATTGTGGAGATCGTCTCATGTGGTGATAGTCAAGATCCACAGCTCTTTGAGTAGGGAATTCCAGCACAACATTCTTATGTTTTGTTTGCTTGGGCCATTTTTTTTTTGGCAAGAAGTAGCTGCTTGCATAATGCTTAAAGAGAGTTCTATGGCTAATTTTGCAGACGTTTTATGGAATATCAAGTCTTGGCAGAGTTTGTCAGGGTGTTAAGGATCTGTACAGATACAGGAATCCAAGCTCCATTCCTACAATATCTTAGCATATTCATACAGAACATAGAAAGTGAACATTGAATTTGTAAGTTGATATAGGAGCTTATTCATATGAATAGTAGCTCTTTATGTCATTCTGAGTACTTTATTGGATTTGAAAATGAAGGTTTTGAGTTTTAAGAACCTTTGGATTTATGATGGATTTGTTGCATCATGGATTTGGAAGAGTACATTGTTTGTTTAGTTGATTTTTTATCATGGATTTGTGATGGATTTGTCTCACATTTTTTCCTTCTATTGTCAAATCCCAAATGAAATGTGGGATTTACAAATCCGTGGGGTCCATGGATTTGGATCTAAAAAAGGGGTCCAAATCCGTGGACCCCACCGATTAGTGTCCCTCAACAAACAAAGGATTTGTGTCAACTCCATGATGCTTGGGATTTGGGTTCCAAATCCATCACCCAAATCCCACAAGCAAACGACCCCTAAGTTTCGTGTTTCTTGGCAACTATTACTTATATTTTATTTCAAGAATTCTTAATGGAATTAGTGGGGCCTAATGTGTCTTGATTCTTCTGATTCTGGAATGCAGACTACTGTTTCAGTAATGACCACATCAACAACATTATAGCACACCCGTTCAACTTTGGTTGCGGAGATCTAGATCCATATTATATTTCATTTTTAAGGTTGTGGATATGACATATCATTCCCTCACTTTTTATTAGTCGACAAGGGAATGCATGTGATGATTGATATATGCACAAATTCTTAATGCAGAGCAGTAAGCAGCAAAGTAAACATAGGCATTATTAGCATTCTTGTGAAGGTTCATGGGGTAAGTACATTTTGATGCATCAGTGGTCTATGTGTTGCACTGAGGATGCTGACGTTTGTAAACTTTCTTTCTGTTACAATAGAGACAACTGAGTTCGAGAATTCAGAAACCTTTCATAACTGAGCTAGTAGTTTCTCAACAGTACTCATTGTAACTCTGTTACTGTTTTGGAAGAACCTAAGAATCTTGGGCTAGTGTGTCTCTTCATAGTTCCATGTGATTACTTGGAAAATGCTAATTTGTGTATACATATTTTGAATGTACATATATAGTGCAACTTAGAAAAATGGGTGCTTCCTTGTTCATCCCAACTCATATATGTTTTTGCTTCTGTTGCCGTTTTCTCTATATCTTTCCTTACAATTATTGGTTATGTCGTTCTCTGGTTACAGGATACTGTAGTTTCCTTCCCGTTACGTTGTATAGTGCCGCTCTTAAATTTTCCCAGCGTAGTGAAAGGATGATTCAGGCAGCTGTACGCGCAATAACGCTGAACCTGTACAAAGGTACATCTTCGTAATTGCTTTTCACCCACAACAGGACAATACTAAGGTTGAACAGTGTGGTTGTTTGCTCTTGTAGTTAGTGATGACTTGGTTCTTCAGTTTTTGTCAACTCCTCCGGTCTCTGATTACTTCTCAAACTTGGTCTGGAGATTGAAAGAGCAATGCAGCCATCTTGATGGCCATGTTCATGCATTAAAGTTACTATGTTTCCCCCCTGAAACTAGTTAGATTTTATCTTTATGGAAGAGTACATTCATGATTCAGTAAAGTCCCAAGAGTCACTAGAAACTGTTGACTCTTTGATGCAGAGAACGGTTTACTGATCATGGATGGAAGGAGTTGCTTCTGGAAGCTGATAAAATTGTGGATGAGATTTACTACCTGAAGGATATTATCTCAGTGGGTGAATCTTGTCTAAGTGAAGCTGTTGCCTTGAGTCTTGTGAATTTTCTTATCTTTCCGATACTTGGTCGACTTCTCAAGACACAACAGAGTGATGTGAGCTGTCTTCTTCCCAATTTCTTCTGTAGTTACATTTACTCTTACTTTTCACAGGGCTAGACTATAAGCAAGGTAAAGGGTCTTTAGATATGAATATTTGTCAGATAACTCTGTGGTTCAGTATACTAAATTTATCTTGTTTCCTAATTTTCATACTTTTCGCGCTTATATTTCTTCTAGGATTCTTGTAGGAATTTGTGATACCTTGTGCGGATCATGTAGACATTCTTCAAAGAATATCTAAATGAGGTACTAGTCCTTTGTGTTACAATTTATCTGTAGTAACTTCCTAGTACGTAATTTCTCGTATTATTCAAGTAGTTGATGCAAGGGAGATCTCTCGTGTTGTGGCTGCAACCATTCTACATCCTTTTGTATCTACACCTACTTTAGATGCTAGTGGATTGTTTGTCAATAGCACCGGTTCAGAGTTGAAAGACCCTACAAGACTGATATTTCCTGGTCAATCAGGAGGTCTGGATAACATAAGTGGGAACCTTTATCATCGTTACTTCTCAGGCACCATTTCTCACTTTGATCCTGTTAGATGGCCAGTTGAGGATACTTTGATTCCGGAGAGGTTTGTTGATCTTTATGCATTCACTGTATCATTAATGTGAAACACTCTACTAGGACCTGATAGGCTTAGACAACTTATACAAAAAGTTTCTCTTTCGACCTTTCCTCTATGTTAGGTTTGATCCTTGATGTTCATTTGGTATTTCAGGGGACTAGTATTGTGTGGCTTTGATTTCTGAATTTTTCTCTTCAAGGCAGGGGATGGTAAGCACCAAGCGTGCTCTTCAATTTATAGTTTCTGAATACTTTTTCCTTATGCCTCCATATACAGATGAGATTGACTTCTTTCCAGTAATATGAGAAATAATTTTTTTTCTTAGAATCTTGTTTTAGACCGTCAAAAACTAAACATACTATAGGTTATCCAGAGTTCTATTCCTACTTTCCCAATCCCCACCATGATTAATTGATTTCATAAAATTATTGGTAAAGTGTATCTCTAAGGACACTTTAGATTATCAATTTATTGAGTAAGAGATTAACCATCAAAGAACCAATTTTCAGAATAATGACATCTTAGGTTGTCAACTTAGGACTGTCAGCATCACTGAAGAATTTATGAACAGTATCCCATAAAGGAGCGGCATGTTTCTTTTTGTTTAAATTCTGCAAGGCCTCGGTTTTGATAATCTAGTTTCAGTCTTGCAGCTCTGTGCATCTTTATTTTGGTGTAAGGGTACACTGCCACTGTTAACCTAATGTGGTTGGTGTAACATCCATTCTGAAGCTTTATAATAGTGTTCAGGGGTCTCATTACATCATTTGTTCTGCAGATGTTCAATGCATTGTTGAAAATTTTAACGAGTGAATCATCAATGCCAGCATTGGTGCAAGGTTATACAGGATGGTTCCTGCATAAGCTACTGATATCTCAAGGCAATGTACTCACAATCTTCAGCTATTCAAGGTAACTATTCGGGTTTCATGGAAGGATATTTTCTCGTATTAGAATGGTGACATTTCAAAGTAGATGAAATAGTGAACCATGTAGCTGTCCAGATATGTGAAATAGCTCCTTCACCATTTCATATTTTCCTCTTTTTCTGGAAACTCTCACATGCCTCACCATGTGAATCCATTTGCTATGTGAAATCTGACAGACATGAATTCCTTCAAGAGATGGCCTCTTCATCATGCAGGAGTTGTTCTTTATTCTTAGTTGACTACCAGAGTGATAAACTAAACTAGTACTTCCTTCGACGAGCTTATGTTTAGTCCTGTACTGGAAGATGCGTTTTATATAAATATGTTGATTTAGTTTTATATTTTCTAGTCCCAATTTCTTGAACTCAAGTGAGCGGAGTTGTGATCTTCTTCAAAAGGAACTCGATGGATGCTGGTATGACCATGTTCTTACTCTCAGAGGGTCGTGGAACAGTTGCACAGCACGTATGAGTTTATGCTATATGACTTTCAGTTGGATGCTTGAGCAAGAGTTGCCTTTTCTTTAAACATCATTGGCAGCCATTTTGTATGAATACCCCACAAGACATTTATTATTCTCAATACAACGTTCGATATGAAATTACATTAAGGGAATAATGTAATGTTTTCCCCCTCCTTTTGTGATGATTCTATAGCCCTTGAGGAATCATCTATATCCAGAGACCCGCTTTTCCTACTGAAGCTTGCTGTCTGTCAGCAAACTAACGGTATGATCAAGACACATTTATTTGTAAGCATGTAATTGAATCAAGCTAATTTTGTTTTCGCTGATTTGAGAGTTTCTTCTTCATTGTCGTGGAATGTGGACTGAAATGATTGCAGGTCGATTGCAAGGTGATTCCACCAGTTATGCTGCTTCAGCTTGGCAAAGAATGGTGGATGTTGCCAAGGTTTTTCTCTCTCTATAGCTCTTACCTACTACTACGCTGCCGGTTTGGTTTGTTTCGCTTAATCCAACCTTTAAGCATGAAAAACCAAAACTCGAAACTGTTAAGTCTACCAAAACCATAGACCGATAAGCCCTTATCGGTTTCGGTTGATACAAAGAGTACCCCCAATTTTCAGTTTTTGGTTTCTTATCCATTTCTCGGTTTAAACCAACCAAAACCGTTGGGTGAAAAATGGTTTGGGACAAAAGAACCGAAATCATTAAACTTCTTACCAGTTAGGTTTCTGTTTAAACCGAAACGGAACTGACACCCTTACCTACTGCATGGGGCCAAAGGTATTGCTATTGAAATGTTCTATGTTCACCATGCTACGGGCTGGACAAAATTGGCCACTTTCATAATTTTACATATGTTACTGAAATCATCGGTACAGGGGGCATGTCTGAGAAAACATTCCAAATACTCATAAATTTTGTTTGGTGCAGTCTTTCATTTTGCATGTTCAGCTGAAGGCCTTTATCAGCAACGGAAAGTTCATTGAGAACCCCTTGCCAGAAGAGTCCACAGCCAGTCCTCCGGTTGAACCTGCAATCTTTGGGTCAGATATTTCATTAGGTCGGTGACCAAAATGAACTTTCAGCTATCATGCAAATATAAATACCAGAAATACAAAGTATGCGTACCTTATTGAGACCATTGCAGGTTCAGGAATTCCTTGCCGTATCGCCTTTTCAGCTGTCGGAGTTCGTCATATATTCTTAATACCTTCAACAAAGGGGACTTCTGGGAAATTGCTTCTTGCAGAGAAACATCCCTTTCGCAGTCAACGTGGGAAAGTGATTGCCATTGCTCCATTGGCTGGATTAAGTGTAAGTTGGCAGTATCTTAACTCTGGCTTTCTACTGTATATGTATATATGTATATGACGAGCTCCAAACCTTTTCCTTCAAAACTACAACTGGCAAATGAGAACCCGATCCGTTGACCTGACCCGAACCCGCCCGAAAAATAGAGAATGGGTTGAGGTTTTTTTAACCCGAAATCGGAATGACCCGAAACCGATTAACCCATAGTTTTTGGGTCGGGTTGGGTTGGTTTTTGGGTCGACCCGCTAGACCCGTTCCATTGTATACGTCACTCTCAAAATGATAAAATCTCTCATTCTTTGGTGAGATGTTAAAAAAAATTCATATGGATTTGAAAGACAAGTTGGAAGTGTAAAGATAATCAAACATCATTTGTTTATTTTATTAGTATTATTTTCGTCATTGTTTTTTCACGATTTGTGCAATTTTTATTTCTTTTCATTAGCATGGAAAGAGTTGAGCATTTGTTAATTAACGTGTGCTAGGCAAACTATTGTCAGCCATATGTAAACAACTGTGTTCTTTAAAAATTTATAAAGCATATTTGATATTGTTTCTGAGAACGCTCATAACCCGAAATGACCCGAAACCCGATGGGTTGGGTCAATATTTGACCCGCAATAAGCAAACCCAACATGACCCGACCCGTGAAGATCCGTAACCCAAGATTACCCGACCCGATTGCCAGGTCTATTCAAAACAAGTTAGCAAATATAAACCCACCACTCTCTTCTTGGGCCTCATGGCCCCTTCTTCACCTATTTGATCTGTTGTGTACTGATGATGATGATATAGGCTTTTTGGGCCTTTCTTAATTTCTTGATTAATGCAGGCCCAGATGATTATAAAAATCCCACCAACGCAATCCAACCAATCCACTCAAAACATAAAGCCCAAACCCATTGGGCTGCTGGGTAAATCAGTTGGCAGGGTTTGTAAGGGATTATTATTTAGTGCATAAAGCCTTAAACATTTTATGTCTTAAGATTTGATACTCGAGTACCGAAAAGTATTAACACACTTTCACATACATAAGTATTGGTTTGTATATTTTAGTACCTATACTTTGCCGGATGTGACATGCTTCCACAAAACTTATTTATAATTATTCTGCCAAATCTAGTTCGGATTAACAAAATATGGCAATATTATACCCTTCTTTTAGCTATTAACGAACCCTTCTTTTAGCTATTAACGAACTACCCTATTCGGCATTTTACAATTTAATATGCCAAGTCATGAAACTTAACTCAACGACACTTAGACCCGGTGGATATCTTCAAAGAAGTTAGCAAACAAAGATCAGCAATCAGAAGCGCGCTTGCTCCTCTGCTTGATATCAAATGAAGACACGCGCGTATGAGTTTTTTCACGAGGTAGGCCCACTCTCGATTTTTTACTAGTTCCTTACTACGAGTGGTGTTTTGATTAGAGGGAGAGGCTCCTTCTTGGTGGCATATGTAACAACGGATGAAGCATACACTTTTTATATTGAATTGATATGAACTGATAGAACCATCTTCCAGGGATTGTTTTTTTCTCGTCCATTGAAATTAGAGGCTCGTCCCGCGAAATCACTAGCTTGGATGTTTCATGTTTGTGTTCCTGTGGAATGTTTGCTTAATTGACTGCTAGATCATTTCATTTAGATGCTGTATTTGAGTCACTATTGTACCTTAATGTCCATAGTTGGATAATGTCTGCCCTAGTGCATGCTCCCTGACGTGCAGAAACTGCACTGAATGGGAGCAGATGCGAGAGTGAGTGAATCTTTCTTCATTGCCTAGCAGCTTTTTTCTCAGAGCTAAAAGGAGAATAACAAGCAAAGCATCTTTAATTGCAATTAGTTTGTGAAAAGCAGCACAGTGGCTAATAAGCCAAGTGTTAATTAGCAGAAAGTAAATAGGGCAAACATTGGTGATAATATAGAATAAAAGGAAAGGTGCAACCTTTTGGGAAAAGAGTGTTTGTGGTACGTAATTCCCATCACCTTTTGCATTAGCAAAGCTAAGGCTGTCATGTCAAAATTGGAGCAACTTTTTCCTCCCTCCATGAAACACCTTCCTTCCCTCCTTTATAATAAAGCCTGGCCACCCAGCAAATATACACACATTACATTATTATTAAACACCTCATTCTAATCTGCCTTCCTATTATATATATTTTTTCATGACCATGAATTAATTAATATCCAAGTTACTGTTAGGTACCGTACCATGTATATATCTTATCAAATCCTGTAGTCACCATGTATATATCTTATAAAATATCAGGTTGTGGTATCTAAAATCTTCATAGGGTGAATTCAACTCCGTTTGAGCTACATTCTTGTGAGCTAGTTATTGGTTGTTTGGATGTGAATTTGAGAATGTGATATTTCAAATTGAATATCACATTGCAAATACCAGCAATTTGGTATGTGGTATATATCCAAAAAAAATATAATTATTGATTTTATATTTCTATTTAACTTTGAGGATATACAAGTCTACAGTTCATCCGTGTGGGTGTGGCAAAAGATAAATGCGAAGTTGAGAATTTCCAGAGGAGAAAAGCAAGGGTAATTTTTTATGTAAATAAAATTTGGAAGCATAAATTGGGCAATGACAAAAAGAAATAACCCAACATTTTCAACATACCAACCTAGCTATTTCACTCTACCACATTTCTAGATTTTTGAAAATATCATAGGTATTGTTTCAATTTTTACTTTTTCCCATCCAAATATGATATTTGTTTGACCAAATCCCAAAATTTCTGAGAATTTTTCTCAAGTCCTGCATTACAACAACACTTCCAAACGATAATGAATAATTATTTAGATTTATTGATACTGATAAAAGATGTAGGAAATGAATACAAGGAGAGAACTAAATCGACACCCCAAAGATATTGCATTACTTAGAATAAAATAAAAATCGAATTAAATGGTCTCGAAATATGGCCACCTTGTGAATTCCTCCAGTTCCTACCCATTAGCTTATAGCCAATACCTGATGTTGTAGTGTTTCTATAGACTAGAGGGAGTTTTTGCCTTTTTGGTATGTTTGTTGATCCTTCTTGCTGATGAATATATTTTTGCCTCTTCAAGCACCACATGGCCACGTATAACAACCCAAGATGCTCAATTTGAAGCTCAAAAGCAGAAAAATGAGCGGCACTTTTGAGTAGATAATGCCATATTTTGCTTTTAGTATTGCTTTTCTATACAAACACAGTGCTGCATTGCTTTACTTTAAGCCAAAAGAGAAAGGAGGGTAGAATGGAAGGAAAGAAAGTAAGAAGAAGGAAAAACAAAATGGAAAACCCATCACCAGAGCAAAGGTCTCAAAACGCATTGTGTTTTTTCAGGGCAAAAAGAAAAATAAAGGATTTGACAGTGAAAGAAGATAAAAGATATACATCACATTTCTCATAGACTGAAGTAGTAAGACATCAATTGAAACAATATATTTTCATCTTTAATTCTTGTTGTTTATTATTATGGAAAATATTCATCGAATACGACTAACAAATTCATAAACATGAAGTGTTTGTTCATTCTTATGAATTCATAAAATATTCATGAGACGGATAACCTCATATGTATATGACGAGTTCCCATATAAAAGATAAACATATAACCTTCCTCTCTCTTGCTTTCACTTTGCTTACACTCCTTTTTGTGCCCAAGGCCCCAAACACAGAGATTGATTTAGCACTCAACTAATTGGTTCTCTCTATATATCTCACCCTTTATGGATGGACGGCTTTTTGTTACAGTTATTCTGTGATTAAAAAAAAATGAAAGAATAACCGTTAGATAATGGTGAGAAAGGAGAGTGTACAGGAAAAAAGGTTTCTTAGTTAGGGTAGCTAGGGTGTGTTCAAAGCAACTTATTGATTCTCTACTTTCATTCAAACACTGCTGCTTTTCTAGCAATTTTAATTCTTTTGCCTGCAGGGGAATGGAATAATTCTTTGTTTGTTCAAAAATTATTTGGTGGCACCTTTGTATGTCTTTTTAGGCAAACAAAAGATACAAGCTTTTTGACTGGAACCACTAACTATATCACATCCACTGAAAGAATAAATCAGTTTGGGGAGGATTTTGGATTATATGTGTCATTACTAATAAGGCTTTTCTCTGGTGGTTTGTTTTGGGTCCTACTCATCATCTAGTACACATGAATTTCATACACCTATATTATTTGTTTCCCATTAATGAGAAAGCCTTTTGGTTTTAATGATGGGCCTTCAGATATTTGGATGGTCAAGATCAAGAGTTCAGATACTTAGGGATATTACAATAAACTCGTATTTTTGTTCCTTTAATTTCTTGCTTTTGAATCTTATCATGCATGATATAATGTCCTCACTTTAATCTATTGGTTTCTCTTCATGTTAGCTTGTGCCCTAGCTTAGTTGTCATTGTTCGATCTGCTCGCTAGCTCTTGCTCCTGCGCTTGTCACATGTTGTTCTATGTCTCTCTTCCTACTAATTTTTAGGTTTCTGGTGTTTTTGCTTCTTGTGGGTTTCTGGTCTACTTATATACAACATGGGAAGATGGATAGTGTTATCACTAAATTCGACAAGAAGAAATTTTCCTTTTGGAAATTCAGTTTCTAACCTTTATCCTAGTTACATGTCTCTTGTCGTTGTTGAATGGAACTTCTGAGTGTCTAGAAGTTGATGTGATCCAAATGAACTGACAAGGAGGCTAATGCGCCTATTTTGTCACCTATAACTTGGTCACTATGATTCCTCCGACGATATTGAGTTTTCTTGCATTTGATATAGTTGCAACTATGTGTAAGCATCTATGTACTACCTTCTCCCAGACCAAAGTTTGTTATCGATGCGAGCTTGAATATGAACTTTTCAATTTGGAACAGGGTGACCAAGGCATTCATTCTTTTATTAGGATGCTCTTAAACTCTATAGAAATTACAATATCCTATTAGCCTCTCCAACTAAGGGTGCTCTTACTCTTGAGATAGTTGCAAAGAGTGCTCGTTCGCGTGCTTTACAATTAAATATGAAGCTTTGCAAAGGATTTGAGTCTATCTGTGCCTCTTCAATCCACTGCAACATCACCACTATGAATGAGATTTATGAGGAACTAATCCCTGAAGAGACAAGGCTAAAATTTCTGACTAATATTGATTCTTAGGGTTCACTAACGGATAAGCCTTCTGCCTATGTTGCTACCATGTCTCGCCTTAAGTTGCAGTCTACTTCTCCTTTTGTGTGGTTTGTCATATTTGCAAGAAACCTAAACATGTCTATGCTCATTTCAAGAAGGATGATGTTTTTATATAAAAGGTTATGGTCATATAATCCTCAATTGCCACACGCTTGCTCGTCAGGGACAAACTCCAAAGGGTGCTCCTGCTATAAAACTTGCAGCTGTCTATGTTGTGACATCACTACACCTTCACAAGGACATCCTCTTCTCCTAATTCCTCTTATCCTTTAGGGGCTACTATGTTTTCTAAGGAGGATATGAAGTGCTTCCTCCATAAGACTGTTCATGAAGCTCTCACCTCGGCCGTTATGGCTAGTCTTGTTGCTACTAATGCTATACGTGATTTCCATCCATGGATTCTTGATTTTGCCGCATATGGTCACATGAGAAGTACAATTCAAGACTTTACGTCTATTAAAACATTTTCTTATCTAACTCTTCAAGTTTCTAATGGTTAGTCTATGAAGATTAAAAGGGGTTGGTTTAGTGGAGTGGCATGAACTTGCTCTCAAGACTACTGACTTGCTCTGACTATCACAATAAAATCCCACGTAAGGTCCAAGTATAAACCTTAGATGGATGCAATATAGGATAAGTATGTTTAAATATCGACCTGGACCAGTTCATGTACCGCTACTTTGACTGTTTGAAACATTATCTAGCGGATTGGTTTTGGTGAAAACAAAGGTCTACAACTAAATTGCTTTGTAATGGTAAAATGGATTTGACTCTAGGTCAGAAAGCTTCACCCGGGTGTTGCTCCCCGTAGCTAAGAATTATAACTTGAAGAATCGAACGATCGTGTGTGGTTAGGGGGTCATAAACCGCAAGTAAGTCTAACAAGCAGTTGAAGCTACCCTCTTAGCCTCTAGGTTGAGGAATGAGATACGATCCAAGCCACTAATGTGACCCTCAAATTGGAGTTCGCACGGCCACCCACAACCTATCAACTATGGAATGGTTAGACTTCACCTTCGAATTGGAGTTCGGACGACCACTCACAACCAAACCCTAAGTGCTAATGCAAATTAGAAGGTTTGCCCTTTAACTAACCTAGAATAGGAGGCATAGAATGCCCAAGGAAACCCATCTCTAATAGAGCCTCTTAAGTTAAGGAGGGTTCTCACTAGCTTAGTAGGCATTGAATGCCCAAGGAAACCCATCTCGAAATGAGCCTCTTAGGTTAATGAGGGTTCTCTTTAAACTAGTTTAGGAGGCATTGAATTCCCAACGAAACAGAGCCTCTTGAGCAAAGGAGGTTTCCTTTGTAAACTAGCCTAGGAGGCATGAAATGCTCAAGAACCCCCATCTCAATATTGAGCCTCTTTACCTAAGGAGGTTTCCTCTCTAAATAGCCTAGGAGGCATGAAATGCCCAAGAACACCCAGTGAACCTCCTAACCTTAGGAGGTCTCCTCTCTAAGCTAGGTTAGAATGACAATTAGATTGATAGGCTTTCACACAACACAATCATTTCTGAATAATAACTCCATATTCATATCAAAACACAACCACGCACAAATCCTTCAATTCATACAAGCATTCACATAATTGTAGCTAGGGTTTACAAACACCCAAGTGAAAGAAGGGACTACTCCATGCTAGGAGAAGGGAAAACACAAGAGAGGGAAATGGAAACCATCAAGAAGATGCAATCCTTGCTGCTTGTGCTGAAGAAATCCTCCTTTGGCGAAGAAATTCCCAAAACCTTGCTTGGAGAAGAAACCCTAGCTTCTCCTCTTATTTGGTTCATCACTTTCTCATTCTAAAATCTGAAGAAGGATAAGTGTCTCACTCTAGGTCTCTCCCCCTTCTTCTTCCTTTCAGCAAGTCTTTTAAATAGAGATTGCGCCCAGCTCACGGCCTGAGTTCACGGCCATGAACATTGAAACGCGTTTGTGAACTCAGTGCGACCAAAACGCACCGCTTCATTTGCTCGGCTTGACGGTCAGTGGCCTCTGTTCACGGTCTTAGCAACTGACGCACTCGAAACTACACCACAATAAAATCCCAACTAGAGCCCAAGTTTTTAAACTCTTGTCGGGTGCAGTATAGGGCAAGTATTTAGATATTGACCCGGGCCGGTTCGTCTACCCCTACTTCGGTTGTTGAAATCATTATCTAGCAACAAAGTTTTAGTTTAAAGGTTTGCTATGCGAAATGAAAGAAAGCAAAGGTAATTGGTTTTGAAAACTCTTTTGTGGAAGGATCCCTCGGGTGTCGCTTCCCCCTAAATGTTACCATGATATGTGCATTGGAACGATTGCTTTGGGCACGGTAATTGCGAATCGCCGAGGGATGCATATATGGTCGGAGACCACAATCTCAATTGCTAAACCGAGGTAAGCATGAGAGGTCGTGTCACTTGACCCTCTCGGTTTAGACAATTGGTAGTTGACTTACTCCCTCACTCAACTCTAAGGTCGGATGGCTTAATCGCGATTAACCGATTTGCTTAACTCAATATTAAGGGTTGCCCTAACTTAACCTAGTTTAGGTGGCTAATTAGATTGCTAGCACCAACATGCACAAACCTAGGGGTGCTAAGCACAATTATGCACAATCCTTAGGTTGCTATGCACCTAAATGCACAAACCTAAGGATGCTAATCAAAAAACGTGCACAACCCTTAGGTTGCTAAGCAAAAGCATGCACAATCATGATGAATAATGCGTCATTCATTGAATTAAACAATACCCAATGACAATCATCCAATACACTTTAATGAAAACTACATGGTATAGTTAAGGTTTCACCACACCCAAGTGAAAGGAGCTCTACTCCATGCTAGAAGTGGGGAAAACAAGAGGGAAAGAGGTGGAAACCATCTTGGAGGATGCTCCCAGTCTTCTTGGCCCTTGAGTTGAGCTTTCCTTGGAGGAAATCTTCCCAACATCTGCCTTGAAGCTAAACCATAGCCTTCTTCTTCCTTTGGTTCGTGTTTCTCTCTCTATAATGTTAGAGAAGGCTTTTCACACAAAATGGGCTCCCCCTCTCTCCTCCTTTCAGCTCATCATTTAAACCTGACATGAGCTGAGTTCACGGCCTGAGTTCATGACCGTCAACCACGAAACGCGTCCGTGAACTTCAGGCGTGCGCCAAAACGCGTCGCATCGTTCAAAGTCAACTGCCTTTGTTCACGGTCTTAGAGACCGTGAACTCACCATGCGTCAGTAACCTTCGTTTTGGCTCTGGACACTTGCGATTCACGGTCAAGGGCTCCTCTTCATGGTCTTGCATGACCGTGAACTTCCTGAGAAAGCTGTGAACTAGCCCATTTTCACCTCTTCTCCCGGTTTTCGATCCTTTTCTCCCAACTTTCGACTCCGAGGCTGGTTTCACCTGTTGAATCCTGAAACACACTAAAACACGAGGAACCTAGCGTAAAACCAACCTATTAGGAGTGAAGTTGGCACAAACACCTAAGTAAAACGGGGCAAAATAGGTACAATTAGGCCTGAATCACTCCCCCACACTTAGACGTTTGCTTGTACCCAAGCAAACCATTTCACACAAGGTAATATTTCAACCTACAAAAATACTTTGGTGACAACTCAAAGGGCACAAAGTGGGAATTCTCAATGGCTATTGGAAATCAATATATGGACCGTTGCAAGCAAAACCGATATCCACCACAAACGAGATTCGTGCCACAAAAAAGGGGCAAACGAAAAGTTTTCACCTTGTTCATGGATCAATGCAAGTCGCAACAAGACCACTTATCAATCACAACCGACCATGCATGGAATTCAAGTCCGAGGAACAAATGGAAAGGCAACAAAGGCCCACACCGGGGTATGATATGACATGCAAAGCAAGAATGAATCACTCACTCTCAAGACCAGTGGGATCGAGACCTT
The DNA here is from genome assembly GCA_946122785.1 of Linum tenue. NCBI lineage: Eukaryota > Viridiplantae > Streptophyta > Magnoliopsida > Malpighiales > Linaceae > Linum > Linum tenue. The sequence goes on along the minus strand of CAMGYJ010000008.1, from coordinate 53,606,714 downwards.
TTTGGTGCACAAGATGTGCACAATCATAAACTCTCGACCCTATCGTCTCAATACTACGGCGGTAACCTCTAGATGTTAGAGTTCACGGGATGGTTGTCGCCACTAGCTCGTCTGGAGGTCTTAGACACGGTTTTAGATGACTGGCCAATGTCTTGGACACGGGAAAAAGGCTTTTGGGTGGTGGCAATCATGACATGAGGTTCTACATCTTCGACCTAAACCTGAAGGTTCTATGGTTTCGACCAAAACCCCTCTTTTCAACCCAAGGCCACTAGCATCGGCCAAAATCCTTATCTCTCTTTTCCAAACTATCACCCATCGTGAAGTACATTGAAGCACTCTTCCTCGGTCTACCCTTGCTAGCACATTAAGGTTTGGTAGTGAAGGAGTTCTAAAACAATGTGGGGGTTTCGATGGCTTGGGTGCCAAGAAATCCCTCTTAGAGCATGTACTTTGGTCATTTTGTTATAATCCAACATGCTAATTCTGTCACCATAACTAAAAATTATAATAAATAACACGATTGTCATGAATATTAATGACAACAAATAATATTCAATAATATCAGTAACAATCCTTAATCTTACAAAATGTCACGACATTCTACCCTTCACCTCCATCGTTAGCCCACTGTGAAATCAACAAAACAATAAGAAATATGACAGACGTAATTTAGTGAGTAAATGAAAAGAGAATTAACTCACTTATGACGGAAGCGTGCACATCGAACCCGCCAACCACCGCCATAAACATCCTTACTCACTGCTTGATCGCCGTGGAATCGTAGTTGAAGAACGACGTTTCTTCTTCTACTCAAGTGTCGACGCGGAGCAAGGAAAAGGTGGTGCGAGGATTTGGTTTGAAATTTGGGGAGAGTTTGAAAGAGAGAAGATTTGGTGGGAGAAATTATATTTCCCCCGCAAAGTTTCCGAAGGAACGGGGTTTTTTCGATTTCTCTTCAATAAAGCCACAAGTTTAAGAAGAGTAATATAAAAATGGATAAATTTTGAAATTATTCAATTAAAAATATTGTACTTATTAAATTATTTTGTTTTAATAATTATTCTGTCGGTTATACCAACATGAAAACTGGAATTTTGAGAGGGACACCAATAAAAATTAGAATTTATTTTTGCCAAAACTAAAACTTGTGTCGGTTCCAACAAAACCAACACAAAATCATCATAATTCGAGTCGCTCGTACAACCTACACAAAATATGCACACAAAATAGACATTTAGTGTTAACTGAGTGTACCAATAACACAACCACCTCAAAACGAAAAAAAATTTGTAGTGTAAGATTATTTTCATAGTTCATTATTTAGGATTTATAGGGTTAGGGTTGTTATAATTTATAACGAAACAAGAAATCAACAATGTATGAAAGTAAAGTACACACATTTAAGTGGTTCACAATATTATGTCTGTAACTACGTCAACGTACAGGAGAGTCCAGATTCACTATACTTAAGGAGGATACAACTTATGAAGGAGGTGAAAGGTATACATATAGAACCTTCACTAATAGATTCAAAATAGAAATCATATGTGTATGAGCACAACGAGACCCCTATGATTCTTATTCGTTGGGAGAAAACTGGGTTCAAGTAACACAAACAAGGGTTTTGTCATAGTTTAGGGTTTTTGTCATGATTTAGAGTTTTTGTCATATTAAATTTGTATTTATCAATTAATATGACAAACTCATTTAATTTGTCAACATAAATATCAAATAACATATATTATAACAAATCTATTGTTTTTACAAATGAATATTTACAAGTTTATATGACCGAATTCTTTAGTCATAATATATATACCAATTCAAATATTATGACAAACCCACTCTTTGTCAATTCAAACATTTTTCTTTTCGCTACACAAGTTCCCGCCAATCGATACATATTTACAAATTTATATGGTCTAATTTTTTGTCATAATAGAATTGAAAAAATTAAATTTTATGACAACTCCACTATTTGGGAAATCAAACATTTTGTCTTTCGCTTCACAAGTACCCTCCAATCCATATCGAACACATTTCGTCTTTTGCTCCACAAATTCTTTATATTATGACAAAACACATTTTATTTGTCATTATAAATATGATGATGTATATAATGTGACAATGATTATTATGACTAATATGTTGTCATTTTATTCGGCATCTTCCTTCCATCCAATGATATTTTGACAAAATAGTAGAGACAATTTTTTTTTGTCATAGTATGTACTTAATGTGACAAACATTTATGTCAAAATCAATGCTTGTCACAATAGCCATTGAAATTCTGACAAAAGTGAAATTTGTCAAGTTAGATACTTTATTATGACAAAATTAAAATGACATAAAAAATATTTTGTCAGAAAATCCAAAAATTGTTGTAGCGCGCAATGATCCCCCTCTGCATGGTCCATGATCTCTCCTTCTTTCTCGTCTAATGGGTTAGCATTGAGATGACCTTCTTCTTCTCCATGGTTCACAAGATCTTCAGACTCCATAACCCCTTCTTCTTCTTTGATCTCATCAAGGCGTTCGTGCACTTCATTGGAACTTCCTTTATTAGCTTCAAGATGCTCCTCGATGATTTGAACATCTTCAAGCAGTTGCTTTGGCCCTTCACCTTTGGTGCTAGTATCAATGCTCCTAGGAGGTTCTAATTTGATCCGGCGTAATGCATCAAGATAATCAATAGCTTGCTCCATATCCCCTATAGTAAGGTGATCTGTATACTTCTCTTAGTAACTTTGCATGTTTTGGATCTGATCCTTTGGAATCGCACTTGACACGAACTCTTTCTTGAGAGTAACATAGTAGAGGAGGATCGATGTTGTTTGCTTCGTCCTTCGATTCTTTTGGCCTAAACCACTCGAATAAAGAGAGAAAGTGGGAAACACGTCATTCTTCGAGTGGTTCTTATTGGAAGCAAGCCTGTCAATGGTCATATGTGGACTACAATGAAATATCAACTTGATTCGATTCACAAAACTCAGAGCATGAAAGAAAGATAATGCACAAGGCTGGTGGCAAATTCACGAAGACCTACCTTACGACTTAATTTCCCAATATGGAAAGAGTTTCAATTCCGAGAAAACCTACCATATTTGCAGAGCAACGACTACCATTCGTCTGTATATAGGATAAATGAAGAACAAAGAGAAGGACAACTTTTCTAGAGATCAAGTCATACAGAGAGAGCTAAGGAAATTGCTAGTGTGATTGATAAGAAAAGGGATTCTAACACTTGTTATGGAGTGAATTAGTGTTAGGGAAAATGTGTTGAGAAACATAGTAGCTGGATAGCTGGGTTGGGAAATTGTGGTAGATAGAAGATCGATTAATCACCCTGGATTGGCGTGAATAATCTCGTAGAGTGTATCTCTGGTTGAAAATTCAAAACTATCATCTCTAGTGGATCGTTGGAAATTTTAAATGAGTGATCTTCCGATCGTAGAATAGTTGGTAGTTCACATTGCCTACTGAACACCACGTAAAAAGGTTGTGTGTCTCTTTATTTTCTGTAAATTAAAGTTTCTTGTGATCATACTCTGTTTTTGCTTTGAGAATTGCAGGGGAATCTAGTGAGCAGACTGCAAGGGGGAAGAAGACAAGCTCGTAGCCTAAAACGACAGGGTTTCACAAGTCATCGACGAGCTTCTTCGTTTACCAGAGAACTGGGCTAAAAGTTGTTGGCCCATTAGCTGTGAAATCAACATTTCAGCCCAAGTTGCTTTACGAATTTAAGCCCAACCAGAAGCCTCGGATTAACATCTTTTCTCCTTGAACTTCAGTTTACTATCGATTGAATCTCATTTCTCTGCGTCTTCTTCATTAACATTTTATTCTATCACTAAAAAATAGAATTAGGATTCATAGAAAAGTCACAGTTTTTATAGGTTCAAAGAAAGGGAATCTCGCGCTCGATTCCACCAACTAATGTGTACGTTCTTTAGGATCAATTCTTTCCATATTCCCTTCTTCGTGGTTCTTATGTTAACCTTTTGAGTGTTCTTTCCTTATCTTTCAGAGCCTTTCCATGTTCTGTTTCTTCATAACCCTCTCCTTTTAGCCTCTATATAAGCTTCAGACTGTTGTGTCTCTCCTCATCCCTTTCCACTCTTCTATTATCAATGGCTGACATTATTCCTCATGTTCCATTGCACCTGGCTCAAGTTGCTCTCTTCAACGGTCAAGGTTCCAATAGTGTTGAGGACTACTCTCGCTACCTCATCAAGTTTCAAGATTGACCTTTGTGTCCTTCTATCTCCCTTGATCTGGCTCGCGTTAACCGATATGATATGAATATTCCAGTGCTGATTAATGCTCTTTGTTGGACTGATCTGCCTCTTGATCAGTCCAACAGCTTCTGCCCGGAAGCTGTTTGCATTTTCTATGCGCACATGAAACCCTGCTTCAACACGAATCCGCCTACCTTCACTACTATCGTGTACAATTTATATGCTAAACATCACTACTACCTTCACTACTATCGTATTTCCTATCACTAGGTAAAAGGTCATAGATGAAAGGATTTTCAGGTTGTCGTGTTCAATGAAGTTGAAGTTATTCGCTTGTACACTAGCGATATTGGCAGGTATTATCCGTCTATGCTTGCTGTTGGGAGACTACCAGATGATCTCAAGGTCCTGCATTTTATATCACTTGCATCTTCTTCCACATTTCCCATGAGCTCTCGACTATTCATCCTGTGGATCTGTGGATTCTTGCTAGCGCCAAGGAGAACTGGGTCATTAGTTATCCCCATATCATGTTTGGTCACATGTTGCAATACTCTGGCGACAATTTCAACGGGGAATTGTCGTTCCCAAAATCACCTACCTCTTGTGTTCCCTTGGACTTGATCTGCGTTACAAAGTCTCTCGTGTTGATCTTATGGCCGAGCTTCGTGCGCAATTTGTCCTTCGCAAAGTCGATGCTTCTGTTCGGCGTCGACGTCCCTGTGTCAATGCTTCAAGGGGAGATAAGGCTAAAACTATCATTCCTGTGGGTAGAGCATAAGATAGTCCTGCAGGCGGAGCTGAAGAGGGAGCTGAAGACGGTCTTAGCCTTGCATACCTGGTGGAGGAGATAACTGCCAATGAGGGGGATATTTCATACTACCTTCCCTCTCCAACCTATCCTTTCTAAACTGGATATAGTCATAGGGGGAGTTTATGTAGGGGGGGGGGCAGTTTCAGTCTGCATCGAGTCTAATATCTTTAGGTTTACCTTTTCCAGGGTATGATTGTCTTTAAAATACAGCTCTGCTATGGCACGAGCATCAGTGTCTTGAAAGTTTGGTTGAGATTCGTCTGTAGTTTGGTTTTATCATTAAATAAATGAACTCCTCTTGTGTGTTTAAAAGAATATGTTCTTATAAAAATCTTGTGGAATAATATGCACGAAACTGTTTGTGGAAGTGTGCGTAGGAACTACAGTTCCTGCAGAAAGAACCATTGACTAGATTAGGGGGAGATTGATGGAAGCAAGCATGTCAATGGTCATATGTGGGCTACAATGAAATATCAACTTGATTCGATTCGCAAGACTCAGAAAAGGAAAGAAAGATCACGCACAAGGCTGGTTGCAGATTTCAAGAAGATGGAAAGAGTTTCAAATCCGAGCAAAGCTACCATATTTGCGGAGAAACAACTACCATTTTTCTGTATATAGGATACATGAAGAACAAAAAGAAGGACAACTTTTCTGGAGATCAAGTCATACTGAGAGAGCTAAGGAAATTACTAGTGTGATTGATAAGAAAAGTGGTTCTAATACTTGTTCTGGAGTGAATTAGTGTAAGGGAAGGTGTGTTGAGAAACACAGTAGCTGGATAGCTAGGTTGGGAAGTTGGGGTAGATAGAAGATCGATTAATAACCCTAGATTGGAGTGATTAATCTCGTAAAGTGTATCTCTGGTCGAGACTTTAAAACTATTATCTCTAGTAGATCGTCGACAATCACATATCGGTGATCTTCCGATCGTGGAATAGTCGGTAGTGGACATTGCCTACCGGAAAACACATGAAAAGATTTCGTGTCTCTTTATTTTCTATCAATTAAAGTTTCCTGTGATCATACTCTGTTTTTGCTTTGAGAATTGCAGGGGAATCTGGTGAATAGACTGCAAGGCTGAAGAAGACAATATCGTAGCCTAAAACAACAGGGTTTCACAAGTCATCGGCAAGCTCCTTCGTTTAAAGGAGAACAGGGCTAAACATTGCTGGCCCATTAGTTGTGAAATCAAGATTTCAGCCCAAGTTGCTGAACGAATTTAAGCCCAACAAGAAGCCTCGGCTTAACTTTTTTCTCCCGAAACTTCAATTTACTATCGATTGAATCTCATTTCCCTGCATCTTCTTCATTCACATTTTATTCTATCACTAACTAATTGAATTAGGGTTCAAAGAAAAGTCATAGTTTTTACAGGTTCAAAGAAAGTGAATTTTGCGCTCGATTCCACCAACAATTCTTCAACCATTCTCGTCCTTGAATGCCTTGTAATGCTTTCATTGAGTGCGATATATACAAACCAAAAACAAACAAGAGGTAATAGCTTGCCAAAGTTATCAAACAAAAAAGGTTATTTTCTTTCAATTGCTATAAAAAAATCTCTACAATGTTACCAAAAACTTGTGTAGAAAACACAAGTTATAATCATAGATGTTCTCCTGAAGTCAATGACAGTTCTCCTATATTAGAAGAATTCTAAAACTCGATAGCACATTTATATTAGTTGTAATTTTAAAACACATGTAATTTTTTCTACAGGGTTGATTTATCAGCCAAGGGGATATAGCAGGAAGGCATAAGTGATGCAGTAATTTGTCTGCAAAATTGCCAATCGGCAGGCTGCTGTGGAACTTAATATTGAGTGAAGTATGCCATGAGTTGTACAAAAGATTATATAATGATATGTTGGACATAGCTGAGCTAGTAGAGAAGATAAGGAAGATCTTGAAAATTAAAATTGAAAGCTACCCAAATTTTGCAGAAGCTACTAGACATAAGTCACTTTGATTTATTGCTAGAAGCTCCTCTTGGATAGTCCTTTTTATGAGTTGTAGTTTAGTTCTTATTCTTTTGAAAATTTTATGGGTTAACTTTTTAATTTGTTAAATGGATATTAATATGCCGAGATTGTGTTTGATGAAATAATGGAAGCCAAAGGCAAAAGAGATTGCGATCACAATGTGAAGATAAGTACTCCAAGTATTTCTACGGTATCACCACTAACACGCTTCTATTATGCAATGCCTTAGACGAACAAGGGAACTTTCATTTGCCCTCATTTTTAACTAATTTATCACATTGTTACATACAAACCTTTCATAAAAGATTTATCTATATTGTTCGAGGGTTTGAGAATGCTAAGTTCTTTGCTGGAATTCTTGGTTACCAAGTGAGGATTTCCCTACTAGTTATCTTGGTTCATCCTTTTAGTATTAAACCAACATTTCTCTATGCTTGAGAATCAATTGTAAAGGGATGAATTCACTAGAGATCGATTTGTCACGGGACCGATCCTCTCACTCAGTCTCTAGTGGTTGCCTAGGTCTCTCCCTCAATTCGGAGTTTGAGCGATTTAATCACAACCAACCTAGATGCAAACTTGAGTCAAGGTTCTCTAACCTAGATAGTAGGCACAAAGTGCCCAGGAAAACCAAGCTTGTCAACCCTACCTAAAAAGGTGTGGTTGGAAAACCAAGCTTGTCAACCCTACCTAAAAAGGTGTGTTTTTCCTCTAATCTAGGTTAGGCAAGCACACAAGATTTGGAAAAGCACAACTAAGCAAAATCACCATGAAAACACCTCTAATACTCAAATTGATGCAAACCCACACTTAATCATTCAATCTAAACAAGCAATTACAAAGTATTAGTTAGGGATCTACAGCACCCAAGAGAAAAGAGTGAGTCTTTAGAGAGAGAGAGAGAGGGGGTGATTACAAAGAAAGAGAGAGAGAGTGAGTCTTTAGATATTCTTCTTCTTCTAGGCTTGATTCCTAGCTTCCAAGCTTGATCAATGCTTTCAATTAAGCTCCAATATCACTCCCTCTCTCAATAGAACTCCTCTTTGGTGTTTTGGGTTGAAACCCTAGAGAAAGAAAGTGTTCTTTCTCCAAAAACCAGCCCCCCTTTTCTCTCTCCCCGCTGATGTTTTCATATTTGCCCGAAAGTGATCAGTTCACGGACGCGTTGGCCAGTTCATGGCCGTGAACACCTGAACGCGTCTGTGAACTCAGTCATCTCTAAAATGCACCGCTTCGCTTCTGGGGTTCACGATCAATGGCCCAAGTTCACGGTCTTAGAGACTGTGAACTGCCTTGTAGTTAGTAACTTCTGGAACCTCGGTGGATGCCTCGATGTTCAAAGTTTGTGGTCCAAGTTCACGGTCTTAGGAGATCGTGAACTGCCTTGTCTGACCGTGAACTACGGTTGTTTCCTCGACGCCTGCACTTCAGACTTTTCTTCGTTTTTTTGCACTTTTGACCTCCAATTATCCCAAAATTCGACCTCGACCGTTCAAAACTTGCTAGGACCTGAAATGTATCAAAACAAGCACAACCTAGCGTGAAATATGTCGAGGAATAATGAAATACTAAGCTAAACGAATAAGAAATGGGGGGTAATATGTATACATTTGGGCCCGAATCATGCGATATAGATTTTTTCTTCAAATTCCCAGGAAGAAAAGCATTCTTCAAGTCCAATTGAATTAATATCCAATTCATCATAGTAGTAACGACTAAAATACATCGAACAATATGCATCTTCACCATAAGAGTGAATGTCTCTTCATAATTGATCTCATATATTGTGTATAACTTAGTGCGACCTGGTGTGCTTTATAGTGAACTAAGTTACTGTATGGTTTTACCTTGATAGTATATGTTGAGAAACACCTAACTATAGACACCCAAGAGTATGAGTAACAAGATCCCATGTATGGTTATCTTCAAGAGTAGCAAGCTCATCATCCATAGTTGCCTCCCAATTTGGATCACTAAACGCGTTCTCATAGTTTGTGATATAGGAATGGAATCAATCAAAAGAAATACAAAGTCTTGGTAACAATGAGGAAGTTTTCCGAAAGAACATCGATTGGAATAATGGATAACAATGAGTAAAGGAGATGGTGGCGCCACGAAACTTTCTTCATAACTGGAGCAAGAAGTGTGTGAGAGGACATATGTAAAATGGAGGAGGAATGACAAGGGTAAATGATCCATTATGAAGATATATGAGATAAATTAGGGGGATTAGATGGACCATCTAAGAGATCAATAGTCACATTATCCTCATCACTAGAAATTTCAATAAGAGGGCCAAGAAAATCCAAGGAGGCCGAAGATTCTATTGTATGAGAGTTGGCATAATACATAATGTTCTCAAGAAAGTATACATTACAAGAAACTCACATTTTCCATTCAACTGCATTATAGTACAAATAACTTTATATGTCATTCACTATATCCAAGAAACACACACTTGGTACGTAGTTAATTTGGGCCTAATTGCACACTTTTTATCCCCCGATTCTCTTTGTCGTTTGTTGCAATTGAACTCCAAAAAGGTTGGTTTTACGCGAGGTTGCTTGTGCTTTAGTGTGTTTCAGATCATAACAGGTAAAACCAAACCCGGAAGCGAAAGTTGGAAGAAAAGGGGCAAAGAGGTTTAGACAGCCGCTGTTCACGGCCTTACGTTGGAGTTCACGGTCTCACAAGGCCGTGAAATGGAGCCAGAACCCATTAATCGAGGAGCAAACAGAGGGGGTTTTCAGGTAAATGACGCCCTGGCAGTTCATGGTCGCTGATTCGGGCCTAATTGTACATGTTTTGCCCCTGTTTTACTTAGGTGTTTTTGCCAATTTCACTCCTAAAAGTTGTTTTTACGGTAGGTTCCTCATGTTTTAGTGTGTTTCAGGATTCAACAGGTGAAACCAGCCTCGGAGTCGAAAGTTGGGCAAAAAGGATCTAAAACCGGGAGAAGAGGTGAAAAAGGGGCCAGTTCACGGCTTTCCCAGGAAGTTCACGGTCATGCAATACCGTGAAAAGAAGCCCTTGATCGTGAATCGCGAGGCATCCAGAGCCAAAACAAAGGTTACTAACGCATAGTGTGTTCACGGTCTCTAAGACCGTGAACAAAGGCGGTTGACCGTGAACAGAAGTGAACGATGCGGCGCGTTTTGGCGCACGCCTGAAGTTCACGGACGCGTTTCGTTGTTCACGGCCGTGAACTCTGCTCGTCTATGGTTTAAATGATTAGCTGAAAGGAGCAGAGAGGGGGGGAGCCCATTTTGTGTGAAAAGCCTTCTTCAACATTCTAGAGAGAGAAACACGAACCAAAGGAAGAAGTAGGCTAGGGTTTAGTTTCAAGGCAGATTTTTGGAAGATTTCCTCCAAGGAAAGCTCAACTCAAGGGCCATGAAGACTGGGAGTTGAATTAAGCGAATCGGTTAATCGCGATTAAGCCGTCCGATCTTAGAGGGAGTAAGTCAACTACCGATTGTCTAAACCGAGAGGGTCGAGTGACACGACCTCTCATGCTTACCTTGGTTTAGCAATTGAGATTGTGGTCTCCGACTTTATATGCATCCGTCGGGGGTTCGCAATTACCGTGCCCAAAGCAATCATTCCAATGCACATATCATGGTAACAGTTAGGGGGAAACGACACCGAGTGATCCTTCCACAAAAGAATTTTCAAAATCAATTACCTTTGATTTCTTTCATTTCGATTAGCAAACTTTTAAACTAAAACTTTGTTGCTAGATAATGATTTCAACAACCGAAGTAGGGGTAGACGGACCGGCCCGGGTCGATATCTAAATACTTGCCCTATACTGCACCCGACTAGAGTTTAAAAACTTGGGCTCTAGTTGGGATTTTATTGTGGTGTAGTTTCTAAGGGGCGAGTACCAGTTAAGTTTGAATAGGGCGTCGGGTACTATTAAAGTCGCCAAAATGTGCATCCGTCTAGTTTTCCATCCAACCCAAAATTTTAATTACTTTTTGCTACCGAAAACTGTTAAAAACATTCAAAACTATATATTAACAAGTTTTATCTAATATAGTAATTAAAAAACCTTCTAAACATAATATTACTAATGTGACAAATCAAAATTGTCAATAAATAGATAAATTAGTAAAAATAATAAACAAATATCAAGAAGAAAATAAATATATGGAATATAATAATAAATATTTAAAATCAATATTAGAAGATCTATTTAAATCGCTAATCCAATTATAAGTACTATTAAAAATAGTTAAAATAGAACCTAATCGATCATCAATACATCAGGACTAAAGAAGGACAAATGGAACATAGTCAGAAAGAATTATACATATTCCAGTAATTGAAGAAAATTTAGAACGAAAAGAGAACAGAAGTAACCAAGTCATAAATAAATAAATTCCACAACATTCCGCAACAAATCTAGAAAAGAAAATACAACTATGAAAAGAGAATTAGAATTAGTAAATTTAATTAATATGGTAAATCTAAAATATAATATTAGAAAATTGCAAGGATATTTAACATAGAAAATTATACAACATCATCATGATGTACGAGAATTAAATATAACATCCTCAAATTATTTATATCGATATAGAATTCATAGGATATATTTGCTTCAACAAATTATTCAATTATTATAACATATAATGGTAATTGAAAATACTTATAATGATACTTGATTCTACATTTCCTATTCAAAAATTAGTTTGGTATCAAAGTCTTCAAAATAGGATTCAAACTAAACAAAATTTATAGGATATATTTGCTTTAGAGAATAATTCAATTATTAGAAAACATAATGATAATTGAAAAATACTTATAATGATAGTTGATTCTAAATTTTCTATTCAAAAATTAATTTGGTATCAAGTCTTCAAAAGAGGATACCAACTAAATAATAAAAATTGACGTTTTTCCATAAGTCAAAATGATTTTTACAATATGTAAAGTAGAAGGACCAATTAAGAAATTTAAAAAACAGAATATTCTAAGAATATTCTATTAACTTTAACGGACTGCACCTAACATTAAATTTAAGTGGTACCGGGTGCACAATAATAGAGTTCAGTGATACCCGACGCCCTATTCAAACTTAAGTGGTATCTCTACCCCAATTCTCAAACTTAAGTGGTACCGAAGGTATTTTACCCTAGCTTCGAGCTAGTCAAGTTTTTGGCGCCGTTGCCGGGGAACAACGGTCTGTTATCTTGAAAAAGTTGTTGGTTGTTAATCTAGCTTTTAATTTCCAGTTTTGCAAGTGTGTGTTCTTTGCTTGTGCTAGATTTGGTGTTTTCCGATAGTGTGTAGGTGGTGCATGACCCGGAGCAACCCGACACCTTTGTTACCACTTGACGAGGACATAAATCGAACTCTCCGTCCCTAGCAAGGGAGAGAGAGCTAGCCAAGGCAAGGAGAAGGAGTGAAAGAGGGGGACAACAATTGGGTCCCGGTGTTAGTGGAGAAGGAGTTGAAGATGTCGAAGTTGAACCCATCGTTGTAGTGGAAATGGCGGGGAACCAAAGGCAAGATGCGGTTCAAGCCCGGCAGTTGAACGATGCGGCGTGGAAAGAGGAAATCCAGAGGACGATGGGGTACTATATGACCCCAAGGCCGGCGGACATTCAATCGCCAATCCTACACCCTCCTGTGGCGGCAAACAATTTTGAGATCAAGCCGGCTCTAGTGACTATGATACAAAGTAATGCTCTATTTCACAGCCTTGAGAGCGAGTCACCAAGAGAGCACGTGCAAAGATTCTTGGAGCTCGCAGGGAGTTTAAAAATTAATGGTGTGCCGGCCGAAGCTTTGCAACTAAGGCTTTTCCCTTACTCACTCTCGGGGAAGGCACTTAGGTGGCTACACAACCGCCCACCTCGGTCTATCACCTCATGGGGCGACCTCCTCAACAAGTTTATGGCTCGTTATTGGCCGCCTTCGAAGACGGTGGAGTGGAGAAAGAAGATTACACATTTCGAGCAAGAAGAGGACGAGACCTTGAGGGATGCTTGGGAGAGGAACTCCGATTACTTTCTTCAGTGCCCTCACCACGGGTTTGAGGAACAGTTCCGGATCGAAACCTTCTACGGAGGCCTAATGCAAGAAGATAAAATTCTCATTGGCTCCTTTTGTCAAGGGAAATTGATGAATATGGCTCCACCTCAAATAACCGAGATACTTGAAGACATGGTCCTAAGGGGATACGATTGGGGGTTGACTAGAAGTGGAAGAAGGACCAATGATGGGGAGTGAAGAAGCGTTGGAACGAGTGCTCCGCTTGAGGCGAAGTTGGATAAGTTGCTTGAGGTTATGCTTGAAGATAAAAGGCAAGGAAAACGGACGGTAATATCGTGCGAGTGGTGTTCGAGCACTAGTCACGAGATGGAAGAGTGTCAAGCAATGAAGGAGGCAACCACTGCGGAGGAGCAAGTCAACTTTGTGGCAAATGCTAGGGTCAACAACCCGTATAGCAATACTTATAACACTGGATGGAGGAACCACCCCAACTTTTCTTGGGCATCGCCGACAAATCCGAGGCCCCCAGGTTTCAAAGGCCCCACGGAAAATTTCCAACCTCGGCCAACCTTCGTCCAACAAAGTCCCCAACTCCAAGGCTCAAGCTTCCAACAACTGTACCAATCACAAGGCGCCCTAGGGTTTCAACAACAACAACCCGACAAGTTATCTAAACTTGAAAACCTAGTGAAAACCTTTGTGAGTATGAGTAGCCAAAAGTTCGAGAAGATAGAGCAATTCATGGATGTTGTGACTACCAAGTTTACCTCGATCGAGGCGGGTCTCCAAAGCCATCAAGCGAGACTTCAAAGCTTGGAGGTGCAAATCGGCAACCTTGTCGGCATCCTCACCGAGTGACCCAAGGGAGCTTTAACTTCCCAAACCGTGGTGAACCCCAAGGACCATGCTGGGGTAAATACACTTCAAGTGAGAAGTGTGAGGGTGGTTCCGGAAGTCGCCACTATTGAAGTGATTGGGAAGGAAGATTCCAACAAGGAAGAGACCAACCCGAAGAAGGGAGAAGGGAAGTCTTTGAGGATTGAGAGGAAGGCGGCAATGAAGGTTTTGCTGGTGGATGGATACACACCACCTCTTCCTTATCCCCCCAAGGATGTACAAGGAGAGGTTGGAGAACGAGTGTGGAGGTTTCATGGTAATGCTCCGCAACCTCCATCTCAACATCCCGTTCCTCGAAGCCATGGCTCAAATGCCAAGATATGCCAAGTACCTCAAAGGATTCCTCGTCAAGAAGCCAAGGCTTGAAGGCCTTGCCAATGTGACTCTTGGCGAGGAGTGTTCGGCTTACCTCCTCGACCGCTTGCCCAAAATGCGGTCCGAACCAGGTAGCTTTACTATCCCTCTTGATATTGCTAACCATCATATAGACAATGCCTTGGCGGACAAGTTAATGTGATACCTTACAAGCTTTTCAAAAAGTTAGAAGTAGGTGAACTTAAGACCTCTAAGCTTAGCATCACCTTAGCTGACCGTTCGGTCATTAGCTCGAGAGGTATAGTGGAGGACATGATGGTGATAGTGGGCAAGTATTGCTATCCGGCCGATTTCGTGATTCTCGACATAAGTGAGGACTCGGATATGCCCCTCGTCCTCGGTCGTCCCTTTCTTGCAACCGCCAAGGTTTTGATAGACGTTAATGAGGGGACCCTAATTTTGAGGGATGGTAAGGAAGGAATCAACCTTGAAATTGATCCTAGGGTTAGGAGTGATGAAGTGAAGGGGATAGTTTCAAATGATGTGAATGAGAGTGGAGGAGAGCATCTCAAGGCAAACCCCACCGTTACTTGTGTTGTCTTTGATGATGTTGAGCAGGAAGTTAAGAAGGGTCCTAGGCCTAAAACATCGAGGATGAATGCTTGGAGGAGAAGGATGAAGGGAGCTTTGATCCAGAAGATGGGGGAAGCCGAAGCAATGTTGGCCAACCAAGAGGGCCAACTCAAGGAAACTAATATGGGAGGCTACAAGCCTCGCCCCGAGAGTGTGGTGGATTCGCTCTCAGTGGCATCACGTTTGAAGTCGTGATCGATCCCCAACCGTCAAGCTAATGAAGATAAACAGGAGCTTGTTGGGAGGCAACCCAACGGAGGTCTGTTTTCTTTTCTTTAATTTTCGTTTTTAGTGTTTTGTGAACTGGGTACTAATGCATGTTCACCACCTGTCAACCACTCCGTGTTCACGGACGCGTTTGAGGGTTCACGATCGCTAAGACCGTGAACTGGGCAACGCGTCCATGAACTCTGAGCCCTGCCTATAAAAGGGGCATGAACGGCGACCCTTCACTTCACGACCAAAATCTCGCCAGAAAATTTCAAATCTTCGTCGGAAAACGCAAAAATCCGTCGATTTTTCAATTTTCCCCTCATTTCCGGCGAGCAAAACCCAAAACCAACGTCATACCCAGTCTCCTTCTTCGGTCAGTTTTCCGACCGTTTTTCACCGTCCTCGCCAGTACCACACTTCCTCCTTCGTCCTTCTTGAGTCTCCAGGTTTGTTTTTCAACTTTACCTTTGTGAATCGCGGAGAATCAAATTAGGTAGAGAAGCGAGGTTGAATTTTTGTGCTTTGCATGATTGAATCTAGATTTAGGGCGAGGAATTAGGTGAATTAGGTTGATTGAATGATGGATTGGTTTTTGCATGAGCTTAGTGACCCTTGGTGGGCGTGTTTGAACCGAATTGTGTTTATTTTTAGAATTTTCCCACCAAGTGTTATGTTATGAATGCAAGTGGAGTTTATTCTTGATTGGTGGATGGTAGCCACCGTGGTAAGGGTTGTGGTTCAACTTTTTGTGTGCTTGAACTGTGAATTACCCACAACCATGCCACGGTGGTTTGAGCTTAAATGTTTTAACCATGGTGGAAACACAAGTGTGGGGGGAATTTCTTTTCCTCCCAATGAGCATTATATGACGGATGTTTCCACGTATGGTGTGTGTTTGTGATTGTGCAGGATTCTTAACTTGGAGCATGAGTTCATAAGTTATCTGGTGAACCAACCGGAGATTAGCGGCAAGTTCGCCTACCAGAGTGGCAGCCCGATTGGGCCTCACTGGCGGCTGGACCTGGACATGTTTAACTTGTTCAGGTGCCGAGCCGCCATGACAGGGTTGCTCTGCAATTCCTAGTGGCGCCAGCTCTTGACTATGGACGAGTAGATCTTCCACGAGTTGTGCGTGGAGTTCTAGTCCACCTTCTAACACATCGTACCGACCAGGAAGAAGAGCCGGCCACGGGTGGAGTTTATGCTAGGAGGTCAGCCACGAGTGCTGACCTATGATGGCTTTGCTCAGGCCATGGGTTTAACACCACCCACATGACGATGAAAGAGCGGCAGTACACCGTAGACTTCAACTATCAGGGCGCATTACGAGCCCTCTGCCGCCCAGAGCACGAGCAGGACGAGTTCGAGGGGAGCCGCACCAATGCAGTGAAGTTGAAGACCCAGTGGAGGATCCTCCATACTCTGCTAACCAGATCCTTCGTCCCCAGCCTCCAGTCAAGCCAATTGATGATGAACAGAGGGCTCATTGCACTTTACTCGATGAAGAGTCCAACTGAGCTGATCCATCTGGGATCGTTGATCGCCACCTCTTTCGCCCGGTGCCTGGGGTGGAACAGAGTGAACACTATGCATATAGGGGCATCATCACGAGGATCGCCTCACACTTCCAGGTGGATCTGTCCCGCTGCAACAGAGTCGGAAGGATGGAGCCCTTCCCAGTGGAGACATTGTATAACCAGAAGTTGGTACTCCAGGGCGAGAGAGGAGTGGAGTACCTTGACGGACTTCGACCTTCCAGAGTCATTCGAGTTGCAGTAGCACCGACTCTAGTAGATCCTGACCCCGAGGTCCCAGCGCTCCAGCGCCCTGCAGAGCAGCCCCACCACCAACGGTAGGCGATCCCCTCCTCCAGAGGGTGGATCGCCTAGAGACGAGCTTCATGGGATTCTCATCCCCGCCTCGACCGGCAGTCCGGCATCCGCGAGCTTATAGCTCGCCACCAGGGTATCCTACCCCATGTTGGAGATGGTCCTTCCACCGCAGAGAGGTATCCGACGAGTGAGACATGTGGCAGAGCGGAGTCCTTTCGCCCCACTTCTCAACTTGTAACCCTGAACTTCTTTTGTTTTTGTTTTTGTTATTTGTGTGTGTGTGGGACATAAACTACTACTACGTATTGTGCTTGTAATAACCTCACATCGAGCGAGTCATATTGTGTTTGTGTGTGTTTTTTGTCTCTCCTTGAATCTCAATTATCCTACCCCGGTTCGATTCCAATTTTCACTCACCAAGCCCAAGCGGTAACATCATTCTACCCCTTTCTTACGCCATTGAGGGCAATGTTGAATTTAAGTGTGTGTGTGGGGGGGGGGGGGTAGTTTACTAGTACGTTTGTGTGAGTGTGATTTATGATTGGAGCCTTTTGTATGCCCAAATTTCAAAAATTTGAGGGCTCCAAGCAATGTTTGCATGAGCAAAGTGGCCATATGGTGGGAAATTCTCGTGTTTATGGCATTGATCTTGAATTGTTGCATGTGATCGAGTATATCCTATGATGATGACTGAGAAGTTCATTTGGATAGGGCAAAAGTTTAGTTCTCAGGTGTGCATGAATGAAAGGATGTCTTGACTTGATCACTTGTTGCTTACAATTGCCATGCATCGTGTTTGTGAATTGGAATAGATGGTTGGGTAACTAGGTAGCCTGTGAGCTTTGAGCCGATCGTTTCTTTCGGTGTGATAGTTCCCTCTTACCATGGTGTGTAGCATCACAAGTTGTCACTAGTAAGAATGATAGAGGAATAGGATTAGTCCACGCCCAAATGTTGATTGTCTCGAAATGTGTTATCCTTTAGTCAACCCCTTTGAGCCGTGTGACTTCGTGGGTCGTTCTCGATTTATGAGCTTCGTGCGTGTGAGCTTAATGGTGTTAATAGAACGAACCCAGTTCTTTCTTTGTGTCTAAACATGAGTCGTCCTTGTGTCCCGAAGCTCTCACCTTTGAGTTTCCATAGAGGTTCTACATAGGAGGTTCGTGTGCGGTCCTTGCTAGGGATGAGAAAAATGAAGTGTAGTGTTGGAGTGAGTTCCTCAAAAAAAAAAAAACATTGGTCGTTAAATGCATAGATAGCAAGTGTTTTTACTCTCTAGTACCCCCCTCAAAAAGAAAAGAAGAAATAGAAAGAAAAGAAAAGAAAAACGAAAAAGAGGTAATAAAATAGGGTAAATAAAGTAGAGAGTGCCACGAACTATGTTGTTTAATTCATTCATAGATTTCTTATTATGCAAAATATTCTCTTTTTTAAAAGTTTTAAGGGGTGAACTTTATCTTCTGAAAAATACAAAATTCACATGTTGAATTGAAAGTCAACTTGAGGCTGTTTTCTTAACGGCATGGATAAAGCTTCCGAAACTTTTTAATTTCATTGACCCTCCACACGAGTTTAGGTAAATGAGCGTCTAAGCTCTTGCTAAACCAATAAGGGTAAAGCTATAAAGATATCTCCACGCAAGGAAAGTTTAGAAAAAGAAAAAATAGGTTGTTTACAAGAGAAGACAAATCGAAAAAGATAAAAAGAGTGTGTTGAATAAGACAAAAGTAATTAAAGGGTATGCCAAGTTGATGGTGGAAGCATTCAAAACTCAAAAAATGTTTATTATAAGCTTTACCCTTGTGTTTTGACTCTAATGCATGGTTATTTGTCTTGGATTGGATTGCATGATGTTATGGCATGTTGATGTGGTTAGGATTCTCTCGTGCTATTGTTGACCTTGTAAGTTACTTATGATCCACTACATAAGATCGAGATTGAATGATGGTTCTTTAGTATTCATTGAGTTGTATGATTGTGAGTAGTGTTTGCTTGGGGACAAACAAAGTTCAAGTGTGGGATATGTCTGATGACACTCTATTAATAGTATTTATCACTCCCACATTCGATACATTTCCTCTTCGATCAATGCATATTTAGTAGTTTGATTATATTTTATATGGAATTCATAACTATTTGATTAATGAGCTTGTGATAGACCTTGAGTGCATTTTTTGTACTATTTGATGTCTGTTTGTGTTGTTTATTGCTTTTAAAGGAGATAATCCACTCAAGAAGAATATAGATCACCAAGGAATCCAATGGATCAAAACTAGGAGGAGAATACAATCTCATTGGGCTCAAAGAAAGATAGATTTGGACATCACATGCTCACTTTATGTCCAAAACATTGACAGAGTTTTGGGAGTGCAGTAGACCCAACATTGATCGAGTTCCAACCGCATCTTTACAAGTCGAAACACACCCAAATTTGGAGGAGAGGTTGCTTGTAGGCCAAGAAACTCATCCCAATTGGAAAAGGAGGCATCTTTCACACTGCCGCACCCACGACCCTTAAACCCTAATTCTTTAAGAAGCTTCCTGAAGAAGTTACTTCATCCCCAAGTTGAAGGAAACTGACTTCAATTGAGGAAAAGAAGGTTTTGACCGAATTTAGGAGGAAAAAGACTAGAAAAATCCCCTGCTGCAACTAGTATAAATCAGAGGCTAGACTAGAGCTCTTACATCACCTTTTAGAAGCACTCTGCACAAGGGGCACAAGTAGCGATCAATAGATAGGAGGATAAGCCATGTTGGAGCTCGACTAGAAAGCATTCACCGACGATGCTTAAATCAATGGCGATGTCCTTCTACTCCTCTACGTCTTGCTAGATCTGTTTAGGAATGTGAATTCTATTCAGCTTAAGTATTACTTATTTACTTTCTATATATGAGTTAATAAGATGCTTATCTCCTTTTATGTTATGATCATCGATGCATATTCCCTTAGATGATTTACTGTATTCACGATGGCTTAATTATCTCTTTTGTAAGATCATTGATGTTTTATATAATATGATGTCTTAATTACTTTATGTGTATGAATCTATTATAACTGCTACTATATGCATCGTTTATAATACTATTATGAGAAACAAGGATACTAATCTCATGCAGTAAGCATTCTTCTTATGAGTGTATGGGAGGACTAGCTATCCTTCTATGCAGAATAAGGATGATGCTTGATTCTTAGATCATCGATTTTACAGACTATCGATAATGGCTCATAGAGGCTCACACTTAATCATGTGATATCCTAACTTTCTTGTTCTTTATTGATTAGGTGAATGCATGATGCGAAAACACGCATTAGCTAATCAAATCTCTATCACAAGAGGCCCATGCACGATAGAGAGTGGCTTTAGAAAGGGATATAACATCATAATAGATGATACATAGATGCATCTTGTTAAAGAAAATGAATGCAAGATCATCTAGAAAACACTACCTAAACATTCATTTGCTTGCTTGCATTACTTTTTTTTCTTTGTTTGCATTAGTAGGATAGATATTGAATTCAAGGGCACCTCAACCCACCTAATTTTTCTTTTGTTTGCATTCCATTCGAATACATTTAGCTAGGTTTGAGTAGTTACTATCAAAAGACCTCATAGAATATGACGTTAGAGTTTAGACACATATAGGATTATCACTTGTGTTTTCCACATCACCCATGTCCTCCACATCAGTGAGAACTCCCTGGTCTTCATCTATCAGTTGCATTATTGTACTTCTTGATTCCTAAGAATTCCGAGAGGGAAAAAGAGAACAGTTTCCAAAGTTTCTTCAGGTCACATTTCAATAGTCCCCTCTGCAACACCAACTCCTCCAATATCAAACATGGTTCTTCAAGTCTACCTAGTTCGGTAATATTTAGTACAAGGCGATCTATTTCATCTTCCACCCTTGACAAAAAAAATCTAATAATTAAGGAGGAGCAGCAATCACATTGCACGTACCCCATTTAAGAGTCAAGCCAAATTGGTTCCAAGGTTGTGAATGGTGTGAAATTTGAGACAATTATATACCTTAAGATGATATGAATTGATCCCTAGCTCGTTAGATGTATAAGAGGATTGAGAATGACAAATTAGATCTCACAACCACCATACATGGTTATTTCATGTCCCCTTGCTTTTGCTTTATGTTGTGTGAAAATAAATTATGTGTTTCACCATCTTGGGTTTCCTCAAATTGACAAAAGGCGAATGAAAAACATTCCTTGATCATGATCTTGATAAAGTATACTATGGATCCATCCATACTAGCTAGCTAGCTAGCTATAGTCTTGAATCCACTTTCCCTGTTTTTCATGATTGTTGGCATAATTAATTAATTAATTAATTAATCATACGATTCCTTCTTCCATAATTCCCTCCCTCTTATCTTTATTCCCTTTATCGATCGTCTTTCTACTATTCTTCAGCCTTATAAGTGTTTGTGACTTCCTGCCCCTCTCTTTAGCTAGCTTTTTTCTGCTTCTCCCAAAGAAGGCTTTACATTACATTACATTACATACATAGCCGGTAAAACCAGGAAGTTGATTTGGGGAGGGAAATCGTAGAACTGGTTAAAAAGTAGAGAAGATCGAATATATGATTGAGGAATGAAAGCAAGCAGGCTGCATGCCCCATATATCCACAGATGATCTCCCTCGTACACTGTGTGCCTTTGAATATATGTCTATTAATTAATTGGTGTATATATGGATTTTGTGTTTTTTGGGGATCACTTTAATTTGTTGAAAGAATTTTGAGATAGATGCATTCATTCATCCAAGGTATATAGATGGAGCTGCTTGCTAGCTCTCCTTTCTATGCAACAAGGGCACGCTAGCTATATGGCTAATATATGTGCCCACTTCGCATGTAACACCTAGCTAGCCCTCCCAAAATCGGTCACACAGACAGACAAAGCTGATGATCGTCACTACACCCACTTCCTCTTTAATCTTTATCGTCATCCCACCTCAAATTAAAGCTCTCTCTCTACAGTACTGAACAATAAAGATGCACCAAAAGCTTCCCCCCTCCCTTTTCCTTCTCTCTCTCCCTCCCTCTCCAAGAAGTTACATGGAGACTTGACTGAGTTACTACATACAAATAACTTATAGTATAGTTTAAGTTGGAGCAGTAATACCCATTAATAAAATGTTATTTGAATGGTGCAGAGAATCTATAGCCATGCACGTTGAGGTCGCACTGATCATTACCAAGAGTGTCTTGTGGGTGACGGTTGTCGTCTGTTTGTGTAAGATTGATTCCGTTTCTGGGGAAAAAGGATAGCAGCAGGAGCTGTCATAGTGATTACAGATTGTGGGAGATGCATGGGATTTCGATGGGTTTTAATTTTTGGGTTGCCCAAGTTTGATTCTGGAGGGAATTTAAGAGAGATCTAGGTTCGGTTTGGTTCTTAATCCCCATGTAACGCAATAATGAAGACATCGTTCATTTCATGGGCTTTCATGGGGTTGGCGACGCTTTATATATTCTGTGTGTGTCCAACCAAGGCGCCTTTTTTTTTAACTTTTTGGGGGTGGGCTGGGGGAATGAAGAGTTCCTTTTGTTCGTAGGGAAGGTGGCGAAGGGCACAGAGAAAGCCGTACACAGTTCCCGATTCCTTTGCATTCCTTCCTTCCTCCCACCACCCCGTAAACATTCCCATATAGACATAGACACACATTGTGCCCCCTCTCGTCCTTCCTTATATTCTCACATTCATCCACTCTCTTTTCAGGTCCCCTTCCTTTTAATTCAATCATTTTAGACAGTATTTCAACTCTCGAATTTTCTTTTATATATATGTAACCTTATCCTAATTACTAAATACTCTATTTAATAGAGGTATATGCTGATATATGTATTTTACGCGTTTAAAATTTTCCACTTTAGTATTATTGTCAAACTATATCATTTTCCACTCCTCCCTCCATTTAATGGTTGTCTTACTAAACATGTATACAAATCGTATCGTTGATTTAATAGTTATATATTTTATGACTAGCAAACGAATATAGTTAACCGATAAACGAATAAGCAAAGCTTAGCGTTTATATTGATGTACAATTAGTTTTAGATATTAAATAAAATATAAATATGTATATTATATGTAACTTACTCGTACTATATTTTACTAAATGCCTATGTTTGGCCCGACTTTTAGAAGTGATTTTCGGCTTCAAAAGCTGAAGCAGCGCCAAACACCTCTAAAAGCTCGGGTTTTGAAAAGCCGAAAAGCGCTTTTGTATAACATAAAAGCAGAAGCTCTGATTTGGAGCTTCTGCAAAAAGTTGTTTTGAAAATACAAGATTATCCTTACCATATTTTAATTTTATTTCTGAAAATATAATTTTCCTTCATTTATATCATTTTAAAAATAAAATAAATTATAAAATCATATTATTTAATAGAAAAGAAATCTATTAAATATTTAGCTCATTCACAGGCTAATGCTTCCAGGAAATTTGAACTAAAAATTGAGCTCGCCTCTTTACAGCAAGGAGATTTGGATGTTCGCTCCTACTATCAAGCTGCTCTCAATCTCTGGACTGAACATGATCTTTTGACAGCTTCCTTGGTGCCGAATGCCGCCTCTGCTGATATCCTTAAAGATTGTGCTACCTCTCGTCTTATGCACTTTTTGATGAAACTCGAGTTATTGGGACCAATTGCTTTATGACAGACGACGTGACTAAGGGCGGACCTTGTTCGATTCCGTTTAGAACCAGATCGAATTGAGATACAATTGGACTAGAATCAAGGAAATTTTGAGTACGAGAATCAAACCACAGTATTTTTGTTGATTTGGTTAATTTCAATCCGGTCAAAATTTAATTTCGGTCCACTTTTTGTTCATACTTAAGATAATTTATAGATTTGTGCAGCCGTAGACGTGAGTACTAGTAATTAATCAGGCTCCCTTCATGACTGCTAGGTAGTTAGGATATGGAGTGAGTTTGATGTTGTGATTAATGTATAGTCTCAAACTGTAAAGGCATACACATTTTGCAGCTTGTTGGATTTATCTAGGCACGTTCAATTGAAGGTTAAACAAAACTTCGACCAAAAAAAAAAAAAGAAGGTTAAACAAAAGAAAGAAAGAAAGAAAGACGCGGTTGATGATATATATTGGGTACCCTTTGTGCTCTCTCTCCGGTCTCTTCGCAGAGAAGACATATAGAAACATATCAGTACTCCTTATACTCTGTTCTGTTGTGCCTTTTAAATCTGCATTCCTCCCTCCCTACCTCGCTCTGCTTTGTCAGCACATGCATTCCACTTTCCACTACACAATCAATCAGCTTTGGACTACCCTCAAGTAAAGCACCTTGTCCATATATTTCCCCCAGCCCACTCACTTCCCATCTTCTTCCTCAATCTCTCTTCCAAACAATAACAATATCCTCAAACAGCCATGAATCCTACTACCTAACCACCCACACACACGCACACAAAACCCATATACAACCAACCAACCAAAATGAGAACAGGAGGGTGCACGGTCCAGCAGGCTCTCACCCCAGAGGCGGGCAGCGTGGTGAAGCAAGCCGTGACGCTGGCCAGAAGGAGGGGACACGCTCAGGTCACTCCTCTCCACGTGGCCAACACCATGCTTTCCGCCTCCACGGGGCTCCTCCGAACCGCCTGCCTCCAGTCCCACAACCACCCGCTCCAGTGCCGAGCCCTGGAGCTGTGCTTCAACGTCGCCCTCAACCGCCTGCCCGCCTCCACCTCCTCCCCCATGCACCACCACCAATTACCACAGTACCCTTCCATCTCCAACGCCCTGGTGGCGGCCTTCAAGCGGGCCCAGGCCCACCAGCGCCGCGGCTCCGTGGAGACCCAGCAGCAGCCTCTGCTCGCCGTCAAGATCGAGCTCGACCAGCTCGTCATATCCATCCTCGACGATCCCAGCGTCAGCAGGGTGATGAGGGAGGCCGGCTTCTCCAGCACCCAGGTCAAGAGCAACGTGGAGCAGGCCGTCTCCTTGGAGATTTGCTCTCAACAAACAACTACTGGTGGTCAGTCCAAGGACAACAAATTGGTGGTGGCGGTTCACGGTGAAGAAGATGTCAGGAGCGTGATTGAGAAGTTGGTGAATCATGGATCGAGATCGAGGCGAGGGGTGGCGATTGTTGGGGAGAGCCTTGGCACGGCGGAAGGGGTGGTGAAAGGAGTGATGGAAAGGGTGGAGAAGGGAGAGGTTCCTGAGGGTTTGAGGCGAGTTAAGTTCGTATCTGTCCCGCCTAATTTTGGGGAGTTTTTTTGGGACGAGCTTAAGGGCGTTGTGAGAGGGTATATGGAGAAAGGTGGCGTGGTTGTGAATTTGGGAGATCTCAAGTGGGCAGCTGATGATGACGTTGGCGGGAGATCGAGGATGGAGGAGTTGGTGATGGAGCTTGGGAAATTGAGCTGCAATGATGAGCTGGGAAGGTTATGGATGGTGGGGGTTGCAACTTTTCAAACCTACACCAAGTGTAAATCGAGGGTAGAGAGTGTTTGGGGGCTTCATCCAGTCACAATACCTGCGGGAATCCTGCGTTTGACTCTCCTTACTACTACGGACAGGTAATTAATTACTAGCGAGGAGAAACCATTCATTCATTCATTCATTCATTCCTCAGTTACTTTTGCTCTGTCTTTTGGTAAAGGAAAGGTTGCATACATTGGCAGCTCCCTCTTTCTGGGTATAGATTGGTATTCAAGTTTCAAACTAATTTCGACTTTCTCTTACTTTACCAATTACTAAATAAAGCATATCCATCTAGTTAGTTCAATCTATTAAAAGGCAGCTGGAAGAAAAGAGTGAAAAGAAAAGATGCCATCCCTTTTTAACGCCAGATTTACTTCAGGTTTAAGTTTAAAGCCAGGACACATGTTATCAACTTAGACGGAGAGAAAAGTAAATGTCCATATTCATGGTCTTGCATACTTATCTCTTTCCTTCCTATTCTTTTTCAGTGAGCTACAAAGCCAGTCAACAGTCAACATTAACAACAGTACTAGTAAAGGTGAGAATGCTGGGCGGTCAAGCTCAAGCTGGAACATTATCCCAGGAGCTGGGGAAGAAGAGGCCAAACAACGCCTAAACTATGGCTGTGGTACTGACTGCTGTTCAGGCAAGTTGGAGAATGAAGAGAATAAAAATAATGGCACTAGTAGTTGCTGTAACAGTTGTGACTCCCCAACTTCCTCCACCCTCCCTGCATGGCTCCGACCTTACAAGTCCCATAACCATCAGCAGGTAGTCATCATTTCTCTCCTGCAATCATCATTCATAGATATGCATGCATGCATGCTTGATGCTACTACTACTACTACACAAGGGTTGATTAATTGGTTCCATCACACCCTAATTTCAAAAATGAAATCAGGAAAACACAAAGCGATTTTCATCTGTATATTAATTAATAAGCATATGACCCATTTCCTCTCTTTTGCTGCTCTTGGTATTCTCGGCCATTACAAATGTCACATCTTTCAAGTCATTCTTTTTAGGGTTAAACCGAAAAGGACACCCTCCTAGCTACCTATTCTCTCCACTAACTCTCTACTCTCTACTCTTTTGCGGAAAAATAAAAAATAAAAATAGGATTCAGTGTCAATCAAGGATCTTTGCAAGAAGTGGAACTCTTCACCAGACCTGCAGATAACATCTCATCACCACCACCATGATTACCACACCACCAACACTAGAATGAGGAACCTCACATTTGCTTCACTAGTCTCACCTTCACATTCACCTTCCACCTCCATCTCCTCCTACCTCGACCCAACCAGCTTCCGCCACCATCAACCGCCATGGAGGAGCTCTACTACCACCACATCACCATCACTCGACCCGATCCTTCATCATCACCACAACTTCTGGCCCACCAAAACCCTTCCCATCGACCATCTCCATAGCCACGGCCCATCCACAGTGGGCCCGGCCCTACGCGTATTCATCCCGGACTACTCAAATAACAAACAAAACCCGCCGCCATTCTTCTCCTCCAACCCTAACTCCCTCTCCACCACCCCTAACTCAACCTCCTCCAGCGACAACACCACCACCGACTACTCCACCCACCGCTTCAACTCACTCAACTCGGACAACCTCAAAGCACTATGCACCGCCATGGAGACCAAAGTGCCCCGTCAGCGACACGTCATCCCCGACATCGCCACCACCATCCTCCAGTGCCGCTCCGGCATGATCAGCAGGAGACGCTCCAAGGAGGACACGTGGCTCTTCTTCCAGGGCGCGGACGTGGAAGCCAAGGAAGCAATCGCCAAGGAGATTGCCAGGCTGGTGTTCGGCTCCCACCACAGCCTGGTCTCCATTTCCTTGAGCAACTTCTCCTCCGCGGAGGACTACACACACTCTTCTTCTAGAAGCTCGTGCAAGAGAGGGAGACCAGAGGACGAGAAGAGCTACGTGGAGAGGTTTGCGGAGGCTGTCGGGAGGGACCCACACCGAGTGTTTTTTGTTGAGGACGTGGAGCAGGCGGATTACTGCTCGCAGGTTGGGTTCAAGCGGGCTATGGAGAGCGGTAAGGTGACGAGAAGGAACAGTGGTGGCGATGAAGATGAAGATGTAAGGTTAGGAGACGCCATTGTTATCCTGAGCTGCGAGGGGAGCTTTAGCTGTAGGTCATCGAGAGCTTGTTCACCCACGTCGAAGCACAAGATAAATATTGAAGGCCGGGCGGTGAAGGAAGTAGGAGATGATGATGATGATGATGATGAGAAAATGGAGGAGGGAGAGAGCCCATGCTTGTCGTTGGATTTGAACATTTGTATTGAAGATGAAGATGATGATGAAGTTCAGTCGATTGATGATATTGGGATTCTGGAGTTGGTTGATCGACGGATTGTGTTCAAGCTTCCTCGGGAGGAAGATCAGCTGTGATGATGTGGCGAATGGGAATTAATATAATTATTTACTTAATTGGTAACCCTTATGTGGAATCTTTTTTTCTTCTCTTCAGACTTTTTTTTTGGGGGGGTTAATGGAAAGAGGGATCATATCTATACAAGTCATGTCACGATTGTTCAGATGGTTTTGAGGGGATTTTTTTTATTGTCAAAGATGTTGTTTGGTTCTTTAGGTTTGGGGATATTTGGGTCTATAGATATTCTAATTCCTGTTTCAGTTGGAGAAGTGGTTTTTAGTCTTTTCTTTTAGGGGTTAGGGTTTGGTAGAATATATATGTAGGTATCGTGGGGCAGATGGTAAGTGGGTTTTAGTCTTTCTTAATGTTTCTGTAAAATAAAATGTACATTACCATTTCCTCCTTTATTTATTTACAGTAAAATGCATTTTATTTTCTTTGATAAACCATTGTGAAGTAAAAAATTAGTTCTAAAAATTAGGGGTACAATGTATGGGTTGGGTTAGTTTAGGTTTAAAAAACTGACATACTCGTTTACTAACGAGTTGGTACAATTGTGACCCACAATTCATCTACACACTTATTTCGGTTGGATGGGTAGCGGATGAGTGTGGTCAGTGTGGGTTAACAAGCAAGAACAATTGTCCAACTAATAATAGGCAAGTTGACTAACATTTATAATAAATTCATCACAATTTATTAAGAATGCAGCAATTTAAACACCTACCAATTTGTCCATATGGAGATGTCTAGTAATTCTATCAAATATTTCATTACTGAATCAACAAATTATGTAGAAAAAAATTCACATTTTTTTGGCTACTTAGATACTACTAATAGTTTATAAATTGCATTTTAATATCTAATGGATATTATATAATATAGTGACCAAAAGTAGTAGTCAAAAAATATTATTTATTGTCCGCCTTTAGAAATTGGTCATAAATGTCTAGTATTGGTTAAGATATTCGATTACAATTAGTTATTTGTAAATAAAAAATAACTATCTTCCATGTAAAAACAGGATGTGAGCAATTCGGGTGACCCACAATCCACCTATCACCACCCAATATAAGAGATGTATTGTTCCACAATCCACACACATCAACGACACATAGTCAACAATTTGAATTTTTTGCGGATGGATCAGTGTCAAACTGCGAATTAGCCACTTTCCACCCACTTGTAGTAAAAGTACATAGACTATGGATTCATATTGATCAAAAGGCGTTCTATTCACTGTAACTTTAGTTTGCTTAGCTTTACTAGGAGACAAAACGTAGTTGTGGAGATCTAGCTTAACATTTTCTTCATTTACATGGTCAAATAACTAATTTGCAATACCAAATTGAAAGAGAATATGCAGAGTTTTAACAAGCAAGAGGCAGTTCAAGAATTGCAATTTGCTCCCACCACCAAATTCAAAGGGATTATTGAGAATTTGTACCATATACAACAATACACTTACTTTTGGTGTTAAAAAAACAACACACTCTCACTTTTGGCCATTACTTTAGGACCGCGGCACTTACCCTCTTCTCAAGGTTCGAAATCGCAAGAAAATGCCCTTAGTTAGGTTTTTGTCGACCAGCACTAAATTATATATCTTATTTCAGGACAAATATTAATGGCGTGTACAATATTCTTATGTAAAACAAATCAAAACTAGTTTTCATTGAATTTATTTTTTGTTAGAAATAGCTTACGAGTTCGTGTTAGAGGCCGGATGTCTATTAGAGGCCGGAGCATTCCACCTTCTACTAACAACAATCATATGCATCATCTACTTTGAGTATTTGACCTTCAGAGCCACCGTAAACCTTGATAAAAACTTTGGCACTATTCATACTTTCTTCACCCTGGACATGGAATCGAGAAACATTCAATATCAGTGCATCTAGGGCCATATTTCAAAGGATCGACGAAGATTTTGGCCATTTTCCATATCAATAGCTCGAGATATCGGGAAAATACCATTTTATAATTAATTAAGTAGTACTTTCATTAAACATCATCTTTTGTGAATCAAAATTTATTCTAAATTATACAATCAATAAACACAATGAAATAATTATTTTGATTAAATATAATATATGTTAAATTAAAATATTAAACATAATATACTTCTATATTTAAAAAACAAATATAATTTCTTTCCCAATTCTATAGTTAATATGTGCAATGAACTCATTATCATGTTCAAATATAATATTTTTTTCAAACTTAAATAATAAACATAATTTATTTATAATTAAAATATATATTTTAAGTTTTTACAGTAATTAACAAAATTTATTCATAAATTCAAACCCCAAATGAAATTTAAATACGAGAAACAGTTTATCTCTAAATTACACAATATAGTAAACGCATTAAAATCTGAAGTAACCCTAGCAATCACAAAAAAGGTTTTGCGCGATGGATTTTGGTGATAGTTTCGAAAACCAATGCTAATAATCATCATAAGAAATGGGGCAATTTTCTCCTACGGCGGGAGCCTGGCCGGACCCAAGATTACGTGGGCCCTAGTCGGGACGACCATCTCCTTCGGTCGACAGGATTGTGGCGACAGTGTCACAAACGATGCTAAAATCACCAACCGATTTTTGAGTTCACTGGCTGGTAGTGACGATTTTTTGCGATGGCTTCTTAGTTGACAATAAATCCATCCTCCAATCTTTTCGCTTACAAGCTGAAATGGTCACCCTACTTTAGGTCTTAGCCATATACACACACGAAAGAAAAATCCTATTGAAAGAGAAGAGGGAAAAACTAAGTAAGAGTTATACTCTAATAAATTGAAGATAAATTAACTGCCAAGAAAAGTCTTGTTAGTACAACAAGAAGAGGAAAATGTAGCACTTCTATTATGCTATAAAGAATCGGTGCTTTAATGTACAACTTAAAGTTGTACCATAACGTAAAATGTATAAGTTTGGGTTGTATCATAAAGGAATTTGTACCCTTATGTTTTGATACAACTTCACAACTTTAAGTTGTACCATCACATAAAGATACAAGTTCAAGTTGTACCATAAAAAAATTTGTAAAATAGTATAAATACAAGCTAAAGTTAAATCATAACATTAAAAGTACGACTTGAAGTTGTACCATAAAAGTAAAAACCTATAGCACCAATGCTATATAGCATTGTAAAATTTCTCGAGGAAAATGTTACTTTCTTTCAATCTTTATGGCATGGTGGTTGAATAGTTTATCATGGTCGGTTTGGTAACAGAGCAGTTTTTCTTAACAGTGGTTTATGGTTCTAATGATGAAGGGGAAAGACTTGGTACATATAGAGAATTATGTAGATGGAGGGTGGCAGGATTTCCTTGGGCTATTGGAGGGGATTTTAATGCTGTTCTGAACCCTATGGAAGCATCAAACGAGATATCCATTACGAGCAGTATGTTGGCTTTTCGAGACTGGGTTGAGGAGATGGATCTTGTGGATCACCAAGCTTCGGGACCTTTTTTCACCTGGTCTAATCGTCAGCAAGGTAACCCGATTGCTAGGAAATTAGATAGACTGTTGGTTAATGAGGATTGGTTGGATACAAAGTCAGATTCTACAGTGGAATTTTTAGCACCTCTCTTTTCTGATCACTGTGGGATTTTGATGATTCCGAGAGTAGTAAGGAAATCGTTTCCTAAGCCTTTTAGATTCTTTAACATGTGGATGGGGCATGACAAATACTGGGAGGTTTTGAGGCGGTGCTGGAGTAGTCAATGTTGGGGCTCCCCTTTGCAGAAGTTCAAGAGGAAAATGATGCTATTGAAACAGGAACTAAAGAAGCTAAACAAAGCCGAGTTTTCAGATATTTCTAGCAGAGTCAAAGGGGCTGAGTTTGAGATGAGGAGTAAGCAGATATTAGCCCTTGAGTGTCCTTCAAGTGAGAGTTATGAAGCAGAAAACCAAGCAACTGCTCAGTATCACCAATTGCAGCAGGCTGAAGAAAGTTTCTACCAGCAAAAATCAAGAATTCAAGGCTTGGTTTTGGGAGATTCAAATTCTGCTTTTTTTCATAAGTCTGTTAAGATTAGAAATGCAAGGAAGCAGATTAGACAGTTGGTTCTGGAGTCAGGTCAGGTTATAACTGAGCAAGTACAGATTGCTGATGCAGCAGTAGGGTTTTACAAACAACTCTATGGTGAACAAAACAAGGAGATTAACCCTCAGTTTGCTACAATTAAGCGGTTTGTGACGAAGGTTCTGTCAAGTACAGAACAAAAATTATTGAGTGAGCAGGTGACTGAGACTGAGGTTCGGGCAGCATTATTTTCCATGGACCCTAATAAAGCTTCTGGTCCTGATGGGTGGTCTGTTAGCTTTTATCAGAAGAGTTGGGATACAATTGGTTCAGATGTGACAGCTGGGATCCGAGAATTTTTCTATACAAATGAGTTGCCTCGAGGTATGAATACAGCTTCTCTCACCCTAGCTCCTAAGACTTTGAATGCGGATAGATTGACTGCTTTTCGACCTATTGCTTGTATTAACATCTTCTACAAGATCATAGCGAAGGTTTTGGCTAATAGGATTCAGCAAGTACTTCCTAGTGTCATTAGCATCAATCAGTCTGCTTTTATAAAGGGAAGAAGTATAATTGATAACATCCTGATGGCTCAGGAAATGGTTCAGAGATATCATAATCGGAAGTTGGCTTCTCGTAGTGCAGTTAAGATTGATTTACAGAAAGCATTTGACTCCGTTGATTGGGATTACTTGTTTATGGTTATGGAGGCGATGAATTTCCCTGAGACTTTCACTGGTTGGATTAAAGCTTGCTTAGGTACTGCATTTTTTATTATCAGTTTGTTTGGCTCTCTGTTTGGACATTTTGCTGCTCAGAAAGGGGTTAGACAAGGGGATCCAATCTCCCCATATTTGTTTACAATTGCTCTAGAACCGTTGACAGGGATGTTGGATGCTGCAGCAATTGAGGGTAAGTTGCCTTATCATCCTCAGTGTAAGGAGCTAAGGTTAACACATCTATGCTTCGCAGATGATTTGCTTATTTTTACTGAGGGATCGATGAGGGCTTTACTACAAGTCAAAAGTCTTTTAGATGATTTTTACTGGTTGTCTGGTCTGAAGTGTAATCCACAGAAGTGTGAGGTCTTTTTTGGGGGACAAGCTATACAGTATAAGGAAAATGCGATCCTAGCTACTGGCTTTGCAGAGGGAAATCTGCCTGTTAGGTATCTTGGGGTGCCTCTGACTTCTAGGAAATTGACAAGTAAAGAATGTGCTGTTCTGGTGGATAGATTGACAAGCAGGATCCGAGCATGGAGGGCTAGTAAGCTGTCGTATGCAGGCCGTCTGCAGTTGATTTCTTCTGTGCTTTATTCTTTATGTCAGTATTGGATGGCTATTTTTGTGCTGCCTAAATCTATCATTGTAAGCATTCAGAAGATATGTTCTGATTTCTTATGGCATGGAGAAGGGACGGGTAAGGCAAAAGTGGCATGGGAAATACTGGCTACCCCAAAGAAAGAAGGGGGTATGGGGCTAAGAGATTTGAGGACGTGGAATGTGGCTTGTATTGCTCGTCTCCTGTGGCTGTTGTTTGTGCAGGGGGGGAGCTTTTGGGTAGCATGGGTGAGCAAGTATAGGCTGAAAACCCATTCTATTTGGGAATTACAGCCTACTATGTCTGGCTCATGGTTGTGGAAACAGTTATTGAAAATGCGAGGATGGTACCAGTACAGAATGGAGTCTAATTTGCAGCATGAGGTTTTCTGGGAAGGAAGGATTATGAAAAAATTCTCGATCCAGCAAGTCTGGGAATCTATCAGAGTGCAGAAGCCTGTTGTTCCTTGGTGGAAGGTAATTTGGGGTAAGTATACTTTACCTCGCAATAGAGTTTTAATGTGGCTCATTATACTGAAACGTATTGTGACCCGGGATAAACTGAAGCAGTGGGGGAAGATTACAGATGCTGCTTGTGTGCTTTGTGAAAATGAGGAGGAGAGCCATTGTCATTTATTCTGTAGATGTGAGTACACTGGTTACTTGATGAGGACAGTGTTTGGTTCTTTGTTGACTGGTTGGGGGACTAGTTGGGAGCAGTTGTTGCAGGAGATGTGTCTGCTGGCTAGGAATAGTAGAGATGGGCCAGTGTTAAGTGCGATATGGTGCTGGATTTGTAGCTTGGTATGGAAAGAACGCTGTAAGCGTGTGTTTGGGGGAAGTCCAAGAATTTGGGAGATTGTTCTTCTGCAAATGAGGGAAGAAGTCTTGTTTTTGGCGCATGGGGACCTGAGATTTCGGGAGGCCTTGATGCGTAGTCGAGTGATAGGCAGTTTACATCTTCAAATTTGAGTTTTGTGCTGCTTTGTTAGTAGGATGTACATCTAAGTTTTTGTGCGACTTGATTTTGATCAAGTGAGCTTAATGAGATGAGATAATTACCGGAAAAAAAAAAATCGTAAAAGTCATCTCGTGTTATTAAGACTGATATGTTACACAAATAATTATGAAAATAACATATTAGTCAATTTTTCTTAGTTAAATCGGAAATCTGTGATCATACCAATTTATATTTCATAGTATTACAATGATATAATATTATTTGGGAATATTATTTTATATAACAATAGTTTTGCAATGAGATGCTATAAGCTAATTACTGTCATAGCACTGAAATACCATCACATAACTTGTTCCTACTGTTTTACAAACTATTCCTCGAAGTAACTTCACTACTATATATGATGCGAAGGATCAAGATGATCTTTTTGTTTAAGGATGTAAGATGATCTTTTTGTTTATGATTAATTGGAGAAATAAAGAAAATTGAATCTTGTACATTATTAATTACACATAAGGATGATGGTGAATAAATTATGTGACCAATTTCATGATGTTTTCAAAGGAAGTCGTCTTGTCGAAACAAACATATGAGCAAACCGGGCCCATTCATGATGATTATTTTCGTTTATTAATTAATGGTAATGATGGTGAATCTACTAATTTTTACAGAAATGATAAGATAATAGATAAATTAACCTTTGAGCTCTGTGCTTCACAAATCTTATTAGTCTTCGGTATAGACTGTCAAGACGTGTGGTCCTGATAACTTTTAGGATTTTGCTACGGTGACATGCATGTCACCGTGACATGGACTTTTCGGTCGACCGAATCCAATATGCGGTCGACCGAATGGACTAAATCATGTATGTGGGGTTCCGAGAAGCGGTCGACCTCTTACATAATAAGGTCGACCGCTTTGGTGGTCTAACAGAAGGACAGGTCGACCCAAATATCTCATAGGCCGATCCTTGTGCACCTAACAGGTCGACCTCATTATGAAGAGGTCGACCGCTTTTACACCGTATCCGTATTGGATATGGATTCCAACACCAGAAAGGTTCCACAATTGGACAAGGAAACGAATTGGGTCGACCCATTCACGTCCTAAATCTCTATAAATACGAATATAAGTCCCCTTCAACGCCACCAAGTCTAAATTAGGTTTTTTTCCGACTTAGAGCCTTTGTGAAGAAGATCGTTCGCGGTTGCTGTTGTACGTGTTGGAAGTGGTCGACCAGGTCTAAGGTGAAGTCGACCTAATGTAGCATTCGCCGTCTTCTTTTTTAATGCGTGATTGCCACCGGCTAACTTGATATATTGTTGGGTGCAGAATTCAATTCGGTCGACCGCGACGTCAACCAGGTCGACCTGACGAGACAATTCTTCGTATTTGAATTTAGGCCACAACACTTGGACTTCTGTACTTGCGAGGTAACCCAATTGGTCGACCTAATGGGTTTCAAGGTCGACCGTTTATGTTTTTTTGGTTATTCAACCTGAATGTCGACTTTGGCTTTGTTTGTATGACTCTGTTGTGCTTGAAAGGTCGACCGCGCCAGATATCTGGTCGACCTATCCTATTTTCGGTTTAATTTTGAACTTACTTTTTGTTGTTAATTGTTATTTTCCTGCTGGATAGGTCGACCTAGGAATAACAGAGGTCGACCTGACGAGTTGTGGTAGTCACTATTTGTCTTCCAGGTCGACCTAATACTTTGTCAGGTAGACCACGTCTTTGTTTTTTGGTCAATTGTAGAAATATGTACTTGAATTATGATTATAATTTTTCTTTAAATTGTTTAGACGATGACGCATGATGAGAAACTGCATCAAGTTTGGGTGAAATCATGAAATTGTTGAAAGCCACACAAGAGAAGCTGGTGGTGTGTCAAACACAAGTCGAGCAATTGTCAGTTCGACTGACAGATATGACTGGGATGATGCATGACGGGTTTGAGATGCTAGAAGGTGCTATCAAAGATATAAGTGCAGAACGAATGGAGAATGGCGGAAGAAATGGTAAAGGAAAGAAATTTGACTTTGGTAAAGAGGAGGAAGACCATGATGACTCTGAAAATTGCTACCAGAGCATAGACGATTTATTGAAAGAGCACATTTTAAAGGTATCAAAGTATATTCATATGTGATTGAAGATATTAGTATTACTATCATTAGTGCTAATCTGTTTTGTTTATATGTTTGACAGAGTGAAACAAAGAATGGCCGCAAGGGTTCCTCTCCTAATTACAAGAGACCTCGATATGAAAGTGACTCCTACACCACTCCACAGAAGGATCAATTTGTAAGAAAGTGATTATTTAGTGATGATAGCGATGAAGATGAATCTAAGAGTCCTTTCGAAAAGCACGGGGTAAGTTTACGTTACATATTCATCTATAATGTGTGTTTGTGTTCATATGTTACTTTAATTTTAACTATGATTTGTAGGTCATGAAAGTGGAGGGTCTAGAAGGTTTCACCAAAAATCTTCAAAATCCAGTTGAAGACTTGTATTATGTTGTTACTAAAGAGAAGGTTGGGGACAAGAATTGGGACAAGTAAGACGTTTTTTTTAGTACGTGTGGTCGACCGTTTGTCCAATAAGGTCGACCGTGACTGTGTACAGGTCGACCTGTACGTTGCAAAAAAACAATTGACATTTCTGTTATCTTGATTTTTGCAGTTTGAACGTTGTGGACTTTTTTTCTGAAAACGTGCAACGACATTATTTGAGTTCGGTCATTAGCGAGAAAAGCTGGGTTTGCTCATCAGTAAGTACTATACTACTACGACTTTCGTATGAATTGTGCACTATTTATGTTACGATTTACGATGATTTTGTGTTTGATTGTTGGATGGTAGGTAGTGGATTTGTGTGCAAGGGCACTAACAATGTCTGAAAAACATGATGTGAAAGAGCCAAATGTGTGGTATTTGCCAAATATGTTTTCGGTAAGAGTCGTAATGTCAAATTATTTGTCATAACCTAGTTATTTATATTGTACCATGTCAATTCATCTCAACTAAAACATGGTGCAGAAAATGGTACGCGCTAACATGAAGACCAGACAAATTCGTAACAAGTTGATGCATGATGGCGTGGACTTTATGCCGAATGTCAGTGCATGCCAGAAGGTTAGTCTAGTCAATGTCCCTATATAATTAAATTTCGAAAGTGCATTTGTTTGTATTCGCTGTTTATAACATATAGTGAGTGTTTCGTTGCTAGATATTTATGCTAGTTCTTGACGATGAAGCACGTCATTGGTTTCTGTATCTCGTCAATGTCCAGCAAAAAACTGCATTTTTGCTTGACAGTCTACCTTCAACTAGTGAGGCGAATCGTAGGCGTAAATCAGAACTATGCAAGAAATTGGTAAGTGTTTCCTATAATTTTCTGACTACTAAGCGTTACGTAGTATGCTAGAAGCTTAAAATATTCGTTATTTGTGTGTAGTTGTCCACTTTGGATGATATTTTGAAACCAGAGCGCACGAGCAATGTAGTAGTACCAAATTTTGGAGATTTCAATTTTGCTGAGCTACCAGTTCAACGACAAAGGAATAGTACTGAGTGTGGTGTGCACGTCATGCAGTGGATGCGCTATGGATCCAAGAATCTTGATAGAGTGGTGAGTATATCATCAAACAAATAACTAGTATAATTTACACTTTTTTTAGTTGTAACGAAATCTTACATGGCATAATGCAGATAGGAGAAGAACACAAATTACCGGCTCGAAAGGAGATTCTATGGTATCTGGCTACACATTTTGAAAACCGTGCACGAGAAAATCTTTTCAAGCATGTAGTAGATGAATGCATGGAACGAGGCAAAGAGAGACAGAGTTCAAAGAAAAAAGCAAAGAAATGAAGTCGTTAAGTTACAATGTTGCATTATTTGGACCATACATTTAATTTGTATTTGCGAGATCGTGTCATTTTGGATTTTGAATGTTTATCGTTTATTAGATTTGTTATACAATTATGGATGTGACTGAATTTACGATTTCAATCGTCTAGAACAAGTGGTCGACCACATACTCAAAGCGTGCATACCCAAAGGCAGAGCACAGGTCGACCTCTTGAAGCTTAAGGTCGACCTATGATACCGTAGGAAAGTCAAAAACCATGTAAAATAAGTATGGATTCTCGTCTGTTTGGCCATAATAAAAGTACGGTCGACCATTCTTGTCAAGAGGTCGACCTGTGCTCACATTAATAATCAATGGTCGACCATTTCAGTAAAGAGGTCGACCTGTTTCACATTTAAAAACAACGGTCGGCCATTTGTGTAAAGAGGTCGACCTGTTTCACATTTACCCAAGACGGTCGACCATTTGTGCAAAGAGGTCGACCGTGATGATTCCTATCCTTGTACAATTAGGATTTTGTGTACTTGTCCTTGTCGAATTATGATTTTATATATCTTGAACCAATTGGATAAGGAATTCGTCTAAATTATCTATAAATAGATGGGAGTCTTCAGACATTAATCATACCACGAAATATTACAATTTGTTGGAGTGAAGTTATAATCTTATCGCTCTTATTGTGATCGGGTGTTGGAGGCGGTTTATTATTATTCCGGTAGACCGTAACAATAAGTGGTCGACCTCGTTGCTAAGGTATGCCTCGTATATGCTTGTTAATGGTTGTATGTGGTTAAATTTAGACGTTCTCATATTCGTGGTCGACCGCATCTGGCTTTCATTCCGCTTTTCCTTCTGTTTTATGGACTGAGGTCGACCTATGATGATATTGAGGTCGACCTGTAATGTCTTTCTACTATTTCTGGCCTTGTTATGTAGATCTGTAGCTTGAAAAAGAGGGATTTTCCCTTTTGTACGCCAGGTGCGGTCGACCTTCTCATATTCGTGGTCGACCGCATCTGGCTTTCAATCGCCATTTCCTTTTGTTTTATAGACTGAGGTCGACCTCTTCAGATTATGAGGTCGACCGGATCTGTTTTGCACTCAATTGGTACCATCATTTGGGCCATTTTATACACGTTTTAATTTAGCCGAGGTCGACCTATGATGGTTCTGAGGTCGACCTATGAAGGCAAAAGTGCGAGTTATTGTCCCATTGTCTTTCAATTTGTGCGAAACTACCACTGGTCGACCTCTTCTAATTATGAGGTCGACCGGATCTGTTTTGCACTCAATTGGTACCATCATTTGGGCCATTTATACTCGTTTTAATTTAGCCGGGGTCGACCTATGATGGTTCTGAGGTCGACCTATGAAGGCAAAAGTGCGA
This sequence comes from Linum tenue, assembly GCA_946122785.1. Classification (NCBI taxonomy): domain Eukaryota; kingdom Viridiplantae; phylum Streptophyta; class Magnoliopsida; order Malpighiales; family Linaceae; genus Linum; species Linum tenue. The sequence continues at coordinate 53,567,330 of CAMGYJ010000008.1, read as the reverse complement.
GTTATTGTCCCATTGTCTTTCAATTTGTGCGAAACTACCACTGGTCGACCTCTTCTAATTATGAGGTCGACCGGATCTGTTTTGCACTCAATTGGTACCATCATTTGGGCCATTTTATACTCGTTTTAATTTAGCCGAGGTCGACCTATGATGGTTCTGAGGTCGACCTATGAAGGCAAAAGTGCGAGTTATTGTCCCATTGTCTTTCAATTTGTGCGAAACTACCACTGGTCGACCTCTTCTAATTATGAGGTCGACCGGATCTGTTTTGCACTCAATTGGTACCATCATTTGGGCCATTTATACTCGTTTTAATTTAGCCGAGGTCGACCTATTATGGTTCTGAGGTCGACCTATGAAGGCAAAAGTGCGAGTTATTGTCCCATTGTCTTTCAATTTGTGCGAAACTACCACTGGTCGACCTCTTCTAATTACGAGGTCGACCGGATCTGTTTTGCACTCAATTGGTACCATCATTTGGGCCATTTTATACTCGTTTTAATTAAGCCGAGGTCGACCTATGATGGTTCGGAGGTCGACCTATGAAGGCAAAAGTGCGAGTTATTGTCCCATTGTCTTTCAATTTGTGCGAAACTACCACTGGTCGACCTCTTCTAATTATGAGGTCGACCGGATCTGTTTTGCACTCAATTGGTACCATCATTTGGGCCATTTTATACTCGTTTTAATTAACCGAGGTCGACCTATGATGGTTCTGAGGTCGACCTATGAAAGCAATTTTGTACTTGAATTGTTACGGGTTTATATCGACCCATTCTCGTTTTAAATTAGCTGAGGTCGACCTATGCTTCTTCTGAGGTCGACCTGTTCTCATTTTAAACTAACTGAGGTCGACCTGTGTTTCTTCTGAGGTCGACCCATTGTCGTTTTAAATTAATTGTGGTCGACCGCTTTATGGAGTGGTCGACCGCGTATTGTTCATTTCGAAAATTGGACTAATGTGTATTCTTGCTTGTTTGATCGCAGGATGTTTGGCGGCAGAAAGAAAAGAAAGGCACAAAAAACTGCTGCCTCAAGTTCGGAATGGGAAGAGTTCAATTCGAATCTGTTCCAGACGAAGGAGCAAAGTGAGAACTACGAAGAGAAGAGCATGCACAACCGCAGGGTGGCTCCGGGAAGGCCATTGACGACGGATGTGTATTCTCATTTCGAGAATTACGGGTTTCTGGGACCCTTCGTCGAGCAGGAGTGGTTGAAGGTGATATCACTCAATGTACCATACTAACCAAAAATGGTACAATACTTCTACAACATCATCTCCTACGAGCGCAATACAAATGGATCCATTCACGCATTCAAATCCTATGTGAATGGGGTGGCGATGCGCATCAGCAAGAATGTGTTGGCGCAAGTACTGGAGGCTCCAAACGAGGGGAGGAGAATCAATTCTTACGGTGCTTGGAATGAAACGCATTACACGAGAGCCAAGCAAATCCAGACGGTATGTGGTCTTGATGAAGAGGAAGATGCTCAGGGGTGCAATAGGCCATCGAGTAACCACCTGACAGTTCAAGCCAGAGTTCTTCACCACATGCTTTCCTACAACATTCTGCCAAAGGGTGGACATCGGGAGACAGTCACCTACTTCGACATGGAGCTCCTCACCAACCTACTGTTAAACGAGAAGGTGAACTTGCCATACTTGATCTTTAACCACATGCTTACTGCTGCAGAGAGTTCAAACAGGAATCTTCCCTATGGGATGATCCTCACTGTGATATTTGAGCATTTTAATGTGAATTTAAGTGAAGAGGTGGGGTTAACGATCTCAAGGCAGGAGTTCTATACTGTTTCATCTTTGAAAAAGATGGGCTTTGAACTGCGTAATGGTGAGTATGTCAGAGCAAACATTGCTCATGGTGGTGGTGGTGATGATGATGATGATGATGAGGATGATGATGGTGATGATGGTGATCAAGGAGCTCGAGACGAGCCAATGGGGGAGGCACAGACTTCAACTCCACCGATCACCTTACAGCGTGTGTGGGAGCGCATGGATGGCATGTACGAGTACATGGGCCAGATGTCCACCCAGATGACTGGCATGTACGACTATATGGGGCAAATGACCGCCCAGATGAGCACAATGCAGCTGACCGTGAATGAGATGCGAGATGAGTGGTGGCGATCTTTCAGCGGAAGATACATGCATCCCACCACATCCGACCACCATGCTACCACCACCAATGAAGAAAATGAAGAAAATGTGGATGAGGGAGAGGGGGGAGATGAGTAGTTTTTAGTTTTATTTTTTTAGTTTTATTTTTATGTTATTTTTTTAGTTTTATTTTTATGTGTGAACAATTATGCTATGATGGTTTTTTAGTTTTATTTTTATGTGTGAACAATTATGCTATTTTTATGTGTGTTTTATTTTTAGTTGTTATGCTATGGATTGATGAGTCCTTGTTATAATTGACTAATTATGATGGTTTGAAACATAATTTATAGGATTAAATTAACCACACAAATCGACATACATAAGCAAAAAAGACACGGGGCATAGGTTGACTTTCTTGTATTCGGTCGACCTCATACCGGATTAGGTCGACCGAGAAACCAACACTTGATCTCCATTTTACGTCAAATGATTGGACACTTTGATAGAACACTTATCTTCTATCTGGTCGACCTCTTTCCTTATCCGGTCGACCATTTTGTTAATGACTGCCATCAAGTGGTCGACCTATATATTAGGTGGCCGACCATGTTGTTTCTGACGCCAACGAAATGGCCGACCGAGGTTTTATTCTGGTCGACCAAAAATACCAACTTAAACTAAATGCGGTCGACCGGGTGGTCGTGGCGGTCGAGCGCAACGCTTTCTCGTGCTGCCCAAATTGGTCAATTCGCTCGACGGGCCTCAGGAATAGGTCGACCGAAAAGTGCATGTCACCGTGACATGTATGTCATAGTAGGCATACCCTAACTTTTATATACCCTCTAAATGTTCTATAAATATTATATTCGACAATAATATCATTCTAATTAAGGAATTTTTCTAGCTAGCACATAGAGGGAATACTTAATATGCCATTGTACTGTGTATATATACTGTTTATTTTTCTCATAATCGTTGACAATATATTGTTTATTCATAAAAAAAATATTTTGATCTTAAATATACTATGATGATTGATGATCAAAAATATACCGAATCACTATTTGTCGTACTAAAATTTAAATATCTTCGCAATAAACGTATGAAAATGACTTTGATGCCCCTATCCCAAATTCAAACCTTAATCTCTAAACAAACACAATTTCACCCAATCTCACCCTCTGCTCCTTATCGTCCCGTCCACCCGCCGGATCTCGGCAACCGCTGCCATTTGCCAACCCGCCGTAACTCCGATTCCCCCAACCCGCCATCGTTGCGTTTCCCCGAGCCGGATTCTGGCCGTCGTGGCCATTCCCCCCCCCCCCCCCAACACACAGTCGTTGCCATTCCCCCCACTCTGCCGACCCATTGCTGTTGCTGATGAAGGAGAAAGAAGAAGCAGGAGGAAAGAGGCAGAAAGAGGAGGAAGAAGGAAGAAGAACGTTGCTGCTTTGTATGCCGAGAAGGAAGAAGAAGCTGATCGCCGAAGTTGAGTTTTTTTTTCTTCGATAATCCCAGTCAATTTATAATTTTGTTTATTGTATTTGTTTTTCATTGAATTTGTTTTTTAGTGTATTTGTAATTTACTTTTTGAATAATTTATTTTTTATTTGGTATAGTTATATATGTTTGATTAGCGTTTATATTTTTTGAAATTCAAAAACTAAACAAAGGGCATTAGAGTCATTTTAATAAGAGTTAATGCGACAAATAAGCTATTTTAGGGCGATGAATAGCAATGCCCAAAATATATTCGCATTTTCACAAACATCATTTATATTTACTTGTAAATGCAAATAAATTATGTTAGTTTGAGAATGACCACTTAATTTAATAAAAAATAGGATCTGAAATGCTCTATGAAAATCCCTCTATGGAATTGCCGGCTTCGGACATCCCTTCTGTAGGCCGGCCACCGGATCTTCCTATTCATCCCATGAATCCCAAGAATGCCCTCCAATCAGCTCTAGCCTCTCTGCCCTCACCAACAATGACGATGAACTACAAATCGACACTCGCCGGAAACACCCTGGAACATCCGACGAAGGCTAATCAATGGACCTTTATAGGAGATCACGATCTAGTACCTGGCGGGGTAGCCGCAGCTACAGATCTTAATTCAATTTAGAGAAGGATTATGCAACCCCTGTAAGAAGACACTCGTGGTTCGGCTACTTGGTCGATCGGTCGCATATGCCTATCTCTGTTCTTAACTCCGATGGAAATGGAGGTCGATGGGACGACTGGACATCATGCGTCTCAGTGACCATACCTTCACGGTGACTTTCAACAATGATTAATACTACTTACACGCGCTTACAGGTGGTCCAGGGATTATTCTAAATCACTATCTAGTCGTCCATCATTGGTCTCCCTCTTTTAAAATGTCAGACAAGCCACACAGATCCGTCGTAGCTTGGATCCAAATTTCAGAGTTGGCAGTACACTTCTATCACAAACAAGTGCTATTCTCACTCGAAAACATGTGGGGACGCCCAGTTAAATTAGACTACCACACTGAAAATATTGAAAGAGGCAAGTTCGCAAGGATTGCAGTCGAGTTAGACATGTCTAAACCCTTGGCTACTTGTATATATCTTAACTGCTTATGGCAACAGGATCTCAACAAAAATATGCCCTCCATATGTTATGAATGTGGACATATTAGTAATATAGAGGAATACAGAGGAAAGATGCCCAACCATCACCCAAACAAAAAACTTTGAATCGTTCTGATGCATAATTTCAATCAGGCATCAGGGCCAACAACCACACCGAAGGAGCCGCCGGCCGGATACAGCCCGTGGATGAAGGTTACCAGGAAAACCCGGTGGCACAATTGAAAAACTTCCCAAAATCAAGTACCTAATTGGAGCAACTCGAGCAGTACAGATTCATGAAAATATGCAAGTGTAAAAGGAAAGAACCAGCTGACCGGATCTACAACGGCTAAGGAAGACAATGGGAAAACAGAGCAAAAGAGGAAGGGGAGGTGAATCCCACAAACAAGATAGAAAATACAAGTCTCCTAAAGGGGAAAGTGGGGTCACAAAAGGATCAAAGGTCAAACGGGAAAAAATGAACAATCTAGATTTGAAAGGGAGGCTCGTGGGCCAAAAGAAACATTCCAAAGCACGAGCCCATGATAATAGGGGTAAATACCACAACATAGCCAGTGAAGACTTCACCTCGGGTACCAAAGATGCAGAGGGTCCGGCTAGGTCGTAATGGGCCCAAATAACACAAAAATACATGTGATATCAGTTCTGGTACTAGTCCTCAATCAAAAAGAGAATTGGGATCCAAATTCAAATCCTCCATCGATCTACCAATAATATCGAAATAAGCAAAAAAAAAAACCCCATTGGAAGAGAACAAAAATCAAAGAGATTAAGGAGACCAAATTCCCAGTGACAATCAAAGCTATTAAAGATCTTCCGATTCCCTCGCATACAAAAGTTGCCAATGCTCAAGCTCAAAAAGCAGGGGATGTCGATATGTCAAAAATGTTGGGAGATCAATTGACAACGACGGTTACCTCCGCGCCAGATTCTCTTCCACAAGTGAACCACCCATCCTGCGGATGACACCTTTAGATTTATCATTTCCTGCCTCTCTTAACTTCCCTTTCTTACGTCTATGTCTATATCTATGTATACTAATTTTAAAGTTCTTGCTTTGAATATTTCTGGGGCTGGAAGTATAGACTTCCGTGGAACAATTAAACTACTTGTTGAGACTTATAAACCTAATTCTCGGCTTCTCTTTGAACCACAGATCAATGGCAACCAAGCTACAAAGGTATATGCCAACTTGGATTGGGGGAAGTTATCCTGACTGATGTGAAGAGGCGTAGCGGTGGGATCTGGTTGGCATGGAAACTAGAAGAATTTCAAATTCACCGTACGGAAACCAGTACTCACGTGCTAGACTGGTTGTTGATAGGACTCTATGAGAGCCCCCAACACAAATAACATCAGTTGTTGTGGGATTAAATTATACAAACTAGCCAACAGTTTAATCGTCCCTGGCTAGTAGAGGGTGATTTTAATGTGTATCGTTTAACTTTTGAAAAATCAGGAACTTTTGCAGACTGGATTGAGACTGCCCATCTAACGGATTATGGATTTTATTTCAGGACCAAAGTACACTTGGTTCAGAGGAGAAACCACTATCTCTCATAGAGGGAGCATGATTAATCGTTCCCTCTGCAACGCTGCTTGGAGCGCAATCTTCCCAAACAAGTTTGTCCAACATCTTCCTATAATCCATTATGATCACATGCCACTCCTAATCGATTGTGATTTTAATTATAATAGCCATAGGAGTAACAAACCTTTCTGGTTTGAAGCTGCGTGATTACTACACGACCAGTTTACTAATTTGGCTCTCAACCAAGCACTCAAAGATGTTGCTTCCAAGCTATAGGAGTGGAATAAATCTTTCTTTGGTATAATTCAGCATAGAAAATGAAGAACCTTAGCCAGACTGCAAGGAATACAAACCACGATAGCAACGAGATTTAGGTAGGGGTTACTACAGCTTCAAGCGAAACTGGAGGCTGATCTAGTATCACTGTTATATATGTCAAAAAGAGGTTATCTAGTATCAGATATAAAAAAAAATGGGTTAAACTAGGGTAGCATAACACGTCTTACTTCCATCAACAAGACACGAGGCGGCGAAGATGTAACATAGTGCTTGTCTAAGAGATACTAATGTGGTTTGGGTGGAGGACACGAAGAAAATTGAAGAACTAATTTTTTTATTTTAAAAAACTATACTTCAAGGAGGCTACTCAGTAACAGGATCAGATGCCCAAAAACTGCTTTCCTAGACTTAATCAGGAGGACCTCGTCAATCTTCTCCTCCCCTTTACTACTTCAGATTTTCAGAGAGCTATCTATAGGATGAAACCGTTTTCTGCAAGGAAGCGGTAACCGTAGTTATCAAAGTCATGAAGCTTCAAGAACGACCAAGAAAATATATTCTTAGGATGTTCATTTGGGATAGGATAGAATTAAAATTGCAATCTCAACACGAGATGTGAGAAGGGAAAATTTTGATCGATACAGTGAAATAATTCGAATCTCAACACAAGACAAAATCAATATTGTTCAAGAAACTTCTCACGCCTAAAAATCATGTTCAATCCTTTATATAGGTTGGAGAAACAACAAACTCGTCCAATTACATAAAAGGAAAGAAATCATAATTCAATAAGGTATTTGCATTCCGTCAGCCTCGATCACCGAAACACATAAAAGGAAAGAAATCCTAAACCAATAAGGTATCTGCAATCCGTCAGCCCGATCCCCCAACACACATAAAAGGAAAGCAATCTTAAACCAACAAGGTATCTGCAATTTGCCAGCCCCGATCCCCGGGTTGGGTCTTCAAATTTCCTAGTGGGGAATTTCCACTTATGGCCAGGGACTTTGGCTCCCGTCCGTCTTCTTGTTTCCGCATGGTACGTCATTCTTCCTACTTCGAACAACGTGATTTGTATCACTCTGGAGGCTCACATCATGATTTTATCAAAATTTATGGCAGTCAGTTGGCAAAAAACTCACTAACATGGCTTTAGATTTCTTTGAAACAGGTCATCTTCCAACAGAGCTTATGGAGTCGCACATAGTCCTTATTCCAAACCAGAACATCCAGATTCCCCAACTCAATTTTGATTGATTTCCTGAACAATGTGGGATTGAAAGCTATCACCAAAGCCATCACAAACTGGCGGAAGCCCCTGATGAGCAAGCTTGTAGCACCTACCCAAAGTGGATTCATTTTGAAGACATAAACCAATGACAATATCTTCATTCTCCAAGAGGTTCTACATACCTTGTGCAGCAAAGAAAAGAAAGAAGGGGGCTGATCATAAAGATAAACCTTGAGAAAGCCTATGATAAGCTATGATGGAGTGTATCATTGACACTTTAATTGAAATCGACATTTCTAGCTCTTGGATAATTCGCATAATGTTCTGCGTGGAAAGCAAAAAATGAAGATCAACTAGAATGATGAACTAAAAAGCTCCATAACTTCACCGAGAGGAGTCCGACAGGGAGACCCGCTCTCCCTCTACATTTGTGCTCTATGTATGGAGAGACTAGATCATCACATATAAACAAGCTGTAAAGGAGAAGTAGTAGAAAACTCTATCCCTTACTCCTAATGGCCCTTAGTTATCTCACCTTTTCTTTGTTGGCAATATGATTCTATTTGAAGAATCATATAACAATCAAATCGAGATAATTCGTAAATGCCTAGATGATTTCTGCAGTTGTTTGGGACAAAATGTTAACCTTGCAAAATCAGCTATGCTGGTTTCTGCAAACATCCCAAATTCGAGAGCCTAGTGGATTAGGTATAAAGTTGAATATATTTAACCAACAACATGGGGAAGTATCTAGGAATTAACATGATTAATGGGAGAACCTGAATAGCAAGATACAAGGAACTATGCTTGAGAATCGCAAAAAAGATAGTAGCTTGGAAAGCATGCTACATCTCCCTATCAACTAGAATAAACTTGGTGAGATCGATTTTAACTTCCATGTTTTTTATCTTATGTTCACAGAAGCCCTACCTTCATCTATCAACCATGCTATCAATAAAAGCAACATACAGTTTGTTTGGGGAGAAGAGGAAGGGAAGAACAAGGCTCATAGTGTAGCTTGGGAAGAAATGAGAGACCCTAGATTGTAAGGAGGAGCCAGAATTAGGACATTAATGATACTTTCCAATCAAGTCATGCTAGCTAAAAATGGATGAAAACTCACTACCAACGATCAGGTCCTATGCACAAGAGTGCTGAAGGCAAAATACGGGAGAACGAGAGGACTCCAAATTCTGCAAAAAATAAAGGGAAGTTCCCTGGTTTGGAAAAGCTTTGCTTCCACCGTGAAAGTTTTGAAGAAAGATTATGCCTTTAATATTAGAAATGGCCACAAAATTAATATCTAGTATGATCTGTGGGTCTTGAAGGTACCACTTATTGAGATGGTTGTCATGAATGTAGCAGATGACAAGAAGGACCTCCATGTAGCTGCCTATTGGGATCCAAACCAGGGATGGAAGCTGATAGATTTCCAAGACTTTCTACCTGCCAGCATTGTCAACAAAATCCAAGCAATTGTAGTGGATCCGCTAGCAACAGAAGTGGACGAGCCCATTTGGAATCTTACATCTAATGATCACTTCTCCAAAATTTCAAAGTATGCCGCTATGTTACCACAACAAGCCACTCTTTCACAACACTTTTGGAAAGCAATCTGGCAACTCCACATACCTGAGAGATCATGGTGTTCATCTGGATGGCTTAATGATTAATGGTGAAGGGTAGAGGTGATTGAATTCAGGATTGAGAAGAGGATATTTGAGATTTGGAGAAGATTACAATAGAGTTAGGGATTGGAGAAGGAAATTGGGATAACTTGACGATACTTTGATAATTTGTTTATTGATTGATTCTGAAAAAATAGGTAAAAGATAATATATAGACGCTAACACGAAACCCTAACAATTTAAACCTAATAAAGTACTATATTAGCCTTAACCTAAAGTTATACCTCCATCAGTCCATTCCTCTTGAAATCTATCTTGACCTCATGGTTGACGACAGCCCTTATGAAACATGACTAACAACACAAAATAAAATTGAACGACCAAAACTATTACTAATAATGACGTAAATGGCAACCAAGCAGGCAATTGAGGTGTTTCACCCAACATCGAGCAGTCGACCAACAATTCGGCCGAAGTTCCTCCCCTTCAGAATTGCCCCTCTCTGTAACTGCCATTTCCTTCCTTCCCTTCTTCGCACCCTACCCAACTTTTTCTCCCCGCCTTTCCTTATTCGGCTTGCTCCAATATCCTCACAGCTCTACATTCTCCAATATTTACTCTTTCGAGCACACAATTGCACACTTTGATTCTTTCTAAACTTTCATGAAACAACGCTAGCAATTAAAATCAAGCTTTGTACCTTCTGATCCTCCATGCCAAATTCTTGAGGGAACATTGCTCTCGTCGTTTTTTTCATTCTTTTCTCATAGCTTGGAGGGATAGGTGTTATTGCTGAAGACTCACGGCTCGTTGGGGGAGGATGGAGTGAAGGTTGTTTCCACGGCGAATCCGGTTTTGTTGGTCAAAGCCTTCGCGCCACTCTCGGTAGTCGCAGGTGGGACAAGAACGCCGACATTCTGCGGTGACGGTCCTAACGCAGCGGAGACAATTGGTTTTACAACCACTTGGAATTGTCCCGGTTTGTTGCAGAACTCTGCCATCAGGCCTTCCCTATCGAGGTCATTTGATGAGGTGATGCTAGTCAAAGGATTTACTGATACTACCATTGGTGAATCCCTGTCCCGTGGTGGTTGTGGATCGCCCGTTACGCTCTTCTTCTTTGACTCGTTGTTGGTCATCGTCTCCATAGCAGCTGGTGGCTCAGACGCCACAAGACCTCCACTTTCCGCCTTCACGTTGAAGGGTTGTGAGGATCGGGTCGTAGTGGGTTTGGAACCTAGCAACAGGACTGATCTGCCGCTGACTTCTGCTTGGAATTGCATTGTCCCAGCCACCTGTACCCCCTCCAACGCGAGACCGCTCGCTGCAACCGAGAGTATTGTGTTGTCGCCGAGTTCTCCCGACTCTGACTCCTTCGTTTGTTCCAACCGATGAGACCTCTTTTCATCCATCTCTTGAAGCTGCCGATGATACAAGTCAGATTGATCTTGAAGTCATGCCATGAAGCACTTGACAGCTACCTCGAACGGTTACAAGGAAGGAAATTGCTCTCGTACCATTTGATGAATGGATAAAGGGTAGAGGTGATTGAATTCGGGATTGAGAAAAATATATTTTAAATTAGGAGAAGACTAGAATAGAGATTAGGGAATGGAGAAGGATATTGGGATAATTTGACGATACTTTGATAATTTGTTCATTGATTGATTCTGACGAAATATGTAAACGACAATATATAGACGCTAACACGAAACCATAATTGACTTAAACCTAATAAAGTAATAAACTACCCTTGACTGAAAGGCATACCTCCATGAGTTAAGGACAAGCTAATGACTAATAGTACAAGGAAGACTAGACACCTCACCAACAACGATTTTTGTCCGGAATGCGAAGATACACTGGAAACCAACCTTCACTACATCAAAGATTGCAAAATGGCCAAAGCAATATGTAAAAAGGTTACACAAGTCACAAAGCTCAACATTTCTTCAACTCCACCAATGCAGTAAGTTGTATCACAACCTGACGAATGACCATCAAGGCAATTGGCCATGTTATTGGTAAAGCTTCTTCGGCCTCCTACGTTGGTATATATGGAAGTATTGGAACAACTATATCTTCAATGGAATCATACTTGCGCTGACCACACCAAAAATATGTTACAACAAATGTTGCATAATGGGTAAAAATTTGGGAGTTAGCCAGCAAAAATACTAAGGTCACAAATCAGCAACCGAGAAGTAAAACAATGGCTAGATGGAAACCTTGGGAGCCGAGTGGTTCAAAATTAATACTGATGAAGCTGCACATAGAGCTTCAGAAATCGCCACAGTGGGAAGATTCCAGCGAAATTGATATGTAGGGTGGATGGAAGGATTTTGCAGCAAATTGGGAATCTGAACCGCGAAGCTAGCAAAGCTATGGGCAATTTAGAAAGGGCTGCAACTAGCATGGAAAAATAGAGTGCAATTTCTAGTCATGGAATCTGACTCGCTACTAGCATTAGAATTAATCAAGAACAGACCATACTCAACTCATCCATACGCCACCATGTTTGGGGCGATCCGTCGAAGTCTAGCGCAAGGGTGGATGGTTCAACTAGTTCACATGTATCGCAAAAGGAATAGAGCTGCAAGCAGGCTCTCAAAGCACAGTCTCGTCTATCACTTCTGTGTGTATGGAAGAACCACCACCAGAACTCAAACAGATTCTAATAGATGGTAATCTTGGGGGTATGCCTATGGTGACATGCATGTCATGTAACTTGCACTTTTAGGTCGACCTCATATAGGATTAGGTCGACCTAATATGACGTATCAGTTTTGTGAGGTTCCCGAATACACTAATGTGAGCACCCTGATGACTTATTATGGTCGACCTTTAAAATGTAGTAGTCGACCGTTTGTAGTTTAAGTTGTCATTGTTGGTCGAACACAATAAAACATCGGTCTCCCTTTTCATTGGCGTCAGAAGCAAAATGGTCGACCGTAAAGGTATATAGGTCGACCACTTGATGGTGGTCATTAACAAAATGGTCGACCATTTACAGAAAGAGGTCGACCATATAGAAGAGAAGTGTTGTATCCATTTATCCATCATTATTTGACGTAAAATGAAGATCAAGTGTTGGTTTCGCGGTCGACCTAATCCGGTACGATGTCGACCGAATACAAGAAAATCAACCTATGCCTGCGTCTTTTTTGCTTATGTATGTCGATTAGGGTGGTTCTTTTTCTCGTACAAATTACGTTTCAAACCAACAGAATTAGTCATAAATAATGATAACAAGGATTCATAATTTTCACGTGGTCGACCTCTTGAATCACGTACAGCAGCAACCACAAGGGATCTTCTTCACAAAAGCTCTAATCGTAAAAAAAAAAAAATCTAATTCAGAGTGATTGACTGAAACGACATATTAGGTCGACCTAATCCTATATAAGGTTGACCTAAAAGTGCAGATTAGGTCGATCTAATCCTATATAAGGTCGACCTAAAAGTGCATATTAGGTCGACATAATCCTATATGAGGTCGACCTAAAAGTGCATGTCACCGTAGCAAAGTCCTTATATTGGGAGAAAGCTTCTCAAGGCAAACGTTGAACTCCACTTCGAATAGAGAGCAATGAAGCTGTTGGGCTCCCCTTAGAACTCTATTTTGTGGTTTCCTTGTTTTTCCTGCGTTTAGACCATGTAATTGGCTTTGTTTATGAGCTAACTCTCGACTGGGTTTGTCCGGCCTCCAGTCAATCAAACAAAAATTATAATTTACTTGTTTTTCACGTCAAATGGATAAATATAAGAATAAAATTAATATCCCAGTAGAAATTCTAAACTATCGAGAATAATAAAAATTTAAAATTTGATGGTTAAAGTGTACTTTTAGAGTATTTACTATGCAACCAATGAAGTGAAAAATTGTATTGTATGCTTTGTGTTGAAGTAGGAATTATCAATTTAGTGTAATGTTATATATTATTATTATTTTAGATGAGATATAACATAATTTATATATGTATGTATAATATAATGCTTTTTTCATATATTCAGGTTAAATCGGGTTAAACTGAGCACATCGATCGACCGATTAAACCTTGACCCACTAGCTCGACTGGGCCAGGCTGAATCAGGTTGTTAATCTTGATCTAAAGTATCATTGTGTGAAAATATCATTTATGATGAGTAAAAATTGGAAAAATATATTTAAATATTCAGATAAATCAAGGTAAAACGGATCAAGAACGGGCGGGACAAGACGGCCCAAGATGAAAATAGTACACGTGCCCCACCCCACACTACTCGGTGCCCCAACACTGATAAGGTCGGGTAATACCTCACAAGACGTGTTTCAATTATCATCACGACTACCAATTTTATTATAGCTTTAAGACTTTGTTATAATTGTTTTAACACTTTCACGTCATTCTTTTTATATTTTGATATACAAGGCAAAATCGTGTGATGTGCTAAACTAAATACAATGTAGCATTTTTTACATAAATCCATTAACCACTAACCGATATTCTCACGAAATGACATCAATACGATCAACGGGTTCGATAACTCTATAAAATCAAATCAACGAGCTTACAAAACCAAATACTAAAATAAACGAGTCAAATAGTCGCAACAAAGTGAAAGAGGTCATCTAGCTAGTTAGTTTTAAGGCGTTAAAACATGCACTTATATGCTTTGAATCCTCGTAGCTTCTCAGTTAAAAGGAAAGTAAAAATAGCATAAGCGATCTTTTCAATCACTTTTATAGACTTCTGGTTTCCATGCCTATGATCATGCAAAACGGGGTTTTGCAGGGCAAGAAAATCAAACCAACCCATTTTACTTGAATTTAAATGATTCCATAACATATTCTTTCCAACTTAATTTTTTACTATCTCTTCTCTTCTTTGAATGAAGCCTCAATTCCTGATCCATTTCTTCATATGGTCAGATCGCAAATCAAACCAAACCCATTTTCTTGAATTTGAATGATTTCATATCACATTCTTTCGAGCTTAACTTTTAATATCTCTTCTCTTCGTTGAAAGAGAGCCCCAATTCCTAATCCATTCTTCATGGTTAGATGATCGCTTGTTACTTCGCGTACGAATAAATTAAGTGTGCAAGTATGAAATACGAAAGAAAGCTACTCCAGTGGGTGTGAAGTTGATGTTCTATTCTTAGGTAAAGTTTTCTTAATAACTTCTCCATTTTTCATAATATGGTTTTTATTCTTTTGGTTTCAAAATTAAGTTTTATAAGGCGTAATAATTAGTGCTTTTGACTTTCCTAAGTTATAAACTTGTATTTTTTATTTCTAAACCCTTTACTAACTGGTTATGTTTCTTAAAAAAGAAACCACAAAAAAATATGACGAGATGCTCTCGTCTCTCTCCTCTGCTACTGTCGTCTGCTCGGCCGATTTCTTCTCATGGTGGGGAAGGAGGTGCTCGTTGCTAGTCTGTGCAATCAACTTCCAGAGGTACGTGGACAGGAATCCATTACCCCTTGTCAACAGGGATGGAGTGCAGCCGGTTTGTGGACGATGCCAACAAGTGACCATTCCTCTTCTCCTTACCAATCCGCGTCGGGGAACGGGTATTGGTGCTGGCGTCGACGGGAAGAGGCCCGAGCCCGGCGTAGGGAACAGAACGAAAGTTTGCTAAAAGTGTGTTGGAGTGTGATATAAAATGCTCCCTAGTTATGAAACGACGATGTGTTTTGAATAAGAAAGGGTGGCGTTTCAAGCTCCCTTCGTCGGACGAGATGGATGATATGGTTGATGGCCATAGTCTGCCGTGCCGGCGCGAATGTAACCCTCTCGTAGAGGCTGTTATTTTGATAAACAAAATCAACACACCAAAGGAGATTCCCTCTCTCTCCGCCGGAGTGCCAGACCCTCACCGGACCAAGGATCTCGTCCAAAACCCTAGGCGAGCGGCGGGGGAAGTGTTGATCGATTTAGCCCTGGGTTCCCATCAGATCGGTCGGCGGGAGGATTATGGCGCTCCTGATTGGTAGGCACACTCACGGCGACACACCAGTGATTGACGGGGTATCTCACGGTGGTGCGGCAGTATTTTGAGTTTCTGGGGGAATCGAGAACCGGATTTCACGGAGGTTAGGGGGGGACTTCCCACGGAATATCTGCCGGTGCAACAAAAATCCGATGGCGAATCTTTCAAAAATTACTTTTTTCAAAAAATGGTTGGGGTTGAGGATATAAATCGGCTGATTTTGTATCTAGACCACTTGGGAAGACGCTATATATAACCCCGTCTGGTCTCTAAACTGCTGGAATATACCAAACGGAGCAAGGAGATTAAGAGCTGTGCGCGCCTCGGAAATCAGTCGCCCAACTCAGGTATTCCCCCTCTCCTAGTTATTCTACCTCCTTCGATGAAATATTACTCCGTCGATGTAACGACCCAGCAGCATGGACGATATAATCCTAATCCGTGCGAAAAGCTGGGTCTTGAGCAAAGTCCTTGCGACTTTTTGTTTATGGAACTTGACCACCCCTTCTCTTTGCAGGACACTATGGCTGCGCATGTCAGTGAGGATCAAGTGATACAATTTTCCCTTGATAAAGTCCAGTCAGTGAAAGTTCGCAGCTCTCACACGCTGCTTGGACGAGTCTTCACTACGGCTCGAGTCACAACTGCTGAATTAAGGGAACCGGTGAACTCTCCATGGCAATGCAAAGAGAGAATCAATGTGCTGCAAGCGAAACATGGCTTATTTGAGTTCGTTCTCCCTAATGAAGAATCCAAAATTAGGGTTTTGAAAAGAACTCGATGGGTGGTAAATGATAAAATCATCCATTTAAAACCATGAACACCGTCTGTAACTCGACAGACTTATGAGGAACTCGTTGTGGCCCCTTTTAGGGTGCAACTTTGCGACGTAAATGATGATTGCTGCACAGCAAAATTCGGAATGAAGGTTGCGGGTCCCACCATCGGCCAAGTGCTCGATGCAGGGGTTTATTCTTGCCAGGATACAGGGAAATATTTAATCAAAGTTAAGGCGATGATTGATTTCTCTTGCCCGCCTGCGATCACAATTAATAGCTGCTAGTGAGGAAACATGATGTTTTTGGGTGCGATTGAAATATGAGAATCTCCCATACTTTTTGCTTCCATTGCGGGAGAGTGTGACACTTTCAACGAGAATGTGCTTTCGATCCCCCAACTTGCAAGGAACGATTTTGGACGCATATGATGACCAAGAAGCTGGGGACACGGATCTACGATGCGGATGATATCACCATTCCTTTCCATGGGATGTCAAAAACTGTTTGGTTCAACAATAATATCCAGGGGCCTCGGCATCACCCCAAGCTGCCTCGGAATGAAGGAGAAACAAGGAGGCCCGACGAGACAAATCACGACCTGGGCCATCAGGGACTTGCCCATGACCCGGTTCCGGGTGGGGCGATGCACCATAAGCCAATGGCGAGAGAACAACCAACCGCACCAAGGCAAAACCCTAAAGGTTTTCCCATTGATCGCTCACCAAAAATGAGCTTGGGGTTGAATATGCAACGTCGAGCAAAGGGAAAAGAAAAAATGGTAATGGGGCAGGCTTCTTTTGACCCAAAAGATTCTCGAAAATCAAAGAGAATTGCGGCAAGGTCTGGGAGAGGCGATGCAATGGGAAGTCAAAATAAATGGCAGTTCTCTCGAGGGAATGACGTGGAAAATCCTCCCCGCACAGAGACTACCCTTGGCCTCCAACAACAAGACGACCCTCGTCCTTCTGATTCTTGACGGAGGAGGCTCTTACTGGAAGAAGAATCTTAGGATGAGGTGATGCCGTTATTCGCCTCCCTCAGTGGCGGAGGACATCAAGTGTCGTTGAAGCAAACGAGAAAAGGGACTGATCTTGGTGCAGCTGCTACGGCGAGCTGCTAGCCCACCCAGTCGGCTTCACGACGCCTCTCCAAAGCCAACACGTGCACTTTTCCGCGTGAAGATGGCTCGGCCAGAAAAGGCAGGGGCAGGCTGAAGAAAACCCCCATGTTGGATGCTGAGAAGAAGGGTTCTGCTCCTCCGAGTGTGGAGAGTGGACCTTGGGTAGATGTTCGTGTGGGAGAGGTGGCGGCTGTTGCCACTTCCCCGGTGCGAGCTTCTCTCAATCCGCAAACCGGTGGACCTCCTTTGTATGACTCTACGGAGACGAGGTCGGAGGGTGATATGCACGATTTTGAACTAAAAAGTAGAAGACCGGTTGTCGAGCCGACTAACAAGGGTCAAGTGCTACAAGTAGTGTATGCTTTTGAGGCTGGGATGAGCCTTAAAATCTCCCAACCCTCCCCTCCGGAGAATGTTGTGTGCGGGCTTATGGCGGAGCACTCCTCGGATCTCATTGCGATATTGGTGGGTTGAATGAGTATGGGTCCAACTATGACGCCTTACACGGTGGAGAAAGAAAACGGAGATTTGATGAGGTGGAAGTGGGCGCATGTGAACCCCCTACGCCAAAAAAAAAACAGTTTGTGGAGGAGAAAGATTTTTCTCCTACGGTGGAGGAAACCAACCTTAATTGGTCCCAACGAGATAAATGAGGCTTTTGGCCTTGAATGTGAGAGGAATTTGATCATCCATCACCTTCCAAACTCATATGGGTCTAGTGCATTCAAATAAAGCGGACCTTGTCTTCTTTTCAGAAACAAGAGCTCGCCGGATACTAGTTTCCCGTCGTATGCGGGGTTTAGGGTTTGAGTCATCTCGTAGTTTTTTTGTGGATGCGATTGAAGCATCTGGTGGTCTTGTTGTCGCTTGGTCCCCCGAAGATATCGCTTCGGTGTTTTTTCATTCTGAATTTTGTATTGGGAGTCCGGATTAATGAAAGTGATTTTTCCTATGTTGTTTTTTGAGTTTACTTTAGTTGTAATCCTTTTGTCAGAGCCACGTAGTTGGCCCATCTTTGCGAGGTCTGTGAAAAGATCCAGCTACCATTTGTGATTATTGGTGACTTCAATACCACCCTGCATGAACATGAAAAAGATGGGGGTAATACGTGGAATGTTACGCAATCGATTAGCCTCCAGGATTTTATCAATGATCTTGGTCTCCATGACCCTGTCTATCAAGGTGATACCTTCACATGGACAAATAAACGGATGGGGAATGCTTGCATTCGAGAGCAACTTGATAGGACCCTCTGTTCCCAAAGTTGGGTTGATCGCTTCCCTGATACTCTTGTCAAACACTGTATTGACCTCGGTTCGGATCATAAGGCACTGCTCATTGCGGACGGGCCCTATGTTCAAAATAATCGCCCACTATTCAGGTTTAATGCTCATTGGGCCAATAACCCTGAAGTTAAGGCAATGGTCAGGTATGTTTGGCAAGATTCAGTTTCAGGGACCCCGATGTACCAGCTTTGGGAGAAACTCAAGCATTTGAGACACCTCCTCTATGACTGGAGTAGGGCTGGCACTACCAATTTGCTTCGTAATATCAAAACCCTTCAATCAGAAATTGAGCATATCAAATCTCACCACCCTATAAACTGGGAAGATGTGAAAGTCCTGGAATTGGAACTTAATCGGCAATTGGAGGCGGAAGATTTATACTGACAGCAGAAATCATGTGTTCATTGGCTCAAGAGAGGTGATAAAAACACCTCGTATTTCCATACAGTCACCAAGACTAGGCGAAAAAGAAATTATGTTGCTGGTCTGCGTAATGATGAGGGTGACTGGATTACGAATGAAAAGGGCAAGGCAGATAATAATAATCACTTCCATCAACATCTATTAACCTCAAAATACTAAGTGCTAAATATGTCAGACCGAGTGGTGGGTCTTCCCATTGCCCAGAATGTAACACAGGAGATGAACGATATGCTGACGACAGAGGTTTTACCCCGAGAGATTAGAAAAGCGGTTTTCTCCTTGGGATCCAAACAGGCCCTTAGCTCTGATGGTTTCACAAGGAAATTCTTTAAAGCCTATTGGGATATTGTTGGGAACTCGGTGATTGAAGCGGTCTACTCTTTCTTTACAACGAGTAGGATGCTTCAGAGCTTCAATCATACGTAGCTTACCCTAATACCCAAAGTAGAAAATGTTGAAACCATGATGCAATTGCGGCCAATTAGCTTATGCCAATTTGTTTACAAAATTATTACTAAAATCATGGCGGCTAGACTGGAGAATATCTTACCAAGAATTGTCTCGGAAGGCCAAAATGCATTTATTCGAGAAAGGCAAATTATTGAAAATATCCTAGTGGGTCATGAGTTGATACACTATTTGAAAATCAAAACCCGTGGCAAGAAAGGGTACATGGCTCTAAAGGTTGACATGGAAAAGGCCTACCATAGAGTCGAATGGCCGTGTCTACTGGCGGTTTTGGAAAAAAATGGGATTCAATTCGGTCTGGAGAGGATAGATACAGGAAAGCCTTCGATCTACGTCTTTCTCAGTTCTCATGAATGGCACTCCCTCGGGGTATTTCTCGCCTTCCCGAGGACTTCTGTAAGGGGATCCTCTCTTGCCTCTTATGTTTGTGCTCTGTACGGAAGGCTTCGTTGCTATTTCCCACGCTCCTCATATTTCTCATTTATTCTTTGCGGATGATTCTTATCTATTCCTGCGAGGTAACCTCCAAGAATGTGAAAATCTTATGGATGTGTTGAACGAATATGAGGAATTGAGTGGCCAACGTGTGAATTTGGATAAATCGGCTATTTGTTTTAGCAAAAATATAGCTCGAGAAGACCAGGACTTTCTGGATGCAATTATGGGTGTGGGGGCATGGGGTCCATGATAAATACCTGGGGCTGCCAACTCTAATTGCCTGGTAAAAAATGGCTACCTTTCGCTATCTGGAGGAGAAATTGCTTGCGAAATTACAAGGATGGAATCAACGTACATTATCTTGGGCGGCTAAGGAAACTCTGATTAAATCCATTGCTTTAGCATAGCCTTTGCATGTAATGTCTTGCTTCAAGATGCCATTGTCCCTTTGTAGATTGCTCGACAAACATGTCACTCGGTTCTGGTGGGGTGTGACGAATGATCAGCCACGAATCCACTGGATCTCTTGGCGTAATATGTGTCGTAACAAACATGATGGGGGGGATGGGTTTCCGTCGATTTGAGTAGTTTAATCAGGCCTTACTGGCTAAAATTGGATGGCACATCCTCAATGAGCCCAATTCCCTTCTGGCTCAAGTCTATAAAGGTAAATACTTCCCGAATGGGAGATTTATTTAGGCTAATGCACGCTCGCGCCTTCCTGGGGATGGCAAAGTGTGTTGTTTGGGAGAGAATTGCTTCAGAAGGGCCTTCGATGGCAGATTGGGAACAGAAAGACGGCATCGTTGCTCTTTCCCAATTGGATTCCACAGCTCCACCCTGACCTTCTGGTTGCTAACCCACATGTGCTTCCTTTGGGGGGTGATCCGCGAGTAGAGGAGGTTATAGATCCAAATGGGGGAGGTTGGGGTGATTCCAAGAAGCACCAATGTTTTGACCCCGACCTGCCGACGCATCAAAGCTATTCCTCTTCCGCGGCACACTGTGGAGGACAGACTTATTTGGCATGGTACGCCAGATGGAACGTTTACTGTTAAATCAGCATACCATCTAGTTTTTGATCTGGATAGAATGAATGGCTGTTGGAGGTCTATGGCTAGCTGGATGGATAGAGCAAGTTGGATTAGGCTCTGGGAGGCCAACATACCTCCAAGTTGAAGGTGTTTGTCTGGCAGATCTTTTAGCGTATCCTCCCAACTACGGAAGCGCTTATTAATAAATGGGTTCCTGTTCTCCCTCGTTGTCCGGTTTGTTGGGGGGGCATCGGAAACTATGGAGCATTTGCTTCTCGACTGCCTAGGAGCGCGGGTCCTGTGGGATTACTCGGGGCTGGAGCATCTAGGGCAAGGCTTGCCCCGATATGCTTTTCCTCTCTTTCTCAAGAGATTGTTGAACATAATTCAGCAGCCCTCGTTTATCCTGTCGGTGGTGGCCATACTCTGGGGGATTTGGAAGTCCCAAAATTGAGTTGTCTTTGAAGGCAAACAGTTTGGATTCCCTGCTTTGATGCGCCAATATCACAGCAGTGTGAGGAATGGGAGAGTGTGCGTGTTGACTGGGTGCCTCAGAGTCTGACTCCAACCGTTAACCCAACAAACCTGGCTAAGGCTCCTTCGATGGTTTGTATGTGGGATGGGGCTACGCGGGCGGGGTCTCACTCGAGCGTTGGGACTTGGGATGGTTCTGCTCGACACGCGTATGGAACTTCTCTTGGCTCAAGGGTTCCAGTTTCCATCGATTGATGATCCTCTGGTGGTGGAGTCTCTTGCCCTCAGGGAAGCTCTCTTATGGTGTGTACAGTATGGCTTCCAGGAGGTAATGTTTGAAGGCGACGCCAAGGTCATTATTGACAAGATCAATCAAGCGGAGACCAGGGATAGCAGGATTGGTGTTATTCTGGAAGAGATTATACAGTGTTTGGCGACTCACTTGGGGTTTAGTCTTCGATTTGTAGGTCGGGATAGCAATAGGGTAGCCCATGCGGTGGCTAGAAAGGCCCTTACTTTGTACCCGGCTACGTGTCGATCTTTTAATTTTCAGGCCTGGCGTTTACTGTTAAATCGACATACCATCTAGTTTTCGATCTGGATAGAATGAATGGCTGCTGGAGGTCTATGGCTAGCTGGATGGATAGAGCAAGGTGGATTAGGCTCTGGGAGGCCAACATACCTCCAAGTTGAAGGTGTTTGTCTGGCAGATCTTTTAGCGTATCCTCCCAACTAGATCTTTTAATTTCCAAGAAGCACCAATGTTTTGACCCCGACCTGCCGACGCATCAAAGCTATTCCTCTTCCACGGCACACTGTGGAGGACAAACTTATTTGGCATGGTACGCCAGATGGAACGTTTACTGTTAAATCGGCATACCATCTAGTTTTCGATCTGGATAGAATAAATGGCTGCTGGAGGTCTATGGCTAGCTGGATGGATAGAGCAAGTTGGATTAGGCTCTGGGAGGCCAACATACCTCCAAGTTGAAGGTGTTTGTCTGGCAGATCTTTTAGCGTATCCTCCCAACTACGGAAGCGCTTATTAATAAATGGGTTCCTGTTCTCCCTCGTTGTCCGGTTTGTTGGGGGCATCGGAAACTAGGGAGCATTTGTTTCTCGACTGCCTAGGAGCGCGGGTCCTGTGGGATTACTCGGGGCTGGAGCATCTAGGGCAAGGCTTGCCCCGATATACTTTTCATCTCTTTCTCAAGAGATTGTTGAACATAATTCAGCAGCCCTCATTTATCCTGTCGGTGGTGGCCATACTCTGGGGGATTTGGAAGTCCCAAAATTGAGTTGTCTTTGAAGGCAAACAGTTTGGATTCCCTGCTTTGATGCGCCAATATCACCAGCAGTGTGAGGAATGGGAGAGTGTGCGTGTTGACTGGGTGCCTCAGAGTCTGACTCCAACCGTTAACCCAACAAATCTGGCTAAGGCTCCTTCGATGGTTTGTATGTGGGATGGGGCTATGCGGGCGGGGTCTCACTCGAGCGTTGGGACTTGGGATGGTTCTGCTCGACACGCATATGGAACTTCTCTTGGCTCAAGGGTTCCAGTTTCCATCGATTGATGATCCTCTGGTGGTGGAGTCTCTTGCCCTCAGGGAAGCTCTCTTATGGTGTGTACAGTATGGCTTCCAGGAGGTAATGTTTGAAGGCGACGCCAAGGTCATTATTGACAAGATCAATTAAGCAGAGACCAGGGATAGCAGGATTGGTGTTATTCTGGAAGAGATTATACAGTGTTTGGGGACTCACTTGGGGTTTAGTCTTCGATTTGTAGGTCGGGATAGCAATAGGGTAGCCCATGCGGTGGCTAGAAAGGCCCTTACTTTGTACCCGGCTACGTGTCGATCTTTTAATTTTCAGGCCTGGCTTCGATCCAGGATGTAACTATCTTCCTCTGTTGAATCAATATATGATTATCTTTTGTCAAAAAAAAAAAGAAATTAGATAAATTAAATTCTTCAAATTTAAATTTTAAATAATATTTTTGTGTAAATAATGAATAAAGCAAATTTACTATAAAATACTATAGATATTGATTTCGAAATTCGAAAATAGAATGCGTTACACTTACACAACATTGAAATGCACTCTTAATTTGTTTACTTTTTTCAATATATTGTACCATGATAGAAAATTTTAATTCGATCTAATCATCTATAATTGATGTTACAATAATATTAAAAAATATATATATTATTTGTATTAACAAAATAAACCTCCTTTAAGTATGTCAAATTAACTCTTCGTCCCCAACTCAAAAATGGAAATTAATTTTTCTACCCTTGCAATTGCAACTGGTAAAAACAATATAATACATGTATTAATTCCAATGTACCAGGTTAACAAGTGGAGAAACCAAATGACTTCTAATGGTTTTTAAATAAGTGCTTTTTTTGAAAATTATTCACATCTTGTGCGTATGGAGCAAATATTTGTTTTACTAGTCCATGTAGTAGCTAGATATACAGCAAATATTTCTTGGGAAGCTTGTACTAAGTTTAAATTACTCAATTAGTGATCAATAGATTGCTATCCCCATTGGGGACACAATTGTAATGGGTTATTCAATCAAAGATGCCATGGAGAATTGGAATCTAATTTGCCCTCAAAAGCAGAGGAAGGGAAAGGAGGTAAAAAGTAGTCGCATCTTGCATGCATGATTTTGGAAAAGCAACCAAAGATCATATAATGGTAATTAATTGCAGAAAGTGGGTGTCCCTTTTTACAGAGAATAAAGCGCCTCTCTTTTTTTACACCCACCTAGCTCCTTTCCTTTCCTTTTAGTATATCTTGATATTTACCCCCCACCCACGTATAGTACTGTTCTTTCTGTCTCTCAGGCACTGCCCATAACCTCAATTATGTAATGTATTCATCCATCCCTAAGCCATTAGTAAGCTCCAAACTCTTACCCCTATGAATGATAGCGTTTTGTAATTAACAAATTAAGAAAGTTCACACTGGGGATAACTGATGAGGCCCAACAGACCCATCATTAATCAGACCAAAATTTGGACAGGCTTTTGCTGGCCCGTTGAGGAACCACAACAGTCCAAGATTGAGCACAGCAACACTCATTCACATCACGTCACAACCATTTTTGTGAATTTAGTCTGGTTTGGATTTGAACATGGGGATTCTAAATTTAAAATTCGGAATTTAGAGTTGCTAATATCAAATAGTTTGTTTTAATACTAAGTATATATTATGCTTGAAGTTTAAAAGCTAAAAAGTTTATGCTATTAGGCTAAAATGCTTAAAATTCCATGCAAAAGGTTCAATGAACAAATCAGGAAAAATTGGTTGAGATGCGGCGGAAGCGCTTATCTCGGCCTTGATATGCTGTTATGCACTTGTTTGTAACATAATAAATAGGTTTATTGAGGAGCAGTCAAATTTTTTTTGCATAACTATAAAAAAATGATATAAACATGAAAAATCACTAAACGCTCGCTTCTCAGTCCTAGTCTTCCAAACTTGATCCCCTGACTCTATCCAATACCTCCCTACCATCGGCAGCATTTCGTCAGTAGTGACATTCAATTCCCTCTCTCTAGTTTCTTTTTGTCACTTTCCTCACCCTTCCACTTCTCATCTACGCCATCTACACTTCCTGAATAGTATAAATAAATAACATCTTATTTCTCTCAATTATTTCATATTTTTTTCCGGTAATTGGGTATCCCTTTTTATAGCTCCGCTTGATCATGAACGAGGTCATGAAAAACAAAACTAGTCCATACATACACGGGAACTAAAGAACTGTCTATCTCCCGTACAACCCACTGACGAGCAAAATCATACTAAACTGAGCATTTTCTAAACTATACAAATATATCTCCTCTCGTATATCATGAACAAGCTGCTGACTAGTCCGAGATCGCGAGCCAAACACTCTGGTATTTCTTTCATTCCGGAGCATCCCCAGAACCCAACACAAGACTGCTCCATAGAGTAATCCTTTCTTACCTTGCTGCCTTGTTATTGAGCAAATCTACTCCAAACAGGTCTGTCATGTCACAGGCCAGTTTAGAATAGTAGGGAAGACCTGCAAAAGAACAACTGAAGAGTATGGACAACAGTAGAAAAGATGATCTCTTGTTTCACTTGATCCCCCCACAAAGAATGCATTCATCACTATCAATGATTCCCCAAACCAAAAGCTTATCTCTAGTTTTTATTCTTTCAAGTATCACTCGCCAAGTTAGTAATCTGTACCTTGAAACACAGAATTTCCCCCACAAAACTTTGTGTCACTCAACCACGGGCTGCTTAGATCGAATAGACTGCCAAATTTTCTTACATGAGAACTTCACCATGTGTTGACCTTCCCAGAACACCTGCCATGGCCCCTGAGTCGTGAAACGAAATTGGAACCAAGGTCTGATTTTAAGCAGACTCTTCCAAATTCCTAAACCACCAGAATTAGCTTGAAGTTCCTAAAGTGATTGCCCTCGCAGTCTATATCTAGTAACCCAAGCCACCCAAAAACTCCCTCCCTGCATTAAAAGGAGCCATAACAAACGTGCCACGCACGCCACATTCCATGTTTCAAGATCTTTTAAGCCTAATCCAACCACGTTCTTCGGCTGAGCAATAAACTTCCAGGTGACTTTAGCTTTACCAGTTCCTTCACCATACCACAAGAAGTCTGAACAGACTTTCTGGATTCTCAAAATAATCTGCTTAGGAGGTACAAATATTGCCATCCAGAATTGCACAAGAGCATAAATCACAGAAGCCACCAGTTGAACTCTACCTGCATAAGAGAGAGTAGATCTCTATTTATGAAAAAAATGATTTATGATAATTTTTCTACTTCAAAGTTTCATGATATTATATGTATAACAAACTATATATGAAAGGATACTCTGCGATTTACTATTTCATTCTATTTAAGAGTTTGTTAGACTGTTTTGTGTTTATGACTAGCGATTTTAAAATACAAGACAAAAATAGTTATTCTAAATATATAATGTTATTCTCAATATATAATGTTATATTTCAAAGAGTGTATGTCCTCGCTAGCAGATTACTTACAGTTTTACCGTATAAAATTTTCACTATTATATTTTAGACTTTAACCCATCTACACTACAACAAAAAGCCCCTATACCAAGGGTTATGTAGCAAGGGTTTAACAAACCCCTGCTAAAATTTTCGGAACATATTGTAACGACGGTTTACACAGAGGGTTTAGAAACCCTTGCAACCGCCCAACTCTGTTTCAATAGCCAAACTGGAAAACTTATTCCAATCACTCCGCTTCTCTATTTCAAGCTCAGTATTGTCATTGAGATCCGTCCACCCCCGCCACATCACTCCTTCGAGTAAATCACTAAACGAATTCATAAAACCTTTCCGAGTTCTCCGATCTCTCCCTCGGAGAAAGTAGCAAAGAAGATGATAAAAAGAAAGATGACAAGAAAAAGAATTATATGTATACGTCAGGAGCAGAGGGGCCTGGCAAGTGGAGGCGGGGCCCCAAAAACTACACCCATAAGCCTTGAGGTCGTGATTTTGAGGTGGGTGAGAAGATACATACTCATTATAATGGGAATTAGCCTAAAATTCACTGCTTTGTTTGGGCCAATTGCCTTTATTCTCATGGTCTCTACTTTTATTTCCTTTTTAACTTTCCCCACCTTTAAGAGCATATTAGTTTCCTTTGCTTTGGAAACCTTTTTGTATATCCACCATTTATAATTGAGTAGCTTAAGCTTTTTAAAAGCTCCAATAATTCTAACCACAAATCTTTCTCGATCAAGATATGGGGATTTTATTTATCTCTCTACCTTCTATGTTTATCCCCTCAATCATTTTGTTATTCCGTTCAAGAATTATGAATCTTTTGATGAAATCTTTGTCACTTGATTCTTTCCAACAAATTAGACCGGATTGGCTCACTTATCTTACTGTATTTAAAGGAATAGGTTAGGGTGGTTACTCAATTTTGAGTAATCACGGTGACTACTAACATCTATACCATTCATTATCTTTATTTTATTATGTTTTTAAATTAACGATTAAGATTAGCTAAGGGTAATTTAGGAAATGAAAAACATACCACAATTGATTACTGTATATATTATACTCAAACCCTAATACAACCTATCTACCTAGCCGCTGTCTCTCCCTTCTCCCACCCCCGTCGGCGTCACTCCGCCGGCCAGATTCTCAAAAAACCAAACAAGCCATTCGCCAGATTCTCAAAAACCGTCTGCGTCAACGGAGCCTCCGGCTACAACGCCTCCTGGCTCGTCAAGCTCCTCCTCTCTCCCGCGGCTACACCGTCAGGGCCTCCGTCCGCTATCCAAGTCAGTTTCCGCATCATTTCCCTCTCCATTTCGTCGCTCTTTTCCGTTTCCCCCCTTTATCACCACCGCTCGCGGCGGTTTGTTTGTTCGCAGACGATCCGAGGAAGACCGAGCACCTCCGCGCGCTCGACGGAGCTTTCGAGCGGCTCCAGCTGTTCAAGGCGAACTTGCTCGAGGAAGGCTCGTTCGATTCCGTCGTCCAAGGCTGCGACGACGTCTTCCACACCGCTTCGCCTTTCTACCACGACGTCCAGGATCCTCAGGTTAGATTTCTCTGCTTTCTGATTTTTCTTCTTCCTCCCTTTGGTGACTGTTAGGTTCGATCTTGTTGTTCTGTGGTAGACTGGTAGTTGAGTTTTTAGGTTGTGCGCTGGAAAAGGTGGGATGAATAAAAACCCAAGATCTGATTTTTTCCCCGCATTGGTAGTGATTTTGTCGGAGTGGTAGTGTTTTCTTGCATTGGTATTGTTTTTGTCGCATTGGTATTGATTATCATGTAATGGTATTAATTTGCATGTATTGGTATGGATTCAATCTGCAATGGTATTGATTTTTTGTGAAATGGTATAGATTTATATTGGTAGATTGTTTATATTGGTAGTTTTCGTGTAATGGTATAGATTTATTTCTGCAATGGTATTGATAATTTTCAAAGTGGTAGTGATTATCTAATGGATTGGTAGTGATTTCGTGTTTTTTATTCTTTTGCAGAAAGATTGAGAAAAATAAGGAAAAGGGATCTGGCTGAAGATTATGGAAGTGAGAGAAAGAGGGAGAATTGTAATTAATAGATTCTTGTAACTACCTAAAATATAATTTATTAAAAAAATTAATTAATACAATTTATTTTTCATACCCAATTTACCCTTAGTAACCACGGTGATTACTACTTATGTAGTAATCACCGTAACCTGTCCCGTGTTTAAGTGTTCTTTGTTAGAAATACTAGTCCATAAAAGACTGCCTAACTCTTTGGTTATGCATAACTAAGTTTGGATCTTAAATTTTAAGTAAGTCCAGATTTAAGCGATAGGACCAAATACATTCTCATACCACGAGATATAATCTTATATACTACCAAATATTATTGTATGATATGGATTGATAATAAATACTTTTTTGTTAAAAAATATGTCAAAGTAGATGTCATTTTGAGAAGTACAACTAATGTAATTTATCTATAAAAATAAAATTCAGACTTAAAAGGAAAGAGATATAATTTGTCAAATTAATTGAAAGAAAATTAATTTCTTCCATAAATTATAAGTTTAGAGTTATACATAGTTATTAATCATAGGTTATTGACCGGATCCTTCCAAAAATACTCCTTAAAACTGTGTAGTTTCTTAAAATAAGTGTATATGTCTACTCTACTAAGAGTGTCTAATATAATTATATAATATTGAATCAAAACTAATTTTACTCATAAATTTATTCATATAATAGTCTAAGATTGCATATCGTTTTAAGACAAATGGAAAGACGATCGTGCTATTATGAGAAAGTGCATAATATATTACCAAAGTTGAAGTATGTTGAAATGAATACATGCATTGCTAAATAGGTCTCACTAGTCTTAACTCTTAACTCTTAAAAAAAAAAAACTTAAACATTGTCTTAACTAGGTGATTGTTTTAGGCCGTGGAGAAACTTTCAAGCAATTAGAGTTTGGTAACAAAGTGAGTGACACATAATAGATGACGGGACAATAATTTTGGAACGACTCATTTTTTGTATAATACTTTACAAATTCATATACTCCTCCCTGTTTTAACATTTAATACCCTTTATTTATCATATCAAACACTTCTACTATGTTATATAGTATCGGTGCTTTAATGTACAACTTGAAGTTGTACCATAACATTAAATGTACAGTTTTGGTTGTACCATAAAGAAATTTGTATCATTATGTTATGGTATAATTTTACAACTAAAAATTGTACCATCAAATAAAGGTATAAGTTCAAGTTATACTATAAAAGAATTTGTACAAAATGTATAGGTACAATATGAAATTGTATCATAATGTTAAAGGTATAATTTCAAGTTGTACCAAAAAGACAAAACCCTATAGCACCAATGCTATATATCATTGTAAAATTCCTCATTCTTAGTAAGTATGTGCCTTTAGTTTACCATTCCCCTTTTATCATTGTTGAAGTATTAAAACAATTCATTGGCTTAAATGAAGTAACTACACATGCAATTTTTTCGTTAATTATTTATTTCCATTAATCTCACCTTCGAGCAAAGTGACCCAATGCTTGAAAAGTACTGGTCAAACAACTTACTTACACACCCTCTACAAGGAGAACATTTAAACCAAACTATCATACACTGTGGTGTGAGAAAGTCAATCTACAATGTCTTCTAATTAATGTATAATTACTCATGCCATATCATCTATGACTCACACGAAACAAGAGAAGCATTTAGGGGTTTTCATTCAAATAATAAGCAAGGAAAAGTAAAGCTGAAACAGTAAAGTTGTTTGGGAGTTTTCAATTATAGATGCACAAAAGTAATGATATGTTATTGTATAAGAAACTGAATCTCGAATAGAATCAGGCAAACTAAAGCTCAATCACATCATGCATCGATTACTCATCTATAGGATCACTCTATCCCTTCCACTAAAGTCATCCTCTACTTGTGTGTGCGCCTCTTGCGATTAGAGATTTAACCAGCTAATCTGTGCTTTCGCTTAATGTCATTACCTAATTAATGAAGAACAAGAAAGTTATAATAGCACATGATTAAGTGTGGACCTCTTTAGTCATAATTGACGGTCTATAGCATCGATGATCTAGAAATCAGTATTGATACTACTCGAGGTACAGATGGTTGATCACTCCCTCTATACTCATGTAGCAACAATGGGGTACCATTAGAAGGTAATTTCTTAACAACCTAAATGATACAAAGAACAATGCATATTGTAGCACACTATAGAATCATAAGCATCGATGTTAAAGAGCATCGAAGTCATACATATATGCATCGAAACATAAAGCACCCATGCATACATATAGAGCATTGAAAACCACAAGTACACAAGCATTAAATCAAATCATACATCAATACATACACGATAAATATGTTCACATCCTCATACAATCAATTTCAAACTAGCAACATAGAAGAGAAGGATGGTACCACCATCGATGGTGAAACATCTCCCTAATTGCACCCTCTCCTAGGAAAGATAAGCTCTTAATCTACACAGAAGTTGAATGTAGTTGTGCAGTCTACTGAACTTATGAGTCTAGCCCTATATTTATATTTGTGAAACTCGGTTACAACCCGCCTAAGCCGAATAGGACAAGGTTTCATTGACTTAGGGCTAAAGTCATGGCCTAAAGATCTTGTTTTGGTCTTGGCCTTCTTAGCGGCGTAGTGTAGCAGTTGGGACCGCCACCCTTTTCCTTCTTAGGTTGGCCTTCTCGGCCGACGTACAATTTATTCTGAAGATTTGGATGCATTTTGACCAGGTTTCCATGAGTGGCGATTGGACCAGTTGTTGGGCTGTTGGTGGTTTGCTTCTGCTTGGGCCGTCCTCCATTGGGCTTCTTCTATACTTAAATTGTGGTTACTAGTAGGCTTTCCATCATTGAACATTGTCTTTATCGTAAAAGCTGCATATTCTTCTCTTTTTAGCTGTTTTGGTCTTTCAGGGTTATCCAATGCTTGATCCAAGTTTCCTTAGGCTGCTTTGTAACTTAATAACCATAAATAAACATACAAAGAGGACATCAAAGAGTACAAAAACACATCATAAGTATATTAAAGTCTCATTGATCACAATAATTATGATTTATATATGAAATACAAGAGAAATGACTAAAGATGCATTGATAGTAGGGGAAAGTGTATCAAGAATGGGAGTGATAAACACTATAAGTAAAGTTTCATAAGAAATACATCACATTTAAACTTTGTTTGTTCCCAAACAAAAACAAATCATAACCATACAACTCAATGAAACCTAGAAAACATCACTCGACCTTGATCTTAGGTAGTGGATCATAAGCAACTTACGAGGTCAACAATAGCACGAGAGAGTCCTAACAACATTAATATGCAAGAATATATATCATTCCACTTAATCAAGCATTAACTATTAACTATGCATTGGAGTCTCAAAATGATAGGGTGAAGCTTTTGATAATCAATTAACTATTAGATCCAAAACATCTTTAGTACTTTCAAAAATGTTGTACCACATATCATAACCATTTTAACATTGAAATTTTTTCAAAATTTGAACAACTAGTTATGTAGCAATTAGTAACCATATCAAGGAAAAGTATATCAACCATTCCTACCCACAATTTAAAATGGATATTACCTCATTGGACTAAAAGATAGTGGGTTGTGCTAAGGTTGGAACGAGTTATGTTAATCGTTGTTCAAAATTCGAACTCATAGATCATAGTTGCTAGTTCTACATGATTATTTGAAAAAAGTTGAAATGTTAGAATAAAAGACAACTTCCTCAAAGTCTTGAATCATATATGTTGGATCCTCATGATGGTCCATTTCTCGGAAATAGGGTCCTGAAGGATCTTCCAAAGTCCTCCATCCACGAACGGCTCCAATGCTGCTATTCCTCTTGTCTCTCACGCCAAGCTCGAGTCTCCTTAAACTATCTGTCTCTCTTACTTAAAGGCACCCCAGTGTTATTTGTTCATTGTCTGGTAGGTGGTCAGGTTCTCCTCCTATCTCTTAGTGGCTACTCTAAACTCTGCCATGTTGAGCTGGTTGTGGTGGATTGATGGCCAGATCCAAACCCATGCTTGTTTATTCTCACTAGGTGCACTATTTGTCTCCATGTCGTCGTCTAGGCAGAGTATCATGGGTAAACATTGCTGGCGAGGTCTACTACCTTTCTTGTTGCCCTCTCAACTCCAAAGGTGAAATTTGGCTATCGATAAAATGTCCTTCTCTTACCAATGTGTCCCAAAGAGAAAATTTGTACTCATCCTTATGCTCGTCAATGTGCTAGGCTATAATCAAGATATAGCCTCCTCTTGGAAGTCCTCTTAGGGAAGTGACAGAAGTGTACCTCAACAGGTTGTTAACCATAAACCATTTCAGGTGAAGCCACCATTTGTTTAGTAAAGAATTATAAAAGATCATATTTCTAATGGTCAACTTCCCAACTACCACGGTTTTACCAACACTATAAACTATGACTAAGTATAATCGTAATCTAGGTATGCAGTACAGTGGTCCAGGTTCTAAATGTCAACCCAGGTCCTAGGTGTACTAGTTACTCTGTGCAATTCTATTATCTAAAGGTTGACATGAAATGAATTTGATTGCAAACAGAATTAAACAGAAATCAAGTAAACGATAGTTCTCAGATTAAGAAGGCTCACTCAGGTAAGAATCACCCTAGATTGTAGCCAGGCCAAGTGTTGTAATTCCCCTAAGTCTACTCCTCTACAGAGTAGTGAACTGCTTCTCGACTAAATCAGTCGATTCACTGCTTCCAAACACAGTTTTCTCTCTTAACTTATATAGAAACTATCATTCTAGGTCAAAGCAGGAATCACAACAATTTGATCAGGACTCAATCAATTCTGAATCAATGCCTCAATTGGATAAAAGATTATCAATCGTTCATGACAAAGGGTTCATAAAACTCTTCCTAGCATACAAATCTAGGGTTCTTATATACCCAAGTGAAGTAGGGGATTAATCCATAGAGATAGAGTGGAAAGCAATGCTGGAAGTTAGGATCATCCTATAGATGGAAGAAATCTGCTCCAAGTTGTCAATTGTCACTCCTCGAGGCTTGAATCGAGCTCCAATGGTGGGAAGACTTGATCTAGGGTACTCAAGGTTCACTCTTTATCACTTTCTCTCTCTAAAACTATGTTTTCAGCTCCAAAATATAATATCTCCTCCAAAAACTTTGTTCCACTTGTATCAGCCCGAGTTGGCCATCCCTGATCAGGGAATTGGATGCATGACATGGGATTGCCAAAATGTGGCGTTTCCACTTAAAATTCAGAGAGGGTTCCACTGGCCACTGCTTTGGATCCCCGATCGAGGAATTAAGGCGCTTCGATCACGGGGTCTCCTAATCGTATTCCTTGGTTACTGGTGTTGATCCCTGGTCGGGGATTTGATGGCAAACCCGGGGATATCCATCCTCCATCTCCACTAACTCGTCCACTCTCCATTTTGGCCCGACACTCGCTTTCAAGCCTTCATTTCAGATCCAGGTCTTGAAATATGATGTAAAAGCACAAACTAGCGTTAAATCTACTTAAAGAACGAGTATTGACCCTCAAACGGTCTAAGAATAGTGGGAAAACATGTGCAAATATCAAGTTATCAGATCCCCTCACACTTAAATGTTTGCTTGTCCCAAAAAAAACCGGACTCAAACTAATGCAACTCTCAAGACCTTCATAGCAACATGCAATCGAGATTTTTGATAGAGGACTTCCTAGGTCATTTAACAGATTACGAGGTCAAGCAATTCCTAAGACATCCCCTATCTCTCTCAACGCGAGCTCTAGTCTTGAACCAAGATCTTGCCAAGTAGTGGACCTAGGACAGATAATTCATGGATGAGTGACTCTCATAAATTACAAGCATGGACTCTTTGCATCAGGTGCTCTTTTCCCTTCATTTTATTTTTTGAAACCCTTTTTCCTTACTCTATTGTTTCCTTTTCCTTTGCCATTCATTTTTTTTTTCTAGCAGGGTTCCAACCTGCAGTTTTCAAGGTCGACCCTTACTAGTTGAGCAAGAGCTTTTGTATCTCTGTCAATAGGCAAAGAACACGGGCGTGGGGGGAAAGGAAACACAATCGTATTTCTCAACCCCCCGTGATCGTGCTTTTTATGTCGAACGCAAGTTGGAAGAACAGGGAAGACTCGGTGGGACAAGGGAGAAACATGGTCGTCTTTCTCCCTGCCCGCCACCGTGTTTTTTCTGCCGAACTTGCTCAGCAACATTTCAAAACTTGAATTTTCAAACAACCAGACACCGTCTGTGAGACAATCAGTGGACAACCGTGTTTTGCTCCAAAGTCGCCAAATGATCTCCAAACAACCCAAAACTCACGTCTAAGCCTTCTTCTAGCTACGAGGACCTGAAATGTAACAAAAGAGCACAACCCAGGGTAAAATAGGCCAAGGAACCACAAATCCGAGTCAAAATGGTTAAGAAACAAGGGTGCAAACATGTGCAAATACGAAGTTATCAGGCAAGTCATGGACCGTACGATATGGGAGGTTGGTTGAATCTTTGATAAGGAGGATAGCTCCCTTGTTGAAGTCCTAATTAATAACTTTTGTTTATATAGTTGACATCAGCATGTCCTTGCCTTCTAATCTATAGCAGTCGAAACCTTCATGGCCTTCTTACCTACATGCTTCACAAACAAAGAAGGGTGCCACTGGTCCATTCTTTAAATCCATGGAAGCTCTCTTGAGTTATTGTGTTAGCTCCTTTATGTGTGAACAAAGGGTGGCGACTTCATCCTCCCTTCCTTGGATAGCTTTCAATGGTTTGATCATTGATGGACGCTTAGACGAGTTCTTTGACTTCTTTTCTAGTGTGGTGAAATGTTTTTGGCATTGAACTCCCGTCATTGTTGGAAAATCTCCATCGTGTGACTAGTATACCATCATCGTTGTTTCTTGAGCTAGACCTTTGGTGAAGTACTTTGCAATCTGCTCTGGTATGAATCCATGATGGGGTCATTCCAATCATAACTACTTACACCATACCATTTATGACTCACAAGAAACAAGAGAGGAATTTAGGGGGATTCATTCAAGTAACAAGCAAGGAAAAGTAAAGCATGAAGAGTAAAGTTATTTAGGGGTTTTCGATTTGTAGATGCATACAATTAAAGATGCGTTATTGTATAAAAAGTAAATTTCCAATATAATCATGCATTGTAAAACTCATTCTCAGCATGCATTGATGACTCATTTATAGCATCACTCTATCCATGAATGTGCATGGCTCTTGCGATAGAGATTTAACTAGCTAATGTGTCCTTTCGTTTCATGCCATTACCTAAATAATGAAGAACAAGGAAGTTAGGATGAGACATGATTAAGTTTGGGCCTCTTGGCCATAATCGATGGTCTATAGCACATACTATCTAGTAATCAAGCATTGACACTACTCGAGGTATAAGTGGTTGATATTTGCCTCTATACTCGTGTAGAATCAATGGGATACCACTAGAATGGAATTTCTTAATAACCTAAATGATATTAAGCACAATGCATATAGTATCACACTGCAGAATCATACGCATCGATGATAAATATCATTAAACAAGATCAGTATCAAAGCCATACATATAGGCACCAAAACATAAAGCATCCATGCATACATATAGGGCATAAAAAATATCACAAGCATGACACGAAATCATAGCATCAATACGTATAACGATAAACGAGTTCACATCCTCATAGAGAAATTTTGAACTAGCAAATGATGAGAGAAGGAGGGTACCACCATCATTGATGAAAACTTCTGTTACGTGCCCTTTTCGGAGAATAGAATTTAGGGTGAAAGATGGGGATATGAAGAATAATAATGGAGGAAAGATAGATAGAATGGTAGAAGAGAATTGTTCACCTTAATGGCGAGAACGGAACCCCTAAGTTTTTTCGAGGAAAGCCAACCTCCCAAATTAACATGTAGGTGTGTAAAACCCTTTTCTTGATAATACTTGATTGATTCCCTTTTACTCTCTACATCTCCTTCTTTAAATAGAGAACATAAAACTAATAACCCTATAACCTAGCAAACTATACGTAAAACACCTAAAACCATTATCACTAAAATAAACTATCTTAATTCTAGCTAACCACTAACTCACTAATTATCCCACTACTCACGTCATAATCCCTCCCCTAACAACCCATAATTAAATAGTTATTTTTATTAAATAAATGCACATGACATTCCATCCCCATTGAAAAGATTCTTGACCACAATAATCAGCCATGAACTTCGGACACCTTCTTCAACCTGGATCTCCAGAAAGCATGAGCCACCATAGTTGAGACAATAAGCTTTCATTGCCAAATTTTGCTGCTGGCAACGAAGGATCCTTTCCCCCCAATAGTAATAATGGTGGGGCTTTTAAGTTTAACTTATTGTGACGACCCCACAGAGAAACCACCAAGGGAACTTGAATTGATGTGTGATAACGATGTAATTGCATGATTTTATACCCTATTTCTTATCCATTTGCGGGGCATAGTTGTGTGTTTTGGCCTATTTTACGCCGGCTTGTGCTACTTTGTCCTATTTCAGGTCTCAGGCGTCGAAGGGAAGGCCAAGCGCGAGTTTCGGAGCATTTGGAAGTCGTTTGGTCGAGCCAGGACCAAAACACGGGCAGGAGGCCTCAGGAACACGGCCGTGTTCCTGGCCGTGCTTTTACTGCCGAGGCTTCTCCACATGTGTGCTACACCAGCTAAAAAACACGGGCGGGATTGATTAGGACACGGCCGTGTCCACCATAGAACACGCCCGTGTTTTCCCCATACCGTGCCCGTGTATTTACCACGTGGCAGAGGGCACGAGCGGGCTGGATCAGAACACGGCCGTGCCCTCGACCGTGTTCTGCCTAGTGATGCCCTTTTAGGCAGATTTCAGCCAAAAGAGAAGGGGATTCGAGTTTTAGAGAGACAGAGCGATTCCTGGAGAGAGAAAGCGACGAACAAGAGTCTCCAAGTGCCCTAGCTTGATCTTCATCACCATTGGAGCTAGGCTTGAGCTTGGAGGAGTGTCGATCAACGTCCAGGAGCTGAAATCCATTCTTCACAGTATGGTTTCCGCATCTGATTCTGCTTTTGCTTCTCTCTCCATGGAATAGTTTTCCCATTCATCTGGGTATGAGAAACCCTAGATCTGTATGTTAGGTTTGATTGTATGAACCCAAGTACTGTTTCTATGATTTGATTATATTCGATTGAGGTTTGAATGATTGAATGGCATGAATCCTGATCAAATTCCTGTTGTTTCTGCTTTAACGTAGAATGAGAATATCTGTCTAGGTTGATAGAGTATCCTTAATTGAAGATAGTAAATTGGTGACTTTAGTCGAGGAGCCAATTCGCTATTGTGTACTGAATTCAATTCGGTAGTGGAGGTTTGGTTCGTTAGGGCCTCAATCTGTTTACTCCGGTGGAGGTTAGTCGCCCGCTAGAGACTCAGATTGAGAGGGTCTGAAGACCTTTAGTCGAGACTTCAGACTGTTTAAGAACCTTCCGCAGTATAACTATCATAGAAATTGAACTTGGTAATTACAATCCGGCTTAACTACAGTCTGGGGGAACCATATCCGGGTGACCTCTCTTGACTTGAAAACAACCGTTTAGTTGCTTTGTTTGCTTGTTAGTTTAGACCTTCACTAAAGTTTCATTGCTAGATAATACGAATTCACTTAGTAGTCATCACATCTAGGACCCGGGTTGACATTAAAACCTAAACCCGCTTTACTACGCTTTAGGAAGTGGTTTCACTTGGCCATTTTCTAGAGTGACAGTAGGAATGAGTCAATGTGGCATTTTCTTGACCTTCATAATCATCAAGCTTCCCAATAGCATTCCCTCCATCTGCCTCTTTGATTTTTTTGACAATGAGCTCACCAGCCGCGCTTTTGCTACGACCTTCATGGTCTTGGTGTAGCTCCTCGTGGCCTCCTTGAGATTGAGAACGAACTACAGTTGAATGAACATTGCAAATTGGCAGTTGAAATCTTATCCTCGGAAGCTGCCACTTGACAAAGTTCTTTCACGCTTGTTGTAGTTTCATCGATCTCCAAATGGCCTTTATCTTCCCCTTGTCGTCGTGCGAATTCATGGAGATTAGTTTTCCCAAATGGGAGAATAGAAGCACTTACAGAGACTTCATGAGCGCCAACTGCCAAATCAAAAGATGAAGATTGGTTTTCTTCATCGACAAACTTGAGCTCACAGGTGCTGCTTGCCCTTCTACAAGCTTATTCTCCATTGAAGTGGATCCGCCAATCTCCATATGGAGTTCGCCATCTCCTTGTCGTCGTGCGAGAAATTGATCGAACCTCTTGATGAGGGCCGCAAAATTCTTTCTCATCTCCTCCCTCAACGCGATCTCTTGTTTGAACCTCATTGTGGAAATAGCTACAAGGGACTCCATGGTGACAGGATCGAACTACTCTGATACCAAATGTTACGTGCCCTTTTTGGAGAATAGAATTTAGGGTGAAAGATCGGGATATGAAGAATAAGAATGGAGGAAAGATAGATAGATTGGTAGAAGAGAATTGTTCCCCTTAATGGCGAGAACGGAACCCCTAACCTTTTTCGAGGAAAGCCAACCTCCCAAATTAACACGTAGATGTGTAAAACCCTTTTCTTGATTATCCTCCATTCCCCTCATCTATCCATCTACTACTTTAAATAGAGAATGAAACTCTAATAATCCTAAAACTAATGAACTTAACGGGTAAACACCTATCTTTAAGCTAAAACCCTTTGGTTCTAGGTAACCACTAACCCACTAATCACCCCAACTAACTCACGTCTAACAATTCATAATATTTAATCCTAATTCTAATTAACAATTGATAAAACCAATTAAATAAAAACTAATTAAAGCACATGACATTCCATCCCCCTTAGAAGGGATTCTTGACCACAAGAATCAGCCATGTTTTGCACGTCTTCTTCAACCTGGGTCTCCATAGAGAATGAGCCACCACCATAGGGACCTTCTGCCGAACTTTTCTTCTTGCAACCAAGGACCTCTTTCTTCCAATAATGAAAATGGTTGGCCTCTGAACACATGGTGACGGCCCCAAAGAGAAACCTTCAAGGGAACATGATTGGTTGTGGTGTTTCCTCGCCCTGGATAATCATCAAGCTTCTCAGTAGCCTTTTGTTCATTTGCCATTTTTATTTTTGGGACAATGATCAACTCGCAAGCAGCGCCTTTGCTACTTGTTTCGTGCTCTGGGTGTAGCTTCTCTTGGTTTTCTTGAGATTGAGAACGAACCAGAGTTGAATGACCATTGCCATTGCCGATTGAAATCTTATCCTTGGAGTCGGAGGCTGCCACTTCATGAAGCTTTTTCACGTCACGTAGAGAAGCAATAAGGAGTGTCGTCATTCTTTCTTCAAACCTGAGGAGATCATCCTTTAACCTTAGCAACCCCTCCTTGAAACTATCTTGTTGCGCAGCTTTGGAAGACATGGCTCTGATACCAAATGTTACGTTCCTTTTTCGGAGAATAGAATTTAGGGTGAAAGATCAGGATATGAAGAATAAGAATGGAGGAAAGATAGATAGAATGGTAGAAGAGAATTGTTCCCCTTAATGGCGAGAACGGAACCCCTAAGCTTTTTCGAGGAAAGCCAACCTCCCAAATTAACATGTAGGTGTGTAAAACCCTTTTCTTGATAATACTTGATTGATTCCCTTTTACTCTCTACATCTCCTTCTTTAAATAGAGAACATAAAACTAATAACCCTATAACCTAGCAAACTAAATGTAAAACACGTAAAACCATTATCACTAAAATAAACTCTCTTAATTCTAGCTAACCACTAACTCACTAATTATCCCACTACTCACGTCATAATCCCTCCCCTAACAACCCATAATTAAATAGTTATTTTTATTAAATAAATGCACATGACAACTTCTCCCTAGTTGCACCCTCTTGTACGAAACTTAAGTTCTTATTCTAGCACAATATACATAAGTTGAATGTAGTTGTGCAGCCTACTAAACTAATGAGTCTAGCATTCTATTTATAAGGATGAAAATTGGCCAAAATCCTCCTAAACCAAGTAGGAAAAAGTTTCTTTGATGTAGGCCCAAAGTCATGGACTAAAGATCCTCTTTTGGGCTTCGGCCTCTTAGAGGCATATGTGGCGGTTGGGAACAATACCCTTTTCCTTCTTGGGATGGCCTTCTTGACCCATAGACAACCTCTTCTAAAGATTTGGACGCGTTTTGATCAAGTTTCTATGAGTGATAGTTGGACCAGTTTTTGGGCCGCTGCTGATTTCTCCTTCTGGTTGGGCAGAGTCTTCCTACATTTGGCTTCTTCTGGGCTCAAATCGTGGTTAATAGAAGGCTTCTCTATCAATGGACGTTGTCTTTATCATTAAAACTCGATATTCTCCTATTTATAGATCTTTTGGTCCTCTAGACTTATCCAATGTTAGATCCTAATTTACTTAGGCAACTTTGTACCTCGAAAATCATTAAAAACATATCCTAGGTCTATTAAAGGCTCATTGATCAAATAGTAATGATTTTGATATGAAATACAAAGAATGGCTAAAGATGCATTGATAGAAAGAGAAAATGTATCGAGAATGGAAGTGAGAAACACAATAATTAAAGTGTTATCACACCGTAGATATGATCAAAAGCATAAGTCTATCAAACTGCACTATACAAACATGTATAATTTCAGTTCCATCTGAAGTTGTGAGAACAAATTATGCTAAGTCTTTCCAGCAGCTTCAAACACTCGATTGCATCTCTCTTTCTACAATGGAGCCACCATCCAACCCCACACTACACTTCCTATGCTTCCTAGTACATCACCAAAGTTAGCCAAATGACACATTTGTGAAAGAGCATCCTCCCAATTATCTGACCAATTGTTGTAAAACTTCTCATACATTGATGTCACAAGTGTAGTATTGTTTAGACAGTTTCAAAACAAGTGATATCTTTTCTCATTTGCTAAATTACAGAGAACACAAGTATGCCCAATAACATTCCCTCATTCACAACTCTTTATAACTGCAAGTCAAACCAATTAACTAAGTTAGAAAATTATTTTTGGGTATATGAAACTTACCCCAAACTAATTTCCATATATGAACATGAACATACTTAGGATGAATAGATATCCATATTAGATTGACTGAAAATTTAGTCATTGGCTTACCTTCCCAGGTAATTATTCCATTATCCACAACTATTCGACATAAAAACCATGTTCTCAGTTTCAATAACCTTCTCCAAGGCCAGTGATCACCCTCAAGTGGTCAAAGTGGCTATAGTTCCCAAGCAATTATGGCCTCACTAGAGCCATCCCCAAACCAAAGAGAGTCAGAATACACTTTCTCAATTTTAGGAATTACTCCCTTTGGTAACACAAAAATAGACATCCATTATTGTACCACTAAAAGTAATACTCATGCGACAAGTTTTAATTTTCCAACATAGGTCAATTTACTATCTCACCTTGACCTAATTTTTCTAGTTAATTTGTCCACAAGAACATCACACCCCTACTTGACAATCTCCCTGAGATTAAAGGTAGACATAAGTATCGTACATGGAGCTTTCCTTCCCTAAACCAATAACTCTGAGAGCATTGTCCTTCAAGTCGATTGAAGATTTCCCAAAAAAACACTTCACATTTGTTCTGGTTACAGTGTAACCCAAATAATATAGAGAACTAATGAAGTATTTTCTTCACATAACTCAAAGCATATGCCGGCCCCTTAGTATATATCATCAAATCATTCGCAAAATAAAAGTGTGCTAACTATGCCTTCTTATATTGGGGATGGTAAGGCGAGAGAGATTTCTAAGCATCTTTATCAATCATAGTTGTTAAGAGTTCCATCACTATTGTAAATA
The DNA here is from genome assembly GCA_946122785.1 of Linum tenue. NCBI lineage: Eukaryota > Viridiplantae > Streptophyta > Magnoliopsida > Malpighiales > Linaceae > Linum > Linum tenue. Next base: position 53,524,939 of record CAMGYJ010000008.1, on the reverse strand, counting down.
GATAGAGGAACAGTTGATCCTCCTATTTACCGCTTTTTTTAGCTTGGAAGAATCAGAATAAACTACCATGAATATATATGCTAAAACAAGTAGAGTTGAGGCAAGTTTGGATCCAACTGATGAAAGTGTTAGGAAAATTCATTATTCTCATTATCACAAATAGAGATTTCCAATCAATTAACTCGAATTCCTTCATTAGGTAAATTTTCATGTCACTTTCTATATGAGATTCTCTTCCTATTATAATTTTGAACAATCTCTTGGGCCATTAGTACATTCTCAAGAATACTTCCATCATTCACAAACGCAGATTGATTCCTACTAATTAAAGAAGGCAAAACATATTGCAATATGTTGTCCATAACCTTTTAAATGATCATGCACATAAAATTTATGCGTGCTATTAGCCAAAAGTTTGTTAATGCCTCAAGACTGGCCATTTAAGGATAAATAGTCAAAGAAACAACATACATACCTCTCAGAAGTTACCTTATTGTGAAAAAGGATTGAATGCCATCATTAATCTCTTCACCAATGACCTCTCCACTCTTCTGAAAGAATTGTGTTTTCCAATCGTGTGGGCCCAGTACCTTATCAGGATTGATAGAGAAGAGAGCATATCTTATTTCATCAGTTATTATAGTTTCACAAAGTTTACTTTCTGATGTTGGAATAAGCGTCATATTCAAAAATTTATATAAAAACTGAACATCAAGGCACACATTCTCATTCCCTGTTTCAAAAAGGTTCGAATATAATTTGATAGTTTCTTTTGCAAAAACATTCTCTTTACTGACTTATGGAAGAACTTATGGAAGAACTTATATTTGTAAAAACATTCCCCGCCCTTTTTAGTAGCTACTCTTTCTTCTTCATAGTTTTTAGGAGAAGGATAAGATAAACTTTCCATTCGCGTTTGCTTCATTAAATCATATACTTCTCTAGATCTTGTTGTTATGTCTGAAAATTGCTCTCTATTCAGCTTCTTGATTTCAATCTTTAGGGCATTCCATTAACTTCGAATCTATAACATAAGGCCCCCATATACTTGCCGCTATCAACCTTTGTTGAGAATAGGAAAGTACTCAAGGTGGGAAAGACACATACCAAAGAACTTGAACGGTATTGGATATGATTTTATTGGTACATCAGGGATAATATAAGCATGAGAGTGGTATGAAAAATTTGGAAGTAAGAAATCCACTACAATTTCAGGAAGCCTAGTCAACCAATCCTAATTCACCATCATCCTCCAAGTTGTTGATATAGGATTTCCTTTGTTTTTATCTGCTCATGTAGAAAGTGGCCAAGTAACTATTTGGCCAGTCAAATCCACTTCTTCCACCCACTATCTGAAAGCTCTCATGCTAGTAGTTACTGATACTGCATTGGAGGCTTTGAATTGAGACAGTATTGCATTAAAATCTCTGCATACCATCTAGTGGAAACCCTGAACTTTCCATCCACACAAATACTTATTATGTCTCCACTCTTCTTTCTTTAGGATTCAACCCATTGACAATAGTAAAAAGGAACTACACAAAGCTACCGACTGATGATACAGTGTGGCTCAAATTTTTTTCCCCGTTATTAGAATACTAACTTTTATCTCCTCCTTATAAGAAAGCCACATTCTATCCAACTTGATATTATATAGTTATTTTTAAACAAAATCAAATTGGTCTTTTATTCCCTTAAGATTTTACTTTTCGCACTCTAGTTTCAAGTATTGCAAAAATAAGTTATACACTTACTCATATACTGCATCATCAAGTTGTGCTTCAAGGGGCTGCTGAATCCCCTTGCATGTCATACTACATTACTAATAACACCTGAATTATACATATATTCACCTACACTTATACATTCTAAAATGACCCCATTGTACTAAGTTCATTCGATTTCCCCGATTTTACACTTGGTTTTGTGTTTAAGTGATGTTTCAAGTTATTCTATTCAATAAGAAGAAAGAATGAACTAATTTGGTGCTCAGATAATAAAACGATGGTTAGGGTTCAAAATCTGATGTCGGTGGAACGCGAGCCCACGACGTAGGGCAAAGAGTCGTACGACTCCGGGTGCGTCCCCTTTTGGTGTCAACATACGAAACTAATACGCCCCTGGGGTGTATGTTATCAAAGTCACGCAGCTAACGACTCAATCGAAGAATCGATTGAGCTCGAATCAAGAACGAAGCGTTCTTAATACGAACTTGGATAAAACGGAACCAAAACGACGATTCCACACCTGGGGAACGCTCGATTGGTATAAAAGGTAGATGCCGACCACAATTGAAGTGACTATTCAATCGATACAAGAGCTCACGAGCTTGGAATCCACCAAGCTCAACACAAGTCGCAACTTGCACAAAAACCAAAAGGTTCTCAATTCGATTAATCAAAGTCTGAGTTTTACAACGTAAAAGAAAGCTTTAAATAAACCTAAGCTACGTCTAACAACTAAAAAGGAAGTCTAAATACAATCTAACTCGAAAAGGAATCAAATCTAACAATCATAGTTGAATAAGGAAAGAAAATCCTGTTTAACAAAGGCAGAAATTCTGTGATTTTGTACTAACTTCGCGCCTTTTGTTCGAGGCCTTCCGGAGCTCCAATTCTTCATCCAATTCCTTCCCTTTGTTCACAAACATACCTAGTTTCATTTTGAGGAAGCCTTTTGACTTGAATCCCATCCGTGCTCCTTGAATTGAGCTCCAAAGTAGGCTTCACAAAACAGTTATCTGCCTAAGTCATTTTCTGGCAGTTTTCCAGTTTTGAGGTAGCAACTTTGAGACTTTGGAAAACAACCTTAATGACTTCTTCTTGAGCAACCAAGCATACCAAGGTGTAGATAATCACTCCATGTTCAATACAATCCATTAAACTTGAATTTCCATCGAGCCAATTGAGAGAAACGTGCCTCCAAAATCGGCTACTCGAACACGGAAAATGACACTGACAAAAATGAATGTTCTTCAGGCAGCTTGAGCTTGCTTCTTCGTCAAGTAATTCCAACTTGTAGAGTAGCCTATTTGGGATCATATCAGGCCCTCCCTCTTGAAAAAGTGTTGCCCTCAACACTTTGGCCTTTCTTTGCTCAAACCATTCACAGAATTGATCCCAAATTGGATCGAAAGTTGGCTGCTCAAACTTGTTCTGCTGCAGAATTTCCTTACCCAGAATCTTCAATTCGAAATTGGGGATTTCTTGTTCAAGCATCGTCTTGACGAATTGATTGCTCCTAGACCTTCCAAAAACCTCCAATAACGATTCTACATCGTTCTTTCGACTGGATTCGTGCCCAGTCCTTCCGACGAAATACCCATTCTTGGAGACGAGTTCCTGCATTTGCAGAAGAGCTTCTGCAGAACTGGGTATTTTGATTTGCAGCTGTCGTGGCTTGATTCTGGGTAGGGAAGTCGTTCCTGGGTTAGGTTGTGATGTTTCTGCAGAATTTCTTCGGCACGAATTGAGCTGGATGGTCCAACGCAAGGTGTCTTGGTCGTAGTTCGTCGTCACAAGCAGAGATGCTTTTAGCAAAATCACATCTGCAATTTCGGGTTTGTTCTCCTCCATTAAAGCTGCACTTGACGTTCCTGGCATCGTAGGAAACGTGTCGCCATCGGTGGGTGGTCTCGAATCATCCCCCTTAGCTCCCACCAATTCATTCTCTCTCATGCTCTGCACATTCGTCGGAAGAACTGGAAGCGCTGCTGCTCGCGTTACTGAGTCGAGTCGCGCGTCGTTGGTCAGCTTCAGGCCTTCTCCTTGCTCTCCCATCCCTCCGGCAACATCCACGGACGCGTTTAAGGCCGAATCATGCGCCGGCTTTGCTTCTACGACGTCGGCAGGACTGCCGACGATGGAACTCTGTTTCACATCGGAAAAACAGAGGTCGTTGCTGGCTGTTGTTTCTGGCGTGGGAAATTCCCTCTGGAGCTTTCGAAAGCTCAGGAAATTGTAGCCAATACTTCTTTGAATCCACAATTGAGCCAGAGGCTCCTTTCCCTCGTTTTGATTTTCATCTATTTGCTTCAAATCGCCATAAACTTCGGTGGGAGATAGAGGTTTCAGCGCTATCTTCTTACCGTGATGTTGGAATTTGTATCGATTGGTTCGACAATCATGAGAGACTTCACGATCGAATTGCCACGGCCTTCCAAGCATTAGATGAACACAATTCATCGGAACAACATCACAAATTACCTCGTCTTTGTAGCTGCCGAGTTGAAAACGAACTACCGCTTGCTTCGTCACATTAATTGTCCCGTGTTCATTGATCCAGCTGAGTTGGTAAGGCTCAGGGTGTCTTTGGGTCGTCAATCCGAGCTTTTGGACGACGTATAGGCTTATAATGTTTGCACAGGAGCCTCCATTGATCATAAGCGACACCACTTTCCCCTCGATGAAGCATCGACTATGAAACAAATTGTCTCGTTGTTCGTCGGATTCTCGATGTTGAATTCGAGCTGCTGGTTGTTCCTCTTGGACACGAATTTGCATCTTCTTTGCCTCTACACTGCTCTCCATCATATCTCTGTGTAGAACCAAAATTTTCCTTCGAAGTTCTCGTACAAACAGCAGCCGCAAGAGACGAACAGGGGCTGCCCTGTTTGAAGTTAAATTCTGCTTGTACAGAAACGATTGATTGCTTCTTCTCCTTCGCCCTCGTGTAGAACCAGGCTCTGATACCACTTAATACGCCCCTGGGGGTGTATGTTATCAAATTCACGCAGCTAACGACTCAATCGAAGAATCGATTGAGCTCGAATCAAGAACGAAGCGTTCTTAATACGAACTTGGATAAAACGGAACCAAAAGGACGATTCCACACCTGGGGAACGCTCGATTGGTATAAAAGGTAGATGCCCGACCACGATTGAAGTGACTATTCAATCTATACAAGAGCTCACGAGCTTGGAATCCACCAAACTCAACACAAGTCGCAACTTGCACAAAAACCAAAAGGTTCTCAATTCGATTAATCAAAGTCTGAGTTTTACAACGTAAAAGAAAGCTTTAAATAAACCTAAGCTACGTCTAACAACTAAAAAGGAAGTCTAAATACAATCTAACTCGAAAAGGAATCAAATCTAACAATCATAGTTGAATAAGGAAAGAAAATCCTGTTTTACAAAGGCAGAAATTCTGTGATTTCGTACTAACTTCGTGCCTTTTGTTCGAGGCCTTCCAGAGCTCCAATTCTTCATCCAATTCCTTCCCTTTGTTCCAAAACATACCTAGTTTCATGTTGAGGAAGCCTTTTGACTTGAATTCCATCCATGCTCCTTGAATTGAGCTCCAAAGTAGGCTTCACAAAACAGTTATCTGCCTTAGTCATTTTCTGGCAGTTTTCCAGTTTTGAGGTAGCAACTTTGAGACTTTGGAAAACAACCTTAATGACTTCTTCTTGAGCAACCAAGCATACCAAGGTGTAGATAATCACTCCATGTTCAATACAAGCCATTAAACTTGAATTTCCATTGAGCCAATTGAGAGAAACGTGCCTCCAAAATCGGCTACTCGAACATGGAAAATGACTGACAAAAATGAATGTTCTTCAGGCAGCTTGAGCTTGCTTCTTCGTCAAGTAATTCCAACTTGTAGAGTAGCCTATTTGGGATCATATCAGAAACTCACCGCGTATTATACTGACGAATTACAAATAGAGATTATTGAAAAATTAGAGTGAAACCGCAAATTGTAGATTCAAACTGCCCCCTGTTAAGCATAAGGAAAAGCTGTCAAAACGACCAATGTGGGCATCAACATGGCCATGTTAACAGACCACGTCAACATCAACACACCCTGCAACATGGCCACATTGAAGACCACGCCAATAGAAGTCAAGGCCCTGTCACAGGGTCAACGTGGGTAGCTACATGGCCATCTCCGAAACCACGTCAACATGAACATACCCTGCAACACGGCCATGTTGAAGACAACGTCAAGAGAAGACAAGGAATTGCCAAAGCGTCAACGTGGTCATCAACACGACCGTGTTAGATGTTAGAATCACATTTCGCATTCATTTTGACGCAGATATCGCATTTATAACGTTGTCAGTCGTTGGATCTAACACGACCGTGTTGTTTGACCACGCCGACCTTTTCTGCATGTTTCAAGAGGGAAACCGACAGTTTCATCCACCAATTAGTCAACACGGCCTCAAAGACAGCCTTATTCTCTGGCCATGTTGCGTAAAATATTCAGCCAATCAATTTCTACAACGCTGACACATCGATCTGGCGACTAGCTGTGAACAAGGCCCACAACACGGCCATGTTCCTAGACCACGTCAGAGCTGCTACTGCAGCCTATAAATAGAGCCTTGAAAGAGAAGAAAAAGAGGAGATAGAAAAATAACTTCACTATAGCCTATAAATCAGCCCAAATTCTGTCATCCTTTCTTGTATTTCATATTAATCATCATCATGTCGTACTTCTTCCGTCGTGTTATTCGTGTGTATTTTCAATGTTGGGAATACTGTAGTATATTGCGTTATTAAGATTACCGAAATGAGTATCTTATCTGTGGGGTTTTGATAATCATTTGAGGTGGTAGATTGGTCGGTTTCCACCATCTCCGCCCATAATTGTTCCCCCGTTGGAAACTTGCTAGGCGTAGTCTATTAACTCAATATATATACCCTATTCTCATCTCCTCTGTTCCTCATCATCACCACCGTGCCGGCGTTCTCATCTCTTCCATCCTTCGTCATCATCATCATGGTAACTCCCTCCATCTTTATAACCCTCATCTTGTCCGGCTAATCTTCTTGTTGTTCCAGACTTGATGAACCCTAATATGCTTTGTATGTATTAAGTAGTATCTTTGACATAAACGTGTTGTTCTCGTCTTACGATCTTTTCTCTTATTATCATGTGCAAGTATTAATAGTGCGCGTCTATTTTTTTTCGATACATGTAAATGAAATTGTGAGGTAATTTTGCATGCTAGGTCTCTCGTGAAAAGAAGTAATTGATTGGAGCCAGCGACGATGGGGTGAAGTAGTTCCTCTGAATTAGCATAAAAATCTAATATGGAAATTCATAAGTCTTGTTAATGTTTCGGTTTAAGAGTCTTGTAAGCCACGGTTACCTTGATTCTTAAAGTCGAAAGGGTGTTAATACATGTGCAAATGGGTTAACACTAAATTGGGAATTTGCACGGTCTAAACTTTGAACACACGTCTGTGTTGAATTGAACTTGTTTGTGTAATGCATATTAGGGGAATTCATATCCCGGGCAACGGCTTCTCCTATTGATTTTACTTTGAATTTGATTAGTTGTGTTTTAATCATGGCATGTGTTTTCATATCTAAAAAATCACTAAAAACGATTGACTAGATAATGGTAAAAAGTTGAGTACTCATACACATAGTCTCTTTGGATACGACTTTTCTTCCTGCTATGCTACCTTAGAATGATAGGTACCCTTGCCTATTTTTTCTGTGTTAGTTACGGGCGATTAGGTACTCATCAACAAAATGAGGCTGCATGAACAACCTTTTAACTCCTTAGGCCCTCATGTCCAAACTTCACTGGTGGATCCTTAATTTCTTCATGATCATGTGCACATAGTATCTCAAAAGCATAGCTATAGAAGACTCAACTGTAAATTTTCGAGCTTTCACCTCCTTCACAACATCGCAAAAGGATTCCTGTAACACTAGAGTAGTAAGAGTCTACATTACCACTTGGTTAGGGCCTTCCAAGACTACTTTCCCTATATCTCGATGGTCTGCAAACTTCTTAGGAGCTACATCAATAGTCACCACATGAGGTTCCTTCATGACCCAAACCTTCTTTGTCTCTATCTGTTCACATATCAAGAAATTGCACGAAAATCCCACATGCTAGATAACACATAGGAAGCTTACAATACTCAACATTCATAAATAATTATGCCATATCATAAGGTGTCAAACTCAACTTATCCACCAATTTCTTCTTAGCACTGACCTTGACACTTATTCTAGGAACACCTAGCCTCGTCCCTTGACTCATAGGTTTTTCCATACACAAAGGCTTACCCGAGATACTTGCAACTCTTCCCAACCCTTATCTATTGGACAGTTCTGCAAAGAGAACCAAAATTCGAACTCATATAGGAATTGCACACTTATCTATCTTCAGGGTTTGAATGGCGACTCCCATTTGTGAAAACATAACATATTCTCCCGAAAAGTGCCATGTTACCCTCCAATACCCATCTACAAACTTTAGCGAAGGAAATTGAAATAAGACAAGCCAATCCTCCAACCACAAGACCCTCACCTCTCCATCTCTACCCTACACCCCGTTAAGCCAATACTAGAGCGATGAGATTGACGGCAATGATGATAAGAATTGATCCACCAAACTATTTGCTCACCTTTTTGTCCCTTCATCGACCACCTATTTTGGGATCCTCAACAACCCATGAAAAAAAAAAATGGTTCTCGTAGTAGTCCATTTACTACCTTCATAGACTACAAACAATGACGCCCATTAGCGTCTGCCACTGATGATGTGATGAGAAATAAAACTATCTATTCTGGAACCCCATATTGTAACCTAACGGGCATACATTTCTCATAATTATTGTCATTATATCTTGAATTCGTGCTATGATTGCATCAAGTGTGGTTACCAACCCTATGATTGATTTTATAGGATTGATAAAATTTTGGTAGAATTTTGTGCATTTTCAGATCAAAGCAGACTAGTGGACCACTTGGAAGCCGTAGGGACATCAAGATTAAGTTTTTGGAGCTGAGATTCAAAGACATGACGCCTGGGGGAAATAGCTCCTGGAGCATCATTTTTTATGGCGGAAATGGCATCGTTTTGCCAAAGCAAACCACTTTGTCAGAAAGTCATCTTGAAGCCTCATGACTTGTTGGCCACATATTTAGAGCATCCTAATTGGTTGACTGCCACTGGAGATGCGAGTTTATCTCCTTAAAAAGCCTAATCAAAGGCCTATGAATAGGTCTTTAGAGATAGGAAATAGAGAGAAAGAGACGGGAGGTAAAGGAAGGTTCATTACTCTGCCAACAGAGCAACCCTCCTGGTTTAGAACGAGACCAACATAAGATGGAGAAATAGCGCCAGAATGGAGCCCACATGCATGTTTTCTATGTCACCGGTGTTGTTTCTTGTGACTGACTAATTTTCTTAGTTGTGTATGTATGTGAACCCTAGGGGTTCTAACCATGTAAACTCGATATTTGGTTTAATGAGATTGTGTTTATTTCATATGTTTAATGTATGATTTTCTCTATTTTTTATGTGTTGATTCGAATGGATTCTTAAGTCAACCTTGCACTCCTTCGTAGCGCAATGATCAAAATCCAAGTCATTTAGGATCAGACTAGAAGTAGCAGCCCTAATCGATTGCGCTTCATTTGATCAAATAGCGTGAGGCTTCAATGGAGAAATCGAAAGGGTTCTTGTAACCATTAGTTTGGATAAATGCTCTGACTTAGTGTGGGATCTAACGGAATAAGAAATCGACAACTCATACACCACCGATCATCAACGGATGATGCATGTTAGAAGACCTAGGGCGAGCTTGCCTATGGAACTCCTTCTCTGATCTCTCACTCATCCAACGTAGCCTTAGATTTACTTTTCTACATCAAGTTACTCTGAGCTCTTACCTTATGCAAAATCGGAGGCTCCTCAACCGACCTATTTTCAAAAGAACCGTTCCTCGCTTACGAAATAAAAACTTTGCGAGAGGCCCTTGGAAAATATGATTCAGGCCTTAGAGCCAGGTAAGTTTTGTCCGCACTACAATCGACGATCACGGTGCCTCTCGTGGCTACGTCGATGACTGCATTCAACGACGAAAAAATCTTTTGCAACAGTGTTTAAAAGAAAAAGAAAGAGTTCGATTTAATTTTTTTTAAATTGTATAAATAAATAATATGTCACCTAAAATTTTATAGACAAACAAGAAATTTTCAAACAACTCACAATAGACTTTCTACATTTATATCAAACGACTTGTTTTGGAGAACAACCTTCCAAAACACTCATCTAGTGCCACACCTACAAATAACAAGAATAATATACCATATGCCCTTAATGAGTAAACTGTAGGTTTTAATTATCAAAACTCTAACTTTTAAACACTAAATGATGCTTCTAGAATGTTGGATGTATTTTGAAGAATCAGAACCATCAAATTATTATTTCTAATTAAATTGATCTTATGGTATATGATTGAGAGAAATATGACCAAGATTTTACTTATTGGATCAGTGTATAGTAATAGACCCCAAACTCTGGGTAACTCAAGGTCTAAATAGTGTTTTCTTACTAAGAGTTTGTGGTACACTCATATCTATCCTTAGTACCATCGAATTCCCAATTTCGTACCCTTAGGAAAATCCAAAAGCTTAGTTCCAATCAAGCTTGATGTTTCTTCGTTGGGTACAATGTCTATCACACAGGCTTCCTATTATTATCCAGAACAACTTTGATTTCGTATATCTCACGACTTTATCTTCTTTGAGAATGTCATGTATGATGAAAGTACTTCTCCCAATACTAGTGCATATTTGTTTAATATTCTTGTGGATTTTCTTCCAAAGATGATGGATGAAGACATCAATGAAGGGCTAGGTTCCACCATGTCCGCCCCAACTCTACCTCTATCTCCTATTCCGCCTTCGTCCGGTAGACCCGCTCCTGTAGTGATGCGCCATTCCCATCGATATTCACTAAGCTAAACACCCTCTTATCTTTCACATAACTATTTGAGTTATGTGGTTTCCCCTATTGAAGTTCCTTGCCATTATCACGAGGCCTAGGGTGATCCAAACTGGGATGCGGCCATGCAACTCGAAGTCGGTACTTTGGAGGCACAAAAGACATGGGATGTGGTTCCTCAACTTCAGTCATTCATTCTTGTTATTGGTTCTTGATAGGGTTTCACAATTAAACCTCATCTATGTTTCTTTAGACCGACATAAGGCGTGTCTCATTTTTCAAGGATTTAATAAAAATTTTGGAGTTGAGTACAAAGAAACTTTCATTTTTCGTTCGCATTCAGACAATTTACTGTAATTGGTTATTGATGATCTTCGACATTTCCCTTTACGCCAGTTGGATGTTAAAAATTCCTTTTTGCAAGGGGACCTGAAGGTAATGGTGTTCAAGGAGGCGCCCCCGCGTATGGTATTTCTTCATTGACGCTCATTGTATTGTTTCAAGGAGGCGCCCCCGTGTATGGTTTGAGAAGTTCTATATGACAGTGCGTCAGGATGGTTTTACTCAGAGTACGAATGACCCTTCTATTATCTTTTTTCATACCATCCATGTCATTGTTCTTCTTATAATATATGTAGATGATTTGATCGTGATAGGTAGTGATGCCGTGGGTATTCAAGATTTGACTACCTCACTTCGTTTCGTACAACATCAAGGCCCTTGGTTAGTTGGCTTATTATTTGGATCTGGAAGTTCAACTTAATGCTAATGGGATCTTCCTCACCCAATGGAAGTATATTGGCAACTTTTTAGAATATTTATGGTTTTCATATTGTCTTTTGTGCTTAACGCCAATGGAACGAAATTTGAAGATGGGTCTTGATGATGGTGAACCAATTCCCAATGGTAGCCACTGCTAACAGATGGTAGGAAGCTTAATGTATCTTCTTCGTACGTGTCTCGATCTTGCCTATGACATCTTGATCCTCATTCCATATATGTATGCTCCTCTCACTACTCATCTTCATGTTGTACATCATGTTTTATGGTATCTTTTGTCTACACGAGACGGGATGTTTCTCTTTCTTCCCTCATGAGGAGAGCATCTCTTTGAAGCATATTCTATCTGCTACACTAACCTCATTGGTTGTATCGATATACAACGCTCTACTTCTAGTTGGTGTGTGAAGATTGGGGCAACATTCATATCCTGGCAATTTCATAAGCAAGATGAGGTGTCAAAGTCCTCGACAGAGGCATAATACAGGTCTATGCTCGGGATAGTTCGAAGTTAGTTTTGCCACTTATTTGAGGAGATTGATTTCCTATCTCTCTACCTATGTGACTTTATGGAAATAAAACTATTGCTACTCATATAACAAGTAACCCAACCCGTTTTACACGATCAAACAAAGGTCATTGGGGTTCATGTGGATTACATTGCGAAACTGTTACCGAACATGGTGTGCACCCTGACCGTCCATCAATTTGCATGATGATATTAATATATGTGACGTAGGACTATTATTGTAAATATACTGGTAGTATTAAAGCTAGGGTTGAGCCGAGAATGTGGTTATATTTATGTATGTATGTATGTGTGTGTTCAGCTGTGTATAGGGATACGGTTTTGATAGGAATAATATTATTGACTTTGAGCTCTCTCGCTCACCATGAAATAGTCCTATTCATAGTGAGTAAGTGATTCAGGCTTAATTGTACATGTTTTGCCCCCGTTTTACTTAGGTGTTTGTGCCAATTTCACTCCGAAAGGTTGGTTTTACGCTAGGTTTCACATGTTTAGTATGTTTCACGATTCAACAGGTGAAACCATCCTTAGAGTCGAAAGTTGGGAGAAAAGGATCGAAAACCGGGAGAAGAGGTGAAAAAAGGCCAGTTCACGGCTTTCCCATGAAGTTCAAGGTCAAGCAAGACCGTGAAGAGGAGCCCTTGACCGTGAATCGCGAGGCGTCCAGAGCCAAAATGAAGGTTACTGACGCATGGTGAGTTCACGGGCTATAAGACCGTGAAGAAAGGCAGTTGACCGTGAACAGAAGTGAAGCGCGTTTTGGCGCACGACTGAAGTTCACGGACGCGTTTCGTGGTTCATGGTCGTGAACTCAGCTCGTCTTGGGTTTAAATGATGAGCTGAAAGAGGAGAGAGGAGAGATTCCATTTTGTGTGAAAATCCTTCTTCAACATTCTAGAGAGAGAAACACAACCCAAAGGGAGAAGAAGGCTAGGGTTTAGCTTCAGGGCAGATTTTGGGAAGATTTCCTCCAAGGAAAGCTCAACTCAAGGGCCAAGAAGACTGGGAGCATCCTCCAAGATGGTTTCCACCTCTTTCCCTTTTGTTTTCTCCACTTCTAGTATGGAGTAGACCTCATTTCACTTGGGTGTTGTGAAACCCTAACTCTACCATGTAGTTTTCTTTTATGTGTATTGGATGATTTTCATTGGGTATTGTTCAATTCAAAGATTGTGGCATTATTTATCATGATTATGTATGCTTATGCTTAGCAACCTAGGGGTTGAGCATTTTTTGCATCCTTAGGTTTGTGCATTTAGGTGCTTAGCAACCTAAGGATTGTGCATAATTGTGTTTATCACCCTTAGGTTTGTGCATGTTGGTGCTAGCAATCTAATTAGCCACCTTAGCCTAGCTTAGAGAGGAAAATCCCCCTTCGAAGGGAGACTCAATCGAGTTAGTTTTCCTTTCACTTTCTAAGCCACCTAACTAGGTTCAGTTAGGGAAACCCTAAATGTTGAATTGAGCAAATCGGTTAATTGCGATCAAACCGTCCGACCTTGGAGTTGAGTGAGGGAGTAAGTCGATTACCGATTGTCTAAACTGAGAGGGTCGAATGACATGGCCTTTCATGCTTACCTTGGTTTAGCAATTGAGATTCTGGTCTCCGACCATATATGCATCCCTCTGTGGTTCTTAATTACCGTGCCCAAAGTAGTCGTTCCAATTCACATACCATGGTAGCGGTTAGGGGGCAGCGACACCCGAGTGATCCTTCCACAAAAGAGTTTCCAGAACCATTTACCTTTGCTTTCTTTTATTTCAATTAGCAAACCTTTAAACCAAAATTTTGTTTCTAGATAATGATTTCAACAACCGAAGTAGGGGTAGACGGACCAGCCCGGGTCGATATCTAAATACTTGCCCTATACTGCACCCGACTAGAGTTTAAAAACTTGGGCTCTAGTTGGGGTTTTATTGTGGTGTGGTTTCGTGCAAGTCAAGTTTTTGCTCCGTTGCCGGGGACAACGGTCTGTTATCTTGAAAAAGTTGTTGGTTGTTAATCTAGCTTTTAATTTCCATTTTTTCAAGTGTGTGTTCTTTGCTTGTGCTAGACTTGGTGTGTTTTCCGATTGTGTGTAGGTGGTGCATGACCCGGAGCAACCCGGCACCTTTGCTACCACTTGACGAGGACATAAACGGAACTCTCTGACTCCTAGCATGGGCGAGAGAGCTAGCGGAGACAAGGAGAAGAAGTGAAAGAGGGAGACAATGTTTGGGTCCCGGTGTTAGTGGAGAAGTAGTTGAAGAAGTGGAATTTGAACCCGTCATCGAAGTGGAAATGGCGGGGAACCAAAGGCATGATGGCGCTCAAGCCCGCCAGTTGAACGATGCGGCTGAGGAATAGGATGCCCCGAGGACGATCGGGTACTATATGGTGCCAAGGCCGGCGGACATCCAATCGCCAATCCTACATCCTCCAGTGGCGGCAAACAATTTCGAGATCAAGTCGGCTCTAGTGACTATGATACAAATTAATGCTCTCTTCCACGGCCTTGAGAGCGACTCACCAAGAGAGCACGTGCATAGATTCTTGAAGCTCGCGGGGAATTTGAAAATTAATGGTGTGCCAGCCGAAGCTTTGTAAATAAGGCTTTTCCATTACTCACTCTCGGGGAAGGCACTTAGGTGGCTAAACAACCGCCCACCTCAATCTATCACCTCATGGGGCGACCTTCTCAACAAGTTTATAGCTCGTAATTGCCTGTCTTCGAAGACGGCGGAGTGGAGAAAGAAGATTACACATTTCGAGCAAGAAGAGGACGAGACATTGAGGAATGCTTGGGAGAGGTACTGCGATTACTTTCTTCAGTGCCCTCACCACAGGTTTGAAGAACATTTCCGGATCGAAACCTTCTACGGAGGCCTAATGCAAGAAGATAAAATCCTCATTGACTCCTTGTGTCAAGGAAAATTTATGAATACGGCTCCACCCCAAATATCCGAGATACTTGAAGACATGGCCCTTAGGGGATACGATTGGGAGTTAACTAAAAGTGGAAGAAGAGGCAATGATAGGGGAGTGAGAAGCGTGGGAGCGAGTGCTCCGCTTGAGGTGAAGTTGGATAAGTTGCTTGAGGTTATGCTTGAAGATAAGAGGCAAGGAAAAAGGCCGGTGATGTCGTGTGACCAGTGCTTGAGCACCAATCATGAAATGGTGGAGTGTCAAGCAATAAAGGAGGCAACCACTCCGGAGGCTCAAACTTCCAACAACCGTATAGCAATACTTATAACCCCGGATGGAGGAACCACCCCAACTTTTCCTGGGCATCGCCGATAAATCTGAGGCCCCCGGGTTTTCAAGGCCCCACGGAAAATTTCCAACCTCGGCCGACCTTCATCCAACAAAGGCCCCAACTCCAAGGTTCAAACTTCCAACAATCACAAGGTGCCCTAGGGTTTCAACAAAAACAACCGGATAAGTTATCTAAGCTTGAGGACCTAGTGAACACCTTTGTGAGTACGAGTAGCCAAAAGTTCGAGAAGATTGAGCAATTTATAGATGTGGAGACTACCAAGTTTACCTCGGTTGAGGCGGGTCTCCAAAGTCATCAAGCGAGCCTTCAAAGCTTGGAGGTGCAAATCGGCAACCTTGCCGGTATCCTCACCGAGAGACCCAAGGGAGCTTTACCTTCCCAAACCGTGGTGAACCCCAAGGACCATGCCGGGGTAAATTCGCTTCAAGTGAGGAGTGTGAAGGTCGTTCCGGAAGTCGCCATTAGTGCAATGATGGAGAAGGAAGATACCGACAAGGAAGTGACCAACCCAAAGAAGGGAGAAGGGACGCCCTCGAGGAATGAGAGGAAGGCGGCAAGAAAGGCTTTGCGGGTGGATGGATACAAACCACCTATTCCCTACCCAACAAGAATGTACAAGGAGAGGTTGGAGAACGAGTGTGGAGGGTTCATGGAAATGCTCCGCAACCTCCACCTCAACATCCCGTTACTCGATGCCATGGCTCAAATGCCAAGATATGCCAAGTACCTCAAAGGATTCCTCATAAAGAAGCCAAGGCTTGAAGGCCTCGCCAACATGACTCTTGGCGAGGAGTGTTCAGCTTACCTCCTCGACCGCTTGCCCAAAAAGCGGTCCAACCCAGGTAGCTTTACTATCCCTCTTGATATTGGCAACCATCATATAGACAATGCTTTGGCGGACCTAGGAGCTAGTGTTAATGTGATGCCCTACAAGCTTTTCAAAAAGTTAGAAGTAGGTGAACTGAAGACCTCTAAGCTTAGCATCACCTTACCCGACCGTTCGGTCATTAGCTCGAGAGGTATAGTGGAGGACATGATGGTGAGAGTGGGAAAGTTTTGCTATCCGACCGATTTCTTGATTCTCGACATAAGCGAGGACTCGGATATGCCCCTCATCCTCGGTCGTCCGTTTCTTGCAACCGGCAAGGCATTGATAGACGTTAATGAGGGAACCCTAATTTTGAGGGATGGTAAGGAGAGAATCAAAATTGAAATTGATCCTAGGGTTAGGAGTGATGAAGTGAAGGTGGTAGTTTCAAATGATGTGAATGAGAGTGGAGGAGAGCCTCTCAAGGCAAACCCCACCATTACTTGTGTGTTCTTTTGGTGATGTTGAGCAGGAAGTTAAGAAGGGTCCTAAGCCCAAAAGATCGAGGATGAATGCTTGGAGGAGAAGGATGAAGGGAGTTTTGACCCGGAAGTTGGGGGAGGCCGAAGCGATGTTGGCCAACCAAGAGGGCCAACTCAAGGAACGTAAGATGGGAGGCTACAAGCCTCGCCCCTAGAGTGTGTTGGATCCGCTCTCGGTGGCATCACGTTTGAAGTCGTGATCGATCCCCAACCGTCAAGCTAATGACGCTAAATTAGCGCTTGTTGGGAGGCAACCCAACAGAGGTTTGTTTTCTTTTCCTTATTTTTCATTTTAGTGTCTTGCGAAGAGTTCGAGTGGTGAAGTGGTGTCCCCGTGCCAGGTGTGGCGGTTTTGCGGTTTATGGTTGTGTTGTGATCGATTAGGAGGCATGGAGGAATAGGTTGAGTCAAAAATTTTGCAGAAGTGCCCTGTTTTCACTTGAGTTCACGGTCTTATAAGACCGTGAAAAGGCGTTGCGTCCATGAACTGGGTATTGATGCATGTTCACCTCCTGTCAACCATTTTGTGTTCACAGATGCGTTTGAGAGTTCACGATCGCTAAGACCGTGAAATGGGCAACGCGTCCGTGAACTCTTAGCCCTGCCTGTAAAAGGGGCGTGAACGGTGACACTTCACTTCACGACCAAAATCTCATCGGAAAACGCAAAAATCCGTCGGTTTTTCGATCTTTCCCCCATTTCCAGCAAGAAAAACCCCAAACCAACGTTACACCCAGTCTCCTCTCCTCAAAACCGACCTGTGCTGTGAATTGGGGGGATTTGGAGCACATTTTTTCCGGCCAAGTCACCGACGAGCTTCCGACGAAGCTCCGGCAACCCCTCTCTGGTCAGTTTTCTGACCGTTTTCACCGTCCTCGCCCACACTTCACTTTCTCCTTCGTCCTACTTGAGTCTCCAGGTTTGTTTTTCGACTTTACCTTTGTGAATTGTGGAGAATCGGATTAGGTAATGAAGTGAGGTGAATTTTTGTGCTTGGCATGATTGAATCTAGATTTAGGGCAAGGAATTAGGTGAATTGGGGTGATTGAATGATGGATTGATTTTTGCATGAGCTTAGTGAGCCTTGGTGGGTGTGTCTGAACCACATTGTATTTATTTTTATAATTTTCCCACCAAGTGATATGTTAGGAATGTAAGTAGAGTTTATTCTTGATTGGTGGATGGTAGCTACCATGGTAAGGGTTTTGGTTCAAATTTTTTGTGCTTGAACCATGAATTACCCACAACCATGCCACGGTGGTTTGAGATTAAATGTTTTATCCATGGTGGAAAAACAAGTGTGAGGGGGAATTTCTTTTCCTCCCAATGAGCATTATACGATGAATGTTTCCACGTATGGTATATGTTTCTCAGTTGTGCAGGATGGTTAACATGGATCACCCATACCTTGTGGCACAAAGGAACAACCCTGAAATGGAGCGAGAGGCGTACTTTTGGGCATCTTCGAGAGTCGGTAACCATTGGAAACTCTACTTCGGGAAATTTGATAGACTTCATTACGGTGACGTTATGAGGGAGGCAGTGGTGCACCCACAATGGCGCCAAGCCCTTAATCTAGAAGATGACACTTACGGGGAGCTATGCATCGAATTTTTCAGCACCTTCACCATACGCAAGAGCCTGTGCCGACTCGGTCATCCAAAACGCTGGGTCGAGTTCCGATTGGGAGGGGAACTTCGCAATTTGAGCTATGATGAGTTAGCTAGAGCCCTCGGAGTGGAAGTCAAACATGAGGACAAGTGGGAGGAAGATGCCATCCGAAGTTTTGACGTGAATGTCGTGTTTCTGAAGTTTTGTCTTCCAAAGTACAGAAGGACAAAGTTCAAGTCGGCCCTCACACTCCAGCCCCAGTGGCGTGTCATGGTTCCACTCTTGGCTCGTTCCCTCTACCCGACTTACCACAACCCGAACAAGATAAGCGAGAGAATATTATTGGCTTGTTCTTCAATGGCGGACCAGTCTAGCACTCTGCACCTGGGTTCAGTCATGGCCACTTCTTTTGCCAGGGCCAATGGTGGAACCTGTCGCTATGCCACATCAATGGGTCCGTACATCACCCGCCTCGCTAGATACTCGATATCAACCTTGCAGGGTGCTCGAAAGAGGGGCGCACCCAGAGATTTGACGAGGGCACTCGAAACTCCATGCTCTTATTGCGCACCATTGGCTCAATGCGGTACATCGAGGGATTGAGTCCTGACCCCGAGGTCCTGCCAGCAGCCAAGCAGCCACCTGCTCGTGCACCCAGCCGCCGTTGTCGCCCAGCGCCCTGCACAGCAGCCACCACCACCTGGAGCAGGCGATCCCCTCATCAAGAGGGTGGATCTCCTATAGACTACCTTCATGGGATTCTCATTCTGCCTCGAGCGGCAGTCCGGCATCCTCGAGCTCATGGCTCTGCGCTAGGGTATCCTACCCGATTATGGAGAGGGTCCATCCACCAGAGAGAGGTAGCCGACGAGTGAGACATGTGGCAGAGCGGAGTCCTTTCGCCCCACTTCTCTACTTGTAACCCTGAACTCGTTCTATTTTTGTTTTAGTTATTTTTCTTCATTTTGTGTGTGTGTGTGACATAAACTACTACTATGTATTGTGCTTCTAATAACCTCGACTCGAGCGAGTAGTATTGTGTTTGTGTGTGTTTTTTGTCTCTCCTTGAAGCTCAATTATCCTACCCCAGTTCGATTCCAACTTTCACTCAGCAAGCCCAAGCGGTAACATCATTCTACCCCTTTCTTACGCCATTGAGGGCAATGTCGAGTTGAAGTGTGGGGGGGAGGGGGGTAGTTTACTAGTATGCTTGTGTGAGTGTGATTAATGCTTGGAGCCTTTTGAATGCCCAAATTTCAAAATTTTGAGGGCTCCAAGCAATGTTTGCATGACCAAAGTGGCAGATGGTGGGAAATTCTCGTGTTTATTGCCATTGCATGTGATTGAGTTTATCCTATGATGATGACTGAGAATTTCATTAGGATAGGCGAATAGTTTATTTCTCAGGTGTGCATAAATGAATGGATGTCTTCACTTGATCACTTATTGCTTACAATTGCCATGCATCGTGTTTGTGAATTGGAATAGATGGTTGGGTAACTAGGTAGCTTGTGAGCTTTGACCCGATCGTTTTCTTCTTGTGTGTTAGTTCCCTCTTACAACGGTGTGTAGCATCACAAGTTGTCACTAGTAAGTATGATGGAGGCATAGGATTAGTCCTTGCCCAAATATTGATTGTCCCGAAATGTGTCATCCTTTAGTCAACCCCTTGTAGTCGTGTGACTTCGTGGGTCGTTCTCAATTTAGGAGCTTCGTGCGTGTGAGCTTAGTGGTGTTAATAGAACGACCCCAATTCTTTCTTCGTTTGTAAACATAAGTCATCCTTGTGTCCCGGAGCTCTCACCTTTGAGTTTCCATAGAGGTTCTACATAGGAGGTTTGTGTGCGGTCCTTGCTAGGGTTGAGAAAAATGAAGTGTAGTGTTGGAGTTAGTTACTTAAAAAGAGAGCATTGGTCGTTAAAAGTATAGGTGACAAGTGTTGTTACTCTCTACTACCCCCCTCGAAAAGAAAAAGAAAAAAAGAAGAAAGAAAAGAAAAGAGAACCGAAAAAGAGGTAATAAAATGGGGTAGATAAAGTAGAGAATGCCACGAAAAACCAAAGTACATGCTCTAGGAGGGGTTTTTAGGAGGTGGCTTCGAATGTCGTTTGTGGTGGATGTCGGTATTGCTTGCAACGGTCCATATATTGATTGCCAACAGACATTGAGAATTCCGACTTTGTGCCTTTTGAGTTGTCCCTAAAATATTTGTGTAGGTTGAAATATTACCTTGTGGGGAATGGTTTGCTTGGGGACAAGCAAACGTCTAAGTGTGGGGGAGTGATTCGAGCCTAATTATACATGTTTTGCTCCCATTTTACTTAGGTGTTTGTGCCAATTTCACTCATAAAAAGTTGGTTTTACGCTAGGTTCCCCGTGTTTTAGTGTGTTTCAGGATTCAACAGGTGAAACCAGCCTCGGAGTCAAAAGTAAGGCTAAAAGGATCGAAAACCGGGAGAAGAGGTGAAAAATGGGCAGTTCACGGCTTTCCCAGGAAGTTCACGGTCATGCAAGACCGTGAAGAGGAGCCCTTAACCGTGAATCACTAGGCATCTAGAGCCAAAATGAAGGTTACTGATGCATGGTGAATTCACGGTCTATAAGACCGTGAACAAATGCAGTTGACCGTGAACTGAAGTGAACGATGCAGCGCATTTTGGCGCACGTCTGAAGTTCACGGACACGTTTCGTGGTTCACGGTCGTGAACTCAGCTCCTCTCAGGTTTAAATGATGAGCTGAAAGGAGGAGAGAGGAGAGAGCTCATTTTGTGTGAAAAGCCATCTTCAACATTCTAGAGAGAGAAACACGAACCAAAGGGAGAAGAAGGCTAGGGTTTAGCTTCAAGGCAGATTTTGGGAAGATTTCCTCCAAGGAAAGCTCAACTCAAGGGCCAAGAATACTGGGAGCATCCTCCAAAATGGTTTAATTTCCACCTCTTTCCCTTTTGTTTTCCCCACTTCCAGCATGGAGTAGACCTCCTTCTTGGGTGTTGTGAAACCCTAACTCTACCATGTAGTTTTCTTTTTAAGTATTGGATGATTGTCATTGGGTATTGTTCAATTCAATGATTGAGGCATTATTTATCATGATTGTGTATGGTTGTGCTTAGCAACCTAGGGGTTGTGCATGTTTTCTGCTTATCATCCTTAGGTTTGTGCATTTAGGTTCTTAGTAACCTAAGGATTGTATATAATTGGGCTTAGCACCCTTAGGTTTGTGCATGTTGGTGCTAGCAATCTAATTAGCCACCTTAGCCTAGCTTAGAGAGGAAAATCCCCCTTCCAAGGGAGACTCAATCGAGTTGGTTTTCCTTCCGCTTTCTAAGCCACCTAACTAGGTTAAGTTAGGGCAACCCTCAATGTTGACTTGAGCAAATCGGTTATTTGCGATCAAACCGTCCAACCTTTGAGTTGAGTAGGGAGTAAGTCGATTAGCGATTTTCTAAACCGAGAGGGTCGAGCGACATGACCTTTCATGCTTACCTCGGTTTAGCAATTGAGATTGTGGTCATATATGCCCAAAGCAATCGTTTCATTCACATATCATGGTAGCGGTTAGGGGGAAGCGACCCCCGAGTGATCCTTCCATAAAAGAGTTTCCAAAACCATTTACCTTTGCTTTCCTTTATTTCAATTAGCAAACCTTTAAACCAAAAGTTTGTTGCTAGATAATGATTTCAACAATCTAAGTAGGGGTAGAAGGACCGGCCCGGGTCGATATTTAAATACTTGCCCTATACTGCACCTGATTAGAGTTTAAAAACTTGGGATCTAGTTGGGGTTTTATTGTGGTGTAGTTTCGTACAAGTCAGCTTCTTCTGCATGACATGAAAAGCATCTGGTTACAATGAATGCTCTACTGTGGAAAGAAAGAGCCACACCATTGAGGGGATTTCTCAATTTATCATGTTATTCTATAAAACTAAAGTGGAGCTATCTAGCAGCATATAATGATGCATAAGAAAAGCAAATTATCATGCAACTCTTTTCAGTTGGTAATAATGAACTATGAACGCCTTTTAATCAAAGTTGTTACTCTTCAGACACAAAGTGTTGTGATGAGCTTTGCAAGCTCAAAAAGGACGAGTTTGAAATGAAAACCCCCTGCTTTGCAACACCCCAAACTAAGTTATGCTTTGTTAAGATTTATAATTGAATTTTTTTTTATTATTGAGACAAAAAAAAGTTTGTGATCTTGTATTAGAATTTTGACGCTCATTTTATATTCATTCGAATTCATACAAATTTTAAATATGTTAGTTGTCTTTTGTTTAAGAAAGCATGTTCATAAATTGTGTAAAAATTTATATTGAAAGATCTTCTATTAAGTCAAGTTATTGAGACCAATTGGTTAATAATAGACACATATGTCCGACAGGAATTACTTGATATCATGATTACTCAATAATGTAATGAGAACTGGTGAACTGGTGACTAGGTAGAGTTTAGAGCTATCAATGATCTTTAAGGGACTTTTCTCACAAAAAAAAAAAGAAAAAAAAACGATGCAAGTCATACAAAAAAATATATCGTATCAACTCTGATCATCTGTTGCATAACCAAAATTTTCATACCACTGGTCTTTCCTTTCCTTTCCTTTCCTTTCCTTTCCTTACCCTTTTGTAACAAACAAGACAAGGTTAAGCCCTTCTCCAAAGACCCACCCGAAAAAAGGAGAGCAAGATAGAAGAGGGATGAAGTTTTGAAGTGTGTTGTCATCTAGAAAAAAAGACATTATAATGAGGATGGGGACAAAGTTTCCACGATCCCCTTACGCTCCCCTTTTTGCAGAGTTCAAGAAAAGTGGCTGTGGGGGCGAGAGAGAGAGATAGAGTTATACATACACAATGACAATATCAATAAGGTGATATTAAAGGCCAACAAATGACCTCTCTTTTCCCTAACGTCGCTGTCCAAATTCCCTCTTCCGATCATCTCTCTGATCCCTTTTTCTTTTTCGTTCAGTCAGAAATTCCCTGCTAGCTAGCTTTGTCTTGCATGAAAGTAAGGGAAATCGGGTCTTTAGATTTAACCACAGTTTTGGCTCGCAAACTGAACTTTGGCTGGAGGGAAACAGGCAGGTCAGGTATTACCAATAGTTAGAAGGAGCAGAAAAGACATTGAATTCAAGAGCTTTTTCAAATATCAATTTTATCTTTACAGTCCCTCAAACACCGGTTTATTATTAGCTGAAATTAGGGTTTGCACAAGCTCTACCTTGTCATGATATGGTGATATTAGGAGGTAGATATTGTTGAAATGCAAGCAATTAAGAGCCATTATTTCTGTCAAGAAAGTAGTTCACTATAATAACATGCATGTCCTTAGCCCTTACAATATAATTACGAAAAAGGAGCGTGGTACGTACGTACAGTAAGGGGCCTAGGTGAGCCTCCTTTTTGGATGGATCGAGATGTGTTGCTTTTGTGAATGGGATTTGGATGGTCGATCTGAAAGTGGTGAGTGAGGGATCCAAGGAAGAAAGCAGTATACATGCATATATGGCTAGAGACAGTGTTAAAGTAAGTAGGAGTAGAATGCACAAAAATTTCTATTCCTGCTCTGATCATGTGCCTGCTATTTCAGCTAGGGATGGCAATTTACCCACCCATGGGTAATTTTGCCCAAACCCAAGTAGACCCATTTATTATGGGTAGGGTTTGGGTGATATGTGTATGGGTTTGGGTTAGATATGGATATTATCTAAATGGGTATGGGTTGGATATGGATATCCATTTACTTGAGGGTGTTTTAACTACACATGCAAAAATTGGACTTATTTGTAAAACTTGAAAATTTTAGGTACCAAAATGTAAGACCAAAAAAATTTAGGTACCAAAACGTAATTTTCCATCGATATTTTGAGGACTTATATGCAAAAAAAATTAAATTTAGGTACTAAATATGCATATCTATTAAGTTTAGGTACCAAACTGTAATTTGTATTTGGGCATGGGTGCAAACCCAAATCCATTTGTTATAAACCCAACCCAACCCAAAGTAAATGGGTATGGGTACAAACCCATCAAACTTTACCCATATCCATATATTTGGATTTCATACCCAACCCAATTGGGTTGGATAGTAAAATACCCATGGGTATGGGCAAAATTGCCATCCCTAATTTCAGCTAACTGTTCATGGCAAAAAAGAGAAAGCTAGAGTGATGACCATCGCATAACGAAAAAGAGGAAGGAAAGTATATATATTGGGTTGGGGGTACCACTGATCTAGCACACAGCCTAGCTGCCTTTTTCATATATATGTTCTTTGGAGGTCTGGGCATAATGTACACAAATTAAAACCCTGTTTCCAAAATTTGAATCCGTGAAGAGTACGTACATTAAGGTTTTTGGGTTGGTCAAAAAAGAAAAGGGAGAAGAGGAAAAGAATGCAGCGCCAGCATATATGCACTCACACGCGAATAAAACGATGATTGACTGGTCGCTTTCCCGAGACATTATCAACCATCTTCTCCATGTTTTATGAGCCACAGATATAATTTCAGGGCTGCCTACCTAGCTAGGGTTTGTTCTGTTCTATGTATATGAGTTGATTCTTGAATGTATCTAAGTAAATATTGTGATGATGATCTGAGGACCAGCTAGCTAAGCTAGGCATGAATGATGATTGAGAATCTCTTGTGGTTTGGTGGGTTGGACTTGGACCGATGCATGCATGCACATGCAGAGAAGAGAGGGCGTTACAAAATCCACTTTAACCCCCCACCAGCCCCGGGGGTTTTCCCGATGCAGTGCAGTGCAGTGCAAAGATGGTCCAAATTTATTCAACCGATGGATGTTCCACTGCAGGCTCGTCCTTTCGTACACAGCTTCATTCATTTACCTTAACCTTTAAGTAGATAGGATAGGATGAATGATGTTTTCCATTCTTTCTATAATATGAGGAGAAACATAGCAGTAAAAGTTGGTTTTAGATATGTTTGGATTCATGATAGATAGTCCCTGGACTTCCAACTCAAATTGTGTGGGAGGTTGTGGTTTCGGGGTATTGCTACCAGGTACACCATTAGATTTTTCTATTTTTATTTTTTTGCCATAGAGCTGCACCATTACATTTAGGATGGCAATGGGTAGCCATTGGGTAATTGGACCATTTGTCATTACTCATATGGCTATTGTGTTGTACTTAAATGGACTAATATGTAGTCTTAATAATTTTGGATTTGTGTTGGATCTATTTTGGGTTAACCCATTTGAGTCGAATCCAAATGAGTGTATTTAGGTCTTTATAATTATACATACGAAAAACAATATCGACCATCTAACTATTTTTCTTAACCAATTCACACTCTTAATGTTGGTGTTTTCACATTTATATTTGTTTTAGAATAAAGAAAAAATAATTATAAATAAAGAATAAAGAAAAAATCAAAAATCACACTAGAGTTGTGTATTCATTTTCTTTTGGTTAGGTAATGTAATTGGTCTAATTTAGACCCAAACTAAGTGGTTGGATATTGATATGACTGACAAGTAACATTACCCAAATTTGATTTGACCCATAATGAATTGGGTTTGGGAATACCCAAATAATGATCCAATTTGCCATCTCTAATTAGATTAATTTGCTAAGATATTTTTTCATTAAGAATATTTGCTTACATATTTCAATGAAACAAAAGTCCAAACACAGAAAGAACTGTGTATGTTTCGCTCATTTTTGAATTGTAACACTTAAACATAATTAATTTGCTAATGTAATACGTGTTATCCTTCTGTATAAAGTGACTATTATAAGATCTTTTATTCAATTTTGAAGCTTGGAGTAGTTATGCATCCCTCACATTCCCATAAATATTAGACTTTCTATTCACTGGTTATTTCTTCAATTTTATATGCTCCTGGAATTTTTATATGATTGAATATTGATAGAGTTAAAGCAATGGCGGAGCCAGTTGGGTCAAGGTGGGTCGGCTGACCCACCTTAACGACCCACTTTAACTTTCAAACACATAAATAAAAATTATCTATAATAGCCGTTAAGTAGTATCTAACAAACAAATAAAAATTATCTATAATAGCCATTTTTCGACCTACCTTAATAAAATTCTACGCCACTGAATTGATGAGATAAATGGTTGAAACTCGCAAAGCTAGAAGTTAAATAGCAAAGATGTACAGAATTAGCTAGCAGTCATCGTTTATGGGCCAGTTCTTTTTTATTTCCATTTGGACTTTCCATCGAAGGCAGTTTAGACTTCTGGGCTTCGCTATCTCTCAGCATGGATATCTCTTTCAGAAGGAAGGATACAACGAGATTTTAATGGTCAATGGGCCAGAGATGATAGGTTGATAATGCGCCGTAATACAGCACAAGCCTAGGCCTGCTAGCAACTCGAAAGTCCGGACCAGTCAACTTAGGACTTCTCGGGCCTGATTAAACTAGCCGTAGATCAATAATAGCCCAACGCTTGACACTCTAAAGGTTTAAACCCACACAAACATTAGAAACTGAAACCAATTGAGCTTGACGTAGTTAGATACGGATCTATGATTCACTAGCAGTGGCCCGGCCCGTTGGCCGGTGTCGTTATGAACCTGAAGCATCTGAAGGTAATGGTTATGCTAAAAGATATTTTTATATTAAAAGATATTATTTCGTGGAAAACAACTATATAAAATGGGGTCTATATATAAACGCTATCAAGCATCCATTTTGGATTTCAATGTAATGAAGCATAATAGTAATCAATCAATAGTTGGTTTAACATAATCATGTAGACATATATTATTATACAAAACTCCAATCCCCCAAATTGAAGTGCAAAGTGACGACACATCATCAGGGTAGTAAGAAGAAAGAAACACTGACAATCATATTATCAAAACAAATGCAACTAACCTTCTCATGAGCTTTCATTCATGGCATATAGATCTACATTGAGACTCGACTTAACTTGAGATTAATTTGGCACTGCTAAACCAAACTTGAAAAACAAAAGACAATTCATAAGGGAAAATTATCCAACATTTGAGAAAAGATTGTAGTCGAAGAACATTATTGTATTCCATAATTGTAATTGAACAAAAGGAGAAAATCTATAAGGAAAACCTAGAAACGGAGTTCCAATATCAACTTGAAAGAAATTAGAATACCAAATATCTCATAGATGAAAACAGAATATTGATTAGAAGCTTCACATTGTGGCTCTTAACTGCACAAAGTTTCCACACAATACTATTCCTCCTCAAGGTCACAGTAATCAACATGTTTTCTTTTTGGCCCGGAAAATGTTGTTCCTCCAATGTCCACAGGACTTGGAGTCACAATCAGTTGTTGCAATCAAATTACATTAATAATAGAGTTGTAAAGCACGAAACTAATCTTGTATCCTTTAGGTAAACTGAAATGATGTGCAGCTGAAGTGTTCATCACCTACCTGAAGTGGATCATGATCAATGCTAACCACTTAATACTCAGCTTGTGGGTTCAAGAAGTTGAACTGAGTAAGTTTAAAATGAAGTTACAGTGTCATGTTAACATTTGTTGGATCTAAGACGAAATGAGTTCTTTCTTCCTCTGATTTAAATGGAATAACACATCAGCCATCACTCCGAAAAAAGTGCAAACCTTCAAGCTCTAAATGGAAAATAAGCTTCTTCAGTATCATCCTTCAATTGGAGTTTGACTCTAAACCTATTGTGAAAATGAAACAAAATTCAACAATGTCATAAATCTGTATGCATCATCCATAACATGCAACCAAATCCTGCTTTTCTATAAAAATGAAAGAACAAACTGTGCAGATTACAAAATGTACAAAGCAAGAATCAACTTATAAGCTTACTTGGCTTTAGCCATAGAAGAAGTCATCTTACAGTATCCACAAAAGTACTCTTCCAGATCTCATTCCAACTTGTGAGGGCATACAACACACCCCATGTAGCACCAATTAGGACATACTTGAATCACTTTCCCTTCAACAGTAAACACTTTTTTTTAATTTAACACAAAAAAATTGTTATTAGGTAAATTAGAACATATTCATAACAAAATCCCAGTTGTAGAATTCAAGCAAAATCGTAAGTATCTGTAGAAAAATATTATAGAAGTTCTCCACAAAGCGGTTTGATGAATCACTGATGATGTACAACTCATGTAAGCAAACTTCAAACAACTAAAGATAAGTAAATGGAAAAGAGTAACATACCGGGGACTAAAACAAAACGTACTTGATACATCCATCGTACCACCAATGGGAACTTTCTCCTCATCCTAGCTAAATTCGCAATATAGCAATCCACGCAAGTGAGGCGGGCTTCAACTTGTCAATAACTATCAATAAGAAGTAGACAACTAAGAAAATGTTTAACTTCAAATCAATACAAACAATATTCAATTTCACTTACCACCCTCAAAACACACCTTCTCCATGTCAACTTCAGCTACTATCGGACCTTCAAGTGAGACATAGATTGATTTCCCTTCCTTTCCCTAACAAAAGACAGAAGGGAACACAAATCAAATAAGCTATAATTTCCTTACGTATATGACGTCCAATCACAGGACAACAACAAACTAAGAACAAAATGAGTATTTTAAATTGAGTAGTAGCAGAGTTAGAATTGAATGGAGGATCTATAGGGCCAGAAAGTGTCATCGTGGAGACACTTCGATAACATTGTTGCAATCAGAGAAACCCCACCGAGAAATTGTCTCTTAATCCCATATAACATGCAACAGTAGGACTAATTTTATGAAGGGAATTGATGCAATATGAAATCGTCGGAAGGCTAAGCACAAATGATGTAGAGTTTTACTAGATGAGGTATGCTTTGAAATAGTACTTACAAAGTGTGATGACTGAAAATATAATTCTAACAAACTTTGCAAATCAACTTGTAAATTAACAACTTAAGCTCACATTCACTACAATAAACCACACCACACCATAGCCACTCTCTCAAGTTCACACTATTCTAACTTTCCTATTACTTCTCCAATCCTTTTGTTTCTCACTCCACCACTTACAACACGTCACAAACCCAAAGACTTCTTTCCTATCACGATATAACCAAGAAAAAATCTAAATAAAGATTTTCTTTCTTTCTTTCTTCCTTCTCCAGAGACTTCTTCTTCTTCAATCTCCTCCCTCTTTCAACATTCTGGGTTCTTCCTCTTCCCAACAATTCCAGTTTTTTCTTCTCCCAGATATCTCACCCAACTTCTAGATTGTATTGACCGAATATGATTTTGATTTCTCAATGAATGATTGGAACCAATTAATTAGCTACTGGATAGATTTTCCATTGAAAACGCAAAAGAAGAGGGCACATTGCACAAACGGCGAGGCAAAGAGGAGCCAAGACATTTTCTGTGGGCAAGACAGAGCAGATGGCTACAAACACAACTACGATCGAGGAAGAACTGAGAGGCCTACTGTGGGAGATTTCAATTTCAGATGCAGTGTAGCAAAAGGAATTCTGACCTGTTGTTAGTAGAGGCGGCTAAAGGAAGACGGCGAGACAAAGAGGAGTTGGGATTTTTTCTGGGGGATTGCAAGCCACACCAAATTTGAAAGCAAACACAACGAAGATTGAGGAAGAACATAGAGGCCTACTGTGGAGAATTTTTAATTCAGATTCGGTGTGTCAAAGAGGAACGTCGGAGTGGTTGTGAGCTGAACAGAGGCGGCGAGAGAGTATTCATAGAGGTGAGAGAGAAATCGCTTTTTCTGGTTTCTCCAGAAAAAAAGAAAAAGAAATCGCAGAATATGGGAAGACAGCGAGCGAGAAAGAGATGGATGGGAAATGTCCATAAAGGCCATTCGAACTGTACGACCGTTTCAGCAGCGGCTGACGTGGCAAATGCTGTTTTTTGACATTGCCTTATGGTATTTTATAGATAACGTGCACGACGGGATGATAACGCTCATAAAAGAGCAAGCTAGCTAGCTAGCAAAGCATTAGGATCATTAGTTGGATATTGCTTTCAACCAGAACTGCTAAGGTTGGTTAGTGATTCATTAGTTGGATATTGCTTTCAACCAGAACTGTTAAGGATAGTTAGTGATTAACTGATAATCGAAAATTTCTTAGTACTTAAGTTTTTAATTAGTTTATTTTGTTTAATGGTTAATGGATAAGAAAATTATTAACTGTCTACTTGTGTAATCACAACGGGTTGGATAGCGTCACAACCCTTAAGGAGGTTATGAGATTTTCTTACCCCTTTCCAGCCGTCCGTCCCCCTTCCTCTCCATCCTACGGTCTATAGTGGGCAGGGGCAAAAAAGAAAGAGTCACGCTGGATTATCTCACGTGCTTGTGCCCTATCGTGAACCTGGTTTTGAAAATGAAAATACTTGGTTGTGGAGATAAATCAGCACCTTCCCCCGGAAACTGCTGTTCGTGTCCCCGAAAATTCTGCTCACCCAAAACCATTTCCCTCCATTGTCTCCCAAAATGATACGTGTTGGATTGGATAGCTCCCTTTTCTTGGGGGGATTAGACCAGGTTTCTCCTTTCTTGGCGAGAATAACCAGAGGTTCTATTTCTGAAATATTGCTTCCCTTCTTTCATTTCCATCTAAAGCATATAAACCTGTGCACAATAACTAATTCCCTACGAAACAGCAACTACTACCTTCTACTCCCATCTGCACGTTCCACTTATGGTGGAAGTGATTAATTCCTAACAACCTTGAATACCACTTTAACAAAGACTCCAAAATTGACTCAACAAACAGAATCTAAATCCTACTATGCTGAAATTCCCTAATTACAGATAAAGTGCACATTGGGCTGGCTCGGCTGGGACGGCGAGGCCCACTGAGTTGTGGCCCATGATAAAACCTTTTCCTTCCACCGTCTCTAATCAGTATTGTCGGCGTTTCTTTTGTTCCGTCCATCATCTCCTCCGCTACAGTGCTTAGTTCGAAAATCCGATGGTTTGGTGGAGGGCCAATTCAAGTAAAATTCTGCATTCCCTTCTTCTTGTCTGTCGACCCTCGACATGACCATTCATTCTTCTTGACAACCATTTGTCTTCCCTCCCGGAGTCATCGTTTCTGCCATTGCTCTCTACTCATTCCCCTTCTTCAACTTTTTTTTGTTGTCGTGCTTTGATCGAAGTCTTAAATATGCAAGTTATTTTGTGTTTCAGAACATAGCCGAACATCCTTCCGCCACCGTCCCTTTTTGCGGTTGTGAAAACCATTGCAGGTGAGGGTACGTAGATTATAAGCATTTATTTTCTGACTGCATCGTTAAAAGCAAAAGATGCAACCCAGAGTTCTAGTGGTAGTTCTGCCACTGGACCAATTCTACTGGTAGTTCAATAGTGGTAGTTTGTTAGAATGGTACCACTAGAACAAGTTGTGGTGATAGTTTATTAGTGGTAGCACTAATATTTTTGTAGCGGTTTTAGTGGTAGTTCAGCCACTGGTACTAGTTCTAGTCGTAGTTTATTAGTAGTAGTTTATTAGAATAGTCCCACTAGTACCAGTTGTAGTGGTAGTATTGATATTTTGTGTAGTGGTTGTTGTTCTAATAGATTCCAGGTTGTTATGTGGGCTGGTGGTTGATACTGGTAGTCTTGTAATGAATTTGGGACTGACAACATTTGTTTTAAAATGTGTTATATAGACATGAAAAGCATATTGATACTTTTGTATAGATAATCGGTTAAGGATATATAGTTGAACATTGGATATTTAAGGCTTGATGTTGCGTAGGAAGAGGGTGACTTTTGATTTTGATCAATAAATCCTAAGGGTATTATTCTCAGTGGATTCCAGAGTATCTTTCAAGCTTTGTGCTTGCAAGTTTGTTTGTTTTTCCATAGAAGAGCGTCTGCGAGTCTTTGAGAGTTTCCGATTGCATCAATACCCACATGTAAATAAGAAATCATTGCAACAATCTCACTAAGCTCAACTTTCTTAATCACATTTGCACTTGCAGCCCCTTCGTTCTGGTGCCCCTTTGGATTAGGACAAAAGCAAAAAATATGTCCCAATTGCACACAATTGAAGCCATTATTAGTAGACATAGGGGGTCGGCTTCTTCTTCTTCTTCTGGTTGACTGCGTGATAGATCACTCTCCGTAGAGTGTTATTTGCCCCCACTACTAATTGCTGGTAGGATTGAGGAAATCACCCCCAGGAGTCTCTCCAATTGAAGTTCGAAAGCAACAATCTTTCTGACTTCTGGGTTTGTGTCTTGAAAAGGAAAACGGGAAGAAGAAAATGAATGTGGGAGAAGAAGTCTGACTACAGAAGTCTTTTATTGTGAAAACGGCAATTTCCTTCCGAAGGATTGCGCGTTTCACAAAAATCATTTAATTCTCCAAAATTAATTAATCATAAAATAATTTTGAAATTAATTAGCCAAAATATCAAATCCAAACGCGTAGTGTCATTTTATATGTCAAATTAAATTGCACACTTTTTCCAAAACCAACTTATTACTTTATTCAATAAAATAAAGTAGGTAGTTATGATATAAACCACTTACGCTTTCCTTCCCCACCAATGTGGTATTTTGCTTTTTGTTGACTACTCTGACATCGCGTACTTCACAACCAGATTCTTCTTGACAAAAGATGACTTTCCTTTACCAATCTAATTTTGGCATGAATCTCCCGGCCGAAGTATGATGGAATTGTATTCTCGATCAAAGTCTTGAAATTTACTGGCTGCGGGTCCAACACCTACATTTGCATTCACACTCAACAATGCGACTTTAGCTTTGGATCATCCTCCCTTCACTAGCTTACAAAGCCTCGACAACTGCTTCCTCAACTGATAAACCTTCTTCTCCGTCGTTGCATCCATTGTCGCCGCCAAACACATTGCAACTCAGATATGAGAGTTCAGATCTCGTTCCATCTTCAAAATCTCTATTAGCGGTTTAGAGAAGATGGAGCAGGAGGGTTGCGTGATATGAGACGACATAGCATTGGCGGCCTCGATAAATGTCGATCAAACCATAGAATCTAGGTCTGCGGTGGACGACGACGGAGACCATCTTGAAACGATGAGGTGAGACCGGGAGCGAGAGGAGAGTTTTCAGATGGGAGATTATTAAATTTTATTTTATTTTGTTAATTTATTTTTATTTGACCTTATTATCCTTAATGTCACCTAACAACACCTCTGGTGTTGTTATACTATCTGGACCCAACTAACCTATAGTATAAGTTAAGAGAATTAGTTTGTCATCGGTTGGAGGATGACAATGTAATCGATTGGGATACTCCACCGAATCTCCGATTACATTTTTTTATTTATCCAATGACTTAATAACAACTACTCAACCATCAATCAAAAGCCGACACAGTCCTCACCTCTTTTGTTGAATTAGTAATCAGAAGTCAAAACAGTTACGGCGACTAGTGTTTGAATAGTCAGATGGCAATACAACCCCGTCATCTAAATTTTGTTTATTCAAAATTCAACATCGTATATCAACCGGACAATTGAAAACGACAATAAAAATCAAAACTCACAAATTCATTTTATTTATTTATAAACAAACATACGGCACCCATAGATACAGAGGCAGCTGGGAGCAAAATTAACTTAGAGAAAAGTTAACCACAATGAAGTAAATGGTGAATCGATCACATGAACATGAACATAAAATATCTGTATGTGTATAGTATATCCCTCCACATCCGCGGAAAAAATGAAAGAAAAGATATTCAAAACAGAAAGAGGCTGCCATAAATCTCATCTATGTATATATATATATGTGAATATAATCACCTGAACCAGATCCGCTCAAACTCGCATTCATTATCACGATCAGGGACCAAGCCGCCGCCATTGGGGCGAAGCCTCATCTCGCACTCAATCCTGGGCTTGATCCTTCCGGTCTTAATCTTGCCAAACTTGAACCGAATCCTCAGATAGAACCTGACATCAACAGTATAGACCCCCTCAGCGCTCTCCCGGTTGAAGTCGGCCAGGTCGCCGCCCCTCAAAACGATGACGTTCTGCCCCTGCATGGACGCGCTCAGCACGCTCGTGTTCTTGTGGCCCTGGTAGAAGGGGCCCAGAGGTGCGGAGGCGAAGCGCTGGCCGCGGTAGAAGGCCCGAGCCTCGATGGAGTCGTAGTAGATGCCTATGCGCTTGTTGGGGTTGCGAACGGTGACGTTCAGCGCGAGGTTGTAGCGCAGCAAGTTGTTGTCGGAGTTGGGGGTGTGGTTGAACTGGGTGAGGTTGGCGTCGGTGAGGTGGACCTTGATCTTGTTGGGGCGGACGACGAGCCAGAAGACGAGGGCGGCCACACCGAGGATGACGACGATGGTGACGATGATCTTGAGGAGGCAGGAGAAGAGGCAGCCGCAGCAGCCGCAGCCGGAGCGGCGGCCGTGGGAGTGGTAAGACTGTTGGGGAGGGATGGATGGGCCGTAGTAGGCTCCGTTGAGCGGTGCCGATGCTTGCTTCGTGTCTGCCATGTTTGGTGATGTATGATTTGGATGTAATGATATGATGATCGATGAAGTGGGTCTTTGGTTGTTTGTATGAAGAGTATATATAGATATGGGGATTGAAGGGGGAGAAGTTGCAAGGAAGTGGGTTTCGGTGAAACTGCAGTGTGGAAAGGTTGGCTCTATTGGGCTATGTCGTGTTTTTAAGGCGCGTTGTTGGTTTTCCAATCTCCACGCGGTTGCTTTCGAGACGTGGTCTCTGTAGAGACTTTAGAGGGATGGTTCTTTGGTAATGATAATTTCAAGGATGGACTTTTTCAATGGCTGGACTCTTACAGCCTGTTTGGATACAATTCCGGAAGAAATGGAAATGGAAATGGAATTCAATTTTTTATTTTTATAGAATTTCATTTCCAATTCTAGTGTTTGGTATAATTCCTACAACTATGGAAATGAATTGCACTTTTAACCATAATGAATAATGTAATATGTTTGTTTTATTTTGGGAAATGAAATATGAATGAGAGAGAAAGAGAGTAAAATAAAAGTGGGTCAACAAAATAATAAAAAGTATTAATGGGTCCCACTAATTCCATCTTCATTCTCTCAATTCCTATCACTTTTGATAGGAATTGTAATTCCCATATTTTAGACCCATTGGAATTCAATTCTCAACCTTTTTATTATTCCAAACATAATATATGGAAATGGAATTGGAAATGGAATTCCAATTCCCTACTTTTTTGTCAATCCAAACAGGCTGTTAAGAGGATGGGTCTACATCTTCCTTGTATATATATATATAAATTGTGATTGATTATTTCCTTATATGCTTTTGATCTATGGTTAGGTAAGTTGCATGTAGTAAAAAAAGTCCAATTAAATTATCATGAAATTTTTACACAAATACAACCAAAAATACCAAACATTCTCTAAAATTTTCAAAAATACCACCCTTTCACAATAATGTGGGACCCTATAGCGGTTTACAAAAGGTCAGGAAGGGGTGCCGCGATTTTCATTTCACCCCCTTCGATTTTCATTTTGTGTAATAATCGCGTAGAGTGGCCCCGGTTAACTTACATCCCCCCTCCACACACACCCTGCGGTTTGTTTTGAATTTTTTTATCAATGCCTATAATTTAGGCTGAAACTTCAAACAAACATAACTTGCCGCTCGGGTATCCGATCGTATCTAAACTTTTTTATTCCACATAATTTTTAGAGATCTTACAAGCCAAAAACGGCCGTCCCACTTTTATCCCAAAAAAAAACGTCGTTTGCAATCCCGAACAAGCAATTTTTCAAATTTTCCAAACTTTGAAATGCCATAACTTTGTGCTCCGGAAGTCGAACATCATCAAATTTATTTTTATTCTACCTAACTTTTGAAGGACTACAAGTTTTACTCGGAATATATTTTCAAAATAATAAATATTCTTGAATATAAGGGGTTTTGGGTATAACTTTTGCTTTAATTTTCACAAATCCAAACAAATTCTACAAAAATAGCTATGATAAAAGTCGTAGTCCAAATTGTGGAGCACAAAGTTATGACCGTCTAAAGTTTGGTAAAATCAAAAATACCAACCATTCCCTAAAATTTTCAAAAATACCACCCTTTCACAAAAACGTGGGACCCTATGGCGGTTTACAAAAGGTCCAGAGGAGGTGCCGCGAATTTTCATTTCAGCCCCTTCGATTTTCATTGTGTAAT
The DNA here is from genome assembly GCA_946122785.1 of Linum tenue. Classification (NCBI taxonomy): domain Eukaryota; kingdom Viridiplantae; phylum Streptophyta; class Magnoliopsida; order Malpighiales; family Linaceae; genus Linum; species Linum tenue. The sequence goes on along the minus strand of CAMGYJ010000008.1, from coordinate 53,488,595 downwards.
AATCGCATGGGGTGACCGCGGTTAACTTGCAGCTCCCCCTCCACCCCCGGTGGTTTGTTTTGAAATTTTTTTATCAAGGCCTATAATTTAGGTTGAAACTTCAAATGAACATAACTTGCCGCTCGGATATCCAATCGTAGCTAAAAATATTTATTCCACATGATTTTTAAAGATCTTACAAGCCAAAAACGGCCGTCCCACTTTTATCCCAAAAAAAAAAACGTCGTTTGCAACCCCGAACAAGCAATTTTTCAACATAACTTTTGAAGGACTACAAGTTTTACTCGGAATATATTTTTAAAACAATAAATCTTTTCCCGTCGACTTTCGCAGGCATAGTGCTTGATTGATACCACCAGATTGAGGAGGAACGCATAGAGGGTTTTGAACAATGTGCAGCGATATTTTTGGCGAAGTTTGCAAGCAGGAAGCGCCACTCTCTGACCATAAGTGCCCTCTTCAAAATCAAGCAAAAGGAGTGAGAGGCTTTAAGGGAGTTCTATTAAAGAGGGCTCTTAGTGGCTATAGCCGTGAAAGATGTTTAGCCGCTTGTGATGGGGTGTTGCTTGAATGAGTGCACGACCAACGAGGAACTGTTCAGGGCACTGGCAAAGAGGGAGGTGATGTCTACGGAGGACCTAGATCATAGGGTGCAGAAAGTGATTACGTTGGAAGAGACCTTGTCAGCAAGAAGAGCCAACAGGCGCCGGGCTAGAGGGGATGAAGGCGAGGCCTCACAAAGGCCGGCAACCTCACCTGGGCCAGTTTATACGTCGACGCACTCTACGCCAGCAAGAAGGATAGACGTTGAGCATCCATCATCTCGGGGAGCCGGCACCTTCGCGAAATTTAACGATATGATGCAGAACGTGCTCCAATATGATAAGGAAATGGGCTACCATGTGCGGTGGCCTGGACCAATGAGGGGACCGCCCAATGAGCGAAACCTGGACTGATATTGTGACTTCCACCTGGAAATGGGGCACCATACCGTCGTTCGTTACCGGTTGAAGACGCAATTACAAGGCTTGGTGGATAGAGGGATTCTTAACGATTTTTTCAAGAAGCTTGATGAGAAAGCGTACCGGACTTATGTCCCAAGGACAGAGTTGAGGATGGCGGAATTGCCACCTCCGCCATATGACCTTGATCAAGACAAGGCGCCCGAGCTAGTGCAGCTCACGCTAGAGTCCATTACCGGGGAGATCAACCTAAGGGAAAAGCTAGAGGCAAGCCGCCGATTGAGGGCAACCTCAGTTGACGCAAAGGAGGCGATCAACATCAGTTTCAATCAGACGCCTGACGAGGCATGTAGGCTCCCATCCATGGATGCGTGACACGCTACGACACAAGTCCTAACAATGATCAAGTGTAACCAATGAAAGGGATTGCAGTATAGTGGCACAATTAATAAATATCGAATCCACGTGTCACTAGAGTTACTATTACTAAAAACACGGTCATGTTTACTCTACTAACTAAACTAATGTTAAACTACTAATTACAGCTTGGGAACTCACTTAGGTATGATTCCCCCTAGCTCCTCAATTAGGTCCAAGTTGTAGTTTCCTTTGTTCGTTTTACTGGTGATTAGACTGCGGAAGATCCAAAAATAGCTTGGAATCTCATAAGCTGACGAAGCCCTCTTAGAAAGAATACCCGGCAGGCGACTAGCCTTCACCGGGATAAACTACTAAGGCGATTCACGCAGATCTCCACTACTTGGAATGGATTCCAGTACAAAGCAATGAATTGATTGACTCTCGCACAATAAATTCAATACTATCAACTAAGGAAACTCACTTAACCTAATCAGATTCTATCTATCATAGGTTAAAGCAAAAATCAAGAGAATATTATCAGGATTCAATTAACTCAACAATTCATGCCTCAATCGATTAAAACCAATAATAATAGTATCCAAATGTTCTTACAAGAACGATCCTAGCACATGGAACTAGGTTTCCTCAAAACCTAAGTGAAGGGAAGTTACTCCATAGAGAATAGAGGCAATGTTGAAATCTGATCTAGATCTTTAATCTCCATCCCCAAGCTTGATTCCTGAGCTCTAATGGCGAAGAAATCCTCCAAAATTTCTCCAAGAATGCTCCCAAGCCGCTCTCTCTCTAGGGTTTGTCCCTTTGGTGTTTGGGAACCAAAACCCAGCTCTCCTTCTCTAAAATCGTAGAAATCAGACTTATACCCGAGCAGGGGGCAGAAACAATATCGGGAACACGATCATGTTTAGTCTTGCCCTTGTTTAGTCCCACCTGTGTTTTGCATCCCTTCAACAGTCTTCACAAGAGAGGCTCGACATAAAAAACACTTGCAAGTTCTAGACTAAACACGACCGTGTTTTTAGGGAAGTCTGCTCGTGTTTCTTCCTCAACTCTTGTTCCACTATCTTTGATGCTTCATTTCTCCCTCGTCCGGACTCCGAATCAGTCGCCGTTTGATCCCAGACGCTCGTAGTATCATCCTCTTTCTTTTCAGAACAATCTTACATGAGTATTTGTCCATAAATTAAGGTAGAAATCCATTATTCTTAAGGTCATGCCCGAGTTTCTTCTTCCGAATCGCCAATTGATCTCTGGTTTACTTGAAACTTGCGCCCATTGATAAGACAAAATAACAGAACCTTGAGTAAAATAGGACAATGAGAACACTAATCAAAGCCAAATTGATAAAAAAAAAATGATATGTAGTCATCAAATTCCCCCACACTTAACCGTTTACTTGTCCCCAAGCAAACATGATTCAAACCAATGCAAATCTCCAAACCTCTACAGCAACGCGCAACCCCGATCGTCGGTAGAGGATGTTCTAAATGATTTAGCAGCTTATGAGGTCAACCAACGCACAAGACACCTCCTAGCTTGTTCAGCGAGAACTCTAGTCCTTAGTCGGCATCATGCCAAGTAGTGATCGGAGGACAAGTGATTCGTGGACAAAGAGACTCTAAAAAACAGAAAGATCATGAACTCACTTTTTTTAGGTGCTCTATTTTTTCCATTGAAGATGTTTGGAACCCCTTTCTTCTGTTTTTTTTTTCATTTTTTTGTTTCTTTTTTTCTCTTTTTTTTCATTTTGTAAGGGTTCAACATGTTATTTCCAGAAATCGGGCTCCCACCTAGCAAAGGTTTTGAGGGAGCCCAGCTCTTACCGGCCATATCGGGAGGAGCTCTTACCGATCATGTCCGGAGCATATGTCTGAAGCCTCGTTCGGGGAAAAGAGGTGTAAAGGGGCTGGAGGTAGTAGGTGGAAGTTGGGAACAGATTCCCGTCTCCCCTTACACACTTTCACCGATTTCCACACGGGAGACATTATTTTAAAAGCACAATTTAGAGCACCTTTTTCAAAACATGATACAGGAGTCCATGGGGGAGAGAGTCATCGATACCACACGATTCAAGTATCCTAAGATCACTAATTCACACAATCAACCAATACAATATGAAGAATAAAGGAGACTGTCAATTCAAAGCATACTGAGTGGGCAATTGCAGGGAACACGTACTTGGAGACCTCAAGTCGAAGATTTGGATAGTGGACTAGGCTCCAAGTACACAAAGACAATGCAACATTCACACCCAAACACAATGGAACAGCCCCCCCCCCCCCCAACACTTAAGCACGACATTGTCCTCAATGGTGGAAAGATGAGAAGGGTAGAATGAAGTTACTAGATCAAGTGTAAATGATGGTGGACAGGGCAGGCGATGCATTCCAGGAGGAGATAGTAGTCAGAATACAAACACCACACAAATTTTCACAAAGGTTGAGTTATTATCTCTAAAATCAAAGAACAAAAATGACTCAACCGAAGAGAAATAGGGAAAGAAATTCAAATCGTTAGGTTGGGTTTCCTCCCAACAAGCGCTTATTTTATCTCGTGAGCTGGACGGTGGCTCCTCAGCTTCGGTCCACCCCAAAATCTCTTTGAAGTTGAGGTTCTCGTCGATGAGGTGGATTCTCAAGTTATGAGCATGTGGAACATAAAGTGGGGTAGGCTCATGTACTTGAGTAAGATGAAGTCTCCACCCTCGAGACCTCTTCTTCTCTTGTCTCATTGCCCCAAACTATCTAGGAAAATATCTATTGAACACCATCCCATCCACCAAGAGGGATGGATGTTAGTGTGGCCTTGGTCTGGAAAAGAGACACGATAAATGGGTCCCTGCCAAGCAGTTCCTCGATGTTTGGTGGTGATATCACATGTAACTCATGGTCGGTGCAAGCCTCTTCCACATCAACTCCGCCTCAGCCTGCACGCCCATTGCTTCTTCAACCCCCCTTCCTTCCTCAGAATTTGATTCCTCCCCTTGGAAAAGATCAAGAACTTCCTCTAATTCACTTTCGTCTTCCTCTACAACTTCTTTCCTCATCCTTTCTTGCTCTTCTTCTTCTAGCAAGTATTGGACAGCAAGTCACCAAGCAATTTCTTTCATGAGATCATTTTGCATCTCCTCGCTAGGGCCCAGCATGTCATAGCATAAATGGGACAAGGTTTGATCTACCACCAGCTGACATTCCTGATCATGATTATCATGGGAGCTCTCCGTGACAACTTATGTATGCTCCTCAAGGGACTGGTTGTTCTTGAGGTTCCCAAGGGTCCAATGTAGTTTAAATCGCGCTTTAAAACTTAAAAACTTACGATTTTACGTTTCTAGATCACTAAAACGCTTCAACATAAAATCATAATTTTTATAACTTATATAGTTAAAAACTCCGCTTTAAAACTTAACAACTTACGATTTTACGCTTCTAGATCACCAAAACGTTTCTATGTAGAAACTCGCTTTTGACTACATTGCAAGGGTCTGGTTGTTCTCCGTAGTAGGGGGTTTGGTTTGGGAACCTGAATCCATAGTTTTCTCCTCGTTGATTGCTCCAGGAAGTCTCAGGGTGATACCACTCGGGTGGTGGTGGATACCCCCAGGGGTTGGAGAAGCCATGAGGATCCATGATTCAAATATGCACCAACAAAAACAAGACCACCCAAGTGAAAAGCAAAGGTGGAAAAGGAAAAAAAAAAGCTAAAGTAACAAACTTAAACGAACTTATGCATTTCCTAATAATCTAGAAAGTCTCCGGCAATTTCTTTCATGAGATCATCTTGCATCTCCTCGCTAGGGCCCAGCATGTCATAGCATAAATGGGGCAAGGTGTGATCTACCACCAGCGGACATTCCTGATCATGATTATCATGTCAGCTCTCCGTGACAACTTATGTATGCTCCTCAAGGGTCTGGTTGTTATTGAGGTTCCTAAGGGTCTGGTTGTTCTCCGTAGTAGGGGGTTTGGTTCGGGAACCCGAATCCATAGTTTTCTCCTCGTTGATTGCTCCAGGAAGTCTCAGGGTGATACCACTCGGGTGATGGTGGATACCCCCAGGGGTTGGAGAAGCCATGAGGATCCATGATTCAAATATGCACCAACAAAAACAAAACCATCCAAGTGAAAACAAGGGTGGAAAAGGAAAATCAAAGAAAGAAAAGCTAAAGTAACAAACTTATGCCTTTCCTAATAATCTAGAAAGTCCCCGACAACGACGCCAAAATCTTAACGCGCTAAAACACGACTCCTAACAATGGCCAAATGTAACAAAAGAAAGGGACTACAATATAGTGGCACAAGTAATACATATCGAATCCACGAATCTCTAGAGTTACTATTACTCAGCTTCAGTTCATTATCTAGCAAACCAGATTAAATATTGATATACTAAACTACTCTACTAACTAAACTAAGGTTAAACTACTAATTACAGGTTGGGAACTCACTTAGATATGATTCCACCTAGCTCTTCAATTAGGTCCAAGTTGTAGTTTCCTTTGGTCATTTTACTACTGATTAGACTGCGGAAGATCCGAAAATAGCTTGGAATCTCATTAGCTGACCAAACCCTTTTAGAGAGAATACCCGGTAGGCGACTAGCCTTCACCGGGATAAACTACTAAGGCGATTCACGCAGATCCCCACTACTTGGAACGAATTCCAGTACAAAGCAATGAATTGATTGACTCTCGCACAATCAATTCACTACTATCAATCAAGGAAGCTCACTTAACCTAATCAAATTCTATCTATCATAGGTTAAAGCAAAAATCAAGAGAATATGATTAGGATTCAATTGACTCAACAAATCATGCCTCAATAGATTAAAGCCAATAAGAATAGCATCCAAAATTTCATACAAGAAAGATCCTAACACATGGAACTAGGGTTCCCCAAAACCTAAGTGAAGGAAAGTAACTCCATAGAGAAAGAGAGAATGCAGAATCCGATCTAGATCTTCAATCTCCATCTCCAAGCTTGATTCCCAAGATCCAACGGCAAATAAATCCTCCAAAATAGTTCCTAGAATGTTGCCAAGTCGCTCTCTCTCTAAGGTTCGTCCCTTGGGTGTTTGGGAACCAAAACCCAGCTGCCCCTCTCTAAAATCGCAGAAAGCAGACTTATACCTGAGCAGGGGCAGAAACACTATCGTGAACATTTCGTGTTTAGTCCTGCCTATGTTTAATCTCGCCCGTGTTTTGCATCCCTTCAGCAGTCTGCCCGTGTTCCTTCCTCAGCTCTTGTTCCACTGTCTTCGATGCTTTGTTTCTCCATCGTCCAGACTCCGAGTCAGTCGCTGCTTGATCCCAAATGCTCTTAGTCTCATCCTCTTTCTTTTCATGTCAAGCTTACATGACTACTTTTCCATTAAATGAGGTATAAATCCATTATTCTTCAGGTCATGTTCGATTTTCTTCTCCCGAATCGCCAATTCATCTCCGATTTACTTGAAACTTGCGCATATGTTCACTTTACGTGCTAGGACTTGAAGTATGACAAAATAACACAACCTAGCATAAAATAGGCCAAAGAGAACACTAATCAAAGCCAAATTGATAAACAAATGAGGGTGTAAACATGTGTAAGTATGTAGTCATCAATGCGATGGAGATACAAGGAGTGGTTGCGGGATGCAAGGTAAAGAGGATGTTCGTCAACACTGGGAGCTCTATGGACGTGTTGTTCAAAGACACAATGACATGGATGTAGTTGTTGCCAGATTTGATACAGCCATCGAATTCGGTTCTGATTGTGTTTCCCAATGCTCTTGCGCGGGTGATTGGTCGTGTGCACTTGCCGTTAACCACAGGAGAGGAGGAGTAGAGGGTCACTCATGCCAAAGACTTTGTGATTGTATTCTGCCCCTCCCCATACAATGCAATTCTGGATAGACCCCTCTTGGCCCTATTCAATGGGGTGGCGTCCACCTGTCATCAAACCCTAAAATTAATTGCCCCACAAGGAGTGGGAGTGGCCTGGGGATGGAACGCCCCTCGCTATGTGACACGCTAAAACACAACACCTAACAATGGCCAAGTGCAACCAATGAAAGGGACTGCAGTATAGTGACACAAGTAATAAATATCGAATCCACGGGTCTCTAGAGTTACTATTACTTAGCTTCAGTTCATTATCTAGCAAACTAGATTAAGGATTGATTGATAAACTACTCTACTACATACTCTACTAATTACAAGTTGGGAACTCACTTAGGTATGATTCCCCCTAGCTCCTCAATTAGGTCCAAGTTGCAAGTACCTTTGGTTGATCTACTGTGGATTAAACTGCGGAAGATCCTAAATTAGCTTGGAATCTCTTAAGCTGACCAAGCCCTCTCAGACACAATACCCGGCAGGCGACTAGCCTTCACCGGGATAGACTGCTAAGGCGATTCACACATATCTCCACTACTGGAATGAATTCCAGTACAAAGCAGTGAATTGATTGACTCTCGCACAACCAATTCACCACTATCAATCAAGGAAGCTCTCTTAACCTAATCAGATTCTATCTATCATAGGTTAAAGCAGAAATCAAGAGAATTTGATCAAGATTCAATTTACTCAATAAATCATGCCTCAATCGATTATAATCAAAAAATATAACATCCAAAACTTCATACAAGAAAGATCCTAACACATGGAACTAGGGTTCCTCAAAACCTAAGTGAAGGGAAGTTACTCCATAGAGAAGAGAGAGACTGCATAAATCTGATCTAGATCTTCAATCTCCATCTCCAAGCTTGATTCCTGAGCTCCAATGGCGAAGAAATCCTCCAAAATAGCTCCAAGAATGTTCACAAGTTGCTCTCTCTCTCTCTAAGGTTCGTCCCTTGGGTGTTTGGGATCCAAAACCCAGCTCTCCCCCTTTCCTTTTGCTGAAAATCGGGTTTTAACCAGCAATTCCCGACTCACACGGCCAGGCCACACGGCCGTGTGGCTTTCCCATCTGCCCGTGTGAAGGCTCGGTGATTTCCACATGGCCACATGGCCAGGTCACACGGCCGTGTGGGTTGTGCCCGTGTGGCTTGCTCAGCCTCTGTTTAATGCTTCGTTTCTCCCTCGTCTGGACTCCGAATCAGTCGCCGTTTGATCCCAGACGCTCGTAGTCTCGTCCTCTTTCTTTTCATGACAAGCTTGCATGAATCTTTGTCCATAAATTGAGGTATAAATCCATTCTTCTTCAGGTCATACCCGAGTTTCTTCTCCCGGATCGTCAATTGATCTCTGATTGACTTGAAACTTGCGCCTATGCTTCACTTTATGTGCTAGGACCTGAAATATGACAAAGGAACACAACCTAGCGTAAAATAGGCCAAAGACAAGATAATTCAAGTTCAAACAATCAAGAAACAAAGGGGAAAACATGTGCAAATACCGAGTCATCAAATCCCCCCACACTTAACTGTTTGCTTGTCCCCAAGAAAACCTAACTCAAACCAATGCAGCTCTCCAGAGATCTATAGCAACATAAAACCCCGATCGTCGGTAGAGGATTTCCTAGATCATATAGCAGCTTACGAGGTCAACTGGTCTTCTAAGACATTCCCTATCTCTCTCAATGCGAGTACTAGACTCAAGCCAGGATCATGAGAAAAAGTAGAAGTAAGACAGCCAGTTCATGGATAAAGGGACTCACACCATTCACAACCAAGGACTCGTTCTACCGGGGTGCTCTTTCACTTTATTTCACCGTCGGAACCCCTTTTTCTCACTTTCATTTACATTTTTTTTATTTCATTTGGTGGGGTTCCAACTGCAGTCTTTTGCACGGTCGACCCTTATTAGTCGAGCAAGAGCAATTTCTGTACATCTGGCGCTCGCCAGAGTACTTCTTTTAACTCCTTTTCCTCAACTCGTGTGGAGGGTCAATGAAATTAAGGGGGTTCGGAAGCTCTATCCATGCCCTTAAAAACACATCCTCAAGTAGGCAAACCGCTCAACAGGTGGAAGTTTTACTTGTACTAGAGATAGCTTAGCTTCACCTTGTAGGAGTACCCCACTAAGGATCACTAAAATCTCTTCCAAAACTCGATTTTGTGCAATGAACGGTGCCACACACGTTGGGCTTACCCCATGTTTAAGATTTTAATGATTTCGACATGGAGGACCAACTGCTTTTCATTTTCCACATGAGCACCCTGTTCGATACACTAGTCCATAACCCAATCCAAACAGAGTCCACATTACCACATGAATTCAATGGTCTTAGCTCCACTAATTCACAAAATCAACTGGCACAGCAGAGAGCCAGATAGGAAAAATCTTATACTTCAACATCCTCCATAGTGCTACACTACCTCCCTAGGTTGCACATTACTATAGAGACTGTCAATTCAAAGCATACTGAGCAGACAATTTGCAAGGAAACACGTACTTGGAGCCCTCTAATTTAAAAATTTGGACAGTGGACTAGGCTCCAAGCACACAAACAGCCAAACATTCACCCGCATACATAATCGAACATCCCCCCACACTTAAGCACGACATTGTCCTCAATGGAGGAAAGATAAGGAGGGTAGAACGAAGTTACCAGATCAAGGGTGAATATGATGGACGGGGCAGGCGGTGCATTCCAGGAAGAGAGAGTAATCAGAACACAAACACCACACAAAATCTCACAAAGGTTGAGTTATTGACTCTAAAGTCAAATAACAAAACTGACTCAACCGAGGAGAAATAGAGAAAGAAATGCAAACCGACTGGTTGGGTTGCCTCCCAACAAGCGCTCTTTCACGTCGTGAGCCGGACGATGGCTCCTAAGTTTCGGTCCATGCTGGAACCTCTTTGAAGTTGAGGTTCTCGTCAATGAGGTGGAGTCGCAAGTTACGAGCATGTGGTATGACTGGTGATGGAAGCTCGTGCACTTGATGCAGATGAAGTCTCCATCCTCGAGATCTCTTCTTCTCTTCTCTCGTCCCATTGCCCCAAACCAGATATGACAGCATCGATTGGCCACCATTGCGTCCACCAAGAGGGACCGATGTTGATGTGGCTTTGGTCTGGCAAAGAGACACTGCAAATGGGTCCTTTCTAAGCAGTTCCTCGAAGTTTGGTGGGGATATTACTTGTATTATAGGGCTGGTGCAAGCCTCTTCCACCTCAACTTCATCCTTAGCCTGGACACCACTCGCTTCTTCAACCCCCCTTCCTTATTCAAAATCTGGTCTCGCTCCTCGGAAAAGATCAAGAACTGCCTCTTCTTTGCTTTCTTCCTTATCCTCCACAACTTCTTTCCGCACCCTTTCTCTCTCTTCTTCTTCCATAGCTGATTGGAGAGCAAGTCGCCATGCAAGGTTCTCAATAAGTTCAGCTTGCATCTCCTCGCTCGGGCCGAGCATGTCAGAGCGGAAATGGGGAAAGTTGTGATCTACCACCAGAGGATACACTTGATCATGATTATCATGGGAGCTTTCCTTGACAACTTCTGTATGCTCTTCAACATCCTCATGATTGCCTTCTTCTTCCTCCACCTCTACTTGTATGGCAGCATAAAGGTTGTCTTGAGAAAACTGTGAACAGGCTTTCTCAATGACCTCTATGTGCTCCTTTATGATCCGAAGGGTATCCTCTGTTTCACGGGGAAATGAGAAGTCAGTTTGGGCAATGGCCTGGATATGAGAATCCATCTCGGGAAAGGATCTCTCAGGTACTCGAGCAATCTTCTCCACGAGAAGCCTCAAGTGATAGTTTGGATCTGGCTGTGGAGTGTAGCATGGCTCTGCCGGATCGTCCGTGAAGGCTGTGGCGAACCCAAGATCTGATGGTCCTTCTTGTTGTGGTAGGAATTCTTCTTGATAAGGAGATTGTTCTTGAAATACCCAGGGGTCTGATTGTTCTTCGTAGTAGGGGGGTTGGTACTGAAACCCGACTCCATAGTCTTCTCCTCCTTGGTTACTCCAGGGAGTCTCGGGGTAATACCACTCGGATGGTGGTGGATACCCCCAATGGTTGGAGAAGCCATTAGGATCCATGATTCAGATCTGCACCAACAAAATAAAAAACACCCAAGTGAAAAGCAAGGGTGGAAAAAACGCTAAAGTAACAAACTTCTGCCTTTCCTAATAATCTAGAAAGTTCCCCGGCAACGGCGCCAAAAACTTGACACGCTAAAACACAACACCTAACAATGGCCAAGTGTAACCAATGAAAGGGCCTGCAGTATAGTGGCACAAGTAATAAATATCGAATCCACGGGTCTCTAGAGTTACTATTACTCAGCTTCAGTTCATTATCTAGCAAACTAGATTAAGGATTGATTGATAAACTACTCTACTACCTACTCTACTAATTACAAGTTGGGAACTCACTTAGGTATGATTCCCCCTAGCTCCTCAATTAGGTCCAAGTTGCAAGTACCTTTGGTTGATCTACTGTGGATTAAACTGCGGAAGATCCTAAATTAGCTTGGAATCTCTTAAGCTGACCAAGCCCTCTCAAACAGAATACCCGGCAGGCGACTAGCCTTCACCGGGATAGACTGCTAAGGCGATTCACACAGATCTCCACTACTGGAATGAATTCCAGTACAAAGCAGTGAATTGATTGACTCTCGCACAACCAATTCACCACTATCAATCAAGGAAGCCCTTTTAACCTAATCAGATTCTATCTATCATAGGTTAAAGCAGAAATCAAGAGAATTTGATCAAGATTCTATTGACTCAATAAATCATGCCTCAATCGATTATAATCAAACAATATAGCATCCAAAACTTCATACAAGAAAGATCCTAACACATGGAACTAGGGTTCCTCAAAACCTAAGTGAAGGGAAGTTACTCCATAGAGAAGAGAGAGACTGCAGAAATCTGATCTAGATCTTCAATCTCCATCTCCAAGCTTGATTCCCGAGTTCCAATGGCGAAGAAATCCTCCAAAATAGCTCCAAGAATGTTCCCAAGTCGCTCTCTCTCTAGGGTTCGTCCCTTGGGTGTTTGGGATCCAAAACCCAGCTCTCCCCCTTTCCTTTTGCTGAAAATCGGGTTTTAACCAGCAATTCCCGACTCACACGGCCAGGCCACACAGCCGTGTGGCTTTCCCAGCTGCGCGTGTGAAGGCTCGGTGATTTCCACACGGCCACATGGCCAGGTCACACGGCTGTGTGGGTTGTGCCCGTGTGGCTTGCTCAGCCTCTGTTTAATGCTTCGTTTCTCCCTCTTCCGGACTCCGAATCCGACACCGTTTGATCCCAGACGCTCGTAGTCTCGTCCTCTTTCTTTTCATGACAAGCTTGCATGAATATTTGTCCGTAAATTGAGGTATAAATCCATTCTTCTTCAGGTCATACCCGAGTTTCTTCTCCCGAATCGTCAATTGATCTCTGATTGACTTGAAACTTGCGCCTATGCTTCACTTTATGTGCTAGGACCTGAAATGTGACAAAGGAACACAACCTAGCGTAAAATAGGCCAAAGACATGATAATTCAAGTTCAAACAATCAAGAAACAAAGGGGAAAACATGTGCAAATACTGAGTCATCACTATGCTACGGAGTCAAGGAGTAGGCGTCTGATTAAGGACAAAAGAATTAATGTAGTAGACATTGTGCCATAAGAGGCGAGACGCACAAAGGCTGCTGACGAAGATCTTTTGGGTTCTTTAGAAGAGGGGCACCCCGAGAGGCAAGTAAAGGTGTCCTCACAGGAACCCACAGAAATGATGGAACGGTTGATTGTCGTGTAGCGAGAATTTGGCGAGCTCTTTGCGCCGAATGCGACGGAGATGCCCTACATAGCACCAGAGACAGCGCTTCACAGGTTTGAAATTTGAAATTGAAAAAATCTCGGCTGCTTGGGGGCAGGAGGTCGACCACGTAACTACAAGCGCGCCTATCATAAATAATAATTGAGACGATGAACCAGGCACCCTATCATTCGATCGAGGCCAAGGTGTAGGCTCTAGACCAAAGACGAATTAAATAGCAGGCACAGTTTGAGGATTGACTAGGCGCCCAGTCATTTATCTTGGTAACGGGGCACACCTACCATAAATGGCAAAAACTAGGGCGACGGACTAGGCTCCCCGTTAGTCGATCGAGGCTAAGGGCCAGGCTCCAAGTAGTAGATGTAGTTTGTGGAATGATTGACTAGGTTCCCAGTTCTTCATCCTGTTCATGGGTTAGGCGCCTAGCAAAAGGGGGGGGGGCAATCTGAACGCTAGCCAAGGCCACGGACTTGCCTAATATTGAAGTAGGTTCACCTACCACCCGGCGAATAATTTGGCGGTGATTTTAAAGCAAATAGGAGGGAATGTACGGAAACAGGTGGGAGCCTACCAGAGATGGGTCATCACGCTTTCGAACACGATGAGAAACATTCTCTAAAACGCTGTCTGCATGGATTGTTCGACCAACTACGAACATGGCCTGGAACACTAACGTGTTCCTTGACCGCGTTTGTGTTGCTTCTGCCTATAAATAGAAGCTTGCAAGAGAAGAAACAACACAAAACATACCCTACTTTTATACTTTGTTCTACCTTTCTTGTGTTTGAAGTTAGCCGAGATTCTCTCCACTTCCATTTCAAACTCTTGTTACTACTTTTCATTTCGTTAGTCATATCTTGTAGTTCATCCGTCGTGGTTCTCAAGTTCATGTTCGTATTTGAGAATACCATGGTATATTGCGTTATTGAGAGTACCAAAGTAAACATCTATTATGTGGGGTTTTGATATTCATTTGTAGTCGTAGATTGGTCGTTTTGCACCGTCTTCGCCCAACGATTATTCTCCGTCGGATGTTTGCTAGGTGTAATCTATTAATTCAATATATACACCGTATTCTCGACCCTTCGTTCTTCATTGTCGTCATCATGGTAATTTTCTCAACCTTCATCTTACTAAATCTCATCATCCTCGATTAATCTTCTAGTTGTTCTGGAATTGATGAACCCTAATATGTTTTAGATGGACTGAGTGGTATCTTTGATATAGACGTGTTGTTCTTTTTCTTACGATATTTTCTCGACTTATCATGTGCAAGTATCAATAGTACTCGTCTATTGTATATTTTTTCTTATACATGTAAATGAGATTGTGAGGTAATTTTCCATGTTAGATCTCTTGTGTAAAGGAGGAACTGAACAAAGCCACCGACGATGGGGTCACGTAGTTCCTCTGAATTAGGTTAAAAACTTAATACGGAAATTTACAAGTCATGTTAATGCTTTGGTTTAAGAGTCTTGTCAACCACGATTTCACTTGATTCTTAAGTCGATATGGTGATAATACATGTGCAAACGGGTTAACACTAAATTGGGAATTTTTCACGGTCTAAGATAAGAACACTCATCTAAGATAAATTCAACTTGTTTGTAAAATGCATATTAGGGGAATTCATTTCCAGGAAACCACCTTCTCCATTTGGTTTTACTTTGAAAACTATTCTATTGTGCTTTATCATTGCATGTGCTTTTATATCTAAGCAGAATCATTAAAAATTATTGACTAAATAATAGGTAAAAGCCAAGTACTTGTACATAGTCTCTGTGGATACGACCTTGCTTCCTGCTATACTGCCCTAGAGCTATAGGTACCCTTGCCTATTTTTAATGTGTTAGTTACAGGCGATCAAGTTTTTGGCTTCGTTGTCGGGGAACTAAGTTATTAGAAAAAGCTTTGAACTATTAATTTAGTCGCCTTATTTTTCTTGTTACTTGTTCTACCCTGCTTGTTTGTTTTAAGGGTTGTTCTTGTCTTTGTACTTGAAATAGTGCATAACCCGAAACCACCCACGTGGAGCATTCGACCTTAATCCCGAGATCGAGAGAACATTTCTTCAACGAATGAGAGGACAACAAGCGCAGCCACACAATGGTTGATGAAATGGTTGAAGTTAACAATCGAACAATGTTCGATTATGCACGAGATTGGCTTAACTATCAACCAAAATAGTCTATCACAACGTGGGACTGTTTGGCTGAAAATTTCTTGGCCAAAATTTTCCCATCTAGCAAGACGGCGAAGCTGAGAAACGACATTCTTGCCTATCGCCAAGAAGTCTCTGAAACTCTCTACGACACTTGGGAGAGATTCAAGAACACCCTTGTTAAACCCTGATCTTCCCAAAAGTCAAAGTGATTATCATACCCTTGGGTCAATTTCCACCGTAGTATCGATGAGGATTAAAAATGTGAGCTAATAGTTCAAACTGTGTCGAGTTTCGACATGAAGTGAGAAAATTATGGACGTTAACTGAGTTTCGTATAAACTCACCCAAAATTGTCAAATTCCCAAAATTCCTGGGTCAATTAAACCTAAGCTAACCCAAATTACCCTAAGGCTGCACTTAATTTTCCGCCGCTTTCCCCCTCCCCTTTGTCGGTCTCTCCTCTCTAAACCCTGAAAACCTAAACTCATAACCTCTGCCCTCCGACCACTTAATCGCCGAGACTGGCGACGGCCTGCTCCATCCGAAAATGGTCGGGAAGCTCCGGTTCATGGATTTCCTAGACGAGGAGCAGAGGAGAGCCATAACCATGAAGAGCTCCTCGATAGCTCTGAAATTCTGTGATTGTTCGATTAACCTAATCGATTCCCCGGGATGCATGGACTTCTGCAGCGAGGTTTCCACCGCAGCTAGGTTGAGCGACGGCGCGTTGGTTTTGGTGGATGCGGTGGAAGGTGTTCATATCCAGACTCATGCTGTTCTCAGCCAAGCTTGGATTGAGAAGCTAACTCCCTGCATGGTGCTTAATAAGCTGGATAGGGTGATTAGTGAGCTAGAGGTGACTCCCATGGAAGCTTATACAAGGTTGTTGATGATAGTTCATGAGGTTAATGGGATTATGAGTGGATACAAGTCTGAGAAGTATTTGTCTGATGTTGATTCGAGGCTTGCTAGTCAGTTTGGTGAAGTGGGAGATTAGAATCTCGAGTTTGTGGAAGATGATGAGGAGGATACGTTCCAGCCTCAGAAGGGCAATGTGGCTTTCGTTTGTGCTTTAGATGGATGGAGATTTTGTAGCCTGTGCACTTAAAACAAAGATTTGGAACGGCATGTCCTCAGTTGAGGTCAATCCAAATTTACTAATAAGGTGAGTGTAAAGGGTAGATTCTACGCCTTACGTATTCTTTTAAGTATTAAGATTTTGAGTATTTTAGCGAATTGGTTCCCGTTGCTTGCTTATATTTATGATTGCTTATTTGTGCTTTGCTTGAGCTATGATTTGAGGTGATTTTGTGCTATTTACCTTAAAGCGTTATGTTTGAGCTATGGTTAAAGTTTAAGAAACAAGTTCTTTTTAAGAAGTAACTCACCTTCAAGAAGGTGAAGTCGTTTTAAGTGTTTTTAGTCACTAGCGCCAGTCCGTTGCCTTTTGAGATATTTGAGACAGAGCAGCAGTTATGCTCTTGAGATATTTAAGTTGAGCAGCACTTATGCTCTTGAGAATCGTGGTGAAGAGCCACCACGATAAGTTTAAGATGTTAGGAGGATGAATCGTTACGACTCCCCTAACTAAGTTTAAGTTTAAGGAAAGCCTGGATGGCTTCTCATACGTATGAGTTGGCATCGGGACTAGCTAGTGAGGGATCCCCGTGTCAGTCAAGTATTTAAGTCAAGATTTGAGCTTGAAGAGAGGAGAGTAAATTCAACTCCCCCAAAGTTTAAGGGTTAAGATTTTAAGATTGGAAGTACAAACCACTTCCACTAGTCAAAGTTAAGTGTTTAAGTAAAGTACTCAAGTATTAGACTTATTAAAACGTAAGGGCGTAGACTGACCCCATCTCACTCACCAGGCCTTAGAAAGGGAATGAGCTTGAACCAGATCGGTAACAGCTAGCTAGATGAGCAGTTAGAGAGCAGCGTGTTCGAGAGGAAAAGTTCGAGGGCAGCCAGCTAGAGAAGGATAGTGCAAGCGTCACGGAGGATGCCTAGTTAAGATTTTCAGTAGCAGCAACGACAGAGACTACCTAGTTAATTTCATTTTATGATTATGAGTATAGACTGGAGATCAGATTGAGATTTTAAAGTTTGAGTTTAATTTGCCCACATGTTAGGACTTTGCTTTGAACTACAAGTGTGTGTTTTCAGTATTTTATTTATGAAAATTTTCCCGTGGCAATTTTAAGATTTGAGTATTTTATTTATCAAGGGCATTTTAGTAAAAGTAGTACCTGACCGGGTTAGGGTGTTACATTTTGGTATCAGAGCCGGTCTTCCTCTGTTCCTTGGTCTCTAAGGAATACTGGAATATCGGTCTCAGCTTTGAAGGCTTTTGTTTTAAAGGAAAGGAAAACGAGTCAAGATCTTCTTTTAAGAGTTTATAGAATCTCCAGTCTACTCTAATCGTATTAAGATAAATAACTTTAGTCCTAATAAAAGGTGCATCAATCGCAATGGGATATTCCGAGGTATAAGTACAAGGATTTGAAGGAGTTGAATGAGCACTACGAGGATTTTTCTAATTAGCAACTAGCAAACAGATCATCATCATCAACCTAGAGAAGGAAGGAGGAACGTTGCAAAGGTCCGTGGAGGTAGAATCGAATGTGCGAGGACTTCAACTCCATACACCAGCAAAGAGGTGTCAATTGAAAGGGAATACCTCAAGGATTTTGAAGGAGTGGAGAGAGTAGTACGAGGATTTCACTACTAGGAAACAAGTGGATGATCTAATAAGCTAAGACAAACAAAGGGGAGAAATATAAATCTCCGAAGAAAGAGTTACAATCACTAGATGGCAGTGGCTATAATGAAAGGAGGATTTCAGGGCCCTTGACCCTAAGCAGTTGCGAGGTGGCAACGAGCCAAGAAACGAAAAGGTATCACGAGAAGTCCCCCAACTAGTTTTAGTTGTCGACAGCTCGGCTCTATTACAACACAGCGGCAAGGAGCAGTGGAAAGCTTAGACTTCAAGAGAAGCTAGGGTAGTATAAATGAAGTAAATGAGGAAATAAGTAGGTTATAAGGAGTATGAAAGGACGTCAAGAAGTCAATAAGTCAAGGCGAAGATGAGACATGGTCATTTACATATGACGACTAAGGAACCCTTATACATAAACTACGTCACTACAGAAGAGGGTACATGACCCCGGGGAGTTAGGCCGATGACAAGCCTTTAAAAGAAACAAGACAAGCAACGAGATAAATGATGTAGAGGACAAGTTATGGTTTTAGTACGACCACCATTGGATGAGATGTGGAGGGAAGTTCCACCAAAGTCTAAAGCATGCCATGTAGAAGACAGCGGGGAGTCAATAAGTAAGAAAAGATATGGAATGTGAGAGGGAATAACAGTTAGCTAGTAAATGGCAGTACGAATAGTGAACCAATTTTCAGCAATGCTTGAGTTGAATACTAAGTCAACACGGAGCTAGAAAGAGGATATTAGCGACCCTACAAACTACCCAAATCATGAAAGGTCAGGAGGTCGTTGGGACCGTTGAAAGGGGAATGCAAGAGTTCACGATGATCTGTTATGGGATTGTCCTCTCCTAAATCGAGGGAGCACCTAGCCTCCTAGGGTACATGAGGGGTGACAGAAGGAGGAAACTCTCTACTAAGTTCGAACTAGAGGGATAAGAGCTGAAGTCTCGGAACTAGCTATAGAGTAAGTCATTAAGCCAACCGAGTATAGACAAGTAAGTGGAACATTCAATAAATGTTCTAGTGAATGGCAGAGAATTCGAGGAAGCACATGGAAGTTTCGATGAAGGATTGAGAATATGTGTAGGTGACTCAGGTTCAAGAAAATGCATAATGGAGTACGATGAGGAAAAGCATTATAGAGAAGGGGAAAAGAGAAGTTACCTTATCCAAGGTGCCCCACTCCGAGTGGGGGCGGGATAGTAGGAGGGCTCCAGCAGGGACAGCTAGTAAGGATGAAACATGCACGCTTAGTTAAGCCACTAAGAATCCTAACTAAGAGACTAAGTTTATGTACAAGATCGATCAACAAAAGAGACATGGAATGAGTTATGTTAAAGGTTACCAAGGGCAAGCCACCATTGGAAGTTGTGACCTAAAACAACAACGAGAAGATACTCAACAGAGGTTGGTGACCAAATATAGTACAAGCAACAATAGAAGAGTTGTAGTTTGGTGGTAGTAAAAGTAGAGAAGCAAGAAAAACACCATGGGAAGTTATAGAAAGAAAATGGTTGGCATCAACCTGGCGATGTATGCGTCAAGGAAGATAGTTAAGACGGGCGGAAGCAGGAGTACAACAGACAACAAGAAAGCATTAGGTTGATCACCAAGTAGAGAACAACCGATCCATAGGAAGTCCATCGAGATATTTCAGTCAATTTTTAAGGTGGAATCATGATCGTCGGGAATAGTCGAAGGGAGAACCTTATCTATCATGGTACATGAGTGAGAAGAGAAAATAGGGACCTAGAGGACTACATCAAGAACAAGGGACATCTAGAACTAGAAAGGAACATCAAGAAGAAGAGTCATGAGTAAAGAAGTAAGAGGGATATGAGTTTAGGGAACCGGCTAGGATACCCCAAAGTGAAACCAAGATCGCCTATGTTGGTGAAAGGTGTCAAACTCTCGGGTAAAACTTTATTGGACGGGGAAACCGTACGAGGAGTTTCAGCTAGGGTCTAAGAGTGGCAGAACAGATATTACAAGAACATCAAATTCAATCAGCTATAAGGAAGTGCTAAGTTAGGCGCTAGGAGTGAGCAAGTAAGCCAGAGGGAGTATCATGATTCTTGAAATGGTTCATAAGGTTGATCGCAAGCTAGAGAAAGATGCAAAGGATGCCTCTAATGCATACAGAAAGTAAAATCTGTAATATGAGGTTTCATAGTTAAGCGAGAAGTAACGAGGAGATGACCACTCAGTTTATGGTTTAAAGGATAAGACGAAGCATCAAAGAAGAAAGTAAGAGATACAAAGTTAGGAGGTACAATGTCCTAGGTCACCTATGAGGTCAACCCCAGACGAGAGTTACGTTAATAGAGTGTTACCACCTTACTAGATGGAGGATAAACCGCCATCAGTGACCTTGGGATTGGAGAGGGGCATTAACTTCTCATGTACAGAACAATGGATAGTTATCGTTCCTATATATGTACAAGGTGCAGCCGAGGTAATGTGTGGGGTTAAGAAGCCACAACAACATTGAAGTTGCAGGGAATGGAGAGAAGGATTTTAGGTCATGTCGTATAAGTTAAAGGAAATAACAATCCGCGAAGTGAAAAGGATTACCACAAGCGATGCTTAGGGTAATCACAGTGGACAAATTTTGATGGCAAAAATTCTATAAGTGGGGAGGAAATGTGATACCTCGACTTCAATATGTTCAACATCAAGTACTGAATCAGTTGGACCAAATAAATTGAGCCGAAATTTTGTCCCATCACACCCTGGGCCCAAGTTGGAAAATTTTGAAAAGGGCAATGAGTCACTCAAACCTATTCGATGCTACCAAGCTAGATGAGAATATATGTTTTGGTCAAGAGTACATATAAGAACTATTGTAAGATATTCAAAACAAGATAAGGGCACGCCATTGAAGTTCATATAGAAAGAGAGAAATCTTGAGCCAAAGAAGCACAAGAATGAGGAGTATGAAAGGATGGGTTCGATCAAATTTCGGGGACGAAATTTTTATAAGGGTGGAAGAAATGTTACACCCCGCTCTTCCCAAAAGTCAAAATGATTATTATACCCTTGGGTTAAGTTCCACTGTATTATCGATAAGGATTAAAAATATGAACTAATAGTTCAAACGGTGTCGAATTTCGACATGAAGTGAGAAAATTATGGACGTTAACTGAGTTTCGTATAAACTCACCCAAAATTGTCAAATTCCCAAAATTCCATGGGTCAATTAAACCTAAGCTAACCCAAATTACCCTAAGGCTGCACTTAATTTTCCGTCGCTTTCCCCTCCCCTTTGTCGGTCTCTCCTCTCAAAACCCTGAAAACCTAAACTCATAACCTCTGCCCTCCGACCACTTAATCGCCGAGACTGGTGGCGGCCTGCTCCATCCGAAAATGGCCGGGAAGCTCCGGTTCATGGATTTCCTAGACGAGGAGCAGAGAAGAACCATAACCATGAAGAGTTCCTCGATAGCTCTGAAATTCCGTTATTGTTCGATTTACCTAATCGATTCCCCGGGACGCATGGACTTCTGCAATGAGGTTTCCACCGCAACTAGGTTGAGCGATGGCGCGTTGGTTTTGGTGGATGCGGTGGAAGGTCTTCATATCCAGATTCATGCTGTTCTCCGCCAAGCTTGGATTGAGAAGCTAACTCCCTGCCCGGTGCTTAATAAGCTGGATAGGTTGATTAGTGAGCTAGAGTTGACTCGCATGGAAGCTTATACAAGGTTGTTGAGGATAGTTCATGAGGTTAATGGGATTATGAGTGGATACAAGTATGAGAAGTATTTGTCTGATGTTGATTCGAGGCTTGCTAGTCAGTTTGGTGAAGTGGGAGATGAGAATCTCGAGTTTGTGGAAGATGATGAGGAGGATACGTTCCAGCCTCAGAAGGGCAATGTGGCTTTCGTTTGTGCTTTAGATGGATGGAGATTTCGTAGCCTGTGCACTTAAAGCAAAGAGTTGGAACTACATGTACAGAGTTGAGGTCAATCCAAATTTACTAATAAAGTGAGTGTAAAGGGGTAGATTCTACGCCTTGCGTATTCTTTTAAGTATTAAGATTTTGAGTATTTTAGCGAATTGGTTCCCGTTGCTTGCTTATATTTATGATTTCTTATTTGTGCTTTGCTTGAGCTATGATTTGAGGTGATTTTGTGCTATTTAAGGTGATTTTATGCTATTTACCTTAAAGCGTTATGTTTGAGCTATGGTTAAAGTTTAAGAAACAAGTTCTTTTTAAGAAGTAACTCACCTTCAAGAAGGTGAAGTTGTTTTAAATGTTTTTAGTCACTAGCGCTAGTCCGTTGCCTTTTGAGATATTTGAGACAGAGCAGCAGTTATGCTCTTGAGATATTTAAGTTGAGCATCAGTTATGCTCTTGAGAATCGTGGTGAAGAGCCACCACAATAAGTTTAAGATGTTAGGGGGATGAATCGTTACGACTCCCCTAACTAAGTTTAAGTTTAAGGAAAGCATGGATGGCTTCTCATATGTATGAGTTGGCAACCAGACTTGCTAGTGAGGGATCCCCGTATCAGTCAAGTATTTAAGTCAAGATTTGAGCTTTAAGTGAGGAGAGTAACTTCAACTCCCTCAAAGTTTAAGTGTTAAGATTTTAAGATTGGAAGTACAAACAACTTCCACTAGTTAAAGTTAAGTGTTTAAGTAAAGTACTTAAGTATTAGAATTATTAAAGCGTAAGGGCGTAGACTGACCCCATCTCACTCACCAGGCCTTAGAAAGGGAATGAGCTAGAACCAGATCGGTAACAGCTAGCTAGAGGAGCAGTTAGAGAGCAGCGAGTTCGAGAGGAAAAGTTCGAGGGCAGCCAGCTAGAGAAGGGTAGTGCAAGCATCACGGAGGATGCCTAGTTAAGATTTTCAGTAGCAGCAACGAAAGAGACTACCTAGTTAATTTCATTTTATGATTATGAGTATAGACTGGAGATCAGATTGAGATTTTAAAGTTTGAGTTTAATTTGCCCACATGTTAGGGCTTTGCTTTGAACTACAAGTGTGTGTTTTCAGTATTTTATTTATGAAAATTTTCCCGTGGCAATTTCAGATTTGAGTATTTTATTTATCAAGGGCATTTTAGTAAAAGTAGTACCCGTCCGGGTTAGGGTGTTACAACCATCAGGAGATGCCCTTATCATGGCATTCCCCATTGGTGGCCAATGCAAACTTTTTGCAATGTGATTAATCCAGAGAGGAAACAATCAATTGATGCAACAGGGGGTGGCACCATCAACAACAAAACATATAAACAAGTAGAGCAGCTAATTGTGGACATGGCAATGAACAAATATGAATGGTATTCTCCCTGAAACATATGTAGAACAACGCCAACTAGGAGTGCTGAACTGCACCAAGTCATCCGAGTTATAGCCTTAGTCGCGCAAGTTGAAAACCTGAACAAAAATTTCGATCAATTCACTCTATCTGGCAAGGTGTACAAGTGCGAATAGTGTGCTTGTGACAAGAAAACTACCGAGTGAAAAAAATATTCCCTCAACATGCGAAACTGAACATGTTACCAAAAGGAGTCGGAATCCATATAGCGGCACATACAGTCCAGATAACGGCACATCAAGCGTCATCGAGCAATTTTCATCAACAACTGCTACCAAAAGAAAAGAAGTCCAACCTCGAGGATATGATTAGAAAGTTCGTTGCCCCCTTTGATTCCAAATTCCAAGCTCTGGACAAATATATTTCTATCTTCGAGGATCTATTTCAAAACCTTGAAGCAGGCCAACGTAATCTTCAAGATTATGTGCATAGTTTTGAACACAAGTTGGGCAAATAGCCAAGCATTCAAAAAGAAGCTTTCCAAATAACACCAAAATAAATCCAAATTTGGAGGAATCCTGGAAGCTTTCCAAATGACACCAAAACAAATCCAAATTTGGAGCAATCAAGGAAGCTCGTTCGTCCTCAACACCCAAATTCCAAATTTGGAGGAATCATGCAAGATCATGGAGTGCACAAGTGAAAAAGTCATGCAATCAACTACACCACCACCACTTGTCACACAAACTGACGAACAAGACCAAAAGAAAGAACCACCAAAACCAGTTGTTAAACAATATCAGCCAAAGTTGTCGTTCCCATCACGCCTACATCGCGACAAATTGGAAAACACTTTTGGAATAAGTTTTTGGATATGCTAAAGCAAATCCATGTCAGCATGGCATTCATGGATTTGTGTCAAAAGTTTTGATGTACACTGGTAGCCTGAAGGAGATCCTCTCGAAAAGAGGAAAATTGATGAGTGTGATTTGGTTATAATCATTGGAGATCGCGTTTCCATCATCTAAAACAGGCTAGCACAAAAAATGGACACTGGAAGCTTCATCATTCCAAGTCAATATGGCAACCTTTCTATCTCTAATGCTTTGGACGAATTAGGAACAAGTATTAATGTCATATCTTATAAGCTCTTCATAAAGTTAGGCTTAGAAAAACCTCAACCGACTTCCATGCTCTTACAACTAGCAGATAAATCTGTGGTTATTCCTAAAGGAATTGTCGAAGATATGTTGGTGAGGTAGGACCTTTCCTCTTACCTATTGATTTTGTGATTTTGGATATGGAAGAAGAAAGTAATTATCTTTATTCTTGGTCATCCATTTCTATTAACCTCTAGACCTTTGATAGATGTTCCTAAAAATAAAATAGTTTTGCGAATGAAAGATAAAGAATTCACCATTAACATGTCTTAACCAACACATGCACCGAAATAATACAATACGTCAAAAGTACCTTTCATAGTTCCGTGCTTACTTCATCCAATAAATATGCTAAGGGTTTTATGGTATTTTCTCATGAGCATTTTACCCAAAAATCCAAAGGCTATGTGCATGATACTCCCGATTTTGAAAATATCAATGTTATATCTCACCACATGTGCAAGAAGGTCACGGAGTCATCTATTATGCAGGTTGAGAAAAAATCGCCTCAAGTACCAACCAAACGAGTCACGTCGCCAAGGAAAAGATGAAGGAAGAATGGCAGCCAAAACTAAAGAAAAGGGAGCTCAGTCACAATTATTCTGGAGATCACTACGAGCTGGTCCTATATCCACTTGCGAGCCCCTAACATAATGAACTACAGTACAACTAGCACGACGTTAAAGAAGCGCTTATTGGGAGGCAACCCAAATTCTCGATTTGAATTTTTTTTTTCAATTTCTGTCTGTTTTTCAATTTCAAGAATAAAATTTGCAACCCTTTGTGACCAAACGTCAACCAAAAAACTCGCCGAGTGGAACTATCATCATCGAACATCATGCCCTACATTACGCGACAAAGAAAATGGTAACAATTCTAATCCTTACTCCCTAACATTTTGCCCATTGAGGACAATCTCCAACTAAAGTGTGGTGGGGAATGACCAATTGTTTTAATTTGTTCTGATAAAGAGTTTTTGTGATCAGTGTCTCAGTAATTTCACCATCATCCATACAAAAAAAATCGTAAAAATTAAAAAATTTGGAAAAAAGTTTTGGTTTTGAGTCTCATGAATGACTGAATTTAGTGCAAGAATACTATATTTCAATGCATGTCAACCTATAATGATGAATGAGGGATTACAATGAATGTGTCTCGTGTTACTCTTTCTTTGATGGCAAGAATTTTCTAAATCCAGAACAAGTCAGTTGTCATATTTGATTGTTCTTGCATAGCATTTGGGAAACATAGCTTGAGAAATCTAGCAAATAGAAAGTCATTTGAGACTTGAGCATGATCGTCTCTTTTTTGTGTGATAGATCCCTCTCTATGCATGATGATATGCTTGATTTACTCCTACACAAATGACTACGATATGGACGATGGAGGCAATAGGTTTACTCCTACACCCAAATGACTACGGTGAACATCATATCCTTAGTCAAACCAGATTGAGACAAGCCTTTTTGTCCGATGACAACCTATTTTAAACCAATCCCTGTTCTTCAACCTCAAAATACTTTGAACCCTTTTTCAAGGTTCCATTTTGAACGGTTTAAACAAATGAATTTCTGCTTAATATATCAAATACAAAAGTTGGAATAAGGAGAAACAATTTCTTCAAGTGCAATTTTCAAAAATCAAAATTTTGACCACTCTTTCACATTGTTATCTTAAAAGATAAAAAAAGTGATAGAGTTGGCCACTACCTTCCATGCACTTATGATAAATATGATTTATTCTTCAAAAGCCACATAGGCTACATTTTAAACTCCTATAATTTCTCAAAATATTCTACCTTGCCTATATATTCATCTTACAAAGAGAAGCAGAAAAGTCATGGTTTTTTGGGTGGAAAAGTTTTGGAATCTTGAACTTACCAACAGATTAAAAGAACTTCCACATGTCCGTACCCCTAGCCACGTTTGACACCCGATCAAAAGACCTACCAGACAAGTCAGTGGTGACACAATATTGGAGACTCGAACAACAAACTCATGACAGAGAGATGGTAGGGAAAGAGTGATAAATAGAATAGTTAGAAGAGGGAGAAACAACACACCACACCCTACTTCTTTACTTTGTTCTACCTTTCTTGTGTTTGAAGTTAGCTGAGATTTTGTCCACTTCCATTTCAAAATCTTGTTACTATTTTTCATTTTGTTAATCCTATCTCGTATTTCATTCGTCGTGGTTCTCATGTTCGTGGTCGTATTTGGAAAACTGTGGTATATTGCGTTATTAAGATTACCAAAGTAAACATCGTTCTGTGGGGTTTTGATAATCATTTGTGGTGGTAGATTAATTGGTTTCCACCGTCTTCGCCCATTGATTATTCCTCTGTCGGAAGTTTGCTAGGTGTAATCTATTAATTCAATATATATATCGTATTCTTGACCCCTTCGTTTTTCATTGTCATCATCATCATGGTAATGTTCTCAACCTTCATCTTTCCAAATTTCATCATGTCTGGGTAATCTTCTAGTTGTTCCGGATTTGATGAACTCTAATATGTTTTACATGGATTGAGTGTATCTTTGATATAGACGTGTTGTTCTCATTCTTACGATCTCTTCTCGACTTATCATGTGCAAGTATCAATAGTACGCGTATATTGTATATTTTTTCTGATACATATAAATGAGACCACAAGGTAATTTCCCATTTAGCTCTCTTGTGAAAATAAGGAATTGATCAGAACCACCGACGACGCGATCACATAACTTCTCTTGATTAGATTAAAAGCATGATACATAAATTCACAAGTCTGGTTAATGCTTTGGTTTAAGAGTCTTGAAAGCCACAGTTTAGCTTGATTCTTAAGTCGAAAGGGTGTTAATACTTGTGTGAATGGGTTAACACTAAATTGATAATTTTGATGGTCCAAGATAAGAACACTCGTCCAAGATAAATTCAACTCATCTGTAAAATGCATCTTAGGGGGATTCACTTTTAGGACAACGCCTTTTCCACTTGAGTTTACTTTGAAAACTATTATATTGTGATTTATCATTGCATGTGCTTTTATATCTAAACAGAGTCACTAAAAAGATTGACTAAATAATAGGTAAAAGCCAAATATGATTACACAGTCTCTGTGGATACGACCTCCTTCCTACAATACTTCCTAGAATGAACTCACCATTGATACATTGCGAATTAATCCCGACTAGAGCCCAAGTTTTAAAAATCTAGTCGGGTACAATATAGGGCAAGTATGTGTTAATTGTCAAACCCGGGTCGGTCCATGCACCCCTACTTCAATCGCTTATGTTGTTATCTAGTAAAATGGTTTTGGGTTTAAAACTAAGAAAACTACAAAGTAAACAAACAAGAAAAGTAAATCGAGGAGAATTCTACTTGAGAGGACTTCACTTGGGTATTGATTCTCCTAGTCTCATATTAAGAAGCAGTGAACGAAACTCTAGTGTGAAGGATGTGTTCTTATACCGTGAGGCGGGTGCAACTAGCTACGGATAAACATTCCTAGTCGATCAATTAAGGATTGCGACAAAAAGCTAGGGAACTTAGCTCTCTTAAGCGATCACCCGAGGAAACCCCAACTCCATTAGTCGACCAATTTAGGATTGTTGCATTAAGTTAGTGGACTAACTCTCTTAACCTTTCGGCTAAGGATGACAACAATAGGCTAGACGATCTAACCCCTCTAACCCGGTCAACTAAGGATTGCAAACCAAGCCCTCTAACCTTAAACCGCACGGCGGATAGACCAATCACGCTAGAATCATGGTACTACTCTGATAATTGAGGTTTTGGCCCTTAATCAACCCAAAAGGGGTTACCCAAGTGGTTAGGAGATCAAGCTCACTATGGGCCACAAGGGGATTTCCACCTACTAGGCTAATTTTGACACAACAAAGAGATAATGCAAGCAACACTCACTAATAATGATTAATTTAAGGTTTGTCCTCAATTGTCTAGGTGGGTGACACAAATCGGCCAAGAATCAAGCTTCCCAAAGCCTCTTTCAACAAGGTGATTCTCTCCACCTAGGTCAAATTGACCCAATAATGAGTTAAAGCTAGCACACTCAAACATTCATGGAAAGTACCTCAAATATTATATAGAACACACAATCAACACAATTTGAATCAAGTTCTTACCCAAGTAAGTAGGAAGGCTAATCCATAGCTAGGCAAAGGAAAACAACAAAAAGGAGAGAAAAAACATGGAGAGATGAAAATCTTCCTTCCTTCTTGCTTGAATCTCCCTTGAGAAGAAGAGATCTTCAATCCTCTAGTTTGAATTGATCCCAATCTCCCTCTTCCTCCTTTGAATGGCACTTTATCTCTCTAGAATGGGGAGAGGAAACCCTAATCTCTCACTAGAAAACTCTCTTTATTCTCAAAACTAAAAATCTACTAAAAGATCCATTCCTCCTCCTTTCAACTCTCTACTTATACCCAGTCGCGCCCACTTGACAGTCGTGAACTAATGGATGGGACCATGAACTCAGGCCAAGACGCGTCGTTTCATTAAGCTAGTTCGCAGTCCATGGCTTCATTTCACGGTCAAGACCGTGAACTGACTCGGCGTTAGTGACCTCCAAAAACTCTCTGGAACCTCGCCAGTTCGCGTTTTGTTGCTCCAGTTCATGGTCTTGTGTGACCATGAACTGACTGCTTCCGCCGTGAACTGCAGCTGCTTCCTGGACGCCTTCGCTTCACTGTCAAGGGGTAATTGTAACGAACTTTTTTCGGTTTTTGCGCTCTTCGACCTCCAATCGTCCTGAAACTCGTCACTGACTCTTCCACACGTGCTAGGACCTGAAATGTATCAAAACAAGCACAACTTAGCGTGAAATATATCGAGTGATGATGAAATGCAAAGCCAAACTATCAAGAAATGAGGGGTAAAACGTGTACAATAGGATGAGATAGTTGTTGATACATGCAAACCACTGAAAATAACATGCACGGATTCAAGTGATCAATCTTCACGGTCTCCCGCCCGTAATAATCTCTCCTTGGTAGTGATCCTTGCCTTTCTGACAATTTCGTTCCGCTTTTTCCCTCTTTCATTTGACTTCCACTCCCAAGGTCAATTCCCCCTGCTAAAACATAACACATACTAAAACATGCACAAACCTAGTGTAAAATCAAATCTCAGGCGATGTAAACGCGTCAAACGCCACAGGTATATAGGGTGAAAACTCAAACGCCACAAGTATATAGGGTGAAAACATGTGTAATCAAGCCCGAATCAAACTCCCCCACACTTGGACTTTTGCTTGTCCCAAGCAAACCTATCTCAAACAAGGTATTATTTAAACCTAAACATCATAACTTGGGGTCATATCAAAGGGAACAAAGTGGATGGATCTCAAATGTCTATTTTGCACTAACATACGACAACAACAAGCAATCCTGAAAACCACCACAAATGACATTCGAATGCATTAAGAACTTGCAAACAAAATTTTCACCCTGTTCACAAAGCAAAACAATCCTGCAATGACGACTCACCAACCATAGTTGTCCATGCATAAAGATCACATCATAGGAACAAATGAATGAGCAAACTAGGTCCTCACCGGGGTATGATATGAGCAAGATAACATGAATGAATCACTCTTTCTCGACCAGTGGGGTCAGGACCATTTTTATGCAAAAGATGTGCATACTCAACACTCAGCCTTATCGTCTCTTCACCATGTATGAAACCTCTAAATGCTAGAGATCACAAGATGGGTGTCATCACTAGCTTGTCTCGAGGTCTTAGACACGGGTTTAGATGACAGGCCAGGGTATTGGACATGGGAAAAGGCTTTTTGGGTGGTGGAAAACATAACATGAGGTTCCACATCTTCAACCTAAAACCAACACAAGGTTCTATGGTTTTGATTAGAACCTTTTCTATAAGCAATGGCCACTAGCATCGTCCAAAAACCACACTTCCCACTACTTCAAACCACAACTAATCATGAATGACATTCGAAGCACACTTTCTTTGCTACACCTGCTATCCAATCTTTCAAGCACAAGAGTGAAAGAGGTAAACAACATGTAGGTGCTTCAATCACTTGGCTGCCAAGAAACACCTCCCTAGAGCAATAACAACATTTTGTGGCACTCTCTATTCTTATTTACCCCTTTTATTGCCTTCCTTTTCTTTTCGTTTTCTTCATTTTCTTTTGTTTCTCCTTTTGTTTCTCTTTTTTTTTTCTTGGGGTGTATTAGAGAGCTAAACATATGGCTCATTCTTTGAACTTTAACCATATGCTCACTTATTAAGCACTATCTCCAACACTCACTTTCATTCTTTAGCAGCAAACCATTCAAGACACATAAAGTGGAACCTCAATGAATCTCAAATAATGAGAGCTTCGAAGAAAAAGGGTGTCCCAAAAATGGTGTAGCCACGAAGAAAATAAGGGTCGCTCTTCCGAATCTCAATCAAGCTCACAAAGCACGAGCTACACAACATGGGAGTGATCACTACACACACGACTCAAAAGGGTTGACTAGGGGATAATGCAATCGAAACAAGTCAATTTTTGGGTCGTGGACTAATCCTATTCCCGCATCTTCCTCACTAGTGACAACGTGAATGTTACACATCATGGTAAGAGGGATCTATCACACAAGAATGAAACAAGTGGCACAAGTCTCGCATGACTACCTAGATGCTCATACATTCATTCCAACTTCCAAATTTCGATGCATTGCAATGTGGTCAATGAGTAATCAATCCAAACACATTAGATGGTTCACACACACATGAGAACTAAGCACTTGCAACAATCTAATGAATATCTCAATCATCATCATAGGGGGCACTCAATCACAAACAAATTGTCCATATACAATGCTAATAACCACGAGATCCACCACAATCGGCCAATATGAACATGCATTCACATCAATTTCACCCGCCCATCACAATAAATACACCCCCACACTTAAATATGACATTATCCTCAATGGAGAAAGGGTAGGGTAAAGAAGTTACTACCATTTGGGCAAGTGAGAGTCAAACATTAGCCTGAGATAGAAGAGGAGTTTGCTTCACAAAGAAACAACACAAAACAAAAGCAAGCGCACAATACTCGCACAATGCAAGGTTATTACAGAGTAATAGTATTTAACATCACGAGTAGCATAGAACAAAGACAATAGTACTAGTTCAATACTTATAAAAGGAAGAAAGAAAATAAGAAAAATCAGAGTTCAGAGTTGACACACTACGACACAACACTAAACTGCAACCAAGTGTAATCCCAGAATGGAAATGCAATATAGTGGAATCAAGTAATAAATGTCAACCCAGGGCCTAGATGTACTGCCTACTCCGTGATTATCTATTATCTAGCGGGACTAAGTTTAGTAAAAATGAGTTTAAACTAAAGCAAAGAGAAAGCAGTAAAGTATACGGTTCTCTCAAGCAAGAGAAGAGTCACTCGGGATTGAGTCCCTCTAGCTCCTTAGTTAGGTAAAGTTGTAACTTATCTTGGTTGATTTATTGTTGATTAAACTACGAAAGATCCGACAGTAGCTTGGAATCTCTTAAGCTGACCGAGTCCTCTTAAACAGACTAACCAGCAGATGACTAGTCTTCACCAGAATAGAAAGCTAAGGAAATTAACAAAGAACTCCACTACTAGAACCAAATTCCAGTACAAAGCAGTGAGTTGACTGACTCTCGTAAAATCAATTCACTCCTATCGATTAAAAAAGCTCTAACAACCTAATCATATTCTATCTATCTCAGGTTGCAGCAGAAATCCAAAGAAGTTGATCAGGATTCAATTGACTCAATAAACACACTTCAAAACAGTATATCATTCCAAAAGTCATTACAATCATGATCCCTAACACATGGAACTAAGGTTCTTCATACCCATGTGAGAGAAAGTTCTACTCCATAGAGAAAGAGTAGAAAACAAAAATCAGAGGAATCATACTCATAATAATGTGTAGGTTAAGCTTTGGGATGATAATCTTCACTCCAAGGATGAAATCCAAGCTTGATTGATGAAACCCAGCTCCAAAATTGATCCTAGGGTTTGTTTTTTGCACTTTCTCTCTCTAGGACTCTATTTTTTCTCTCAAATTTTGATTCCACTCTCAAAGACCCAAAATTGGGTTAAAACCCAGAAAATCAGATACACGGCCGCGTAGAATCGACTCTTGCCCTCGCACGGCCATGTTGCACGGCCGCATGAAATCCTCAGCTTTCCGTCAAAGATCCCAACTTCATCCAATCGACCCCGAACTCGTGCCCAAACCTTCATTCACGTACTAGGACCTGCAATACAACAAACAAGAACAACCTAGCGTGAAATCAGCGTAAAACATGAGAGACGAGGCTCAAACAGTATAAAAGTGGTGGATAAAAACATGTGTAAATATCGAGTCACCAAATTCCACCACACTTAACTGTTTGCTTATCCCCAAGAAAATTTGACTCAAACCAATGCGAATATCTAGACCTTACCACCCACATGCAACCTTGATCGTCGTTAGAGGATTTCCTAGATCATTTAACAACTTACGAGGTCAACTGGTCTTCTAAGACATCCCCTATCTCTCTCAAAGCAAGTACTAGACTCAAACCAGGATCATTAGAACAAATGAAACTAGGACAGTCAATTCATGGATAAGGTGATTCACACAATTTAACGACCAAGGACTCTTAGTATCGGGTGCTCTTTCATTCCATCCCACTTGTTGGAACCCCTTTTTCTTATTATTTGTTTCTCTTCTTTTTTTCACATTTGCACTTTGCTGGAGTTCCAAGTGCAAGTTTTTATGTGCGGTCGTCCCTTATTAGGTGAGTAAGAGCAATTTCTGTACATCTTTCGGTCGCAGAGTAATTCTTTTAACTTCTATTCCTGACTTCGTGTGAACGGTCAATGAAAGTAAGGGGGTCCGAAGCTCTATCCGTGCCCTTAAAAACACATCCTCGAGTAGGCAAACCGTTCAACGGGTGAAATTTTTACTTGTACTAGAGACGACTTAGCTTCACCTTGTAGGCCTACCCCACTAAGGATCACTAAAATCTCTTCCAAAACCCGAGTTTGTGCAATAAACGATGCCACACACGTTGGGCTTACCCCATGTTGAAAATTTCAAATTTTTGACACGAAGGACCAAGTGCCTTTCCATTTCGTACAATTGATCACCCTTTTTACGATACATGAGTTCATAACACAGCATAGGAGAGTTATCAATACCACATGAATCAACGGTCCTAAATCCACTAGTTCACAAAATCAACCGGCACAGCAGAGATACAAATAGGATTTCTTATACTTCAACATCCTCCATAGTGCTACAACTACCTCCCTAGGTTGCATATCCCCATAAAGACTGTCAATTCAAAGCATACTTAGCAGGATATTGCAGGTAACAGTACTTGGAGCCCTCAATTCATCAAATTAGACTGTGGACTAGGCTTCAAGCACACAAACTCATCTATGCAGCCAAAGATAAACACCCCCCTGCACACTTAAGCACGACATTGCCCTCAATGGAGAAGAGGGAAAGATAAGGGGAACGATGTTACTGGGAAAACGGACTGTCGGGGCACTAGAAATGGGACCAGCCATCAGGGGCAGACTGGAAAGTGGACTAGTTGAAAGGCACAGAGCTAGAGTCATCAAAACACACTAGGTCATAGAAACCATATTTCCAAGTGGAAAAAACAAAAAAGAAACAAAAGAAAAGCAAACCATGGTGGGGTTGCCTCCCCACAAGCGCTTCTTTTAAATCTTTAGCTGGACGCAGAGGGTGGATGCTCAGAGCGGTGTAGGAACAGGTGCCTCCAAGAGCGGATCCACATCGCTCTTGAGGTACAACTTCATATGGTGGCCATGGACACAACAGATGTGACCACCAGCACATGCCAACTCGACCTCGCCATCCGGCAGCATGCAAGAGAGTGGATACTCGGATGGCCAGGGCGGTCGTGGCTCAGGAGCCGGGACCAGCTCATAGTGGTCTCCAGCTTTCTTTTGAGCAGGCTTAGCTACCTGCTGTTTCGAACGCCGCTCCTCCTTGATCTTTTCTCTTGGTAACGGGGTGGACGGGAGTGGCGGCGAAGGAATGGGAGGAGAGTCCTGTAAAACAAAAGCATATAAGGATACACGACAAACTCATGCACCTGGTGAGAGACCGCAAGCAAAGGCGATAAAGCAGACATATTATTAGCAATGAAAAATGTTATCTGCTCCTCACCATCCCTCAAAATCAGGGTCCCATCATGCACATCTATGAGAGCCTTGGTGGTGGCCAAGAAAGGCCTACCTAGTATAAGGGACACTTCTGCATCCTCGTTGATGTCTAAGACAACAAAATCCACAGGAGGAAAGTATCTGCCAACCTTAACTAGGAGGTCTTCCACTATGCCCCTAAGATGAACTAAAGATCGATCGGTTAATTGAATACTCATCCTAGTTGCAGTTGGCTCAACTAGACCTAGTTTCTTGAACAATTTGTATGGTATAACTTGATACTAGAACCTAGGTCCGCCAAGGACCTCTCTACATGCAATTAACCAATAGAGCACGGGATAGTAAAACTATCTGGGTCCTTCTGCTTCTGCGGAAGCTTGTTCTGCAGAATGGCCGAGCACTCCTCGCTGAGCTCCACAGTGGACAGCTTGCTCAACTTCTTCTTTTTAGAAAGAAGATCTTTCAGGAACTTCGCATACTTAGGTATCTGAGATAATGCCTCCAGGAAGAGCAGTTGAACATTCAGCTTCCTAAGCATGGGCATGAAGTTCCCGAACTCTGCCTCTAGCCAGTCTTTGTGCATCCTGGAGGGAAAAGGGAGCTTAGTCTTATATTCAGCCACTACTGGCTGGGGGTTGTGGGGCTCGAACCTCTGGCTCCTTTCACATCACCAGGCCCTCTTCCGACTCCGAGGTGATCTGCGTCACCTTCTTTGCACTCTTCAGAGGTGCATCCTCGGTCACAGTCCCACTTCTCAGCATGATTGCATGTAACCCCTCCTTATGATTTTCTGGGATTCGGCAGGGGTTGGTCAGGAAGTGTGCCAGCCTATCTTGAAGCAACGATATTTGCCAGGTGTCTGATTTTTTTGTCCATATCCTACAGGAGTGCCTGCTGATTCCTCTAGATTATCTTCAATCTCCATGAATTTGCTCGCGGCCACTTCAATGAATTGCTCCAATTTATTGAACTTCTAGGTACTAGTGCTGGCCAACGTGGTCACTAGGTCCGTCAACTCTGACACAGAATCGCCCTGTGTTGCCGTGTTGGGACTGATGGAGATGCACCACGCTACTGGTACTGCTGCTGTGGGGGCTGTTGAAAAGCTAGCCTAGGCGGGGCTGGTATGGCTGTCTCTTGTTCTGAAAACCAGCTACAGGAGCCTGGAAGCCAAGTGGCTTGGGATTGTTGTTGCCACTCCAGGAAAACTTGGATGCTGGCGCCACCCCTCGTTGTATGTACTACTGTAGGAGTCGTTGTGCCGAGCATTATTAATGAAATTTAGCTACTCCTGCGGTGTGCTAGACTCTCGCATGCCTTGGCAGTCCTCCAAACTGTGATTGGTGCTCTCACACCACTAGCACTGCATCGCCTGTTGCTGCCCTATCCTGAAGGTCAATCCATTATGATCCATAGCTGATACCAGCTTTGAGACAACCTATACCAACTCAGATGACTTGGTCTCCACAGCATGCACACCCCGGCCTCGTGCTCTCCTAGACTTCCTAGCTGTCCCCCAATCATATCCCTTCTCTGCCATATCCTCAAAGAGCTGATTTCACTATTGGGGTCATTGTCAGCATGTTCTCACCACATACCGAATCAATCAGCTGCTTATCTTCAGGGAAGAGAGCCCGGTAGAAGGTGCCCACCTTGACAGCATTGTTGAAACCATGATTGTGACACTTTAGGAAAAGACTAGTGTATCTTTCCCACGCGTCCCGGATGGTCTCATGTTCGTCCTATTCAAAATGAGTGATCTCCTTCTCCAGGTCCGTTGTCTTAGATGGAGGATGATAGCGGGTGAGGAACTTGTCGGCCAGGCTGGCGAATGTAGTGATCGATCCTGGAGGTCGGGTGTCCAGCCACTCCTTTGACTGTCCCTCTAGAATGAATGGGAAGTACCTTAGATGGATGGCGTCTGCAGAGAACCCATTAATCTTGCTTCCATTGATCAACTCGTGGAATCGCCATAGGTGCAATCTGGGGCACTCCCCTTCCTTTCCACGGAATACCACTGAGTTGCGCAGCATGGTGATGACAGAGGTGCTCACCTCAAAGTTATTAGCTCGAACTTGAGGGTGATGGATGGGCGACCTTATGTCTGCGACTCTGGCAGTCCAGTAGTATCCCATTGTATGCTCATCGGGAAAAATGTCCTCGCCATTATTGGTTTCACCCATGTCGTCCTCCTAGGTGATGTTCGGATGCTCCAAAGCTTCCTCCGCAGCTAGCTGCGCCTTCAAAGTTTGCTTGAGGTTACAACAGGTTAGTTCAAGCTCTTGGTCCAATGGTAGTAGATCTCGGCTACGGGTGATGCACTACCTGCACACAATCAACCAAAGCAACTCATGAAGGCACACAGGTGGAAGAAAAAGAATGCAGTAAAGAAAATGCTAAAGTAACAGACTTTCATGTTTCTCCAATAACCTAGAGTTCCGCGGCAACGCTGCCAAAAATTTGACACGCTACGACATAACACCAAACTGCGACCAAGTGTAATCGTAGAATGCAAATGCAGTATAGTGGAATGAAGTAATAAATGTCAACACAAGGCCTAGATGTACTGTCTACTCCGTGATTATCTATTATCTAGTTGGACTAAGTTTAGTGAAAATGAGTTTAAACTAAAGCATAAAGAAAGCAGTAAATTATTCGGTTTTCTGAAGCAAGAGAAGAGTCACTCGAGATTGAGTCCCCTAGCTCCTTAGTTAGGTCCAAGTTGTAATTTCTTTCGGTTGATTTACTATTGATTAAACTACGAAAGATCTGATAGTAGCTTGGAATCTCTTAAGCTGACCAAGCCCTCTTGAACAGACTAACCAACAGACGACTAGTCTTCACCGAGATAGAAAGCTAAGGCGATTAACACAGAACTCCACTACTGGAACCAAATTCTAGTACAAAGCAGTGAATTAACTGACTCTCGTACACTCAATTCACCCCTATCGGTTAAAGAAGCTCTAACAACCTAATCAGATTCTATCTATCTTAGGTTGTAGCAGATATCAAAAGAACTTGATCAAGATTCAATTGACTCAATAAACACACTTCATTTGATTATAATCAAACACTATATCATCCCAAAAGTCATTACAATCATGATCCACAACACATGGAACTAGGGTTCTTCATACCCAAGTGAGAGAAAGTTCTACTCCATAGAGAAAGAGTAGAAAACAACAATCAGAGGAATAATACTAATAATGATGTGTATGTTAAGCTCTAGGATGATAATCTTCACTACAAGGATGAAATCCAAGCTTGATTAATGAAACTCAGCTCCAGAATTGATCCTAGGGTTTGTTCATTGCACTTTCTCTCTCTATGAATCTGTTTTTGCTCTCAAAATTTGATTCCTCTCTCAAAGACCCGAAATTGGGTTAAACCCAAAAAAATCACAACCACACGGCCGTGTAGAATCCAGCCTGCCCGTGTAACTCCCAAAACATGGCGTTGCACTTAGTTGGTCGAAGGAAGTCACACGGCCGTGTAGAATTAAGCCTTGCCCGTGTAGACCCCCTAGACATCCCATCCAGCCAAAGTATGCCCTTGCACAGCCAGTACGCCCCTGGCCGCGTAAAAAATCCGATACACGGCCACACCGCACAGCCGCGTAGAATTGGCTCTTGCCCACGCATGGCCATATTGCACGGCCGCGTGAAACCCTCAACTTTCTGTCTAACGTCCCAACTTCGTCCAATCGACCTCGAACTCATGCCCAAACCTTCATTCACGTACTAGGACCTGAAATACCACAAACAAGAACAATCTAGCGTGAAATCGGCCTAAAACATTAGAGACGAAGCTCAAACAGTATAAGAATGGTTGACAAAAACATGTGTAAATATCGAGTTATCAAGAGTCAAAGTGGAGAAGTGGGGCTACAGAACGACCACATATCTCACATCGTCGCCTACCTCTCGAGAGATGGAAAAGCCTGCCATTTATCCCTTACCTAGACATCCTGAACTTAAGTAATCTCCTTTAGTATGTGGTGGGACTGGCGGCGGGCATCCACCTCAAGGTGAGTCACTCGATCCTCAATAGCGACCAAGGATGATGACCCAACTCCGGAAGATGAAGATGCTCCAGTGCAGCAATGTCGCCTCTGTGGTGGTTGTGGTAATGCATAGGTAGGGGTGCCTACTGCTCATCTGGGGGTTTCTCCGCAACCGGCCTAAGTATGGTCGAGGGACGCAATCCATCAATATACTCAATTCCCCTCACCTCCTTCACTAGATGCATGCTATGGAGTGGTGTTGTGGGTCGCTCATGGAATGTAGTGCCACCATCCCGCATAGAGTAACCTGATGACCATACTAGCGGCTTGGAATCATCGAGTGGGTAAGAAGTATATGAAGAATCCTCCTCTAGGCTCGAACCTGAGTAGCCCGGCTGTAGGAGGGGTGATACTAAAGATGTTTGTCCTTTGGGAGGTAGATTGCCTCGTACACCATTTGCGGATTGGCCTCCCGGGCGTAGGCCTTCTCAGTCATCTTGACTCTTGTGTCGCGGCCTACAGCCTGTGCCAAGGTGTCGTACCCAAGGACCTGGTGGCCCCCTCCAACACATACCTAGTGATATATGAGCTCATTGATGGATAGTAGGTTGCGCCAATGGGGATGGCCAATCACCCCAGAGATTGCGGCTAGGCACCTAAACATGTTGAACCAGTCCAAGTCCAAGCTCTAGTGAGGTCTGTTGTCAGTGTAGAGCCAAGTCTCGAACGCGCGTCTATACTTCAGATAATTCACAAGATAGTAAAGTAATGTGTTGTTTGGATCCACCATCCTGCAAAAACACCAAAAAAAGCACACCACACATGGGGAAAAATTATTAATAATGCTCATTGGGGAGAAAGTTAATTCCCCCACACTTAGGATTCCACATTGGTCACTTGCCTTCATAGGCATTTCACAGGCTTGGTTTATCAACAACTATGTTCAAACACCCACAAGGTACACCGAAGTATGAGACCAGGTGTTTCATAGATCATCGAGGTTGAAATTGCAATCCTAGACCATGCCTCGATGACCACCAAAATAATCCCATCTACTTCTTTAACAACAAACCAATCATCATCATTCATCAAATCACACATTCAATTTCAATCATTCATGAGAAAATCCCAATTCTCCCCACCTAAGAAGCCTAAATCCAATTCTAAAAAATTGATCAAGTAAGAGATGAAATCACACCTTGAGAGTCAATTAAGATTATTGGATAAGGTGCAGAGAAGGTGTAGGACTCAAAAATTGACCAAAAATCTAGACGGAGGAATTTGCCTCGCCGGAGCAACTTTGGCGACGAGGAAAAGTAAACCAAACACCACCAAAAGCTAAGGGAAGGTGCCCCTTGGCTTGGGGAGTCTGCGTATATGTTTGATTTTAGGATTGGACTAGGAAGTGGATCAAGTGTCACGCTCAGTAGACCATGACAATAACGAAGTGAACATGATCCTGACCAAAAATGGTGAGTTTTAAACAGAAATCATGGTTGGGTAGACATCAGGGGCACTTGCCCGTGACAATTCCCTTCATCCGTGATATCTGCAAATCATGGAGATGCCAGCAAATGTCACGGTCTTCATCACATTATCAAGGTCTGACGACTGTTATAATATACCTAAAACTGTGACAAGTACAAAACAAGGCAAATCCACAATTCTCAAGACTCGATCTAATCAACCATGCCTCATACTCAGTCAAGACTCAATCAAGCATTTAAACACATAAAACGTGGTACGATGAACATACCAAACTCACCACTCGACTCAAACATTCAAATAAAAAAATAAAAATATGGAAAAGAAATACGAACCAATATTGGGTTGCCTCCCAAAAAGCTCTTGTTATACGTCCTTAGCTAGACGGTTTAGATCATCATGCTTGTGAGCATGAAGCCTCCAAGAGTAGATCAGACACACCCTTGGGGAAAGGCTCATCACCTCCAATATCCAACTCATAATGGTGCCCTCTTTAACCTTTACCTTTGCCTTGCCCTTCTCCTTCTTTCGGGTCAAAACATGGTTCATCTTCTCCCGCGATGCCTTCCTTCGCTTCCTGCTTTAGGTCCCTGCTTCACATCATCAGAAGAAGGAGCACTAGCAGGGTTTTCCTTGGAAGGGTCACCTCCATTAAAAACACACCATTCGATTCTATCCCTTTGACATCATCATGTTTAACTTTATGATCAATCAAAAAATTGATTTTTTCACCATCTCTCAAGATTAATGTGCCTTCATTAACATCAATTAGAGCCTTGGCGGTAGCAGGAAAGGGCATCTTAGGATCATTAAGGGGCATATCCGCATCTTTCCTAATATTATGGATAATGCAATCTGTGGGATAATAGAAAGCGCCACCCATACTTGGACGTCCTTCACAATGCCTCTACTACTGATCACAGAACGCTCAGCCAAAGTAATACTTATCCTAGTAGGTTTCAATATTCCTAGGTCTAACTTCTTGTAAAGCTTATATGGCATGACATTGATGTTTGCTCCTAAATCTGTGAAAGATTTCTCTATATGAAATGTTCCAATGCAAAGGGGGGTAGTGAAGCTACCTGGATCTTGTTGCTTCTTGGGTGATAAGATCCTGAGCTCATGAAAGCATAGGTTCTTTTGTCAAATTCGCACAGCTTCAAATCAAGCTTGGATGGCTCAAATCGATCTTCAAACAAACATAAAAATAAAGGGATAGGTGGGGACAGATCCTTGCCACAATAGAGTGTGATCGCATGATTGATAAGAGTCTTGCCAA
This sequence comes from Linum tenue, assembly GCA_946122785.1. Lineage (NCBI taxonomy): Eukaryota > Viridiplantae > Streptophyta > Magnoliopsida > Malpighiales > Linaceae > Linum > Linum tenue. Next base: position 53,447,276 of record CAMGYJ010000008.1, on the reverse strand, counting down.
AATCTTCTAGAATCTTCAACAGAAAAACTTAAACAAGGATCTTGCCCTAACTATGGAATCCACCAATAGCTAAACAATAAATCATAAGCACTCATGCTTCATGGGGGAAAACTCCTCTGAATTAATTTTCATTCAACAATATTCTCTAACCCTAAAATCCGTGTTTACAACCCTTTATATAGCCCAGGGCAAATAAAATAACCAAAAACCAAAAAAGAAACAAAAAGCAAAACCGAAAAGGAAGGCCAAACTCAGACAGACCCGAAAACCGTTCCAAAAACTCGGTCGAGTATTTGATCCACGTTATCGGGGGGTATTCTGGCTCCAAACCCCGGTCGATCTCATCATTCCACGACAGGGGAATTTAATGCCTCCGGTCGAGGGTTCTTCAGCGGCAAGAATCATATCAGTCCCTCCCCGTTGAAGAAGCTTTTCCCTCAAAGCTTTCCATCCTGGCTTCGATACAAAATTCTCTAAAGTCCTCTGGCAAGGTTCACCATCTTCTTGTCTCTTCTTCCTGTACTTCCATTGATAGAAAAGACAATCATTCACATAAAGATGAACGTTATGTCCCTGATCCTCTCCACAAAAGCCTCGATACCATTTTGCAAACTCGGTCGTTATCGTTCCTTGTTTTGCAGTGACAGACCTTAAAACTTGTGGAATCCTGCAAAAAAAAGCATCATAAAAGGATCGCGATAAACCATCTACTCCCTATCCACCGTGACCACCTCGTAGAAACCTACATATTCTTTTTTTGGCTCCGGTGTTGGAGAAACCACTCTGTGATCTACACAGATCTTGTAAGAAGCAATAGCATCCTTAGACTCGTCTTCTTGCTGAACGTCGACTTCTTCAGACTCGAACTCTGTTGCACCGGAGAATTCACTAGGAAACTGTAGGATGTATGGAGGTGGATGTAGATGCATTGGCAGCCCCAATTTTGTTGTTGTTCTGCAGATGATCAAATTTTATTTGATCCCTCCATCCACAAGCATAGAATACACGTTCTCTTGAACCAAACAATAAGTGTAGAACAGATTACCTTGCTCTATCGCTTCCGCCGTTGCTAGATCTTCTTCTTGCCTCCGATTTGAACGAGGCTTTGATGACACCTTATAAAATTCTAGAGCTCGTGTAAACTTAGATTTTTTTGTCAAAGTCGCGCAACTTTGATCTTTTTAGGGTTTTCTAAATATTTCTAATTATGCAAAAGATTCTCTCAATTTTAAAATTGTTTAAAGGGTGAACTATATCTTCTAGAAAAATGAAAAAATCTACATATCAACACATTGTTTCATTCGAAAATTGCCATCCTATTTTGAGATAAAGTGTGGGATAAGTCCAACGTGTGAAGCCTCTTTTCATCGCACAAAATCAGGTTTTGGAAGAGTTATTAGTTTAGATTTAATGGGAAATTCCTACAAGAAGATGATAGTTCCTCTCTAGTGCAAGTAAAATTTCCACTCGTTGCATTGATAGGCAACTTGATGAGATGTTCTTCAAGGTACATATAGAGCTTCGAACACCTCTTAAATTCATTGACCCTCCACACGAGTTGGCGTATATGAGCTTCTAGCTGTTGCTCAATGGTCTGTTGTAGAACATAGCCAAATTTACCTTACCCTAAGGCCAAGATCGTATTTCCTTAGGGTCTCTCGTAGAACCTTTACTTCGGAAGTGAGGTACAGTTCTATTGAAGAAGAAAGTGATTTAGGACGTTGAGGTGCCTTTAGTTTTGCAGAATGTAAGAGTAAAAGAGTAAGGCAGTGCAGAAAAGTAAATATATGCTAATGGACGAGTGAGAGTTCAGAGAAAGAAGGCATTGCATAGGCAAGCTCTCCCTAAGTTTGCTAACCATGCTTCCATTAGTGATCGGTGGCATACGAACTGCCAGTTTCTTATATTTTTCATATCCCACCTTGTGTCGAAGAAATCATCCAACTAATGGGGGGCATGAACCCTTCAGATTTCTCCCTTGAGGTGTCATGCCATTGAATGAAGTTTGATCACATAGACCGCCAATTCTAGTCACAATCCTAAAGGATTTGGATTTCGATACTTGCACCTCGATGTAGTGCATGGTCGACTAAGCCCTTATTCGAATAAAAAAAGGAAATATAGGAAATCAAGATTTAACACATATGAATAAGAACAATCGTATTAAACCAAACATTGAGTTTTACATTGTTAGAACTCATAGGGTTCACATAGCTACACAACTAAGGAACTTGACAACCATGGTTACGGGTTCCTAGGTGTTCATCGAATGAAAAGAAGACCCTAGAAGCCAACACAAATAGGCGCCACAAACAGAGAACATAGGGCCCAAGCTTCTGTTTCTAGTGCTAATTCTCCCACAGGGGTTGGTCTGACTCTAAGTCAGGAGGGTCACTCTATTGCCAGAGTAACGATCCTTCCTTGACCTCTCGATTCTTCCTCTCATTTTCTATCTCTAGAGGGATATTTATAGGACTTTTATTAGGCTTTCTCATGAGGTAATTTCGTAGCTCCAGCATTATCTAGCCAATCAGAAGGATCCAAATACGTGGCCTGCAAATCAAGATACTCTTTAAGGTGACTTTCCGATGAAGTAGTTTAGCTTAATAAAACGGCGGTTGAAGTGCCATTTTAGGCGTCGTTTCTTTAATTTGTCCTCTCTTCAAATCCCGACTCTAGCAAGTGGATCTCAACGTCTTCTACTACTACCAAGTGGTCCACTAGTCTGCTTTCACCTAAAACTGCACAAACCGCTACCAAAAGCGTATTAATTGTATAATAGCAATTCTAGGGTTGCTAAAGCACACTTGAATTCACTTTTGATAATAATATGGGTGTCCAGAATAACTCATTCTACGTGTGTTCACTCAGTCAATAAGAGGAGTCTAATGATCTACCAAGTAGAGAGCCCTCCACACAATAAAAAAAACCAAGAAAAGGAGAAAAAATTGATGTAGAAATTTAAAAAATGATTAAAAAAAATGTGTGCGTTTGAATAAGGAAAATTGCTTAAAGATATATCAATTTGATGGTAGAAAGCATTCAAAGCATAAATGTTTATCAAAAGTTTCACCCTAATATTCTGAGGCTCTAATGCATTGTTAGTGGTTGATGCTTAGGTTTGATTGCATGATATTCTTGCATGTTGATGAGGTTAGGATTCTATCATGATATTATTGACCCTATAAGTACTCATGATCCATGATAACACTTAAATTGGTGTTATTTAACCTTCATGTTTAGGTCTATTTCGCGCAAATTCATGTGCAAAATCATGTGAATATCATCACTTGCATCCCTATTGCATTCCTATTAGATTATGATGTGATTTTAAGGTGTTTTAGACAATATCTGCGAATTAGGTACGAAAAAGGACACGCATGTAGCAAAAAGGTGCAGGAAGCCTGATGATCGTGGCCTAGAAAAGGAAATCACAACCGAGAAAGCAGACGACGAACTTAAGGAGAAGATCGCGGCCGCAAACCTTGAGACTTTAGGTGTGAACTTTTTGAAGATACCATCCAAGAGAAATAGAGAGTTTCCCCTGTCGGTTCGCGAGTTGTGTTGAGATTTGACCGTGAAAAGGGATTGCGAGCTAAGCATAGAGTTCGCAACCGCGATCTTTGAACTAGAGCCTAAAAATTTGCCCTTGTCTGCTGAGCTATATAAATAGGGAACTCCTTCATCTTTTGAAGGTGGCTTTTGGCAGATTTCTAATTCTAGAGACAGAATAGAGAGAGAAATTGAAATAAGGAGAAGAGAAGAAGAAGAAGTGTTGGTGGCTTACCATCCCCAAACAAATGGTCAAGCAGAGCTGACGAACCGAGAGCTAAAATGGATCACAGTAAAGACATTGGATCAATCCAATAAAGATTCGTCCCCCAAGCTTGATGATGCTCTGTCGGCATAACAGACGACCTACAAGAAACCGATTGGGACTTCTCCCTATCGGCTTATCTATGGAAAGGCTCGTCATATGTGCGTTGAGTTAGAGCACAAGGCCTTCTGGGCCCTTAAGCTGCTAAACCTTGATATGGGTCTTGCAGGTACCGAACGTAAAATGCAGCTGGTGGAGTTAGAAGAGTGGCGTCACCACGTCTATGAGAACATCAGACTGTATAAGGAGCAAACCAAGCGTCTCCACGACGCTCGACTCAAAGGCTCGAAGGAGTTTCAGGTGGGCAATCGTGTTCTGCTATACAACTCTTGCCAGCGACTCTTGGGGCATGTCGTTTCAGGGCGAGGAGTTGAGGTGGATCCCAAGAAGATAGAAGATGTGACTAATTGGGCGCCACCCAAGAACGTCCCAGAAGTGCGGAGTTTCTTGGGATTCGCTGGTTATTATCGACGGTTCGTGGAAGGTTTCTCCAGTATTGCAAGACCCATGACATAGCTTTTACAAAAAGGGAAGGCATTCGTTTGGGACGAGAAGTGTCAAGCGGCGTTCGAGTTGCTGAAGGAAAAGCTAATCTCTGCACCGGTGTTAGCACTACCAATCACCAGTGGGGAGTATTCAATCTATAGTGATGCTTCCTATCAAGGCTTGGGTTGTGTACTAATGCAGAATAAGGAGGTGATCGCCTATGCTTCGAGACAGCTACGACCTCATGAGGTGAACTACCCCACTCATGAATTGGAGTTGGCAGCGGTGGTTTTTGCTTTGAAGTTATGGAGGCGTTATCTCTACGGAGAGATTTTCACCATCTTCACTGATCATAAGAGCCTCCAGCACTTGACCGACCAGAGGGAGCTAAATATGAGGCAGAGGAGGTGGATGGAGCTTCTCACTGACTATGACTGCACTATTAAGTATCACCCCGGGAAGGCTAATGTGGTGGCCGATGCTCTAAGCCGGAAGAAGGAGAGTCCTCTACCCGAGTTGGTGTCTTTGAGGGCCATGAACGTGGAATTGGAGCTGGAGGAGGCAACAAAGTTGTTAGCAACTCTAAGGATTCGTCCCATGCTACAGGAGTGGATCAAAGAGAAGCAAGGTGGTGATGTGGAGTTTGAAAAGTACCGGAAGCAGGTACTGGAGGGAAAGAACACGAAGTTTGAGCTGGTGGATGGAGTATTGATGTTTCGAGGAAGGCTTTGCGTACCTGATGTTGACAAGTTGAGGGAGGATATACTGGATGAGGCTCATTCTGCTCCCTATGCGATGCATCCCGGAGCAACCAAGATGTATCGCACCCTCAAGGAGCATTATTGGTGGCCCGGTATGAAGAAGGGGGTCGCGGCTCACGTTTACCAATGCTTGGAGTGCCAGATGATTAAAGCTGAGCATCAAGCCCCAATCATCGAACATTTACCATTGGAGATTCCGCAATGGACATGGGAGAAGGTCACTATGCACTTTGTATATGGTTTTCCGAGGACCCCGAGGGGGAATGAAGGTGTTTGTGTGATTGTTGATCGCTTCTCGAAGGTGGCCCGTTTTATACCCATCAGGTTCAAGCCCGGAATGGAGGAATTGGCGAGGTTGTATGTGAGGGAGATTGTAAGACTGCATGGGGTGCCACTTAGTATTGTTTCTGATAGTGATCCGAGCTTCACGTCATGATTCTGGGTTAGTCTGCAGAAGGCTATGGGTACAAAGGTGCATTTCTCTACTGCATACCATTCTCAAACCGATGGGCAATCCGAGCGGACGATACAGATACTGGAGGATCTTTTGAGGGCTTGTGTTATGACCATGGAGGGAGCTTGGGATGAACATTTACCTCTGCTAGAGTTCGCTTATAATAACCAGTATCACTGTTCGATACAAGGAGCTCCATATGAGGTTCTTTATGGGAGGAAGTGTCGTACTCCGTTGTATTGGGATGCTGAAGGAGTGAGGCAATTAGAGGGCCCCGAGATGATGCAAAAGGTCATGGAGAAGATTGAATTAATTCGTAAGAATTTGAAGACGGCTCAAGACCGACAGAAGAGTAACCTCGAGAGGCCTGGAGTTCCTCGCCAACATCAGATGGGAGATAGAGTTTTTCTTAGGGTATCCCCTTGGAAAGGAGTGATGCTGTTTGGAAAAAAGGGGAAGCTCAGCCCTAGGTACATTGGACCATACGAGGTGCTGGAACGTGTACGACCTTTGGCTTATCGATTAGCCTTACCCCCTAGCCTGTCGAGGATCCACGATGTTTTTCATGTCAGCATGCTAAGGGCGTATCGATCCAACCCTGAGCACGTGATCAGGCATGAAGACATCCAGTTGGAGGACGATTTGACATATGAGGAGGTCCCAGCCCAGTTCGTGAATAGGCAGGTAAAGGAGTTGAGGAGGAAGAAGATTGTCATGGTGAAGGTTATATGGAGGAACCAGGGCAGCGAGGCTGCAACATGGGAGACAGAGAGTAGCATGAGAGAGAGGTATCCAGAGTTGTTTAACGATGCTTAGAACAGCAGTTGGTGGATGCCTTTGTACTTTCACGTTTGGCCCTCGTTTCTTGATATTTCAATAATAGATCCAGTAGTTCAGTCATGTTCCATTATAGCTAACACTACGTTTAGACTACAATTTCGAGATCGAAATTTCTGAAGTGGGAGGGAAATGGTATATCCCAGCTAGAGCAATTCCTTCATATACAACGTTACATCGTATAAGTAATTATGCTATAGTTCAAATTTCGGGGACGAAATTTTTGTAAGGGTGGAGGAAATGTTACACCCCAACATTTAGGACTAGATTCGACCGTACGATTCAATTGACGGTTACGTACAAAGGGTTCAACCATAGATTAGATATAATAATAATAATGATAATAACTTTTATTATTATTATCATCATCATAAACACCATCACCCGCTCATTTCCCTCCATCAACAACAACACATTTTTGTTATTATAATAATCATCATCAACTACTCACGTTTATGGATCAAGGAAAAAAAACATATAATAAAAACCCATCATTCTTCATTTCGTTACGTTACCAGTTCGCCATTTATTCCCCACCTCTCACCAAATCGTCGTTCCGTTACCATCATTCTTCATTTCTTTTTATTCCCCACGTAATCGAGAGCAGCGCTAGTCCACTCCTCGTCATCAACATCTACCTCCTCTTTCCAGGACCGAAGCTCGACTTCCCTAATCATCGAGAGCGAACCACCGCAGAGGGAGCAGCTGGCGGCATCGCGACCTTCTTCCTCGCGGAACGCCGGCGACAGGAAGGCAGAGTGGTTCGTCACAGAGACGCTCAACGACAGCATCTTCTCTTGACATTAAGGGGTAAGTTTCTCCGTCTCATCGATCCTTAGGCTCGTTTTAGGACTCGACTAACCCGGCGAACCTTGTAATGATCGTAGCTCCAACGGCAACCCCGGCGTACTCGACCTCAATAAAGCCTCAAAACCTTGGTACCATCTTATAGAGGGCTACCTCAGGAACACCCTGGTTTTGACGGAATCGAATTTCGACGTCGGACGAGGAAGATACGAGCCTCTAAAGTTTGAGACGTGAATCGGATAGTTCAGGTACCATTACTGTCCATGAATCGAAAAGTATAAGGACCCATAGGGTAATTTCATTTCAGTCTGTGAGAAAATGTCCATGTTAGTTCCCCATATTTCCAGTACGAGCAGCTTAGTGCACGGAGTTTTAAACTCTTTATATTCGATCGAAAATGGGGTTTTCTCTAGATTATTATTATTTTTGTTTCCGTACAATGAGTATTTTCATTGTAGGATAATTTTATAAATAAGAAAAAATCAATAGGGTGTTTGGATATTAATTCAAGGATTTTTGGAGCTGTTATTCTAATTATAAAAATTATGGGAAGACTATTTTAGTTAAATAAAATATTATGCGAATGTTTTTGCTGGTTTTGATAATTTTATTCAAAGACATAGGATGTTATGTTTGTCCAGGAATTGTTGGGTGATTTTTCGAGTTGATTTCATAATTACAAAATTTTACGTGATATTCGTTTTAATTAATTTAATTATTGTATGTATATATATTATATGACTTTGTTAATTTTGTGCAAGATTAGAATATTGAATTTGTGTAGGGGAATAAAGAACCAGAAATTTAGACATTGGTAGCATAGGTTTAAGAATTATTTATTAAATAAGAAGGAGGGGTAATTAAGGTATAAATTATAGTTAATGATTTTGGTTTATGTTTTAAGTTATTAGAAGTCAGAATTTTTAGTTTGAGGGGTCAGGGATTTTTGGAAAGTGCACGAGAATTTTTATGAGATTTATGCAAAGATTATTTAATTAGTTAGGATGAGTTAAGGCTTTTTTTTTTAAAGAATTATGGGACTAAGCGAGGAGAACGGTAAATTTTGCGGAATAGCGACTAAGGGAATTTAATCTCAATTCATAGGATCAAGGAGGCGATAAAATTAAGGGACCCCACGTCGAAGGAAGTAAAGTATCGGCACTTGAGAGGTGAGTGTAAAGGGGGTAAAATCTCCGTCGAGGTCTTTTAGTTTATGTCGTTATTTTCAAGTTATGTTAGTTAATTTTTGACTTTGAGCGATTATGTGTGTGAGGCATCCCACCGCCTACTTAAGGTGGAGGCACGCGTTGTGCTATGTATGTGATGTATGGTTGTTGGTAAGTTGAACCCCCGGGCGGTTGGGCCACTACTGGACGCGGTAGATGGTCGGGTCACTACTGGACGGCGATACGTAATGCAGTAGTTGATCGGGCATGGACTGGACAGCGATACGTAACGCAGTACCATTGCCTTGAGGATAGGGACACCGGACGGCGATACGTAACGCGGTGAACCCTAATAATAAGTATATAAATTAAGATAGAAGTACAGAACTTCTATAAGCTATCAGGGACTAAAATATTAAGGATGAAAGCGAGAACGACTTTCATGTAAGAGGAAGTTAGTTTCTAATAATGTGTTAGTAGGGTTTGCTTAGGCAAAGACCTTAGAAAGTAATGACGAGACTGACGCCTTCTCACTCACCAGGTGTGGAAAGGGGAAGAGGGCATAACCAGTACCAGGAGATTAATCAAGGAGGTCAGCCGCGTCAAGCTTGAAGATGTCGGAAAGATCACGGTATTGAGATAGGACCCTTTTTATCATATTTGTCTTTATTTCTTGTCCATGAGTATACTGGGAAACTCAGGTTTTCATTTCAAGTGTTTGGATTGAGATTTGCCCAACTGTTTAGGGCTTTTTCGTTGAGATCTTTGGTTATGGTCGTTGGTTGATTTTTGGTTTGACTTAAAACGTGGTTTGGGTTGCTCCGGAGTAACCTGTTTTTGTTTTAAAATTTTGGTTTGATTTGTCCAAAAAGAACGGGTTGTTTCAAAAGGTAACCCTAACTTATCTACCACTTAATTCGACCCATTCTCGTCCTAAATATCTATAAATACGAATATATGTCACCTTCACCGCCACCGAAACTCTGAATTAGGTTTTTATTTATTTATTATGGTTAGAGCTTTTATGAAGAAGATCCTTTGTGGTTGCTGTTGTACGTGTTTAAGAGGTCGACCACGTCGAAGGTGATATCGATCTAATGTAGCTATCGCCGTCATCTTGCCTAATGCGTAATTTTCACTGTTTAATTTGATGTTTTGTTGCGTGCAGAATAACATTCGGTCGACCCTTATCTCAATCAGGTCGACCTTTGTTTGACAATTGCTCGAAATTGAATTTCGGGCACAACACTCGGACTTCTGTATTTGCAATGTAAGGAAGATCAAACCCAATAGGTCGACCTAATGTTTTTCAAGGTCGCCATTTCTGTTTGTTTTGGTTGTTCATCCTAAATGTCGACTTTGGCTTTGTTTGTAAGACTATGTTGTGATTAAAAGGCCGGCCGATCAATGTGTCTGGTCAACCTATCCATTTTTCGTGGTAATATTACATTGTTTTTGTTGGTAAATTGGTATTTTCCTGCTGGATAGGTTGACCTAGGAAGAGCAAAGGTCGACCTATGATGTTCTGGTAGTTACAAATTGTCTTTAAGGTCGACCTAATAATAGGTCAGGTTGACCACGTCTCTGTTTTTGGTCAATTGCACAAATTGAAGTTGAATTATGATTTTAATTTTTCTTTAAATTTTTTAGACGATGGTGCATGATGAGAAACAACAACACGATTTGGGTGAAATCATGAAAGTGTTGAAAGCCACACAAGAGCATGGTGGTGTGTAAAAAAGAATTCAATGACTATCAGAATTCCATTCGTGATACAGTGGAGCAATTGTCAGTTCGATTGACAGATATGACTGGGATGTCGCATGATGGTTTCAAGAGGCTAGAAGGTGCTATCAAAGAGATACGTGCAAAACAAATGGAGAATGGAGGAAGATATGGTACAAGAAAGAAATTTGACTTTGATGAAGAGGAGGAAGACCATGATGACTCTGCAAATTGCTACCAGAGCATAGACGATTTATTGAAAGAGCACAAGTTAAAGGTAGACAAGTATATTCATAATTGAGTGAAGTTATTAGTATTACTATCACTAGTGCTAATTTGTTTTGTTTATATGATTGACAGAGTGAAACAACGTTGACAACAAGGGTTCCTCGCCTAAGTACAAGAAACCTCGATATGAAAGTGACTCCTGCATCCCTCCACAAAAGGATCATTTAGTAAGAAAAAGATTATTTAATGCTGATAGCGATGTAGATATCCTTTCTGAAAGGATCATTTAGTAAGAAAAGGATCATTTACAAGAGTCCTTTCGAAAAGCACGAAGTAAGTTTACGTTACATGTTCATCTATAATGTGTGTTTGTTTTCATATGTAACTTTAATTTTAACTATGATTTGAAGGTAATGAAAGTGGAGGGCCTAGAAGGATTCACAAAAAATCAGCAAAATCCATTTGAAGACTTGTTTTATGTTGTTACTAAAGAGTAGGTTGGAGACACGAATTGGGACAAGTAAGAGACGTTTTTTATAAAGTTGTACATGTGGTCGACCGTTTAGTTTAGCCAACGAGGCCGACCACGTATTCGTAAATAGGTCGATCAATACTATGCAAATCACAATTGACATTTCTGTTATTTTGGTTTTTTCAGTTTGACTGTTAATGACTTTTTTACCGAAAACGTGCAACGACAATATTTGAGTTCGCTCATTAGCGAGAGTAGATGGATTTGCTCATCCGTAAGTAGTATACTGCTAAGACTTTCGTATGAATTGTGCACTATTTATGTTACCATTTATGATGCTTTTGTGGTTGATTGTTGGTTGGTAGTTAGTGGATTTGTGTGCAAGGACACTAACAATGTCTAAAAAATATGTGAATAAAGAGCCAAATGTGTAGTATTTGCCAAATATGTTTTCGGTAAGAGCCGTAATTTTTATTTATTTTTCATAACCTAGTTATTAATATTGTACCATGTCAATTAATCTCAATAAAAATACGGTGCAGAACATGGTACGCGCTAACATGAAGACCGAACAAATTCGTAACAAGTTGATGGATAATGTCGTGGTGTTTAAGCCAAATGTTAGTGCATGCCAGAATATAAGTCATTGTCCCTATCTCATTAAGCTTCCAAAGTGCATTTGTTTGTATTCGCTTTTTATAACATATAGTGAGTTTTTCGTTGCTAGATATTTATGTTAGTTCTGGATGATGAAGCACGTCATTGGTTTTTCACTACAAGAAAAAACAGTTTCAGCTACCATTTTCTTGGCAACCATAGAAAAATGGTTGGTTGTAAACAGTGTTCGACAACCATCCTCAAAATAGTTGTTGATACCCTACTCTAGTGCAGCCATTAGTAAAATAGTCGCTGATAGGTCATAACTTCAGCAACCATTCGTAAAATGGTTGTTAATACCCTACTCTAGTGCAACCATTAGTAAAATAGTCGCTGATAGGTCAAAACTTCAGCATCCATTGGTAAAATAGTTGGCGATACGCTACTCTAGTGCAACCATTAACAAAATGGTCGTTGATAGGTTAAACCTTTTAGCAACCATTCATAAAATGGTTGGCGATATGCTACTCTAGTGCAACCATTAATAAAATAGTCGTTGATAGGTCAAACCTTCAACAACTATTCTTAAAATGGTTGGTGATACGCTGCTCTAGTTCGACCATTAATAAAATAGTCGTTGCTAGGTTAAAACTTTAGCAACCTTTCGTAAAATGGTTGGCGATATGCTAGTCTCAAGAAACTATGAGATGAATGGTTGATGCTAAACAATACTTCATCAATCATTCACTAAATAGTAGTTGATACCCAACTTTAGTGCAACCATTATTTAAACATTTCATCAAAACTTTAGGAACCATTTATAGAATGGTTGGTGATAAACCATGAGGAGAATGGTTGATGATAAACCAAGTACAATACTTGAGCAACGATTCACAAATAGTTGGTTAAACATGCAACCATTAGTAAAATAGTTGGTATAGGTCAAACTGCAACAACCATTTGTAAAATGGTTGCCGGAAAAGGAAATTGATTGGCGGTGAAACAAAATAATTTTGGCTTAAAATTTTGTCGTTTTGGCTCCAAAATGGAAAATTGAACCTCATTTTGGATCCAATGAAATAAAGGTGAAGACCCAAAATAATAAAAAACATGAAACAAAAAAGAAAAGTGGGATTGTTTCTGGTTCTAGTTTTCCCATAATCCCTAACTAAAAAAACAGGTCTTCTCCACCCCAAGTAGTTGTTCCTTCTTTCAAGTTCCACCCCAATCTTACACACCTGCCGGCGTTCCTTCATCAAACTCATTCGTTGCGATTTCATCTAGTCCGCCTCCATTTTCTACGAAAACCTACAATGGGTTTGCACGAGAACCACTCTATTCAGTCACCTCTGGACCTCGGGCACTTGATTAGAATGCAATCCCGCGACGAGATCGAAGAGTCCGCAAGGTCCCCTGAGCAAAAGTATGGCTTCCGATTTCCCATGTCGGGGTTCCTTTATTTTTGTGTTTTTGGGTTCTGATTCTCCATTTTTCTAATTTTTGTCTTTTTAAGTTCTGCGATTTTGGTTGAGGGAAGAAGGGGGTCGCCGGCAGATTTGGGGGTTTCTAAAGTAAAACGAAACCTCTCCTAATCGCTTCTTCTTCTTCCTCCCTTACTAAACCACTTCGCACCTTCTGCTTTTCTGCCTCCATGGCCCGCACTGGTGCCCACGCGACCAACTCTTTCTCCTCCGTTGAAAGCCAGTTCAAGGGTTTCAGCAATCAGTTGGAAGAATCAGGATCCCTGCTTGAGAGGATTCAGAACTGGGGTCATGTAAGCTAGTCTCCTCGTTCATCAGTATCACCCAGTCCAAGGTATTTGAAATCCACCAAGTTATCTGCAATTTTCTTTATTTCGAGGTAATTTCCTGAACACTAATCTACCTTGAGCGTATGCTTCTTTTTCCTCTTGACTAAATACTCAGAACAATTGGATTTATTTTTTCTAAGATGGCTAGTTTCTGGGATAGGCCGGTTTTATCCGTAGTAATAGAAGTTATTGCTGCTCTTTGCAATGAATTGTTCAGAGTTTGGTTTGGACGTTGAGGACTATCTTGTAGGTGAGTGTTGTTGTTATTCCACATGTGTAACAACGTGTTTTGACATGCTTCCGGTCGTGGAATTGCGGGGTCGTTTGTTTCAAGGATTTGGATGTAAGATTTGAATCGTTTGCTTGTTGGATTTGAAAATGAAGGTTTTGAGTTTTAAAAATCTTTGGATTTATGATTGATTTTTTGCATCATGGATTTGGAAGAGTACATTGTTTGTTTAGTTGATTTTTTATCATGGATTTGTGATGGATTTGTCTCACATTTTTTCCTTCTATTGTCAAATCCCAAATGAAATGTGGGATTTACAAATCCGTGGGGTCCACGGATTTGGATCTAAAAAATGGGTCCAAATCCGTGGACCCCACGGATTTGTGTCCCTCAACAAACAAAGGATTTGTGTCAACTCCATGATGCTTGGGATTTGGGTTCCAAATCCATCACCCAAATCCCACAAGCAAACGACCCCTTGGTTCTCAAATCCCACACATGAAGGATTTGTCCAAAAGCCATTGTTTATTGAGCCAAAATGGAGGGTACCAAATCCGTGGGGTTTACTGATTTGGGGCTCCAAATCCGTGGGCCCCACGGATTTGTAAATCCCACCTCATACCCTGGGGTACACTCCCAAGGATTTGGATAACACTCTTCAGAAATCCCGAATAGTTGACGACGATCTAATAGGAGATGTGAACCAAACATTGGGTTACTTATAAAGTAAACATAATTCTGATGCTGACAGGTTCTTCAAGTACACAATCAACGATCAAGCTGTATTAAGCAATCTCTTTTGGTCGGACTCCACATCTAGAGCAAATTACCATTTTTTGGGGTTGTCTTGGCGTTTGATGCATGCTACAAGCACATCAAGTACAATCGGCAATTTGTTATGATGGTTGGTGTAAATTACCACAACCGTAACATCATATATGGTTTTGCCCAATTGGATAATGAGACAGTCACCAACTACGTTTGGTTGTTGAATATTTTTCTGGAGTGTATGAACTTGATTCGGGCCCAAATGTACACATTTTACCCCTCATTTCTTATTCGTTTGGCTTAGTATTTCATCGTTTCCTGACATATTTCACGCTAGGTTGTGCTTGATTTGATACATTTCAGGTCCTAGCACGTGTGGAAGGGTCAAGGTCGAATTTTGGGATAATTGGAGGTCAAAAAGCACAAAAATCGAAGAAAAGTCTGAAACCGTGAAGTGCAAGCATCCAGGAAGCAGCCACAGTTCACGGTCAAACAAGGGAGTTCAAAGTCTCCTAAGAATGTGAACTGGAGCCACAAACCGCGAACATCGAACAGTCCAGCGAGGTTTCAGAGGTTACTGACGCCAAGCGAGTTCACGGTCGCTAAGATCGTGAACTGGGGCCATTAACCGTGAACCCAGGAGAGTGAAGCGGTGCGTTTTGGATGACACTGAGTTCACGGACGCGTTTAGCTGTTCACGATTGTGAACTGGCCAACTCGGCCGTGAACTGGCCAACACGAGCGTGAATTGGCCAACACGGCCGTGAACTGGGCGCTTTCGGGCAAATATGAAGACAACAGCGGTGAGAGAGAAGGAGAGCTGCATTTTAGGTTAGGTTTTCATTTTTCAGAATAAAGAGGATTCTAGTGAGAGGTTAGGGTTTCTTCAAGAGTGGGAAAGTGTCTTCTTCTTGAGATTTTGGAGAGAGAAAGAATGAACCAAAGAAGAAGGAAGGCTAGGGTTTTCTCCAAGTGGTGAATTTGGAAGATTCTTCCCAAGAGAAGATCAACACAAGCTCAAAGGAGATTGGAGGCATCACCATGATGGTTTCTACCTCTTCCTCTTGTGTTCTTCCCCTTTCTAGCATGGAGTAGTTTCCTTTTTCACTTGGGTGTTGTGAAACCCTAACTATTTGCCATGTAGTTGTCATGTGAATTGAATGATTGTTTATGGGTGTTGTTTAATTCAATGATTGAGGTATTTTTAATGTTGATTGTGCATGTTTGTGCTTAGCAATCTAATTGGCCATTCTTACCTAGATTAGAGGGGAAAACCCCTTTCAAGGGATGCTCAATTGAGTTGGGATTCCTAGGGCTTCTTAAGTCACCTATCTAGGTTAATGTAGGGCAAACCTCTATGTTGAATTAAGAAATTTGGTTAACCGTGATTAAGCCGACCAACCATTGGGTTGAGTGAGGGAGTAAGTCAACCATCGAATGCCTTAACCGAGAGGGCCACTTGAATAGCCTATAATTTATCCCTCGGTTGGCAATCGAGAGTGTGTTCTACGACCATATTTGCGTCCCCTAGCGGTTCACAATCATCTTGCCGATTGCAATCACTTCGATTCACATACCATGGTAATAGTTAGGGGGAAGCGACACTCAAGTGATCCTTCTCACAAAGAGATTTCAAAACCATTTACTTTTTCCTTGCTTTACTTTAATTAGCAAACTTTTCAAGCAAAACCGATTCGCTAGATAATGATTCAAATGACTGAAGTAGAGATACACGGACCGTCCCGAGTCGATATTTAAACATACTTGCCCTGTATTGCACCCGAATAAGTTGCCGACTTTAGTGATCACAGACGGATTCAAGTCTATGTGTGGTGCCATTGCTACTGTACTTATTCGAGTGCCTCACCGTCTGTGTATTTGGCATATTGAGACAAATGCAACAACAGTCGTTCATAATAGAGAGTTCGTTAGCGCATTCACCCACTTGGCAAAAGCACGTATATCAACTGAGGACTCCAATCAACCTCGCGATGTGAGTCATGTAACCATTGGATAAATGGGTATGTGGGAATTCAATACAGCTTGCAACGTTTTGTTCATGGCATTGATGAAGCACTTGAGGGAATGCTTTTCACGGAGGTGCATGATGATTATTCTTCTAGGCACACGAGGTTGGTTTGCAAGCATGCCCTTCGCACATGGGAAATGCAAGCTGAAAGTATATGCACACATTGTTCATTTTCTATCTTCAAGTCTGAACTAGAGAACGAGCTTCTTATGTATTAGCGGAGACAAGAACTGAATCAGATGGGACAAAGACATTCATTCTGAAGAACTGCATGAACTCAAATCGAATAAGGAGGTTAACATTTACTACGACCTATCAATATTTAAAATGTGAGTGTGCATTATTTGAATCTAAGGGGTTTCCATGAAGACATATGCTTATAGTCATAAAAAATAAGGTATTTACAGCACTACCCTCCACGTGATTCAAGCTTCGATGAACCCAAAATGGAAAAACATTATCTCGTAATCCTGGAGTTGGAGGTGATGTGGCAGAGAAAGTCGGTCGATTGATAAGACATGGGGGATTGTCTCTAAAATGTGAGTGTTTGTCTGACATCGCGTGTGGTGGTGAAGCTGCTTTTAATCATGTCTCTAAGGCGTTGGATGACCTTACTCAATGGGCAATTGAGTTCTCGGGGGAGAGAAAGGACAACACTACACCTACAAACCCTCTAGCACCCCTTCCAAGTGTGAAAGCTTCAAAAATTAGGAAGACAAAGGGAACATTCAAGTCAGCATGAAGTGCATCAGGCAAAAGCATTAGAAAGTGTTCGAAATTTGGGAAATTGGTCATTTTTGCCCTAAGTCCCCGAAAAAAGTCCCAAAAAAGATCTTAAATTTCTTCTATTATTTTTTATGAGTTTATATTTTGTAACTATGATTGCAATGTTTTATTTTTGAATTATATTCATAATATATGCGTTAGTTGATTGTTGGTTTAAATTAACTGGAACAGAAAAAACGGTCGACCAGACCAGATGAGGTCGATCGTTTGTTAGGCGTGGTCGACTGATTTCTTCTTCTACTGACCAGACTGGTTCGTATCTCAAAATCCGCCCATCCCTTTTACTCCCCTATTAACAACCTCCTCCACTCATTCTCTACCACAACTAGAACCACTTTCTTCTTTATCTCCTTTCCCTTTTCTTCTTCCACAAAAATACCATAAGAGAAGTACCAAACCTCCATTCTATTTCATCCTCATCTGCTAATAAGAAGAATAAGGTGTGTATTTCATTCGTACTTTCATTTGGGTTGATTTTTCTATTCTTTATTGGTAGATTAGATTAGTTTTACAGAACCCTAAAGCTGAAAAAATCAGATTTCTCTATTCTGTTCGCCAGAATCGGTCGACCTCTTCTTATTCATGGTTGACCGGATCTGTTTGCCATTGAAGCATTTGTGAAGATTTTTGTTGAAACCCCAAATATCTGCAGGTTTCTTGTCATAACAGGTCAACCGATGATATAATGATGTCGACCAATGATTTTTTTTACTCGAAATGTTATGCAAATGCTTCAGTTTAGCTTGTGTTTGATCAAATGAGGTCGACTGATGATGTGATGAGGTCGACCTATGATTTTTTTGACTCGAAATGTTATGCAAATGCTTCGATTTAGCTTGTGATGATTAACTGAGTTTGACCGATGATGTAATGAGGTCGACCTATGATGTGTTTTACTAGTCTTGTAATGCAAATGCTTCGGTTTAGCTTGTGTTTGATTAAATGAGGTTGAACGATGATGTAATGAGGTCGACCTATGATTTTTTTTTACTCGTCTTGTTATGCAAATGCTTCGGCTTAGCTTATGTTTGATTAACTGAGGTTATGCAAATGATTTATTTGTGGTTTCACTTGGTCACATATTGGATTTGTAGTAATAGCGAGTCAAAATGCATCTCGGAAAGTCTATTTCTGTTGAGTCATTGTCTAAGCATTAGACGATTAATTGTGAGTAACTATTATTAGAAAGCCCCGTGGAATAAGATCCTAGAAATTTTTAGGATTTATAACTTTGATTCCATTTGATTTGTATTTATATGACTACTACACGAAATGCACATCAAGGACCAAATGGGGCTTTCTTTAGAGCGGCCCTTAATAAAGAATTTTTGGTAGAATAGAGGGATCTGCTGGCAAAGGAGTTATTAAAATGCGTCATATTAGTCATAAAACACTGGGCTTCCTCACAGTACTGTGAGGTCTTCATTCATAGCATGATCTAAAGTCTCTTTGAAATCTCTTTTTAAACGCTCTCTATAACCTTCAGTCTGTTTCTCTAACCCTTACCACATCATAACAACTATCTTGTACGCTAACACTTCCCCATAAATCTCTACCGTGGGATAGATTCTTCATCCACCGCCATGAATTCTTCAAGGTTTTGGAGGAGGAAAGGATGAGTCATAGACCAGGGAAAGCCCATATGAGGTTGGGAGTGTCTTCTTGGGTACAAGAATGTGGTAATTAGCTTGGAGATTGTCAAACCCATGAGCTAGCTGTACTGGAAATTTTGATTCACCTATGGCAATGGTCCAATATGGGTTCATCACGATTCATGGAAAAGATCCAATAAGGGTTCATCCTAGAATTTCCTTTTCCTTTACAGTTCTAACTCATCATTCTTTCTTCTTCCGTTTCATTGATTAACTGGTAGAAGAAAACCAAAGGAACACAAGGAAAATAACAAATTGTAAAAGTGAAGCATACAATCCAATTGACCAAATCCCAACCCAGATTGGGAAATTTCTTAACTTTCTCGCACTCTTGAGTTGTTGTAGTTGCCTTAATCGCATAAGAGCATCCACATTATTATTGTATTTTTCAATTGAAAGATCCCATGACATGAGTGTTTGCAATTGTTAAACGAATTGCATTAATTGGCTACCAATTGCATATTTGCAAATTTGCAGCAAATGCAAGTCAAAAATATTTTTCTCTTTTCCTTCGAGTGTTTGCATGAGTGTTTTCGCTTTTACTTTATTTTTCTTTAATTTAAACATAATATTTAATTACATATGCAATTGCAAGTTAATTGCATTGATGTAGGTGAATGAAAGTGATTTGAGGTAGATTGCAAAAAAATTGAGTTGGTAATAAAGAGCACAGATGCAATTGCAAAAGCAATTGTATTTATGCTCTATATTGAAAACACAATTTTTTTACAATTGTATATGTAATTAAATATTATGTTTAAATTATAAAAAATAAAGTAAAAGAGAAAAGAAAATAAGATAAACTAAAAAATCTCCATTTTCAGGTATTTTTTATTTGCATATGCAATTGATTTTGCATGCAATTGTCATATTATCTTGCAAATTAAGATTGAAATATCAATGTTGATTCTCTAAGCTGCCCAACCATAACACGTTGGTAACTTTTCAAGTGTTACTCTTTTTTACGCGACTTTTCATTTGTTACTGACACACAAATGTCCAACCATATTTTAATAAGTTACTGTCATAACACTAACGTCAAACCGTAAAGACACATAAATGTCCAAAATTCTGTAACGTCCACATTTTACATTCACAAGGGAAAAGCTAATTAGCACAATTTTACTGTAAAACTGAAACAATTATCCTTTGCAAACATATTTTTTATTTTTGTTTATGAGATCATGTGAGAATATAAAATAGGGATGACAAAAATATCGGTAACCGTGATATCCATCAAAATTCGATCTAATCAAATAGAATAAAACTCGAACCAGAAAGACTTTTAGTAGTTATCGGGTAAAACCAGAACCCAAATTTTGTGGGTAATGGGTCGGGATGATTTTCTCAATATTCAACCCGAACCTGCCCGATTATACACATGCATATGTACTTTCTTTATAAATAATAATTATTTTTATCTAACATATTTTATATTTAGCATATAAATATAATATTTTCATAAAAGTGTTATTTTAATTAATTTTATTCATTCTAGTGAATTATTGTCGTACTTTTCCTCTTACGTAATGTGAGTATACGTTTGAATGTTAACATATTGGTTGAAGTTATAAAGAGAAATTATTACCGATGGATAACTGTGGATACCCAAAAACCAAACGAATATGGGCATAATTTTGATTTTCTACCCGTTCTCATGTGGGTATAAATATGGCCGTATGGATCTTGAACTACTTTGAGTGGGATAACGAATATGCACTATCCATCCGGACCCGATCCGTGGCCATGTTTAAAACATTAAAGTTGGAAATAAATAAAAAAGCAAAACGGGCCCACGAACAAGCGAATAAATAAAGATTGGAAATGATCCCTGTCAATGTTTGCAACACCATCGACAGGATTAACAGGTACTTCATTTGGGGGAAGGATGAGAACCAGGGTAAGATGCATCTTGTGGCCTGGGAGAAACTTGCAGAACGGAGAACGCAAGGAGGAGGAGAACTTCGGGCACTTCGACAGGCCAACCCCGCGCTTTTAGCCAAAGGAGGATGGCGCATTTTGCAAGAAAAAGACGCTCTGGACTCAAATCATGAGGGCGAAGTATGGATGGAGGAGAAAAGATCTGAACATTTTTCGCCCTTGTCAGGGAAGTTCTTTTGCTTGGTCAAACATTAACAAAGCTGCTAACTTGTTGAAACAAGGGTGTGTGTGGGACATTCATAATGGGGAAAACACTAACTTTTGGTTGGATAATTGGATTTTGCAGGAACCGCTCATTGAGGCTGCAAGTCAACCAGTTCCGGTGGAGGAGCGTGCTAGGACAGTGGCCTCCTATATGGATATGGATGGTCGGTGGGATATCACTCACCTCTCCTAGTGGCTCTCAACGGACATTCTTTAGAAGATCACTGCTGTTATGGTTGACCCTCTGTCTCCATATGCGGATCAAATCTTCTGGAAGGTGTCCGCTGATGGTCGTTTCATGACGAAGACTGCTTACCAGTTGAGTCAAGCCGGGCGCTTTGAACAGAATGACCAGATCTGGAAGGATATTTGGACGCTGCCAATTCCTGAACGGGTCAGATGCTTTGTCTGGTTAGTTTTTCTCGGTTGGGTTGTTACCAACGCTTTACGTTTTTGAAGGAGATGCAGTGACACACCGGCGTGCGACAGGTGTGTAGACACTCCCAAGACGGTGCTTCACGTGCTGCGCGATTGCCCGCCGACGCGGTTTTGTTGGTCTAGTTGGGTTCCGATTGACAGACAGACGGATTTTTTTTCACAGAGGCCAAGAGGATTGGCTCCTTAGCAATCTCAGCAACGAGGATATGATGGAGTCTGGTTTGGTGTGGAATGAGTTCTTCAGCATTGCTATTTGGTTGATCTGGAAGAACAGGTGCACAGCGTGTTTCAAAGGGGCGAGCAAAGCCTTCACAGCTCCGACTTTGGCTCATTCAATACAGCACAAGTCCCTTCTTTGGCACAAGGCGTGGGAGGCTCCCTCCATAAAGCCAGGTCGGTCAATCTTGCAGGGGGGCAGGACCACCGAGCAGATCAGATGGCAACCTCCTAGCACAGGTTAGAGCAAGCTAAACATTGATGAAGCATCAGCTGGTAACCCAAGGACGGCGGGTGCTTGTGGGGTGATCAGGGACGAGCAAGGGAGGTGGATTGCTGGCTTTGTGGCTAAGATTGAAGAAGCGACTGCAACTTTAGCAGAGCTTTCGGCTTTCTACCATGGGCTGAACCTGGCTTGGAAGCTTGGATGCGACAGCTTGGGGATTGAGTCGGACTCTCAGTTAGCTATCCAGTTGATAAACAACCGGAGGGACCCGGTGCATCCGTACGCCTCTTTACTTGATGCTATCAGGAGGAAGTTGGCGCAGAGTTGGCTGGTCAGGGTAGTTCATACGTATCAAGAAGGGAATAGAGTCGCGGACTGGCTCTCGAAGCACAGTCTCGTCTATCCCTACGGTACGCATGAACACTCTAATCCGCCGGGGGGGGGGGGGGGCTTATTCAGATCCTTAGAGATGATATAATGGGTTTTTCCATTGAGAGCCAAGTGAGGGCGCCTGTTGCTCTGTGACTCCCTCTTCTTTTTTCTTGGCCTCGGCCTCCCTTATTACAAAAAAAAAAAGATTGAAAAGTGTGAAAGAGAGAAAACGACGCCGCAACTTCCATACTAGAAGGTGTCTGCTTGGGTAGAAGAATGTGATTAATTAGCTTGGAGACTTTCCACCACGATGACTAGCTAGCTGGAAATTTCGATTCACCTATGGCGATGGTCCAACGGGATGACAAGGGGTCGGGTTGGGGCGGGTTTCGTCAAACCAAAAACCAAACCCATGGGTTTATTCACAAAAAAATTCGGGGTAAAATCCGTCGGGTTTGAAAAACTCAAAGCCAACCCAACCTGCTGGGTATCCGCGGGTTCATGGGTATCCATGGATTTTTAATAAGTTTGTTTCAAAATAAAAGTCTAACATCAATTTTGTCATAAAATTTATCCATACAAAAAACACCAATATAGAGGATACAAGCAAACGAAAAATTATCAATACAATTTTTTCAAAATTAAAGATAAACGCAAACCCAACCCAACCCGATGAACAGTGTAGCGGGTTTAAACCCAAACCCGCCCAAAACCAGCCAACCCCACAGGTACCCAACCCGTCAACGCGGGTTTTACCCACTTTGACCTGGTTAGCTTGAATAGGGTACCCGTGGGTTCGAATTTTGTCATTCGCATCCAATATGGTTTCATCATGATTCATGGCAGTGGTCCAATAGTGGTTCATCCCAACAAACACTTGGAACATTTGAATGAGACTTTCACAGCTTCCCATCAAAAAAATAAAAACAAATCTCCTTGCTAAAAACATTATTATCATTATTCAATTTGCACTGAACGGCTGAAATTTACAATTAAATTTCAGAGGAGCCTGTAGTAACATGCCACGTATACCGCCACCTAATATCCAGAACCCCGGACGACATATTGACAACCATCTCCATGTTCAGTTCCCACAATAATCGAAAGTTATAGATAAAAAAATAATATATCTAAAAAAAATTACTTAACGGCGTTGTTATCATCTCTGTGCCTGTTCCGTCCATCAGGATTGATGACCTCATAAATCTTCCATCCCGCCAGTCCAATGAATCTTCTAGACGCTGACGCTGCAACGCTCTGCGAGCGTGTACTTAACGGCGTTATTGCCGACAAGCACGCCGGCGTTCTTGTTCCCGAACTGGATGTAGGCCTGACAGCGGGAGTACAAGTGGTAGCGGCCGGAGATGAAGGAGCCGACCTTGAAGCGGACGCGGCCGTCCATCTTGATGACGAGCTGGACGGCACCGGAGGACTGGTCCTGGCGGAGGGAGACGGCGTTGTAAGGCGCGACGGGGACGGCGGTGCCGTAGACGAAAGGGGACCAGACGTTGACCTCCTTGTGGCCCTGGTAGAAGGGCTGGATTCGGGTGCGGAGGGTGATCTGCTGGGTCCGGTACTCCGCGTAGACGTCGAGCTTGTCGTAGTAGACGCCGATCTTGTCGTTGGGGTTGCGGGTGGAGAAGGTCACCTGGAGGTTGGAGGTGAGGAAGTTGGGCGTGGTGGAGTTGAAGGCGTAGACGGTGGCGTCCTGGAGGAGGAAGCTGGGCTTGCTGGGCCGGAGTACAGCCCAGACTATGAGGATGGTGACAAGGACGATGAAGAGGAATACTAGGATTCCGGCGAAGATCCGGCGGAAGATCTTCCTCCGCTTGTGGCCGTGGCTGCCGCAGTCCTTGGCCGACATGGTGGTGCGCGGTGGAGGAAGAGAGAGAGAGAGAGAGAGTTTGTGGTGTTTGGGGAGAGGGAAGGGAAAAGAAGAGTACTGAGCTAATTAAATTGTGTGCGCGTGGAGGGGAGACAGATGACTGAGGAGAAGAAAGATTAGGGAATGGAGGAGGGGGCTATTTGTTTTGGAGTGGCGACGGTGGCGTGTGAAGAAAACTTTGTGGTGTTGAATTGTTGGGTTGAAATTGTTGGATTGGTTTTGGGGAACTTTTAGTGTTAGAATCGATGAGATTCTCCTATATAGCAGTAAAATTGGTTATAGTCTGCCTCTCAAAATTCATATACATTCTCTAAAGTTTCATTATTTAAGTTGTAGCCCAAGATTTAATATAAAATTGAAGTTAATAATAGTTTAGGCGAGTGATGCTACTTTTTCAAGTTGGCAAGGAGAGTGGGTGATTGAAGTGGAATCTAAGGAAGTCCATATTGGATCACGCAATTATGTTTGCTTGAACAACTCAAACCACTTTATCATGAAAACCAAGGCGAGAGTAGTAAGGAAAAAAATCCCAAAGTACACACGTTCTTAAAAAAAATTCCCAAAATACATAAGTTATAAAAAAATTTTCAAAAGTACACATGTTTGAGCATCACCGTTTTTGACAAATGCGGTGAAGGTAATCACCGCGTTTAATCAAAACGGTGAATGCATCACCGTTTTAGTTTAAAACGGTGATAGCTTCACCGTTTTAAAATAAAACGGTGATGCATTCACCGTTTTAAAATGAAACGGTGAAGCTATCACCGTTTTAATCAAAAACGGTGAATGCATCACCGTTTTTGAGCACCACGGTGAAGGAGCTGACATGTAGACAAACATGGTGAACACCCCGTGTTTGTTTACGTCAGCGATCCGCGCAATTGTGCTTTCACCGTGGCCGTTAGATGCGGTGTGGCGCGGATCGTGGTTTTCTTCCCACGATCCGACGCCTGACAACGCGCCACGTCCCCTCTCAATTGACCGTGTTTGGGAACAGCGATGACTTCACCGCGTCTATCAAACGCGGTGAAGGCGCTCCAATTGAATGCTGCGCAGGCGCCTCCCCCCTTCCCCCAACTATAAATACCCCCTCCCTTTCACTTTCAACTCACCCCACAAACATTTCACTTCTTTCTCCCTCAAAGCGCGATCGTAACGTTAAAGTAACTTTTGCGTACTAAAAACTAAAACGCGCGTATCTTATTCGTTTGAGGTCGAAATAACGAGCCGTTTGCGGCAGCGCGATCGTATCGACAAGGAGAACATTTTAGAGTTAACAAAATACTTGGACTTCAAATGCAAACGGTAATGAAAAATTAAACAAGCGATCAATTTAGTAGCAGAATACAAGTAAATGCAAATTAAGTTGATGGTTGCCCTGGGCAACGCCTCTTGTCGTGACCAGGTTGTCTGCACTTAGAGCATCGCTTCGGTCCCCTTCTCGTCCGATCAACTTGATCCATCTCATTGTGTATCCTTTCAACTCTAGGACGGCCTTTGGTGCGTTTTAGGTGCAACGGTGGGATAATCAACTTTCCATCGTATATAGGCCAATACGCTTCATCTGGCATGGGGCTCAAAGCTACATTATATGAGTTCTGTATCGCTTGTTCAGTGTAGTAAGGACTCACCAGGCTGTTTCTGTTTATGGTTATTGACTTAGCAACCGCCATTGCATGTGAACAGGGTATCCTTTCGTTCTGATACTTTTGACAAGAACACTCCCCTAATTCGTAGTGCAATTTAACCGTTTGACGATTGTGACCACGTCTCCCTCCACCCCATATACCTGTTTCGACAGCGAATATTCCTTCACTGCGGTTAAAAAGAACAACCTTATGCTTACTTGATTTTTCATCGTTCTTCTGCATTTGAGCGAATACGTCATGTGCTATTGAATGACCTTGCATTTCCCTCCCTATAGCTTGCTGTAGCCGAGCAACTCGCCACTCGTTGACCTTCCAGTAAGACATCTCCACGATGACAGAAATAGGCATCGCTCGAAGACCCTTGTACACATTATTTATACTTTCTCCATGGTTGGTAGTTGCAATGCCCCATCTGGCCCCGTTGTCCATATGGAACGTCCACATGGGCAACTCTTGACCTTCAGCCCATACTGCTCCAGCTCGGTGGGTCTGACGAATTGTTTTCATCTTCTGCTCATACTTTTTTGGTTGATGTGCAACCGCTGAAAGGTGAACAAAATCGAAACTGGTCAATAAACACAAACCTAAATAAACATAAGCTTAAATCGCATAAGAAAAACATTAGTACCTGCATTCCAAAGTTGATTTTTTATGTCTTTCTTCTTCCCAAATTTGTTCTGGAAATTGGCGAGCCAGTGTCGAATACACCATCTCCATCTCCATCCCCACTCGTCGGGAAAACCACCAACAGCATTCCTAATCCCCGCATGTCGATCGGATATAATCGTAATATCTTCCCGCTGTGTCACGTGTTCGTGTAGTTGGTCAAAGAACCATGCCCAACTTAAGCTGTTCTCCCCTTCCACTAATGCAAATGCAAGCGGGAAAATCCGCCTGTTTCCATCAACGCCAGTTGCAATTAGAAGACATCCTCTGTACTTCCCAGTAAGGAAAGTTCCGTCAACCTGAATAAAAATTTAGGATTTCGTACTTAGTATGAAATATACATAACAGAAAATAATACAACATTTAATACCGGCACCAGTTGGTAAAATACCTGAATAACCGGTATGCAGAACCCAAAACCGTCAATGCATGGTTTAAAAGCCCAAAAAAGACGATGGAACATCAGCTTATCCTGTACTCGAACTTGATCCTCAGTGTATACATTGTTGTATACTGGGACGAAAACAGTCCCAGGATTGGACTCCTCCATTGCTCCCATAAGTCTAGGGAGTAAAGCATACGAATCCTCCCAATCACCATACACCTCAGCCATGGCTTTCTGCTTACCATGCCATGCTTTTTTGTACCGTATCGTGTAAGAATGTCGATCCTTCACCTCTGCCATGATAGCTTTCACCTTGATATCTGGTTGTGCTTCTATAAGGTGCTTAATAGTTCTCCCAACTTTCTTTGCTTTTAGTTGCCTGTGATCTTGGGAAAGTATAGAAGAGGAGCATGTGTGGATCGTCTCAGCTTTGCGAATCACCCAAGCACCCTTTCTCTTCATATTTGCAGCCCGCAATTGCCACGTACAACCCTCTGCATCATGCTTGCATATGACATGTAGTTGTTTACTGTTAGAATATTTTACCTTCCACTCGAAATTGCGCCTCAACGCCTCTTCTGTAAAAGCATCCTGCACAGCGTCTTTCGATGTGAACGCCATACCCACCTCCAAATTGGCCGTCGGATTGTACACTGGCATAGGGACAAAGTCGGGGGGATCATTCTGACTATGTAAAAATTGAGTTGTAACCTGTGTGTAATATGGCGTGGGTGCCTCACGAAATGCCGCCTCATCCTCGTTATCATCAGTATCTTCCTCCTCCTCGCTCACTGATCTCAAATCTTCCTCAGTATCCTCGTCGCTCGACTTGAATGGATAGCTCGGGCTAGAAGGATCAACATGACCACGATCACCAACATCGTCCTCTCGCTCATGTGAAGTACGCCCTGATCGAATGTTATTCTCGATTTCAGACCACTCTGGCCCCCAAGCAGGCCATTCAACACCATTGGCTGGTTGAGGAGGTTGCGAGTATTTGTCCTATCCTGCACTACTCGATCCACCGTAGTTGATTGAACCACCACCCTCCCCGTAACCTCCTGTATAACCACCGCCTTGGTAGTTGCTCGAACTACCACCCCATTCGTACCCTCCTGCAAAACCATCATCATAAGAATACTGGTGAGAATGAGATTCACCGACCGCCTCGGTCTCAACATACACCTCTGCAAGCCGGACTTGGTTATCGCTTAGGAACTGTAACATCATCGTAACCGCGTCATCATCGTTTATGACAACTTCTTGGAACACGACCCCGCCAGCACTCATGTCTGGATACCGGTAAGTAATTTTGCCAAGTCTCGTCTGTCCGCTCGTACAAACCCTTTCTGCACAAAGATCACAGAGTTCTTGAAAATTGAATCGGAAATCAATTTTCAGCATAATGGATTCGCCGTCCTCATAATCAATGCCTATGTCAGAGTTTGTCACCCTTCCATTCCACCGAATAGTAAGATGAAACTTCTTGAATTTACCCATATCTACAAATCGAGGATAAGTATCTATTAGCTTAAAGACAGTAAAATTAACCAAAATCATATTGTACAACTAATATTATCCATCTCATAACTAACGAACATAAATTCAACTAACTAACAACAACATAATACGAAAATTAAATCATACTATAACTAACGAAAATAAATTCAACTAACTAACAACATAATACGAAAATTAAATCATACTATAACTAACGAACATAAATTCAACTAACTAACAACAACATAATACGAAAATTTAATCATACTATAACTTACTAAAAACATAATTAGACTATAATACGAAAAGTCTCAACATACCGAAAAATGTCTGTTCTGTGTATTATGCTTGATTTTTGTTGCTGAAATTTGAAGAAGGGGGGAGTGGTTATGTTTTTACTTCTGCTGGTGGGTTGGTATTTATAGGAAAATCTGCCTACTGTTCACCGTTTTTGTCAAAAACGGTGAACACCATCACCGCGTTTGTCTCAAACGGTGAATAGTAGGTAGGTGTGACCTAATTTTGACCTACCAGGGGTGGGAAACGTGGGAAATAATCACCGCTTTTGTCAAAAACGGTGAACGTATTCACCGTTTAAAACAAAAACGGTGAACGTATTCATCGTTTAAAACACAAACGGTGATGTATTCACCGTCCTCATCAAACGCGGTGAATACATCACCGTTTTAGATAAAGACGGTGAATACGTCACCGTTTTAGTATTAAACGGTGAAATATTCACCGTCTTTGACGAACGCGGTGATTACCTTCACTGCGTTTGTCAAAAACGGTGAATGCCAAACATGTGTACTTTGGGAAAATTTTTTATAACTTATGTATTTTGAGAATTTTTTTGAAGAACGTGTGTACAGTGGGATTTTTTCCAGAGAGTTCATTATCGGAAAAACGGAATTTCACCTTCTTTTTTACTTTTTTGTTAATTAATCTGCAAAAAGAACAATAGCCCAAAAGGGAGCCAGATTTTGCTGATGCTGCTCTGCCCTGCCAACAAGAACAACCACTTTGATTTTTAACACATCGCAATTGTCATAAATTAAT
Organism: Linum tenue; assembly: GCA_946122785.1. Taxonomy (NCBI): domain Eukaryota; kingdom Viridiplantae; phylum Streptophyta; class Magnoliopsida; order Malpighiales; family Linaceae; genus Linum; species Linum tenue. The sequence goes on along the minus strand of CAMGYJ010000008.1, from coordinate 53,418,051 downwards.
ACGTTTTGCTAAAGATAAATACTTTTCTATAGATTTACAACAAAAAATAAGAAAAATAAAGAATTTGTTGAAAAGTGTTTTGCTTAGAACAGTTGGATGATGTGGGATTGAGCCAAGGTAGATTCAACAGGCACGTGTCAAGACTCAAGTCGGTACTGCGTGGGGCACTCTATCCAATTTGCGATGACTTGAAAATTGACAAAAGGAAGAGTTTGGTTGAGGATATTTCTCGCTAGCTTATTTCTTCGACCGTCCATTTTCTCCCACAACATGCCCTTTTCTCCCTAGTCCCTTCCTACCTAAAAGCTCAACGACCTAGAACTGGAAGGTATCAAGCAAAGAACCCAACCCATGAATATTCATAGTAATTCATATATATTATATTCATAAGTGAAAGAGGACCAGAAAAAAACGGTTAAAAAAAATTAGTCTACGAGGATGTCATTCAAGTTTCAACCCAAAATAGTGTTCGTAGCGGTATCTGTTTGAAGTATATGTACCAAACAGTAATTGTACATATGTATAACTTTATAGCTGTTAGGATTGATTCAGAATCTATCTCTATATAGATCGTAGTAACCCTATAAAAAATCTAAGTTGAATTAAGTTTACTTAAAGAGTTCCTTGACATTCAAGAAAACCATGTTCAATTCATATTCTTCGTCTTTTGTTTTTTTTTTCGACTTCTGATTTAGCCTTCTTCAATATGAAAAGCGTCCTCGTTTTATTGTGAAGCTTGTTGAGTTTGTATTTTCTAGCTGCTCTTCTTTAGCTTGCCATTTGTTGCTCATCTCGTAGATTGGTGTTGTTCATTCATTTCTTTCTAGGTTATTGATAAGATAATCCTAACTAAGTTAGATATTGTTGCAACCAAATATTTGATGAAAACAGTTTTCTCTTACATGATTTCCAATTCAGGAATTTTGCGGAAGGCATACAAGAAAACTTACAATCAGCGACCATTTCCTATACGATAATTTTAGAGTGGTCTAAGATAATCCAAGGTTTAACAACCACTATCAGAATGGTCGTAATTAACCCTTAGCTTCACTGACCACTAGCAACCTTTTTGTCCTTAAGGCTAATGTTTAGCGACTGCAGATTCTACTGCACATGAGCAAGAGAATTGGGCAACTTCGAATGCCGAAGTTGTGCTTTGGCTAATAAGTTCAATGAACAAACACGCACAAGGGTGCTGCAATTCTTGACCAAATGAAATAATTGAACTGTCTACGTACCCAACACTACAAGAAACATAGTCGTGGACATGCACAGGATCAAACATGACTAATTGAGGAATTAAATATGGATGCATGTTTTAGACTAGATTGCTTGCTTTGCTTGTGTTTTGCTATTGAACCTACTTTAATTAGTTTACTCGACCCACATTAAAGAAAATCAAATTTAAGAACGAGATGGGAAAAGATAACTACCTTTCTCTACTACTTTCCTAGAGAGTAACCGGCCATTGTTATTATTCTCAGGCTCGCTTAACAAATCAAAACATGCTCCTTGTCCACAACCTTCCACCTAACCTTCGGTCAGCCCCCTTTCTAGATCCACGCCAACAACAACAATTAATTATATTCTTTTTTCTTCGTAATTAACTAATTGGGTACACCAATGGTGCATTGCAAGTCATTGTAACTTGCACAATTCGGTCCGACCTATGCCCAATTGAGGTCAACCGAACTCACTATCGTGGTCACTCTGATGAAAAATCAAGGCCAACAAGTAACATATAGTCGTCGAACATTTTAAGTTAGTTGATACCTTCATGGTCGACCACCATAAAAATTCGGTCGGCCTTTTAATGTAGCCAGAAGAAACATAAGAGTTTAACCAATTGATGGCAGTCATTACATAAATGGTCGGCCATTTACAGAAAGAGGTCGACCAGAAAGAAGACTAAAGTACTATCCATTCATCCACCCCCCTTTGACGTGAAAGTAGATAAAAAGTGTTGATTTCGCGATCGATCGCATACAGTAAAAGGTCGACCTCTTATAGGAAAATCAGCCTATGACCTTTGACTTTTTTGCTTATGTATGTCGATGTGTGTGGCTCGTTTGCTCGTACAAATTATGTTTGAAACCAACATAATCAATCCTCTTTCATGATAGCAAGAAACCATAACTTCATAATGTAACAACTTAACACACTAACAAAAATACAATAAAACACACCTCATAATTGTTCACACATACCTAAAATCGAAAACCACATAATATCAATCCACAATCAAAGTTTATTCAAACCAAATCATCTTTAAGACTTAACAACAACAAAACACAATCTAAAACCATAGAGTTCCTAGACCTCTCCCCTCTCCCACTCATCCGCATTTCCTTCATTGGTGGTGCTAGCGTTATGATAGTAGGATGTGGTGGGATGCATGCATCTCTGTTATAGTCACATGCAGTGTTCTCATCTAGGTGGACATCTGCCCCATGTAGTCGTATATGCTAGTCATTTGTGTAGTCGTATATGCAGTCATCTAGGTGGACAGCTACCCCTTGTAGTCGTACATGCCATTCATGCGATCCCATATACCATCTAAGGTGACTGCTAGATTTGAACTTTGTGGCTCCGCCATTAGCTCGTCGTCATCATCATCATCATCATGGACTATATGAGGATTGTATGCTCGGACATACACACCATCATGCATCTCAAATCCCATTTTCTTCAGGGATGTAACTGTGTAGAACTTCTGCCTTGTGACTCTTAAGCCAACCTAACCGCTTAAATCCACACAAAAATGCTAAAATAGCAAAGTCAGGAACATCCCATATGGAAGATTTCTGTTTGGACTCTCTGCAACAGCAAGCATGTGTTTAAAGATCAAGTATGACAATCTCACCTTCTCATTTGAAAGTAGGTTGGTAAGGAGCTACATGTCAAAGTAGGTGACTGACTCCCGATGTCCACCCTTTGAAAGAATGTTATAGGAGAGCATATGATGAAGAACTCTGGCTTGTGTCTACTGGCGAATAGTTGTTCTACTGCGAGCCTCAACATCTTCCTCTTTATCAAGACCACATACAATATGTATTTGCTTGGTTCTCGAGAAATGAGTTTCATTCTAAGCATTTTAATAATCGATTCTCTCCCTAGTTTAGGAGTCTCTAGTACTTCTGCTAACACATTCTTGGTGATACGAATCTCCACCCCATTCACATAGCTTTAAAACGCAAGAATCGATAAATTTGTAGAACGTTGATAGATAATATTGTTGTAGAAGTACTGTACCATTTTTGGGTAGTATGGTACATTGAGAAATATCACCTTCAACCAATCTTGCTCCAAATATGGTGAAGGAACCCGTAATCCTTGAGATGAGCATACACATCAGTCGTCAATGGCCTTTGAGGAGCCACCTTGGGGTTGTGCATTCTCCTTTCTTTATATTTGTCACTTTGCTCCTTGGTCTGAAACAGAGTTCGGTTGAACTCTTCCCATTCAGAACTTGATTCAGTCACTTTGGATGACTTTCTTTTCTTCTTTCCTCTATCCATCCATAGATCAAAAGAAACGAGAGTTCACATTAGACGAATGACGAAACCAAATAAACTCGGTCTACCTGGCTGGAAATAGGTCGGCCTATACGTTGCATGCAGAAGCCTAAAAATATCAATAAACTAGAACACTTTGCTAGAATCGACGAAACAAATAAAAAATGGTCGACCTCACTATAAATAGGTCAAACTTTTTGTGCAAAAAGAAGCTTTAGATCGCCAAGATTTTTCCATAAATCGACGAAACCAAACACCATCGGTCGACCTCAAACATAATCGGTCGAACATTTTTTACAAATAGAAGCTTAAATCGCTAAGACTATTGTATAAATCGACAAAATCATACGGAAACGGTCGACCTCAAAATAAAATTGGCCGACCTATTTTTGCAAGCGGAACCATAATAGAATCGGGCGACACCCAGCCAACCAAACGACCACTTGAATGATGTCGTAATGAAACGTGGTCGGCTGACCACAGACGAACAAGGTCAATCACGGACGAACAATGTCGCCAATTTTGACGAAGAGTATACGAAACACTAACTTTATAGATTTAAAGCACTTGCCGAGAAACCAAACAGAGTCAGCCGACCGTGGATGCAGAAGGTATACCGATTCTGTCGGAAAAATCTTACTTTTTGTAGGTTTTGTGGGTTTAAAACAAATCTACTTTCGCTGCAAACGGGGTCGGTCGATCTGGCTATGAATCGCCCGACCAATTTTGTCGAACATCAGCCAAAATCGCAGGTTTTGGGGGTTTAAAAACTAGTCCATTCTATCGAAAATGTAGCAAAATGTAAAGAACATACGAGAAACATACCTTATTCTTGTTATGAGCAGTTGTGAATGCAATAGATTGGAGTTTTTTTGTGCTTCTTCTAGGGTTTTTTTTTTGTTATAGACGGAGAAGTAAATGAGAGAAAAGAAGAAAGTGAGAAAGACGTGAAGATAGAAAACTGAGCGGAGAAGATTGCTACATAGTGGAGTTAAAGGGGTAGGTTTTTAGGGTTGGACTGTATTTTTTTTTTAATTTGGTCTGGTCATCCGAATAATTGCGTGGTCAACCACGTTCAAAAAATAGGCGACCGAAATTAATCTGGTCAATCTCTTCCTTCATCAGGTCAACTGTTTCCTCTGTTGCGATGGCGGTGATTTACACCTACTATCATAACAAATGGCCGATTGTATTCGTTGCACTTGTAGCATGCATTAAACGCGAAGACATCCACAAAAAATTGTAATATGGTCTAGATGTGGAGTCCGACCAAAATAGATTGCTTAATTCACCTTGATCGTTGATTGTGTACTTGAAGAAGCGGCATGTTTTAGAAGTATGTTTACTTTCCAAGTAACCCAATGTTTGGTTTATATCTCCTATTAGATCGTCTTCATCTTTTCGGGCTTTCTAAACAGCGTTATCCAAATCCTTTGGAGTGTACCCCAGATTCTCATATCCTCCAACTTTATTCTTCATAAACTAAACAATGTTGCGTTGTTTTTTTCCTAACTGTCGGATCCCTATCGCCAATGCCTTGTCTCCTTCACTTACATTTCGATAAGACCGAAAAAATTGAGTTTCTTATTCGTTGCAGCAATGATGTGAGTGCTTCCTCTAGAACTTAGAAACAACCCACATTCTCTTCCCCCGATCAAAGCGTACATTATAGGATGCCTTGCAGAAACGTCTTGTCATCTTTAGAACTAAAAAACAAAAAAAAATTTAAGCAAGTTTTTTGGTTGACGATATACTAACCACTTTATCCAGATCTTTGGATCCATAGCGCATCCACTGTCTCACTTGCACACCACACTCGGTACTATTACTTTGCCCTTGAACGCATAGCTTATCCATATTGAAATCTCCAAAATTTGGTACTTCTGCATTGCTCATGTGCTGCGGTTTGAACATATCATGATGTTTGGACAACTACACACAAACAACGAATATTATATGCTTCTAGCAGAATACGTGACACTTAGCAGTAAGAATTTTATAGGAAACACTTACCATTTTCTTGACGTGGTTTGATTTACGTTTACGACCCGCCTCGTTTGTTGCTAGTAGACTGCCAAGAAAAGATGCAGTTTTTTCCTGGACATTGACGAAATACAGAAACCAATGACGTGCGTCATCGTCTATAACTGGCATAAATATCTAGCAAAGAAAAAGTATGTTATAAAATGATAATACAAACAAATGTACTTTGAATGTTTAGTGAGATAGGGACGTTGGCTAACCTTCTTGCATGCAGTAACATTCGGCATAAACACCACGCCATCATCCATCAACCTGTTATGAGTTTTTTTCGGTTTTCATTACAACCTACCATTTTATGCATCATAAAAGGAAATTAAAAGACATGGTACACTATTAATAACTAGGTTATGCCAATAAATAGAAATTATGGCTATTACCGAAAACATATTTGGCAAATACCAGACATTTGGCTCTTTATTCTCATTTTTTTCAGTCATTGTTAGTGCCATTGCACACAAATCCACTACTTACAAACAACCAATCAATCACAAAATCCAAGTAAATCATAATAGAAAAGTGCACAATTCATACCAAAGTCGAAGCAGTATAGTACTTACGGATGAGCAAATCCAACTACTCTCACCAATGACAGAACTCAAATGTTTCCGTTGTATGTTTTCGCTAACAAAGTTAATAACGGCCAAACTGGGGAAAAAAACCAAATATGTCAATTGTGACTTGCACAATCTCGGTCGACCTATTCATAGACATGGTAGACTTATACACGACACATGGTTGACCTCATTATTAAAACGATCGCCAACATACTTTTAAAAAAAATAATACTTCTCTTACCTGTCATATTTCGTGTCTCCAGCCTTCTCTTTAGTAACAGCATAAAACAAGTCTTCAACTAGATGTCGCAGATATTTTATAAATTCTTCTAGCCCCTCCATTTTTATGACCTACAACTCAGAGTTAAAATTGAAGTTACATATGAAAACAAGCACACATTCTCTATTTAATAGATCAATATGTAACTTGAACTTACTCCATGCTTTTCCAAAATGATTCTTAGATTTATCTTCGTGGCTATCAACACTAAATAATTCTTTTCTTGCTAAACGATCCTTCTGGGGAGTGGTGTACGAGTCACTTTCATATCGCGATTTCTTGTACTTAGTAATACTAACATCTTTACTCACATATGAATATACTCTCACCTTAAACTTGTTGTCTTTCAATAAATTGTCTATGCTTTGGTAGCAATTTGTAGAGTCATTATGGTCTTCCTCCTCTTCATCAAAGTCAAATTTCTTTGTGGTACCATCTGTTCGTCCCTTCTCTATTTGTTCTACACGTATTTCTTTGATAGCACCTTCTAGCCTCTCAAACTATCATGCATCATCCAAGTCATATCTGTTAATCGAACCGACAATTGCTCCAGTGTATCACGCATGGACTTCTGATAGTCATTGAATTCTTTTTGACACATCACCATCTGCTCTTGTGTGGCTTTCAACACTTGCATAATTTTACCCTCATCGTGTTGTTGTTTCTCATCATGCGTCATCGTCTAATCAATTTTAAAAAAATTCAAATCAAAATTTAACTTCAAATGTGTACAAATGACGAACAACAGAGATTAGGTCGACCAGAAATATTATGTGGCCGACCTTATATATCTAATGTCGTAACTACTAGAACCATTTAGGTCGACCTTTGACCATTCCCGGTTGACCCATAATCGTAATAGGGTCTTACAAACAAAGCCAAAGTCGACATTCCGGACAAACAAACAAAACTAATACATATGGTCGACTATGTTCCGAATTGGGCCGATCGAATATTCTTATGCAAGCAACTAAAACAACAATTTAAACGAAGTAAAATACGAATAAATTATCACGACGACCTTAGCTAAAATAGATCGACCTTACCTTGAAAGTGGTCGGCCCCATGGAACACGTACAGGAACAACCACCACGATCTTCTTCTTCCCCAAAACTAGAACATTAAAGCAAATCAAATCAAACTTAGAATTAAACGGAGCAAATTAGAATAGAGCAAGGGTAAATTGTAGCCTAAATTATGTCGACCTCACCTTGTATGTGGTCGACCGTCTGGAACCCGAACAGGAAGAACAAGCATCAGTCTTCTTTTTCACCAAAACTCTAACCCTAAAAAAAAAACAAATCCCGGGTTTGAGTGATGGTCACTGTGACATAGTTGTTTAGGATGAGATTAGGGCGAATTAAGCGGTAGACAAGTTAGGGTTACCTTTCTAGTGTTGTGCATTAAAAGGTCGACCTCTATCACATTAACTAGTCAATATCAACCTCGGTCTTGTTTTTGAAAATAGTAGACAAGGTCGGCCTATGAGTTACATGGTCCACTGAATCTTCACTGTATCCATATTGAATAAGGATACATTTGATGTACAAGGTCGACCAGTGCAAGTTACGGTGATTTGCAAGTCACCATAGCAAATATTCCTCACTCACTTTTCTTTTAATTCCTTTTTGACAATTACATATGCATGAAATTTGATAACCCCTACTTACCATTTATGAAAAACAGTTAATTTTTTCCCCAATTTAACTCTAAAAGATATATTTCTTTTGTTTTAAATCGTAATTGAAACTTTTTTCATAGAAAAAATAAATTAACTGTGCTCTTTAAAACTACATTCGCTTCTATATATTTTGGAACAAAAACAAAAATTGAGACATTTATTATCAGTACATACCATGTGATAATGCTTGTAGTACATAAGATTATATCAGGTGGTATGAAAGTGGACCATAGTGGTAGAATTGTTGTATATATGATAGTAGGTATACACTAATAGTCATTTATCCTTTTCATCATCGTCTACCATCAATTACCACTCTATATCGGCATCGTATATTTGGAGGTGAAAATTTTTTCCCACAAAAATTTGTAATTGAATAAATCACGATGAACTTGAATTAAAAATCAAGGTGGTACTAAGGTGGTGGCAGCGAGTGGGTGCGTGGTACACATATTTATGCTCGAAATATATTGAAAATGTTATCATTTTTAGATCACCGATCAGGATAAAAACCGATTAAAATGATGGAAAAATATTGCAAAAAAATTGAAATTCAAGTTAAGCGATGAGGATGAAAACTGATTAAAATGTAGGAAAATTATAAAGAAAATCTGTAATCCCTTCCTCAATCTAATCCCAGTTAATATCAAGGGCTCAGATTTGGTTATGCACCATTGTAGTTGATCGAATAAAAAGTAGGAAAAAAGAAAGAAACCCGTTTAATCACATTCTCTTATACTGACCTCACTCAAAATCGAATGCCAAATTTAGTTGTACAAAAATGCATGACAAGGGGTATGCACCCTCCCTTATACGGTTTGTTTACTTTACAAATGAATGAATTGTTAGACATGAGTAAATAATGATATTTACAGATTTTGATAAAAAAAAAAGTTAAATGATCTCATTATTATTTCTTGTCCTTATAGTATTAGAATTTTATTGTGTAGGTCTACTTTTCTTATTTATAGTATAAGTCTTGTTAGCAATATAAACCTATTTTTATGAGTAATTTATATAAACCCTTCAAGTCTCATCAATGTACATGTCAGGGGCGCAGCTACACTCAACCTAGGGTGGGCCCCGGTCCCCGGGATTGATCCCTGCCCCTAGAACTTTAAGGATATTTAGTACAAATTTTGTAAGTAAAACGTGTTAGGTAAATGTTGTCATGTGATAGCCATTTGATCTAACGGTAGTCAAGGTTGACTTGTGTCTTAAATGACATTGGTTTGATCAATTGACCACGTACATTTTGTTTAATTATTTTCGGCCCCTCCAGTCTCAAAATTCTAGCTCCGCCCTTGGTACATGTTACTGTTCAAAGACCACATTAGCTTAAAAAAATTCTGACAATAACCGGTATTTTTGTTGTAACTTTTGATATACATTCCCACTATCTGCATGCAAAAGTACATATGCCGTTCCGCTGCCTGCCCAGCAGGCCAGCTCCTGCAGCACAGAACCTTCTTCGTCTTCCCAACACGATTCTCACCAAAAGTGGAGGGGAAAAAGTGAAAAGGAACAAAGAAATGAAACAGAAGCAAGAAGGCAAAGGATATCCCCACCGGCCGCCTCAGTCCACATGCAAGATTCCGACTTTAGGTTCTCTCTTTGTCTCTCTGCTTGGCTGTGGCAAGGCTCAGAATATGAATATCCCAGAACATAAAAATAACAGAGAAAAAAGAAAAATGTGCCTTTCACCTTTTGTTTCAAGAATTTAGGCTGCTTCCTACCTCCAATTGACTAATTAATAGCACCCCTGAAAGTCCCTACACAAAGTGACAAAGATATCTTCTTGGAACCTCTCAAAATTCTGATTCTCTTCTTATCCCATTGTTTCCCTTTTCTCACGTTATGGATTTTGGAAAGTGAAAAGAATATACATGGCATGGGCTTCCAGGATCTGGGCATATGGCCCAGGGAGAAGGTTACATAGCCTATGTAACATAGGGGATATGAATAGGGGCAAAACTGAAAAGGGTGGAATAAAGAAAGAAGGGGTAACAATGGGGAAGAAGAGAAGAAGCAGAAGGATTCCGATTTGTTTGTTTCATATATAGAAAACTCCAAACCCTAAAAGGTAAAACGTTGGGAATGAAAGTAAGGAATTTTCAGTGCTTCCTTCTGGGCAATTGGAGTTGATCAGTATTCCCTACGAAGATAATTAGCGTAGAGTTAATAATAATAAGATGAGAAATTTTGTTTAATTCTCGTTAATCTTATGCATACACGATATTTCTATTAATTAACTTTTTGTCATCATTAGAGAAACATTCATTCTCAAGGAACAACAGATGAAATTGAAATGATATATTGACTTATTTCTAATTCAACTCTTAATAGAGAGATATTAATTATTGGATAAAATTGTATAACAAGATTATATTATACAATTTTACTAGTGGCTGTCAATATACTCATAATAGATCATTTACTCAATCTTGAATCATGTGAGGATAATGTATTCCATAAAGAATAAACTTTTCAAATGTTGGTTTATGAACCAATTCTACATGTACATTCGTCAACCAAAACAATAAAAATAAATATATAAATAATATATTCCATTTCATAATTATAGATATTTAGACTTACTTGCAATTAAGGTCACTCCTAATTCATATATGAAAGACAAAAACATATGTATTTAAGAAAAACGCTTGAAAAAGATGAAAATGAGAAAAGAAATTGATGGAGATTAAATTACAAAAAAAAGGAAACATTTTACGGTTTTTTTTTGTGTGGCTAAAAATGATGTGATTGGCTGATAGTGTATGCTGGCGTGGAAGAGTTAGAAAAAGGAAAATTTGAATACGCAAAGCTTTAATCGGGAACATCTTTATTCTATTTTTTGTATCGTGAATGAGTAATTTCATTTTTCATTTGTTCTTTTCTCATATTTATTAATTTATCTTTATTGACTTATTATTATATATTTTTGTTTACTTTAAAATGTTAGAGCTGTAGTTTTTTTTTGTCTACAAATGGCGTACACATTTAAATCAACAATTAGATGAATGAGAAAAAGCTTCTGCCCTCTTCTCAGGTCAAACTTAGGGGGTAAAATATCTACGACGTCACTTAAGTTTAAGTAATGATGAATGTGTGCCACTTAACTTCATTTAGGGCAACGAGTACTACTGAATAGACAGCTTTATGCAATGAGTACTATTTAGCTCTACGTTAAGTGCACATCGATTCGTTAGAGTTGACAAAAAATATTATATTTTTCTAAATTTCAAAAGTAGACACTGTTTTGTTCCCTTTTACAAAATATATTTTGAACATAAAAAAGCATCAATTTTGAAATACTCTTCACAATCTCTCAGATACCAACTATGGTGAAACTGCTTCTTTCTATGAACCACTTAGGAATATTTTATAAAATAAGTTAATTTTTGCGTTCTCGTCGAATTTTATTAAGTCAATTTTACTCAACCTTTCTAATTTGATCCTAAGTATTGTAATCCACTAATCTATCTTTTCAGATACATGCTTTTCTTAATTTGTAGCAAGGAAAAAAACTGAACGTATAACAAGTCTTAATGAGTTATCTTCATGAAGGAAATCTTCCTTAGTTTTATGAAGATAATTAGGTTTAAACTCATATCTTCTAGTGGTAACAAGTTCATTAAATGTTACATCATCTATTTAAAGCGCAGTTTTTAACTACATAAGTTATAAAAATTGATATTTAATGTAGAAGCGTTTTAGTGAACTAGAAACATAAAATTGTAAGTTTTTAAGTTGAAAAGCGCGATTTTGACTACATTGATCTACTTAAATTAAGATATCTTTCATTAAACTATAATTTTTGAAGGTCGTTCGCTAAATGATTGTATTAGAATCAGTGATTCTCTTAATCAGAGCCCAAAGAGGCAGAGATATATCAGACTTCGATGCACGAAGAGTTGACAAAGAAATGCAACTGTGAGATATGGTGTGGGGTACCGCCCAGGGAGGCACACAGCTTGTCTGAGGAGTTGCCGTTGACGGGTTGGCGTTTGGGCTTGGCGCCACTTCGAACATATGTGGTTCGGAGAACGCAGCCCAATCGAAATGATAGAAATTTCACAATTAGCCGAATATTTGTGTCGTATGTTTCGGGCCTCACAAGCTGCATTTCAGTACCAAAGAGCTTGGGTCAGATCCGATGCTTAAGCCTAGAAGGTTAAGCATATGCTTAAAGCCTTCCTCTTGGTTGTGAGCATTTTAGTTGGTTTAGGGTAAGTTATTAGTTAGGTGGTTAGTAAGGGTAAACTAGATATTAAGGAAAAAAATATTTAATGGAAAGAGAAAAACAATTAAATAAAACCCATTTTCCCTTTCTACTTCTAGTGCACAGTCCGATAGTAGTTTGTTGCAGCATCTTTATTTCGCCGACGTCCTTAGCATCCACCGCATTCCTCCATCGTCGCATCTTGAATTCGGTAGCAGTTGCCGATGTCGACGTCCCTAGCGCGCATCTGAGACATCCCGCGCTCCTCTTCCACGCGTCGCCCCTGACCACCACTGTTCCGTCATTTGTCCTGCTTTTCTCGACTTCCAGGTGATGGCCGGTCCTGGAGTTTTATTGGATGAACTATTGGCAGAGTTTGGTGATAGCTATGAATTGATTGTCTTGACCTTTGTTGTGGACGGTTCTGTTTTTGCTTTTCTCGACATTCTGGTACTGACTACTGTACTAAATATTGATAGTCGTGCTTCTATTATTAATAACATAACATGTGGTAGTAACGTATGTAAAAGTTAATGGTGACGCAATACAATGTTAATCTGTTGGCTAAAATGTTAGTAATGCGTTCAGCATGATTGTGAGGCAGAAAAATGCTGGGGGTTATCGTTTATAGTTATCCGAGGAAAGCAAACTTATTGATCACTCGGGATATAAATTAAATTTAAATACCTCAACCTTTGGTTACTTTTCATGAAAATGTTAATAACAAGCCAATAAGAAGATAATTGGTCGGTTCAAAAAGGTTAATAGGGTGTAAATTTGGTCCAAACAACACCATCAATAATGTCAGCGTTGGTAATATTTTCTTACATAAGCAATCCAATATAAACAAATAAGTTCGTGTCATTTTAGAGCACTAACATTAAAAATTATATTGAAACGTTGATAACGACAGTCTAAACCATTTTCTATAAAGGGCTTTTAGGGAATGCTGATACTGCAGTTCATCAGCTTCCTAGTGAGTTTTTTGAGGAATTAGTGTGTCATAAGTTGACAGTTGTTGATATTGAATTGTTGCTTACTCTAGTCACTTGGGATGAGATTAAAAAGGTGTTTTTCAGTATGAGTAATGACAAGGTACCACGACCAGATAGATATATTGCTGAATTCTTTAAATTGGATTGGGAGGTTGTGGGACTGAGGTGGAGAATACTGCATTGGAATTCTTTGCAATTGGGGAAATGCCTCGTCAGGTGAATTCAACAGTTATTTCTCTCATCCCCAAACTTCGTGTTGTAGAGCAGATGAAACATTTTCAACCTATATCCTGTTGCAATGTGATCTATAAAGGTATTTCTAAGCTCCTGTCTAATTGATTGTCGTTGGTCTTGCCAATCTTAATTAGTAGAAGCCAGTATGTTTTTATCAAGGGTCGTTTAATTAGTGACAATATACTGATGGCTACTCAACTAGTAAATGATTATCATAGGAGCAGAATCTCCCCTAGGTGTGCTCTTAAGATAGATCTTATGAAAGCTTTTGATTCAGTTGATTAGCTGTTTCTATTTAAGGTTATGAGTGCAATGGGTAAACCATACAAATTTGTTAGGCTGGTTGAGTCTTGTGTTCATGCTCCTATGCTCAGTGGTTTGTTCAATAGAGGGTTATGTGGCTATTTCTCAGCAGCTAAGGACCTGAGAGCTGACATCTTTTGATTGTGAATGCCTGGTCGATAAGATCGCTAAACGGATACAGACCTGACAGGCTAGGGCCTTGGGTTATGAAGGGAAATTACAATTGACAAATTCAGTTATTACTAGTGTATTCCAGTATCGAATGTCTATTTTTCTGCTCAGATTAAAGGTACTCAAACTTATTGAAGAGGCTTGTAATAAATTCTTGTGGGGTGTGGATGGAGATAAGAGGAAGAAAGCTCATGTTGCCTGGTCAGAAGTTGCTTTATTGAGGCAGGAGGGAGGCCTGGGTATTCGAGATTTTAAGACATGAAACAGGGCGTGTGTGATTAGGCATCTGTGGAACTTGTTAGCTGAAGTAGGGTCCCTTTGGGTGGCGTGGATGAAGAAATACAAGGTTAAAGGAAGAAGTCTTTGGGCTATTGTAGCTAGCACTGTTAGTACTTGGGTCAAGAGGAAGATACTCAAATGCAGAAGCTTGGCTCAGCAGCATTTAACTAGAGAAGGCGCTTCGTTGGCATGTGATGTCTCTATTCTTGCTCGATACTCAGTCAAGCAGGTATGGACATCCATTCGAGCTCCTAGTCCTGTTGTGTCGTGGTCATCTGTTGTTTGGAGCAAGCCTATTTTTCCAAAACACTATGTGCTGCTATGGTTGATTATACTTGATAGAGTCAGAACGAAGGAGAAGTTGGCAAGATGGGGTATTAGTTGTGATAGTAGTTTTGTTTTCTATCCAGGGGGCTTTCAGATCAGGGACCATTTGTTTAGTGGTTGTTCATTTGGTAGTGCAGTGTTGAGGAGGGTATTGCAGGGCATATGTCTCTGACCAGGGTTTGCAGGCTGGCAGGCTAAACTTTCGTGGGCAGAGGTGACTTGGACCCTTCCTACTGATGCAGCAGTAGTTGGGAGAGTTTTGTGTATTATGGGGATTAGTACGATTTGGAAGGAGTGATATGAGACACTCTATGGTAATACTACAGCAGCTTCACCCACACAAGTAGCACTGAAGATACTAAAGGAGTTATCTATATTTTCTAGTAGCCAAATTCCATTTCAGTTGAGAGTGTATTAGGTTCTTGGAGGAGTAGTATGCTAATGATGTTTTTATGTAATTGTGTTTGGTATAGATAGTCAATTGTAACGAGCAAGTGACACTTTTGAGAGAGAGGTTGCGAGTTACACCTCCCCGGGCTTCAATACATTTTTTATTAACCATAAAAAAGTACAAGAAAAATTATTAATAATTATTGCATCTAAATGGTACACGCTATTAATAACTATTGTTAATGTGACTTGAATCGGACTATCAGCCGCTACGCCCCCGGCCCACGGTGTATGGGCTCAATGTTATTTGGGTTCGGGTTCTGGGCCTGGGCCTGGTCTGTAACCGTTTCCTTTGCCAGATTGGATTAGGTTTAGACCCACATGGAGAAGTACTATAAATACTTCTCATACTCCTCTGTAATATGTAATCTCCTCGATATAGTGAAACTGGTTCTCTCTCGCCCGTGGACGTAGCTAACACACATCGTGTTAGTGAACCACGTAAATCGTGTGTCTGTGTTTTTCGATTCTCGCTTTCGTATTCTTGCTTTGTCGATTCCGACGATTTCCCGATCCGTAGCAGCGCGTTTATAACAAGTGGTATCAGAGTCGCGGTTGGAAATCAGGCTAGGGTTTTCGATTCAGAAGAATGACGTCGGTGAACTTGAAGATCGAAAAGTTCACGGGGAAGAACAGCTTCGCTATATGGCAGATCAAGATGCAGGCTTTATTAAAACAGCAAGGGTTGTGGGGGCCGCTGTCTGCGAAATACCCTGGAGGAGAAGGCCCACTCGACCATCATGCTATCGTTGTCTGATGATGTCATCATTGAAGTCGCTGCTGAGAAGAATGCCGCGGGCTTATGGTTGAAACTAGAGAGTCTGTACATGACTAAGTCTCTAACCAACAAGGGAATTAGAACAAGAATTCCAAGGGTCCCGGTCCATAGCCAGGTGATGCTTGTCACAACTGTAAGGAAGTGGGGCATTGGAAGTACAACTGTCCCAAGAGAAGAGGGCAACAGAAGAAACAAGGTTTAGTTGCCGTGGCAGAAGTGGACAACAGTTTTGAAGACGATCTCGCCTTGGTTGTAGATGAGAAGGCACATCGTGGGGATATGTGGTTTCTGGATACTGCAGCCTCATACCATATGTCTCCAAACAGGTATTGCTTTACAACCTACGAGCAGATAGATGGTGGTAACGTGGTCATGGCTAATGGAGCTGTCTGCACGGTTGTTGGAATCGGGTCCATAAATGTTCAAACACAAGATGGTTCGTTCTGTACCGTGAATGATGTCAGGCATGTTCCACGATTGACAAAGAACCTGATATCCTTGAGTCTACTCGACAACAAGGGTTTCAGCTTCAAAGGAAAAGGTGGAGTTGTGTATGTCTGCAAAGTTTCAAGGAAGGTGCTGAAGGGCGTGAAGCGTGGGACCTTGTATGCATTACAAGGGTCTGTGTTGTCTGGTTCTGCTGCAGTTGCATCGTCTCAGGTTCATCAGGAAGATATGACCACTCTCTGGCACATGAGATTGGCGCATATGAGTGAACGGGGGATGCAAGTTCTATCGAAGAGGGATCTTCTTTGCGGGCACAAGGTGCAGAATTTGGAATTTTGTGAGCATTGTGTGTTTGGGAAGCTACATCGCAGCAAGTTTCCAAAGAAGGGTATCCACTAGACGAAGGGGATACTGGATTACCTCCACTCCGACTGTTGGGGTCCTTCACGAGTTGAATCCATTGGAGGCAGCAGGTATTTTCTGTCTATTATTGATGATTATTCGAGATTTACTTGGATTTTCATGATGAAGCAGAAAAGTGAGGCATTCACGAAGTTCAAGCAGTGGAAGACATTGGTGGAGAATCAGACCGAGAAGAAGATCAAGAAGCTACGAATGGACAATGGTCTGGAGTTCTGCAGTTCTGAGTTCAACGAATTCTGCAAGGATGAAGGGATTGCCTGTCATCGGACTGTTAGAGATACACCCCAGCAGAATGGCGTTGCAGAAAGGATGAACCAGACATTGTTGGAGAGAGCACGGTGCATGCTCTCTAATGCTGGACTAGAGAGAAGATTTTGGGCAGAAGCAGTGAACATGGCGTGCTTCCTGATCAACCGTGGACCTCACACAGGTATCGAGTTGAAGACTCTTTATGAGGTGTGGTATGGTAAGCCTGCTGATTACTCTTCACTGAAAGTTTTTGGGTGTCCTGTTTATTATCATGTGGATGAGGGTAAACTGAACCCAAGGGCAAAGAAGGGTGTATTTGTGGGTTACAGAGATGGAGTTAAGGGATTTCGAGTCTGGTCACCTTCTGGGCCTAGTCTGTAACTGTTTCCTTTGCCAGATTGGATTAGGTTTAGACCCACATGGAGAAGTACTATAAATACTTCTCATACTCCTCTATAATCTGTAATCTCCTCGATATAGTGAAACTGGCTCTCTCTCGCCCGTGGACGTAGCTAACACACATCGTGTTAGTGAACCACGTAAATCGTGTGTTGTGTTTTTCGATTCTCGCTTTTGTATTCTTGCTTTGTCGATTCCGGCGATTTCCTGATCCGTAGCAGCGCGTTTATAACAAGTGGTATCAGAGCCGCGGTTGGAAATCAGGCTAGGGTTTTTGATTCAGAAGAATGACATCGGTGAACATGAAGATCGAAAAGTTCACGGGGAAGAACAGCTTCGCTATATGGTAGATCAAGATGCAGGCTTTCTTAAAACAGCAAGGGCTGTGGGGGCCGCTGTCTGCGAAACAGAAGAAGGCAGCAGTCGATGACGATGAGTGGAATACCCTGGAGGAGAAGGCCCACTCGACCATCATGCTATCGTTGTCTGATGACGTCATCATTGAAGTCGCTGCTGAGAAGACTGCCGCGGGCTTGTGGTTGAAACTAGAGAGTCTGTACATGACTAAGTCTCTAACCAACAAGCTGCATCTCAAGCAACAGTTGTTCAGCTTGAGGATGCAAGAAGGTACGCCTTTGAGGGAACATCTCGAACAGATTAACTCTATTTTGCTGGACCTGCGTAATATAGATGTTCAAGTTGATGACGAGGATGCTTCCCTAATCCTCCTGGTTTCTTTGCCGAGTTCATATGAGAATTTTGTTGATTCTTTTATTGCTGGTAAAGAAAGCGTGTCGTTGGAGGATGTCAGGTCTGCTCTTCATACGAGAGAGATCAGGCATAAGGCGTCTGGTTCGGGTACAGGTGGTGAGGCATCGGGTTTGGCTGTTACAGGTGGAAAGGGAAAGAAGAAATCTGGTAAAGGGAATTCGAACAAGAATTCCAAGGGTCCCGGTCCACAGCCAGGTGATGCTTGTCACAACTATAAGGAAGTGGGGCATTGGAAGTACAACTGTCCCAAGAGAAGAGGGCAACAGAAGAAACAAGGTTCAGTTGCCGTGGCAGAAGTGGACAACAGTTCTGAAGACGATCTCGCCTTGGCTGTAGATGAGAAGGCACATCGTGGGGATGTGTGGTTTCTGGATACTGCAGCCTCATACCATATGTCTCCAAACAGGTATTGCTTCACAACCTACGAGCAGATAGATGGTGGTAACGTGGTCATGGCTAATGGAGCTGTCTGCACGGTTGTTGGAATCGGGTCCATAAATGTTCAAACACAAGATGGTTCGTTCTGTACCGTGAATGATGTCAGGCATGTTCCACGATTGACAAAGAACCTGATATCCTTGAGTCTACTCGACAGCAAGGGTTTGAGCTTCAAAGGAAAATGTGGAGTTGTGTATGTCTGCAAAGGATCAAGGAAGGTGCTGAAGGGCGTGAAGCGTGGGACCTTGTATGCATTACAAGGGTCTGTGTTGTCTGGTTCTGCTGCAGTTGCATCGTCGCAGGTTCATCAGGAAGATATGACCATTCTTTGGCACATGAGATTGGCGCATATGAGTGAACGGGGGATGCAAGTTCTATCGAAGAGGGATCTTCTTTGCGGGCACAAGGTGCAGAATTTGGAATTTTGTGAGCATTGTGTGTTTGGGAAGCTACATCGCAGCAAGTTTCCCAAGAAGGGTATCCACTGGACGAAGGGGATACTGGATTACCTCCACTCCGACTGTTGGGGTCCTTCACGAGTTGAATCCATTGGAGGCAGCAGGTATTTTCTGTCTATTATTGATGATTATTCGAGATTTACTTGGATTTTCACGATGAAGCAGAAAAGTGAGGCATTCACGAAGTTCAAGCATAGGAAGACATTGGTGGAGAATCAGACCGAGAAGAAGATCAAGAAGTTGCGAACGGACAATGGTCTGGAGTTCTGCAGTTCTGAGTTCAACAAATTCTGCAAGGATGAAGGGATTGCTCGTCATCGGACTGTTAGAGATACACCCCGGCAGAATGGCGTTGCAGAAAGGATGAACCAGACATTGTTGGAGAGAGCACAGTGCATGCTCTCTAATGCTGGACTAGAGAGATGATTCTGGGCAGAAGCAGTGAACATGGCGTGCTTCCTGATCAACTGTGGACCTCATACAGGTATCGAGTTGAAGACTCTTTATGAGGTGTGGTATGGTAAGCCTGCTGATTACTCTTCACTGAAAGTTTTTGGGTGTCCTGTTTATTATCATGTGGATGAGGGTAAACTGAACCCAAGGGCAAAGAAGGGTGTATTTGCTGGTTACGGAGATGGAGTTAAGGGATTTTGAGTCTGGTCACCTTCTGAGCATCGAGTTATACTTAGTAGAAATGTGACATTTGATGAGAAGTCTATGTTTAACCCCATGTTGAAAGTTATTGTTGTTGAAGGTAGCAGGAATGTTGATAAACAGGTGGAGCTGCAAACTCTCAACGAGATCAACATGATGAGGATGTCTCTGCAGAGCCAGAAAGTTCAGAGTCCAGTGCACGAGCTAAACAGTCTATTGCTTCCGGTAGACCGAAGAGAGCGACTGCAGGAGTACCTCCACAGAGGTATGGCTTCGAGGACATGGTGGCGTATTCATTTCAGGTTGCTGAGGAAGTGGATGCAGGAGAGCCACAGTCCTATAGAGAAGCAGTTTCAGGTGGTGAAGCTGATCAGTGGCTTGCCGCAATGGGAGATAAGATGGAATCCCATGACTGGAATCAGACTTGGGAGCTAGTCAAACGACCACAACGAAGGAAGATTGTGACAAACAAGTGGATCTACAAGAAGAAGGAAGGAATCACTTCTAAAGAGGGCATGAAATTTAAAGCTCGGGTGGTTGCACGAGGCTTCTCGCAGAGGGAAGGAGTTGAATACAATGAGATTTTCTCACAAGTGGTCAGACATACTTCGATCAGAGTGCTACTAGTAATAGTGGCACATTACGACTTGGAGCTCGAGCAGCTAGACATGAAGACAACTTTCCTGCATGGAGAGTTGGAAGAAGAAATTTACATGACTCAGCCAAAAGGATTCGAGGTTCCTGGAAAAGAAGACTATGTTTGTAAGCTGAAGAAGTCCTTGTATGGACTTAAGCAATCTCCGAGGCAGTGGTACAAGAGATTTGAGAGTTACATGCTTGAGCTGGGCTACAGCAGAAGTCCATATGATTGTAAGTATATCACAGCAAGGCAGAGGATGGTTCGATGATATATCTAGTTCTGTATATGGATGATATGCTCATAGCTGCGAGGTCAAAGTCTGATATCCAGAAGTTAAAGGGGCTTCTCGGTGCTGAGTTTGAGATGAAGGATTTGGGAGCTGCTCAGAAGATCTTGGGTATGGAGATTTACAGGGACAGGTCGAAGAAGAAGTTTTTCTTGTCACAGAAGAGTTACATCCAGAAGATATTGTCGAGGATTGGCATGTCTTCAGCAAAGTCCTTAAATACTCCTAGTGCTTCAAATGTTCATCTATCCTCAGCTTATGCACCGCAGTCAGAGGCTGAGAAGGAGTACATGTCGAGAGTCTCATATGCTAGTGCAGTAGGTAGCTTGATGTACGCTATGGTATGCACTAGACCTGATCTTGCACATGCTATTAGTGTTGTCAGCAGGTTTATGATACAACCTGGGAAGGAGCATTGGCAGGCTGTGAGGAGGATCTTCCGGTACCTTAAGGGTACACCTGATGTGGGGATTAGCTTCAGAAGTGATACAGAGTGCTTGGTGTCTGGGTATTCTGACTCGGACTATGCTGGAGATGTTGACACGAGGAGATCGATGACCGGCTATGTATTCACTCTTGGGAGTTCTGTAGTGAGCTGGAAGGCAACTCTGCAGTCGGCGGTGACATTGTCGACTACTGAGGCAGAGTATATGGCGTTGACAGAAGCTGCTAAGGAGGGAATATGGTTGAAGGGACTAGTTGGTGATCTGGGTCTATATCATGATCAGGCAGTGGTGTATTGTGACAGTTCGAGTGCAATATGCTTAGCCAAGGATCAAGTTCACAATGAGAGGACTAAGCACATCAACGTGAGGTATCATTTCTTGAGGACAGAGAAGAGGATTAAGGTGAAGAAGGTTGGCACCGCGGATAATCTTGCTGATATGTTCACGAAGCCGGTTCCACTTGGCAAGTTCCAACACTGCTTGGATTTGCTTAATGTCTTGAGTGGGTGACTCCGCCCTACGGGGCATTGATGGCGGGAGAGAGAGAGAGAGAGAGAAGGAGCAGAGTACATCAGAGATTTCAGAGGAAGAGGATTCAAGTTAAGGTGGATATTTGTTGATTTGACTTGAATCGGACTATCAGCCGCTACGCCCCCGGCCCACGGTGTATGGGCTCAATGTTATTTGGGTTCGGGTTCTGGGCCTGGTCTGTAACCGTTTCCTTTGCCAGATTGGATTAGGTTTAGACCCACATGGAGAAGTACTATAAATACTTCTCATACTCCTCTATAATCTGTAATCTCCTCGATATAGTGAAACTGGCTCTTTCTCGCCCGTGGACGTAGCTAACACACATCGTGTTAGTGAACCACGTAAATCGTGTGTCTGTGTTTTTCGATTCTCGCTTTCTTATTCTTGCTTTGTCGATTCCGGCTATTTCCCGATCCGTAGCAGCGCGTTTATAACAACTATATTCACAAAATATTGGTAACAATATAAAAAATGATATATAAGCTACGAGTTTATGTAAAATGCAAAAAAAAAAAATCATTGCTAATGATCGTTAACCGTATTACATATTATTACTAATTCTTTTTAAAAGATTAATACACTTATACATATCCATTGATAATGATACGAATTACGATACTGATTATTAGAAAAAGTTAATAACCACCATGTATGTAATTAACAATACCTATATAAAAACGTTAATAACCTTGTTGTAAAATTTCAGAAGGAAAGCACTGAACTTTAACAAAGCTTGGCGCCTATATCATTAAAAAACTACCAAACAAAAGTAAAAATAACAGGAAACAATTGATAATGACGTCATGTTGGTACACACGGGAATGGATCAGGTCAGTAACCTTATGGTGAGTAATCATGAGTAATCCGTCCACATCAGCATGACATCAGCATCCTCTCTCTCATGGAAAGCCTTTAATTTTTCCCTCTTTAATCTTTGACGGACGATTTCTCGCTCATTTTAAGTCGAAATTTAATTTTTTTTGCACATTTAGATCAGATTAATTATGCTCTTCAAAATGATATCCACTTTAATATATTTTTCAAAAAAAAAAAATTGAGCCATTTTTTACCAGCCTATACCATATGGTATTGACTGGTATTGAAATAAAAGCATACCTATGTTTTGAAAAACGTACCATGGTGGTATGAACAAACCAATACTGTAGGATGGTTGAATACATGATAGTAGAAGTATATTAATTGTAATTTACGACTTTTAACATTGTATACCACACAATACCACCCCGTACCAGGGTGGTATTGTATGGTATTGTGTGGTATTTTTTGGTCATGTAATTTGTTCACCCAGAAATTTGTAGATCCAATAGATCATGATGAACTCGTCCCTTCTGTGCAAACGTTTTCAAAAACGAATTAAAAACGAAGAAGATACCATACAATACCACCCTGTACCAGGGTGGTATTGTATGGTATTGTGTGGTATTTTTTGGTCCTGTAATTTGTTCACCCAGAAATTTGTAGATCCAGTAGATCATGATGAACTCATACCTGCTGTGCAAACGTTTTCAAAAACGAATTAAAAACGAAGAAGATACCATATGGTATGCAGTTGGTACCGAGAGGCCAGAACTTTTTTTCCTAAAAAAAATATTGAAAATTGATCTCATTTTGTAGAGCACGGTGAACTCGTTCCATCTGTGCAAAAAAAATTAAAATCCGAGTTAAAACGAAAAAGATATGAGTCAATTAAGAAAGCAAGTGAAAATAAAAATAGCCTTTAATTCTCCATCCTTAGATCTGGATTTTCTAAATGAAGGGTCCAGATTTGGTTATTGATGGGTGCATAACCCATGGTTATGCACCCTATCTTGAGCCGGTACACACGGAGCAAGCTACGGGAGAAAGCAGTCTGCAACTTGTGTTGCCTTCGGCCAACGAAGATAACTCGACAACCACTACGCACAATCGTCCGTCAATCCCATATGAAATCGACCAGCTGCCTAAACCGCAACCTTCGGGAACAGGCCGACCAGCTTCCTCGTCGATGGTGATGAGAAGAATCAGAATGGAAATCGACGACGAGCAGGGCTGGTGAGGGCGAAGATGGCGAGTGGGAGCAGAACGGTGCTGGGAAGAGAAGAGTGAAGGTCGACGAAACAAATAAACCCTACCCTGCGGCTTTTGGGTTTAATTGGGATAAATGTAATGTTTTATAATAATTAGGGTATTAGATTAAAATTTAAATAATTAAGTTATATCAATTACCTAAATGTTGAGATTTTTAGTGGTGTGAATGGAAATAAAGGGGAAAGTTTCAAGAGAGTCTCTTGAAGTACCATGTTGGTAAGATGTGAGAAGGCATGGCCTCGAATTCGATCGATTTGATGTAATATGTGGTTAGTTGGTTAAATTGGTTTGTGTAACCAAATAAACCAAACCGAGTTGAACCAAATCGAACCGAACCGATGTGGCGGTTGGAATAACCAAACTGGTCCAACTTCCATGAGGCCGAACCAATGCAATGGTTGAAATATTTTAAACGAACCAATGCAATGGTTGGGGTGTAACCACCCATATGAAGAGTTGCCTCCCTTCAATGCATCCCTTCATTTTCTATAAATAGCACCATACCCCCTCTTGTTTTAACTACGAGTTTTACATGGATTTTTCCCGATACTGAAACTCTGCCAAAATCCAAAACTAGTTTTTCTGCATTCCTTTTCAAAGAGAAAATAGAGTCAAGTGAGGTACCGCTACGTCGGAAAAGGTACGTCCTTTCTTTCCTGGGAGGAATCATTCCACAACCTTGGGTACTTGAGGGGAATAAGATTCTTTAAGGAGAGATAGTGAATTCTATCGGCTAGGACGCTTGCATTGTGTCTTTGCATGTTTTTCTTAATCTTATGTGTTTGCTTGTGTTGCAAGAAAATAGTATACGTGAACAATTTCCCCAACAATCTTAAAGAATCTTATTTGAAATTGTTGACGTTACTGGTTTGTTTTTAAGAATTGCTTGCATGCAATTTTATATAAGATTAATCTTATGTTCTTAATTTGGAGTTAGTCCCACGCATTTCATGCTATGGAAAATGATTCTCATTTTAGTAAAATGATGATGTTAGCACTTTGGCTTCATTAGTCGTTGCATGCATTTGAATAAGGTGAAACGTTGCATGGTTTGAGAAAAAAAAAAAACACACTTGGGATGGTAGCGGTTGTGTATTGTGTTTGTGTATATATATGTATTTATCAGTGCCATAACTTGTTCTTTTGGATTCCTTTTCCAAATTCGGAAAGAAAGGAAAAGAAAAAGGCACGAAACCATTTCTTTTTGGTAGTTCTACTTTCTACCAGTTGGTTCCCAGAAGGGTCAGAGTCATTCGGCAGTCCTTACAAGTTCAGTGTTGGTTCTCGAAGGCAGAAGTTTTCGACAATTCTAGAACAAACCACTTGGCTTCTAAGTTAATCATGTAAGTGATTCTCTTATGTCAATAAGCATGCTTGTGTAAATTTGTCTCACTGTGTGTTCATTTTATATGCATACATTTATCATGCATAGATTCAGTGATTCACACACAAATATGCATTCGGTTATTAATGCACATGAGAATGATATATATATACGCAACCATTGTTTTGTTCTTTGTGTAATTAGAAGAGGGTTGGTGTTTGTTCTCAAAGAAGAACGAAACAAAAATGGCTTGGAAACAGTGTCATTTGGCAGTTGCATGGATGGAACATGGATTGAAGGACACGTCCCATTCCTTGGTTGTTTTAATTATGAATAGAGTTTCATGGATAAAGTTTCTGTGACAAATAGTTTGACAGTTGCAGCCGGATTAGTTCCATGCATGCATTCGATGGCTTTATGGTATAATATATTTATATATGTGATATAATTATCATTATGCATGCAATTGATGTCGGTGCCAATTTCAGTGGCAGCGTGTGTCCGTTTTTATTCATTATTTGATGTTACTGTGTGTGTTCCAATCAGTGTGTTCGTTCTGTTAGAACAGAAAATGGTTGGTAGCACTCCCGGAGTATGGAATCCAACTCACGAGGATGATGACGATGACGTCATAGAGGTCATCAATATCGAATCAGATCCGGAGATCATTGATCTTTCTACTCCCGAAATGGAGTTTGAGAATGACGAATGGTTCAACTTTTATGACGATAGCGGGGATGTGCTATATAATGACATTGGTGGAGAGCATCCAACCAATTATTGGACTCTAGATGATATACCCATCTATGATTGGTACTCAATGGGTCCTAATGTGGACGATTTGGGCACCCATGTGGACTCGATGGAGAGTATGGGGGAAGAAGAGGAATTTGAGGAATCGGAGAACGAGGAGGAGTACTCCAACATAGCGACCGATGAATGCCTCTCTGATCCTGACTTCGACCCCAAGAATCCTTAGGATTCTAGTATATGTATTGTAATCTCCTTTGAGGAGTAGACATATGTATGTGTGTATATATACATATGGTATTAATATGTGTGTGCATATGTAAGTCGTGTATTTACATGATGAATAAAGGACAAATGTTCTTATCTCCCAAGTGAAAAATTAGTTGGATAAAACCTTACGAGTTTGTTTGGTTCCAAAATTAACCACAAAGTTTTAATGCTTTTATTGCATCGGTCCAACTCAATTATGTGGCATGGATGAATGATAATTGTACCAATTTAATTTGGACATTTTTTACATTCAAAGTGACGCATGAGATGATGGAAGTACTTATGATAGTCCTTCATGGACTCTAAGTAACGGTGGTTTGGATAGTCATAAACTATCTAGTGGGAGAATATGAACAATCATAGGTGTGTAAAACCTATGGTGCAAGGCTAGTGGGGACTTGTGAATCAAGTCTATCTAAGCCGAAATGGTTGCAAACGTAATGTTCATAGTATGTTGGACATAGTTTGAAAGAGTAGGTTTGCATTACGAGTAAGCCATAAGTGATAAGGAATTCTAATTCCTAAGATGCTTGTGATGACATAATAATTTGTTTATTATGTATGTGGTTTAGGACTTGATGTTTCCTATGCCATGAGGGCAAGGAAAATGAAGCTATGATTGATCCTTATAAGGATTTAATAAGCTTGCCAAATGATGGTTGTCATCAAGATAAGCAGTAGGTCAGAATTGTTTATGACCTATGATTATCAACGTGGAGCTAATTGCCAGAATTGTTTATGGTATATATAGATGTATATCATTGGAAAACAATTTGGAATGAGAGCTCAATTGAGATGATCTGATTGAACTTAAAGACTGGATTACTTGTGGTATATCTATGAAGTTTATACCATTGGAAAGTAATTAGATAATTGAATTAGAAATTCGTTTGAATTACTTGTGGTATATCATGTTACATAGATGAAATGTCATTGGAAAGTAATTAGAATGGATTTCCATTACTGGAATGCATCTGAATTACTTATGACGTCTCAAGTTGCCTTGATCAATACCATTGGTAAGTAATTGGATGATTTTTCTAATAAAAATCTGAATATTTTGTGGTATGCTAATCGAGTGAGATCATACCATTGGTAAACAATTAGATACATATAGTGGTTGGCAAGTTCAATAAGTAAAACCATGGAAAATAAATGGAATTATTCCATGATGTTTGGCAAAGGGTAGAATTGTGGGGGAGAAGAGCTAGCCATTGTTTCGGCTACTATCTCGAGACCCTACAATGGGACGCAAACCTATCCATAAGACAAAAGTGGAAAGGTAAACGAAGTCATACTTGAAAGTATGAAGGTGTCCAATGAGAAAGTGAGAGTCCTTAAACCTTGTAGAGTTAACCCAGTCCAAGGGTATAACTTATGAGTAAACTCTAGCATATATTGACGTTATGTCAGAGGCTAGAATATTTATTGATGTTGGTCCACTCATCCCAAAGAGAGATGATTTTGACCATATACATGAATGTATATGAACAACATTCCCCAAACTGGAAACGTTGGTTTCAACAACTATGTCGAAATAGTTGAAATGTGGGGGATAAATTGGGGGAAAGTAATGTGGAATGTCGCTTGGGTGTTTCTAAAGTTAAAGTGATACTTAGAAGATTTGCGTAAACCCTAAGCTAAGTCATAAATGTCACTACATTTAAAGAGATACTTGTGAAGCTCAAGTACTTTAAGGCTAATGAAGTGGAGAGACTTCAATACCGTTGGCATGTGTTATGATTATTGCAAGGCAATAAAATCAAGTCAAGCTCACAAGATGTGTAGTGAATTGAAAAGAGACGAGTCTTTGGTGTATTGTACCCAAAGGGAACTCACCGGATGAACTAAAAGCCATAGTCCATTAATGGATAGGCATTTATGGTTAACGAGGAGCAGTATCTTGGAAAACGTCCAAGTTAAACTCTAAGACCGGTGAAGTTGAGTAGTTTGGCCCGCAAAGACTGGCGTTAATAAAACGCACTTGTGCACAAAGGTGTTATTGCAAGGGCTAGGAGTGTTATGTGATAAATCTCGTCAAAGATAATGGAAACGTAACACTATGGATTGATTAATTTCTAGCAAAGTTATTTGGATTGATCATGCCTACCTAGAAATTAACGATAGCATCGAAGAGAATGGACTCGTGGCCTAGGACAAATCTTCATGGCGGTAACTCTACCTAAGCAGGATTGGCAGACCCAACCTCTAGGTTCAAGGAGAAACAAAGTTGTGATTGATGGTCCGACATTGTCAAATTATTCAAAGTCCATTCTCATGATGAGACAATGTCCAACTATAAGGGTAAACCTAAAGATGGAAGGTTTTTAATGGCTCCTAAGTTTGACACAGGATGTGATCAAATAGTGTATTTTCGGAATACACGTTTAGAAATCACCTATGTGAGTGTGAAGTGGAGCCGCTTCAAGGAGAATAAAAGAAGGCCAGTTCTCTAAGCACTCATGAGACCAGGCGGTGTTCATGGCTGAAACGAACACAACAATGAGAACCAGTGAACGAATAAGAGTTAGGTGTGTGACATATGTTGTCTTAGTATACAAGAAAAAACCGACGGTTCAAAGATATCACATCTACCGATTGGTGAGTATACTCGATATATGTTCACTAAGGAAGGTTCAAAGGGAAACCTACCTATTCCGATGCAACTAATTCTTAGTCGAGAATCACACGATTTTTTGCATAGTTTTTAAAGTACAACATTCTCCATTCATGTGGGGGATTGTTGGGATTTTTAGTGGTGTGAATGGAAATAAAAGGGGAAAGTTTCAAGAGAGTCTCTTGAAGTACCATGTTGGTAAGATGTGAGAAGGCATGGCCTCGAATTCGATCGATTTGATGTAATATGTGGTTAGTTGGTTAAATTGGTTTGTGTAACCAAATAAACTAAACCGATTTGAACCAAATCGAACCGAACCGATGTGGCGGTTGGAATAACCAAACCGGTCCAACTTCCATGAGGCCGAACCAATGCAATGCTTGAAATATTTTAAACGAACCAATGCAATGGTTGGGGTGTAACCACCCATATGAAGAGTTGCCTCCCTTCAATGCATCCCTTCATTTTCTATAAATAGCACCATACCCCCTCTTGTTTTAACTACGAGTTTTACATGGATTTTTCCCGATACTGAAACTCTGCCAAAATCCAAAACTAGTTTTTCTGCATTCCTTTTCAAAGAGAAAATAGAGTCAAGTGTGGTTCTCGCCGTTTCGCTGCATTCGATGGTGTTTCCGGGGTTTGAGGTACCGCTACGCCGGAAAAGGTACGTCCTTTCTTTCCTGGGAGGAATCATTCCACAACCTTGGGTACTTGAGGGGAATAAGATTCTTTAAGGAGAGATAGTGAATTCTATCGGCTAGGACGCTTGCATGTGTATTTGCATGTTTTTCTTAATCTTATGTGTTTGCTTGTGTTGCAAGAAAATAGTATACGTGAACAATTTCCCCAACACTGAATACCCCTAACCGCCTACAAGTGAGTTGAGAATTAATGTTATAATCGCATTAGTTCGTTATAGTCCGAACATATGATCATTATATTGTTCATACATTGAAAAAGTCATTCTATTTGCTTAATAAAAAAAAATTATTCGACCAATTACTAAGTAGATCCAGCATGAGAAATTTTGGAAGGCCCACAAAGACTAGACTAGACAAAATTGTCGACAATGTGTGTTTGAGATGAAATTTGTTTATCTCCATGCCATGTTCTCCGAAGTTGTTAGGACAATCATTCTTAGCTAGGCTTGTTATCTTGAACTATAGACGACGAATATGACATGCTTTGGCTTTGGACGTGAGATGAGATTAGCAAAGGAGATATTTTGAAGATTAGAGTTGCCCAATAATACTCGGAATCAAATCTGAGAGCAAATACAATTAATAACCGTCACATTGATCATGCTAGAGAGTTTCGACCAGGGCAAGATAGCAAAAAATAATATTTATTCCATTCCGATAAACAACAACAATAATAATAGTAATAAAGAAACCGGACACAAAATTTTCAAAAGGGCAGAGGCTAGACCGTAGCAAACTAGAAAGTAGGTTAGCACAACTGAACACAACCTAGCTATTAATAAACTTGCATTGGCGTCTTAAATCTTAATGCACATCGCAAGTGATTGAGATGGGCAAGCTTCCTGAGAGGCTGCCAGCATGGGGCTCCGGAAACCAGATTCGAACCGGGTTGCAATCAGCCCGAAAAGACGCCACCTCCGTCCCCTTCTTCCCCATGTCGACCCGGACGGAAGCCTCTACCCGAACTCCGAAATCCACGGACCCGGCAGCCACCATGTCGCTCAGTATGGACCCCACAACAAGCCGCTCCTGGACCGCCATCCCAGACTCCAGGCGCAGGTTGAAGGTGGAATGTCCCCCCTTCTCTTCAAAAGGCGCAGGCAACTTCGCAGCCGCCATCTCAAGCTGGCCGGTGATAAGAACTGAGAATTAAACAACAAGAACAATCGATTTACGTGGTTTCCCTGAGAATCAGGACTAGTCCACGGGAGAGGTAGAACTCTCCAGAGTCAATCTTATTCAGCTTAGGTTTTCTGTACAATGATCATACATATATAT
Source organism: Linum tenue (assembly GCA_946122785.1). Classification (NCBI taxonomy): domain Eukaryota; kingdom Viridiplantae; phylum Streptophyta; class Magnoliopsida; order Malpighiales; family Linaceae; genus Linum; species Linum tenue. The sequence continues at coordinate 53,387,446 of CAMGYJ010000008.1, read as the reverse complement.
ATGTGTTGGCTCATCTATACTCGTAGCCCTAACAGATGTATTTAGGTAACCCTAGTAAAAATATGTGTTTACTAAAAGGTACCCAAATAATATAAAGTCATCATTTTAACACCCTCCCTCAAACTGATGGTGCTTGCGCAACATTAGTTTGTTCGACAAATACCAATGTCGACTTGAGCCAACCGCCTTTGTCAAAAAATCTGCAGTCTGATCTTCTGTTGACAAATAACTGAGCTGAATAACTCCATCTGCAACCAACTCCCGAATATAATGAACATGAGTCTCTATATGCTTCGTCCGATCATGTAACACTGGATTGGTTGCAATTCTGATCGCACTAGTGTTATCACCATACAACTTCATGGGCATGTGACACTCCACGCCTAGATCACCCAAAAGACGTTGTAGCCACACCAGTTCTGAGCTGACTTCAGACATGGATCTGTACTCTGCTTCTGTAGAGGACTTGGAGACTCTGTCCTGTTTCTTGCAACGCCAGGAAATGAAAGATCTCCCAAGTCTCACACACCAACCAGACGTTGATCTCCTAGTGTCAACACAACCTGCAAAGTCTGCATCGGCCAAGGCCTCTAATACCGGCTCACCTTGTCTCGGAAAGAAGAGTCCCACATCCTGCGTACCCTGTAAATAGCGTAGGATCCTGTGAACTGCATCCATGTGCATGGATCTAGCTATCCCCATATATTGGCTTACTACCTGTACCGCGTAGGCTATGTCTGGTCGAGTGGAGCTCAAGTACCGTAGGCTTCCAACTATAGTACGATAATTTGTCTGGTCATCCAATAAATCACCACTAGATCTGCTGAGTTTGAGGTTTTGTTCCATGGGAGTAGCCGCCGGCTTACAATTATCGTACTGATGTTCTGCTAACAAGTCACGAACATATTTCCGTTGCCCCACGAAGATACCATGCGAAGTTCTCTCGATTTCCAGCCCAAGAAAGTAAGAGACGTTCCCTACCTCCTTCAGTTTGAATGCCTGATGTAAGGTCTCTGTAAGCTCCTTTATCCCCTCAGTATCGCTCCCAGTAATGATCATATCATCAACATATAGCAACAATATCGTGATACCGTGTACCGTAGTTCGCAAGAATAGAGAAGGATCATTTTTACTCTGAATAAATCCTGCCTGAACAACTGTGCCATGAAACTTCTCGAACCAAGCTCTAGGAGCTTGTTTGAGACCATAGAGTGATCTCTTGAGACGACAAACTACATTTGGGCCGCCTTTAGAGTACCCAGGAGGACATGCCATATAAATCGTCTCCTTCAGATCGCCATGGAGGAAAGCATTCTTGACATCCAACTGTATAAGTGGCCAATCGTTCATTGCAGCAACCGCTAGAACACATCGCACTGTCTGCATCTTAGCTACAGGAGCAAATGTCTCTTCGTAATCAATCCCATACTCCTGACTAAAGCCCTGAGCCACCACCCTTGCCTTAAAGCGCTCGAGTGTTCCATCCGGTCTCTTCTTCACTGCATAAACCCATTTACTACCAACGACTGACATCTCCGGAGTACGCGGCACAATATCCCACGTGTTATTTGCCTCAAGGGCATCTACTTCTTCAGTCATTGCTGCGTCCCATTCAGGAATTCCACAGGCTTGTTTATAATTTGCCGGAACAAAAATTGGATCAACCGCAAAAGAAACATAATCATTGAGATATGCTGGTTGCTTACCCTTCGTTACTCGAGTAGACTGCCTAGGAATAAATTCCAGCTGATCATCCCTGCCTTGGCTTCCATCACTGGACGATGAATTAGTGCTCGCACCCGACGAAGAGTTGCTGCTGCTGGACGAGGAGTGAGTGCTGTGGGAAGGTGATTCGGAGTTGCTGTTGCTGGACGAAGAGCCGGCGCTGTGGGAAGGTGATTCACTGTCGCTGCCATCTGTCCCCACATTGCTAGCAGCCAAAGAAGAATTACTAATGGATGAATAGGAATTACCCGGAGAGGAAGTGGGTTGTGTATCATCCCCACTCCCATTTTGCGTTAAGCCTGAAGGGTCTCCACCATAAGGATCAAAGCCTCCCATTAAATTATCACTTGCCACAAGGTGATCTAAAAATGATAGACTTCTAGCGAACTGATCACGAGAAGCTTCTGGTGTAGAATAATACATCACATCCTCCATGAACAGAACATGATATGCTATACACATACGCTGAACTTCTGGATCATAACACATATATCCTTTATGACGATCACTATATCCCAAGAAGACACACCTAGTCGTCTTAGGATTCAGCTTATGACGCTCCCGCTTAGGCAGAAGTACAAAGCATAAGCATCCGAATACACGTAAACCTCGATAATCAGGCGGTCTCGAGTACAGCTTTTGGAATGGTGTAATATTGTCGAGTACAGGAGTGATCTGTCGATTGATAAGATAAACAACCGTGTTAGCTGCTTCAACCCAAAACCGTGCAGGAACACTAGATCGGAACAGAAGGGCTCGAGTGAGTTCAAGAACATGGCGATTCTTCCTCTCGACGACGCCATTTTGTTGAGAAACTCCGGGACAGGATTGCTGACTAAGAATTCCTTGAGACCGATAGAACGCAAGAAGATCATTGGAACTGAATTCCCCACCTGGGTCAGAACGAATGATCTTTACTGTTTTTTGAAACTGAGTCTGAATCATCCTGATAAAGTCCTGGGCATGTGTTATTAATTCTGATTTATGACGCAGAAAGTAAATCCACGTATACCTAGTGTGATGGTCGATGAACAAAGCAAAGTAGAGAAAGCCATTCCGAGATGGAACAGGGGACGGACCCCAAAGATCTGTATGCACTAGATCAAACGGAGCAGCATATTCAGTGGCGCTAGAGGAGAAAGGACGTTGTGATGCCTTCGCTTCTACACAACTAATACATGGCGGTGGAGAAAAAGAGGTAGCACAAAACTTTCCAGGTAATAAACCGAGTTTAAACATCTGTAATAACCGAGTAGAGTGAGGATGCCCCAAACGGCAGTGCCACAAATCCCAATCCGAATTTCTTACATCCTGACTCAAAGACTTCTTAACAGAAACAACGGGAAATGAGCTGAATTGAGAGCCAGCTGATACAGAACTATGAACATCAGCAACTGTCAAAGCTTTCACCGCAGCAGCTCTTGGTGAAACCTCCGACCGGTGTCCATATCCCTGCGGATCCACAGCTCTCAGATGATCCATCACATATATCCTGCCTTGATTATGCCCCCGGCCTAGTTCCATCCCCGTCCTCGAGTCCTGCACCACACATCCATAGTTATCAAACTTAATATCACAGCCTTCCTCTGCCAGCTGCCCGACTGAAATGAGATTGGGGACCAGACTAGGAACATGGAGAGTGCGAGGAAGCTGAACATGAGAATCCTCCACTCGCCCCACCCCCGTGATAGGAAGAGTAGCTCCATTAGCCACTTGGAGGCGTTGGTGAAGCGGCCGGAGCGACTTAAATGAGCTGCCATGGTTAGTCATGTGATGAAAAGCTGCGGAATCGAGAAGCCAACTAGAGTTACCTGAGGTGGAACCTGCAGAGAAGGCCGAGCACATCACTTCTTGGAGAGCAGCATGGATAAGTTGAGTGAGCTCAGACTTTGAAACACCCTCTGTCCCAGAACCAGTCGATGAGGGAATAGGAGAATGAGCCATCTCAGTCGTAGCATAGGCAGCAGGTGGAGGTGGACCAGAAGACCGAGACGGCGGACGACGAGAACCACGCTGTCTGCACTCGCTAAGAATATGACCAGCTTGCTTGCAATAGTTACACCAGTTACGCTTCTTACAAAATGGTTGGATATGACCAGACTCCCTGCAATAATGACAAATGCGAGCTGAAGAGGAACCTTGGCTACCTGTAGAGGACTGAAATTGAGGCCGGTAGGAGGACGCAGCAAAGGCAGCCGCCTGATCAACGGAATGGGCAGTAGCAGAGTCAATCTGAGCTTGGCTCTTGAGACGTACCTCCTCACGATACAACTCAGCCAAGATCGTATCCAGCTCAGTCTTATTCCTATGAAGAAGTGATGCACGAATGGGCTCATATTCACGGCGTAGCTTCATTAGGAAGTGCATGGTGCGAGATCGAGTACGTTCAGCAATGGTAGATGCCGAGGCGGGATTCGGCGACAGTGAGGCGGCAAGGATATCACTCTCGGTCCACAGATGGATAGCCGCCTGATAGTAGGAACGAATGTCCATACTACCCTGAGAAAGGGCAGCAAGAGCAGTCTCGAGTTTGAATTGACGCGAGGCATTAGCCTGGCAATTCGTGGTGATCAGGTGCTTCCACATCTCACTGGCAGTGAGGAAGCGACGCAAGCTCAGACCTGTGGGAACATCAACCGAGGCAACAAGCCAGTTAATAACCTGTGCGTTATCAGCTTCCCAATCCGCCGTAGCTTTCTCGTCCTAGGCATCAGGTTGAGTACGAGTACCAAGTAATATGGGCAGCAAACGCTTGCCCTGAACAAACGTACGCAACTGAAATTCCCATAATGGGAAGTTCTTGCCGTCGAAGCGAGTGGTGAAAAAATCAGACTTAGCGGGCTCCATGTTAACGCAAGGAACACAACAAAGTGAGCAGCGGAGGGAAAAGACAAATCAAGCACCAATAAATCACCACTATATCCAATTATGCAGCTAAGTCACCACTATATCCAATATGCAGCAGACGAGAGACAAGAGACCAGAGAACCAGCCAAGCAGCCTAGAAATACCAGGTTAATCAGCCGAGAGATACCAAAGAGGCAGCCGGGAAAACCAGAACACGTAGCCAAGCAACCAACAGAAAGAGCCAATAACCAAGCAGCCGAACAGGAGCAAATACGGAGCAACGCAGCCGAGATATACCAATAACCTAGCAGCAGCCAAACCAGACAAGAAGAGCAGCTGAGAACAGTCGAAGATCCTCAAATAAGAAGCTCTGATACCATGATAAGAACTGAGAATTAAACAACAAGAACAATCGATTTACGTGGTTTCCCTGAGAATCAGGACTAGTCCACGGGAGAGGTAGAACTCTCCAGAGTCAATCTTATTCAGCTTAGATTTTCTGTACAATGATCATACATATATATATGTGTTGGCTCATCTATACTCGTAGCCCTAACAGATGTATTTAGGTAACCCTAGTAAAAATATGTGTTTACTAAAAGGTACCCAAATAATATAAAGTCATCATTTTAACAGTCGCGGCCGCCGCCGCTGTCGAAGAGGACGGAAGCTTGGAAGGAGTTGTAGTGGACGACGGTGGCGTGGGGGAACGCGAATTGGAGTTAGGCCATACATCCGTCTATTCGATTAGCGTTAGTGTGTTGAGGATTATTACTAATAATCCTCAACACTAGGGCTGGCAATTTGGACCGGGACCGGATGAAAAACCGGAAACCGGATCGTATAACCCGGACCGAGACCGGACCGGGACCGGATAGTATACAATCCAATCCAATTTTTGGGTTTAGATTTGAGGTAAAAAAATCGGATAAAGACCGGATAAGAGAGCTCAACACCCAAAATTTAAGGGAAATTTGCACAAACCTTTGCACTTAGTACAAAACTTAACCAACTCCTCACCCTTTTAGGCCTTAGGCCACTCAAATTCCCACAATCTCAATATAAAATCAAGACCGAATTGGGACCGGACCGGGTCAAGACCGGACCGGATCAAGATCGGACTGTATCCAATCCAATCTTCAGTCCTTATATTTTCAAAAAAACCGGACTGGACCGGATCAATTTGAGCCAATTTAACCGGACCGGACCGTATAGTCACCCCTAATTATTACTAGTGTTTGAGTCCTTGTCGGACAGTTCGTTTCATTTATGCTTCACCTCTGCTTTTCGCGTTTCTCTCAATTGAGTTTCTTGGCCCAGATTCAGATTCAGATCCTCAAATCTCTAAATTAAAAGTATTTAATCTTAAATCATTTTAACTATAAAACCCCCCACATATAACTTTTATTAATTATTGTTAAAGCAAAAACACACTTTGTAAAAAAAAAAAAAAAAAACCTTTGCTCAGATGTCAGAACTATGGGTCAATAATATAGTGACTTCGTTTTCAATATAATCTATAATTATGTGTCCTTTTATATTTTATTAGCAAAGCCCGCTCGCTATCGCTTTGCGTATTAGAAGAATAAATATTTCAAAGAATAATAGTTTTAATGTTACGAACAAGGGATTGGTCTAGTGGTAATACCACTAGCGATGAACTTGCATAAGGTAGAAGGGTCGTCGAATAGATTATTTATGTTTAAACTCCTTTCATGACGCTTCAATTTGTATGGCAAGTAATTGATCCTACTGTAACTTTTGCAGAATGAAGCAGCTTCTCTCGATCTTTTCAAGAAGTATTTAAAAAAAATGTTCAGTGTTTAGCTGAAAAACTATGAGAATTCATTTATAAATAAGAGGTAATGAAAAAAGACTAAAAATGATTTGTATCATAAAATATGAATAAAAATTCTAAAAATAAAAAGTATTTAAAATGAATCACGTTAGATTTATTTCATATTAAATAATATTATTTTCCAATTTATTTTTGTATAATGATATAAATGAAAGAAAATTATTTTTTGTAGAAAAAAAATAATATATGGTAAAGACAATTTTGTATTTTAAAATCGCAGGTTCTGTTTTTAAGTTACGAAAAGCTTCAATTTTTTCAAAAAGCGAAACTTTAGAGGTGTTTGGTTTGGCTTCAACTTTTGGAACACTAAACTTATAAAATTCGAGCCAAACATAGTCGTACTCTTTGGACTTTTTTTAATGTTTGAGGTAATTGTGATTTTTTTAAGATTCTCCAACATCTTCATTCACCCGTCGATCAGGAGGAGGAATTCCTCATTTCCCCCCTCCCCCCCCCCCCCCCCCTTGAATTGGTAATCGGTCTTGACCATTAAAATCATACCCAACGTGATCTGGCACTTCTCCCCTATGATAGTAGGGTATAGTATTGGGGAGTGAATGTCCTTGGTTCCCAAACAAGAGTAAAATCCCATTGTTCTCAGTCTTGGTGGCGCTTGAGCTTGGTGTTCTGCCATTGGTGGAGGTTGAGGTCTTTCAACTCTTCTTAGATTCCAAAGGGTTCTCTAGATTTCAGAATCAAGATGTAATATTTCCAAGGAATCCCTTCTTCACATACAACGATGCTACAAAACACAACCTAACCAACCCATGACGTACGAAATTGAATAACAAAATAAACAACGATACAATTACGAAAAAAACAAAACACGAAACAAACACACTAAAACAAACAATACGAAACAAACAAAACAAAACACAAACACAACACAAAACAAATAAAGCAAGGTAAGGACTAACTAATAACTTAATGGTTCTAAACTAGTTACCAATGTTCCCCGGCAACGGCGCCAAAAAGCTGGATCACTTGAATCCATGCAGGTTATTATCAGAGGTTAGCAAGTATCAACAACTATCCCATCCTAGGCGAAGTTTAACCTAGAACGGCATTGCCGTATAGTTGTAATCAAGGTCGTATTCTACTCGAGTCCTGGTACCCTAGCTACTTCCCACCTAGTTGCTAAAAGCACTTGCTTTAGGGAACTATCCCTCTCCCTAGCTTAGGGTTACTATGTATATCTAGATACGTAGGGTCATCAAATATGGTGAGTGAGCTCTTTTCCATGGGCTCTCGTGGTTATCCACACGCCTCTGAGTGCGCCTCCCTTAAACCCATTACCAGTCACCTCGATCTAGGCTATCGTATCTAGGGCATTAAGCTTATGGCTCATTTCAATGGACACTATCCACCATCCACACAGAGGTTTCATCCCGGGTTCCATCTAGGAAGGCTACCTATAGCAAGGGTTCGGTCGCCTCGACCACTATAGGCCCCCATTCATACATCTAACCTAAACTTGCCAGATGGCGCATACCCTTCTTACCCTAGAACTCCATACACAGCGCGGTAGCATAAAGTAGGCTAAGAGGGAAGATTAGGGCAACTTACCCTAGCGTCATCATTTAGGAAAGAGTGAGATTAAAATCAACTAGACAAACACATTCATTCATTCAAACCCTAAAATATCCATACATATATGGTAATCCCTAAAACTGGGGTTTGCGGTTTAGAACCCCTAGTACCTTAGAGGACTACTCCATAAAGGAGGGAAGAAGATACATGGTAGAAATAGAAGAAGATGCCTCCTTGCTCCTAGATCCTCCTTTTTATCCTTCTCTTCTCCTTCCTTAAGCTTCTCTCTCTTCTCTCTCTCTGGAACCAGAAAGTTTCTCTCAAAATTAGCTCACTTTAAAAGGGGAAAGGAGTGTGGTATTTATAGGCATTCTGGATTCGAGAAAGTTCGCGACCTGAGGTAAGGAGATCGCGGGCGGGATCTTTGGTCTTTGGGCCGTGATCTCAAAACGCATTCGTCGAGGCCTTTGAGAAGGGGAAGATCGCGGTCGCAATCCACAAGTCGCGGCCACGATCTTCCTCGCGAGCAAATAGAACGTTGGCCATGACTTGAATGAGGAGACTCTATGTTTCTCCAAGGTTGAAATATCCCGCTAATTTGAACTTGGAAAAAGACATTTCTACCCCAGGGTATAATTAAAAATCTCAAATAACGCAACTTTAAATAAAATACCAAACACAAATATCTTAATATCTCAAATCGAAGCCCTAAACACTTGGGCAAATCTCAAATCGTCCAAAAGAAATGAATCTCCAGTCTTTGACTCCTAACCATAAAGTCTTATTAACTTGAGAAATTTCTTCGATGCTTACTGTGGCGCCTAGCTCCTTAGTCGAATTATCTCGGTGAACCTATTAATAAGAAGGCCATCTCCTTAGTCTATCTTTCTCGATTTAGAATTCCCTTTTGAATCACTAGAACATCCTCTCCTCAAAATCTAGCCCTAGAGACTCGCTCCCAAGGTCCTTTAACCCCCTTTAAAAAGTTTCTAGAAACAATCCCTTCAAAACCGACCATTTTTTCTAATTATTTTTGTCTTGGACGAATTTTCCACCTTACTTTAATCTTCTTAAAAATTTGGATAATAATTTTCCTACATCAATCATGAGTACCTATACCCTTGAAAATTACCAGACCCTTAAAAACCCCTCAGAACAATTTTTATTTAATTAAAACAAATATTTAAACAATTTCTAAAACTAGAAATACATCTTAAAAAATCCCAAAATTAAATTACAGCCATATCCTAGACCACCCCCAATTTATAAAATTATTAAACCTAGGAACAAACACCCACAGAGACTCGAAAAAATTTAAAACATCTAAAATAAGTTTCTGCCAATATCGACCAGCTTTAGTGACCACCCAAAACCTGTCACTAAAAGCATGTAACATTTGTTGCTAAAACTCAGAATTTCACCCTCACGAAAACTCCCCAAATTAATCGACCTAACTCAAAGGGATCGAGTTCCCTTACCTTTAGAACGTGCCTAGTCCTAGGTTGGATAACCCGGGACGTTGATCTCCTCGTTGATCGAACCCTCAAACGTCACCGCTAAAAAATACGAGCTTCGAATTATACTATCGATGAATCGAGTTTAGAAATCGAGACGGGGTTCGTGATCCTTACCTAGAAACACGAAAGGGATGGGCTGGGAAATCGGGATCGGGGACGGACAAGGGTGGCGGCAGCTCCTTCTTTTCCTCTCGCCCGCGCCCGCGATGAGGAGCAGGGACGACGGTGGTTTATTTCTCTAGGGAAATAAATTGGAGAGGGAGGGGGTTTGGGGAAAAGCTGGGATGGGGAATTAATTGAGGGTCGCTCGGCCCTCTAGGTCTATATATATATATATATATATATATATAGTGACTACTTCGGTGCACTGACAAAAATGAGTGTGTTCAATGCACCCAACTCAAAAACTAGTCTTAAGGTGTCGGTTTTTGAATTTTAATTTATTGAATTAGTGTAGTACGATGATATAACATATGATAACAACTAATTAGCGGATTACCTTAAGCCCTAGACCTCCAATTTTGAGTTCTATCCCTAAACCACAAATTGTAAACCCTAAACCTAACCATAAATCTCTAAACTCTAAATCCTTCAAATTAAAGTGAATATTTAATGGTTTTTGTGCAAATTCATGTGTGTTATTCTTCATCGCATCATAAGTGGTGATTGACATCATTTTGACATAAATCGTATGTTTCAAATGACAGTTATGAAGCGAGAGCTCTGAATGCTCCCAAAAATGTGAGTGCACTGAAGACGCCACCATCATCTTGAGCATACCAGTCATCTCCATATATATATTTTATAATAAAAAATTAATAATAGTTATTATTATTATTATTATTATTATTATTATTATTAATCCGCGATTGCAACTTTTAGTACGCAACTGTCAACCCAACCGATCACGTATTAAGGTCGAACCTAAACCTAAAGGTCGGAGTGTTACATTTCCTCCACCCTTATAAAAATTTCGTCCCCGAAATTTGAAAGATATTATAGTCGCTTTTACGATGCAACATTGTTGTTGAAGGGATGACGCTAGTTGAGATATGACATTTCCCTCTCCCTTAAGACATTTCGACCTCGAAATTGCAGGTTGAACTAGTTTGCTCGCTATCGTGAAACCGGACTGAACCACCAGGTCTTATTATTGAAAACTGAGAAATGGGAACTAAAAAGAGAACTAAAAGTGAGAGTACAGAAGTTCACCAACTACCGATCTAAACACCATTAAAAAACTCTGGGTACTTCTCTCTGTCTCCCAAGTCACAGCCTCGCTGCCCTGGTTCTCCATACCACCTTTATCATGGCAATCTTCTTCCTCCTCAACTCCTTTTCCTGCCTATCCACAATCTGGATTGGGACCTCCTCATAGGTCAAATCATCCTCCAACTGGATGTCCTCATGCTTGATCACATGCTCCGGGTTGGATCGATACACCCTTAGCATGCCGACGTGGAAAACGTCGTGAATCCTAGATAGGCTAAGGGTCCAATGCGCTCCAACACCTCATATGGGCCGATATACCTCGGACTAAGCTTTCCCTTCTTACCAAATCTCATCACTCCCTTCCAAAAGGACACCCTTAGGAATACCATATCACCCACCTCATAACTTCGCGGGTTCCCTGGTCTCTCAGCATTACTCTTCTATCGGCCCTGAGCCGCCTTCAAGTTCCGGCGAATCACCTCCACCTTCTCCACTGCCTTCTGTACCATCTCCGGACCCTCTAGCTGTCGCACGCCCTCTGCATCCCATTAGAATGGTGTACGACACTTCCTCCCATACAATACCTCATATGGAGCTATACTGGTTGTTGTAAGCAAACTCCATTAGAGGCAAATGCTCGTCCCAATCTCCTTCCATGGTTAAGACACACGCCATCAGCAGGTCCTCCAGTGTTTGAATCTTACTCTCTGACTGCCCATCCGTCTTAGGGTAGTATGCGGTAGAGAAGTGAACTTTAGTGCCTATTGCCCTGTGAAGAGTCACCCAGAATCGTGTCGTGAAGCTAGGGTTGTGATCAGACACGATACTAAGTGAAACTCCATGCAATCTCACTATCTCCCTCACATACAGCCTAGCCAGCTCCTCCAACCCTTGCTTGAACTTCATGGGTATAAAATGAGCCACATTTGAGAAGCGATCCTCAATCACCCATACTCCATCATTTCCCCTTGGGGTCCTTGGTAAACCATACAAAAAATCCATGGTGATCTTCTCCCAAGTCCACTGCGGGATCTCCAACGGTAGGTGCTCAATGACTGGAGCTTGATGTTCAGCCTTAATCATTTGGCACTCCAAGCATTGGTAGACATGTGCAGCTACCTCCTTCTTCAACCCTGGCCACCAGAAATGCTCCTTGAGGGTACGATACATCTTAGTAGCCCCAGGGTGCATCGCATAAGGTGCAGAGTGAGCCTCATCCAGAATATCCTTCCTTAGCTTGTCGACATCTGGGACACACATCCTTCCTTGATACATTAGTACCCCATCTACCAGTTCAAATTTGTTGTCCTTCCCTTCTAACACTCGCTTCTTGTACTTCTCTTATTCCAAATCTTCACTCTCCTTCTCCTTGATTCGTTCCTGCAGCATAAGACGAATTTTCAAAGTTGCTAACAACTTTGTCACCTCCTCTAGTTCCAATTCCATGTTCATGGCCCTCAAAGAGACCAAATCCGGTAAAGGGCTCTCCCTCTTACTGCTCAAGACGTCAGCCACCACATTTGCCTTTCCTGGATGGTACTTAATGGTGCAGTCATAATCGCTCAACAGCTCCATCCACCTTCTCTGCCTCATGTTCAACTCCTTCTGATCAGTCATATGTTGAAAGCTCTTGTAATCCGTGAAGATGGTGGACGTCTCACCATAGAGATAGTGTCTCCATAACTTCAACGAAAAGACTACCGCGGCCAGCTCTAGATCATGGGTGGGGTTGTTCATCTCATGGGGCCGTAGCTGCCTCGAGGCATAGGCGATCACCTTCTTATCCTGCATCAGTACACAACCCGATGCAAAGGTCAGCTTCTCCTTCAGCAACTCAAACACCGTTTGACACTTCTCTTCCCAACCAAATGCCTTCCCCTTCTGCAATAGTTGTGTCATGGGTCGTGCAATGCTGGAGAAACCTTCCACAAACCTCCGGTAGTATCCAGCTAAACCCAGAAAACTCCGCACTTCGGAAACATTCTTTGGTGGAGCCCAATTCGTTACCGCTTCAATCTTCTTCAGATCCACTTCAAGTCCACGTCCAGAAATCACGTGACCCAAGAACAAGAACTCCTGCAACCAAAAGTCACACTTCGAGAACTTGGCATATAGCTTCTCCTCCTTCATCTTCTCTAAAACCACCCTAAGGTGCTCTTCGTGCTCTTTCTTACTTCTCGAGTAGATGAGTATGTCATCTATGAAGACGATGACAAACTTGTCCAAGTACTCATGAAGAACCCGGTTCATTAGTGCCATAAAAGATGCCAGTGCATAGGTCAGTCCGAATGGCATGACCTAGAATTCGTAGTGGTCGTACCTAGTGCGAAAAGCTGTCTTGGGTACTGAACCAGCTGCCACTCTCACTAATGATACCATAACCGCAGATCGATCTTCGAGAACACCCTTGCTTCTTGTAGTTGTTCGAAGAGATCATCTATCCTTGGCAAAGGATAGCGGTTCTTGATGGTAACCTAGTACAGCTTCCTATAGTCAATGCATAGTCTCATACTACCATCCTTCTTCTTCATGAATAACACCGGTGCTCCCCATGGTGATACACTAGGGCGTATGAACCCTTTCTCCAACCGCTCCTACAACTGCTCCTTCAACTCCTTTGACTCCTATAATGCCATATGGTAAGAAGGAATATATATCAGTGCCGTGCCAGGAATCACATCAATATCGAATTCCACCTCTCGCTATGGCGATAGCCCAGGAAGATCTTAGGGAAATACCTCGGGGTATTCCCTTAGGACAGGTACATCTTCTATCTTCTTCTCTTGCACCTCCTTAAGATGAGCTAAATATGCTTCACATCCTTCTTGAATCAAAGAGAATGCCTTCACCGCGGAGATTGAGCACCCTGGAATAAGCTTCTTAGTCCCTTTGAACAAAGCAGTGCCCTTTCCTTCTACCTCCAGGCTAACCTCCTTCTTGTAGCAGTCCACCTTCGCTCTATTCTTTGACAGCCAATCCATACCCAAGAAAACATCAAACTCGTCGAAGGGTAGTAGAATTAGGTTCGCATCGAATTCATGCCCCGCCACGGTGATAAGACAATCCCGAATGACTGACTCCACTATAAGGGTATCCCCAACTAGAGTCTTGACCCCTAAATTCTGCCCCAACCTCACAAATGGGACTCCTAAGGTTCTAGCAAGCTTGTTAGAAATGAAAGAGTGCGTGGAACCGGAATCAAATAATACAAAAGCGGGCTGGTGGTAAAGCGAGATCATACCAGTCACCACCTCAGGTGCAGCGTCCGCCTCTTCTCTACTCATGGCAAACAGTCTTTGTTGCCCAGATACTTGAAATCCTTGCCCTCGATCTCTCTCATTACGGTTGAACCGCCCTGCATTGCCTCCCTGCCGGTTATAGAACCGGTTTGGCTGGTTGCCAAACTGCTGTCTGGTCTGAGTTCTTCCTCCTCCGCCCCGGACTGATTGCTCGGACTGGGCTCTACCCTGCCCTCCTCTCCTAGGGCCATCTCTGGCATAGTGGCCCGGCTCGTTGCAGTGATAGCAGATGCCTCCCAGATGCACCTTACGCTCTCCCGGATAAGTTCTCCCACAATAGTTGCATGGGTCCCGAGGAATGTAGGTCGACCCTGATCTGGTTGAGCTGGCGTGGCTTTGTGTGGCCCCATAGTAGCTCTGGGATGGTCTCCTTCTCAACTGACTTGACTGTCCTGGCCCCATGACACGCCAAAACACAACACCAAACTGCGACCAAGTGAAATCGCAGTCCGGGAATGCAGTAACAGGCAAGTTCAATTATCAACCCGGGGTCTAGATCTACTGCTTACTCCGCGATTATCTATTATCTAGCAACCTAATTCGAGTGATTTGTTGTTTAAAGCAAAAGCAGCAAGAAAGCAGTAAATTGTTCGGTTTTCAAAGTCAGGAAAGAGTCACTCGGGATTGAGTCCCCCTAGCCCCTCGATTAGGTCCAATTTTAATTACCCTGGGTTGATTCACTGTTGATTAGACTGCGGAAGTTCCGACAGTAGCTTGGAATCTCATAAGCTGACCAAGCCCTCTCAGTCTAACTACCCGGCAGACGACTAGTCTTCACCGGGATAGAAAGCTGAGGCTATGAACACAGAACTCCACTACTGGAATTGAATTCCAGTACAAAGCAGTAGACTGGCTAACTCTCGTATAGCCAATCTCCTATTATCAAATGAAGAGGCTCTAACAACCTAATCAGATTCTATCTATCTCAGGTTGCAGCAGAAATCGAGAAAAGCTTATCAGACTCCAATCAATTCAATAAACATGCATCATTCGATTAAAATCAAACAGTAATATCATCCCAAGTCATTACAATCAAATCCCTAACACAAGGAACTAGGGTTATTCATACCCAAGTGAGAGAAGGGTTCTACTCCATAGAGAGAGAAGAGAAAACAGTAATCGGAGTAGTCATACTCATAATGATGAGGAAAATCTGCTCCGGGATGATGGTTTCCACTCCTATGATGATCTCCAAGCTCGATTCGATGGAACCCAGCTTCAAGATAGCTCTAGGATGTGTTCTTCGTACTTTCTCTCTCTAGGGCTCTGTTTTTGCTATGAAAATCCGATTCTCCCACTTTTGGCTCGGAATTGGCTCTAAAACCAGAATTTCCCGACTCATACGGGCAGGCCACACGGCCGTGTGGCTCACCACTTTGCCCGTGTGACACGCTAAAACACAACACCTAACAATGGCCAAGTGTAACCAATGAAAGGGACTGCAGTATAGTGGCACAAGTAATAAATATCGAATCCACGGGTCTCTAGAGTTACTATTACTCAGCTTCAGTTCATTATCTAGCAAACTAGATTAAGGATTGATTTATAAACTACTCTACTGACTACTCTACTAATTACAAGTTGGGAACTCACTTAGGTATGATTCCCCCTAGCTCCTCAATTAGGTCCAATTGTAATTACCCTGGGTTGATCCACTGTTGATTAGACTGCGGAAGTTCCGACAGTAGCTTGGAATCTCTTAAGCTGACCAAGCCCTCTCAGTCTAACTACCCGGCAGATGACTAGTCTTCACCGGGATAGAAAGCTGAGGCTATGAACACAGAACTCCACTACCAGAATTGGATTCCAGTACAAAGCAGTAGATTGACTAACTCTCGTATAACCAATTCACCACTATCAATCAAGGAAGCTCTCTTAACCTAATCAGATTCTATCTATCATAGGTTAAAGCAGAAATCAAGAGAATTTGATCAAGATTCAATTGACTCAATAAATCATGCCTCAATCGATTATAATCAAACAATAAAGCATCCAAAACTTCATACAAGAAAGATCCTAACTCATGGAACTAGGGAAGTTACTCCATAGAGAAGAGAGAGACTGCAGAAATCTGATCTAGATCTTCAATCTCCATCTCCAAGCTTGATTCCCGAGCTCCAATGGCGAAGAAATCCTCCAAAATAGCTCCAAGAATGTTTCCAAGTCGCTCTCTCTCTCTAGAGTTCGTCCCTTGGGTGTTTGGGATCCAAAACCCAGCTCTCCCCCTCTCCTTTTGCTGAAAATCGGGTTTTAAACATCAATTCCCGACTCACACGGCCAGGCCGCACGGCCGTGCGGCTTTCCCAGCTGCCCGTGTGAAGACTCGGTGAATTCCGCACGGGCAAAAGTGCCCCTTGCACGGCCGTGCGGGTTGTGCCCGTGTGGCTTGCTCAGCCTCTATTTAATGCTTCGTTTCTCCCTCGTCCGGACTCCAAATCAGTCGCCGTTTGATCCCAGTACAAAGTTCCACATTTCCAAACCCACACAATCACAGTTCAAACAAACCGGTATTTTCTTTCTGCTATTATGCCATACTCAACATCTCAAGAGCACAAAAGCGAAGGAGGTATAAATGTCAGCATTTCCAAGCCAGACTGCTAAGAAACACTACTTACTGGGCATTATTCAGATTTTTGGTAGTGGCTCTCTTTTGATTTCAATTTTCCTTTGTTTTACTTTCATTTTTCTTTTCATTTCTTAAAAGAGCCACCACTTCTGCACATATTTCAAACATCTGCCCAACTTTTAAGCACTACCTCCAACACTCACATAAACTTTAGCAGAAACATCAGAGAATATGTAAAAACCACTCTGTGGAACCTTCTAAAAGATGCAACAAGGGTGACTTTTTTTCATTATAGACCAAAAGAAAGGATAACACACGGCTCAAAGGGGCTGACTAGGGGATATGACACATCAGGACAGTCAGTTTTGGGTGTGGGCTAATCCTATGCCCCCATCATCTTAGCTAGTGACAACGTGAATGCTACACATCATGGAAGAGGGATCTAACGCACAAGAAAGAAACGAGCAGGCTCAAACCTCACATGGCTACCTATATGCTCTATCTCACAATCTGATACCCTGAACTAGATGCATAAACGATTGTCAAGAACAAGTAATCGATCCAAGTCACAGTTGGCAAGCAAACAGTTGAAAAACTGAACCCCTACATCGTTCTACTGCACATCTCAGTCCTCATCATAGGTTGTCCTAGTCGCAAACAAGTTGTCATGCATTAATCCGAAAACCAATCAATTCATCCATCAAAACACAGTGCCAATATGATCAAACAGCAGTACTTGGAGCCCTCAAATCGTAAGATTCGGACTAGGCTCCAAGCACACAGATATATATTCCAACCGATACAAAGCACCCCCCCACACTTAAGCACGACATTGCCCTCAATGGAGTAGAGGGAAAGATAAGGGGAACGATGTTACCGGACTGAAACACTGCTGGGGGACTGGAAGTGGACCAGTCAGCGAGAAACAACGTGAGAATGGACAGTTCTGCACGAATCAAACACCAAAAACATACTAGCACACTGTGCGTTAGGGATAAGTGTTAGCCCAAACGGCTACATCATAAACAAACCACAAAAGAAAACCAACAACAAAAACAACCGACACTAAGTTCAAGCTCCTCACACATGGAGCAAACACACAAAAGTCTAAAACGAAAAATAAAACACACTGAGACGGGCAACGAGTACACCTACTCGTCGCCAAGATCATCCAAGTTGATGTCGATGTCGGCCATGAAGGCGTCATCATCCGCAGCGCCATCAGCACCATCATCACCGTCAGCTGGGCATGTGGAAGTGGGGAGTCATCCCAGGGAGTCCTCCAGACGGGCTGCTCGCCCGGGAGCAGCTGGAGCAGGTGCTGCTGAACCTCCTGCATGCGCCGTGAACGGCGCTTCTCCCGCTCGATGTGGGCGAGAGTCACCCCCTGCTGTGTCTGGAGTATGTCCAGACGCTCATCATAAGCTGCCATCCTGCGCTGGTACGCGGTCTGGTGTTCCGCGTACTGCTGATGGAACTGCATCTGCTGGTCGAGGATCTGCTGGTTCTGGATCCGCAGCTGCTCGAACTGATAGGAGAAGTAATCCTGGCCTGGGAAAGCGGAGCTGCTACCCCCGTAGTGGAAGTCAGTCTGGGGTGGATCAGCAGCAGCGTCCACATCCTCGGGCTCCACATCATCAGCAGCCTCCTCCTCCTGGCCCTCTAGCTGGACCTCTGGCTCTGGCCCCGCGGGGATCTGAGGTTCTGGAAACCCCTCGACGCATAGTACGCCGCGGTTCTCTCACGGCAAGTGCATGTGACCGATCGTCTTCCTGCCAAAAATGACGGTGTCTCCCTGCTGTGTGCACCCCTGCGGCGAAAGCCCGAAGTACGTGGCAATGCGGGTGATGAGAGGGGCGCAGTGGAGGCTCTTCAGTTCCGTGGCAGTCTTGTCAAAGGTCCTGGCCACCACCGATCCCAAGTGGAGAGGATGGTCGTACTGGCGCATCGAAGAGATGAGGTACATGGCCCTCTTAGTGATGGCGCTGGCACTATCGGCCGCTGGAGTGTAGGACTTCGCCAGCAGGTGGTGGAGAAGGCGGTTGTCGACCGTGAGGGTAGTGGCCTTCGTCCTCCCAGCCGAGAAGGGTTTCCTCTGGCCTGGCTTAGCCAGGCGGGTGTACAGCCTCATGAAATCCACCTCCGGCGGGTCGTTGACCTCGGTGACGTAGTCCGCACCGTCATCTAGGTCGAGGTTGAGAGCCTCGGCCAGCTCATGGTAGCTCATCGACCGGGGGGCACCGCCTAGCCTGAATCTGACTGTTGTACCGTCTTTCCAATCGGTCGTCTGTGTGTGCCTGAAGGTCGTGTAGACTCCCAGACGGGCTCGTAGTAGACCTTCTCGCAGACGGTGAGCAGACGACGCCATGTGCGGTTGATGAGGGCGGCGGAGAGTTGCTCGTAGCAGTTCCATTTCCGGAACTCCCGTTTGGACCAGCAATGGTGCTGCCCAAACGGGGTGGCCAGAACCTCCTTGAAGCGATCCTCGTCGGGGCCCCGCCGCAGATCCCGGATGAACGGGTGCTTGAGATCAGGTTTCGCCATTGCCCTGCAAAAGAACAACCCAAAGTGGAACCAAAAGAGCCAAAGAAAAGGTAAAGCACACCCCCACACTTAAGAACAGAAAACAGCCTAACCATGGTTTCATCCATAGTTCGGGGGTCAAAAACTCGATAAATCAAGCAGAACTGGGTGGGGGTGCACATTCACGAGAAAATAGGCAACTTAAGGTTCACATCCATAGCAAATACACCCTCAAACTACATCATTAAGGGCCCCAACCGGTGGCCACAACATGGCATGAAAGACATGCATTTCATCGAACACCTTGTGTGCACTATTAAGTTAAGCATGAAATTGGCAAAATTCTTGCACACAAGGGCTCAAACAAGCAAGGGGGACTTTGCCCAACACAATTCAAACACAGTCCATGCATAGTTAAGGGAAAAATCAAACCTGGAGACCCAAGTAGAGGTGTAGGGGATGATGAGGGGAAGGCGATGGAAGCGACGAAACGCCGAAAAAGTGGCCGGAAGTGCTCGTCGGAGCCTCGCCGGAGTCTCGCCGGAAACCGCCTCCGTCGACAAAAACGTCGTCCAATTTCGCTCAAAATGGAGGGATAGGCCGCTTTGGGTGTAGAAAGGTTGGGTTTGTTGTTGATTTGGTGAAAAAATGACCCAAAGTGGCCGAAAAAATCGAAAAGGGGGGTTTTTGTCGCGGTTTTCCGGCGAGGACAGAGGATTCCGGCGAGGTTTTTGAGTTTTCTGACCTGCTCGGCCGTGCTGGCCTAATTTATAGGTCGTGCATGGCCGCACGGGCAGGTCCGCATGGCCGTGCAGGGGGCACTTTTGCCCGTTTTGGCCGACACGGCCTGGCCAGGCTGAGTCACACGGCCGTGCAATTATGCACTTTTGGCCGTGTGATTTTCGCCGAGAGCTCGCACGGCCAGGGGAAAAATTCCACACGGCCGTGCGAGTATATTTTTGTCCGTGTCGGCCACACGGCCAGGCCAGGCTGAGTCACAGGGCCATGCAATTATGCACTTTTGGCCGTGTGATTTTCGCCGAGAGCTTGCACGGCCAGTGGAAAAATTCCACACGGCAGTGCAAGTGGATGACCTGGCCGTGCGCAGTGTTGGAGCCCTGAATTCAACCTGTTTTCACTCAAAAACGACACTTGACTCTGGATCAACATCTCAAGACTAAAAAACACAAAAAATCAAAGGAAAAAGAGTAAGAAAATGCAAACCTCGGTGGGGTTGCCTCCCCACAAGCGCTTCTTTACCGTCTTTTAGCTGGACGCCAGTATGGATGCTCAGGGAAGTGTAGGATCAGGTGCCTTCAAGAGCGGATCCACATCGCTCTTGAGGTACAGCTTCAAATGGTGGCCATGCACGCGACGAATGTGGCCACCTGCATTTGCCAGCTCGACTTGGCCTTCCGGCAAGATGCAAGCGAGTGAATACTCGGATGGCCAAGGTGGGGGCGGGACCAGCTCGTAGTGGTCTCTGGCGCTCTTTCGAGCAGGCTTAGCTGCCTGTAGTTTCGGCCGCCACTCCTCCTTGATCTGTTCTTTTGATGACGGAGTGGTCCGGAGTGGCGGCGAAGATGTGGGAGGCGGGTCCTGCAAAATGGGCAACACTAAAGGATACACGACAGACTCGTGCTCCTGGTGAGATACAGCATGCAGAGGTAACGAAGCAGGTATAGTGTTAGCAACTGAAAACGTTATTCGCTCCTCGCCATCCCTCAAAACTAAGGTCCCATCATGCACATCTATGAGAGCCTTGGCGGTGGCCAGGAAAGGCCTTCCTAGTATAAGGGGCACTTCTGTGTCCTCCTTGATGTCCAGGACAACAAAATCCACAGGATATTTGAATTTGCCAACCTTAACCAGAAGGTCTTCCACTATGCCCCTAGGATGCACTACAGATCGGTCAGCTAGTTGAAGGGTCATCCTAGTAGCACGGGGTTCACCTAGGCCTAGTTTCTTGAACAGTTTATATGGCATAACATTGATACTAGCACCTAAATCCGCCAAGGACTTCTCTACATGCAATTTATCAATAGAGCAAGGGATAGTAAAACTACCTGGGTCCTTTTTCTTCTGCGGAAGCTTGTTCTGCAGAATAGCCGAGCACTCCTCGCTGAGCTCCACAGTGGCCAGATCACTCAGCTTCTGCTTCTTTGAGAGAAGCTCTTTCAGAAACTTCGCATACTTAGGCATTTGCGATAGTGCCTCCAGGAAGGGCACTTGGACATTCAACTTCTTAAGCATGGCCATGAAGTTTTCAAACTCTGCCTCCAGCCTGTCTTTGTGCAACCGCGTAGGGAAGGGAAGTTTCGGGATATATTCCTTCACTACCGATTGAGTTTTAGGTGCAGGCACCTCAACCTCCTTTTCTGCTTCTTCTTCAACTGCTGGAGACACTAAGACAGGGGTCTCTCTCTCTTGTTCCCGAGCAGGGGGATCAATAGTCACCTTGCCACTCCTGGTCATGATGGCATTGCAGTGCTCGTTCGGGGTCGGTGGACGAGGGATAGTCTGCCCGGGTAGAGTACCAGGAGCCCTTTGAGCCACTTCCTGAGCCACGCTCCCCAGCTGGGTCTGGATATCCTGCAAGACAGCCTGTGTGTTCCTCTGACCAGCTTCAAGGGCCAGGAATTTACCCGAGGCCTTTTCCATGAACTGCTCAATAGTGTTGAATTTCTGAGCACTAGAACTGGCGAGAGAACCCACCAAGTCCCGCAGTTCGGCCATCTGATCATTCTGCACTGGGGCACAGGGGCTGCACCTGGCTACTGGAAAGGTCGCGGTTGTGATTGAGCAGCATGCCCCTGCATGGGCTGATAAAGAGACTATTGTTGCTGCTGGAATTGCCCCTGTCTGGGCTGATATGGTGGCCTCTGGAAGCCCGGCGGTCCCTAGGGGACTGGTGGTCTGGAATTTGCCCCACCCCAGGAGAAGTTAGGATGCTGGCGCCACCCCTCATTGTACGTGTTGCTGTAGGGGTCATTGCGCCTGACGTTATTAATGAAGTTCACCTGCTCCTGGGGTGTGGTTGATTCCTTCATCGCCTGGCAGTCTTCCACCGTGTGATGGGTGCTCTCGCACCAGTGGCAGAGCATCGCCTGCGGCTGCCTGTACCTGCAATCAAACCAGAACGATCGATAGCTGAAACCAGCTTCGATACCACCTACACCAAATCAGATGACTGGGTGCCCACAGCATGCACACCTCGTCCTGGTGCTCGCCTTGATCTCCTGGCAGTGCCCCAATCGTACCCGTTCTCCGCCATCTCCTCAAAGAGTTGATTCAGCTGTGGCGGGGTTTTAGTCAGCATGTTCCCGCCACAAACCGAATCAATCACCTGCTTGTTCTCCGGGAAGAGGGCGTGATAGAAGGTGCCCACCTTGAATGCATCATTGAAACCATGATTGGGACACCTGAGAAAGAGACTGGTGTATCTCTCCCAAGCATCCCTGATGGTCTCATCCTCATCCTGAGCAAAATGTGTAATTTGCTTCTACAGGTCAGCTGTCTTGGATGGAGGATGGTAGCGGGTGAGGAACTTGTCCGCCAGGTTGGCGAACGTGGTGATAGAGCCCGGAGCTCGAGTGTCTAGCCACTCCTTGGCCTGCCCCTCCAGAGTGAACGAGAAGTACCTCAGCTGGATGGCATCTGCTGGCACCCCATTGATCTTGATTCCATCGATGAGCTCGTGGAATCGCCTGAGATGTGATCGAGGGCACTCTCCCTCCTTACCACGGAACACCACTGAACCGCGCAGCATGGTGATCACTGAGGTGCTCACCTCAAAGTTGCTGGCTGGGACATGAGGGTGTTGAATGGATGACCTCAGGTCCGCAGCCCTAGCGGTCTAGTAGGATCCCATGGTCTGCTCTACCGGGATCACATCACGGTTCCCTAGATCAGCCATCTCTTCTTCCTCTTCTTCTCCGATCTGCAGCTGTGATAGCGCCTTCTCCGCAGCCAGTCGCGCCTTTAGAGCCCGCTTGGAGTTCCTGCAGGTTCGTTCAAGCTCCTGGTCTAATGGTAATAGATCTCCCGACTGGCTACGGGTCATGCACTACCTGCACACAATCAGCAGAAGCAACCCGTGAAGGCACACAGGTGGAAGAGATAAAATGCAGTAAATAAAAAGCTAGAGTAACAAATTCTCACGTTTCCCCAATAACCTAGAGGGGTCCCCGGCAACGGCGCCAAAAACTTGACACGCCAAAACACAACACCAAACTGCGACCAAGTGAAATCGCAGTCCGGGAATGCAGTAACAGGCAAGTTCAATTATCAACCCGGGATCTTGATCTACTGCTTACTCCGCGATTATCTATTATCTAGCAACCTAATTCGAGTGATTTGTTGTTTAAAGCAAAAGCAGCAAGAAAGCAGTAAATTGTTCGGTTTTCAAAGTCAGGAAAGAGTCACTCGGGATTGAGTCCCCCTAGCCCCTCGATTAGGTCCAATTGTAATTACCATGGGTTGATTCACTGTTGATTAGACTGCGGAAGTTCCGACAGTAGCTTGGAATCTCTTAAGCTGACCAAGCCCTCTCAGTCTAACTACCCGGCAGACGACTAGTCTTCACCGGGATAGAAAGCTGAGGCTATGAACACAGAACTCCACTACTGGAATTGAATTCCAGTACAAAGCAGTAGACTGGCTAACTCTCGTATAGCCAATCTCCTACTATCGAATGAAGAGGCTCTAACAACCTAATCAGATTCTATCTATCTCAGGTTGCAGCAGAAATCGAGAAAAGCTGATCAGACTCCAATCAATTCAATAAACATGCATCATTCGATTAAAATCAAACAGTAATATCATCCCAAGTCATTACAATCAAAGACCACCCAGTTACGCGAGCGCCAAATACCCCACAAGATAGCAACCACAGCCATGAACAGCTGGGGTTGGGAAATCAAGGCCATCAATCTTTTAAGAAACAATGGGAAAGTGTGCCGGACTATCCCAGCAGACCGGACATTGAGGGATCACAGGCACACGCTTGCTAATCAGGGCATCAGTGGTTGGCAAGATTCGATTAAGAATCTTCCAGACAAAGACCTTTAGCTTTGGAGGAATATTCGCATTCCACAATCGGATCCAACTTTTTCTATCCATCCAACTCACAGTGGCCTTCCAGCCATCGCCCCTCTTATCCAAAGCAACCGCTAAATGGTAAGGAAACTTGACCGAGAACAGCCCATCTGCCGTATCATGCCAGATTAGCTTATCCTCTACATTCTGCCGAGGAAGAGGGATCGATTTAATAGCCCTACAAGAAGGAGGATCGAACCACTGACTAAGCTTTTTGTCATCCCATCGCCCACCACCCTCGCAAATAACAACCGCTACAGGTGGATCACCACCATCCGGAACGATCATAGGATTAAACGCCGGGGGATCAAGTTGGAGTTGCGGGATCCAGTTGGAATAATTCAGCAAAGAAGCAGATTTCCCATTTCCAATCTGCCACCTCAACCCCTTCTCTAATAATTGACGGCCAAACAGAATACTCTGCCATCCCCAAGAGGGCTGAGAGCAGACCGTAGCTTGCAAGAACGTCCCCTTCGGGAAGTATTTGCCTCTATAAACTTGAGCGAGAAGGGAGTTTGGCTCTGTCAGAATGCGCCAGCCAATCTTGGCAAGGAGCGCCTGATTAAATTGTTCAAACCGTCGAAAACCCATCCCGCTGTCATGCTTACTTCTGCACATATTCCTCCAGGACATCCACCGAATACGAGGGTGACCCTCCGCATCACCCCACCAGAATCGCGCCACATGCTTGTCCAGAAGACGACATAGGGAGACCGGAAGTTTAAAACATGACATAACGTGCAGAGGTAACGCGAGTGCAATCGACTTGATTAGAGTTTCCTTAGCCGCCCAGGATAAAGTCCGTTGCTTCCACCCCTGGAGCCGTTCAAGAAGCTTAGCTTCTAGAAACCGTAACGTCGCCATTTTAGATCGAGCAATCAGCGTAGGTAGTCCCAGATACTTATCATGGACCCCTACTGCTCCCACCCCCAGGACTGCAGCCAGGAATTCCTGATCCTCCTGCACAATATTCTTGCTGAAGCAAACCGCAGATTTAGCCAAATTTATCTTCTAGCCACTCAGTTCCTCATACTCATTTAAGACCACCATCAAATTCTCGCATTCCTGCAGAGTTCCTCGTAAGAATAAATACGAGTCATCCGCAAAAAACAAATGCGAGACCCTAGGGGCCCGGGGGGCCACTTTTACACCTTCAAGCCTCTTTTCAGCTATAGCTTTCTGGATCAGGGCCGAAAACCCCTCCGTACAAAGGACAAACAGCAGAGGTGATATAGGATCGCCTTCCCGCAGTCCCCTAGAAGTTGAAAAATAGCCAGACGGAGCCCCATTCATAAGGACTGAGAACGAGGCCGGTCTGAGGCACTCAGAAATCCATCTCTGCCAGACAGAGTTAAAACCCATCTTGTCTATGACAGCGAGAAGAAAGGCCATTCGACCCTATCATAGGCTTTCTCCATATCAACCTTTAGGGCCATGTACCCTTTCTTTCCTCGCGTCTTAATTTTCAAGTAGTGCATTAACTGATGACCCAGGAGGATATTGTCCACAACCTGGCGCTCCCGGATAAAGGCATTTTGGCCGTCAGAGATGAGT
This sequence comes from Linum tenue, assembly GCA_946122785.1. NCBI lineage: Eukaryota > Viridiplantae > Streptophyta > Magnoliopsida > Malpighiales > Linaceae > Linum > Linum tenue. Next base: position 53,361,718 of record CAMGYJ010000008.1, on the reverse strand, counting down.
TGAGGGAGGACGCATGCCAATCTTTCCACCATGATCTTTGTGATTACTTTATAGACAAACTGACATAAACTGATTGGACGTAATTGTCTCATAGTTTCCACCTTCTCCACCTTTGGGATCAACGTAAGCCAAGTATGGTTAAAACTACGCAGCATCCTACTTGTAGCAAAGAAGGAGCAAACCGCATCTATGACTGATGGACCCACGATATCCCAAAAGGCCTTAAAAAACTTCCCAGTGAAACCATCCGAACCTGGAGCCCGCTTAGACCCCATAGCAAATACCATTCTCCGGACCTCCTCCGGGAGTACCTCAGCCGTAAGGGCAGCGTTCATCTTTGGAGTAACACTCCGGGCAATAGGCAGAGTCGCGACCCGTTCAGCCATATTATCCACTTGATGCTCAGTGGTAAAAAGGTGCTGATAAAAGGAAGCCGCCACCGCAGCCTTGCCCGGTTCATCAGTGACCCAACTCCCTTCATCAGTTCGGAGACCCTCCACAAAGTTCTTTTTCCGACGGGTTCTGGTCACCGTATGAAAATATGACGTGTTCTTGTCACCCTTTTTTAACCAGTTAACCCTGGATTTCTGCTGCTACTACAGCTCATCCGCCTCCCATTGTCGGTTCAACTCCACTTCCAGTGTCCGGACCGTCTCCCAATCAATTGGATGGGATCTCTTTATCCTCTCGATTTCGCCTTGGAGGGTATTAATGTTCCGTAATGAATTGGTAGTCCCAGCCCGACTCCAATCATACAACAAATGATGCAGCCTCTTAAGACGCTCCCAAAGGCAGAACATAGGAGTACCCTGGATATCCTCTTGCCACACATAGCTAACCATAGCCCTAACCTCCGGGTTATCCGCCCAGCGAGCATCAAACTGAAACAGAGGCCGGCAATTTCTGGCATAGGCTTTGTCGGAGAGAAGAATAGCCCGATGATCAGACCCTTGATCCGTAAAGTGTTTGACCAAGGTCTCCGGGAAACGATCCATCCAAAGGTTAGAGCAAAGGGCCCTATCCAGGCGTTCACGAATACAAGCTGCCCCCATCCTCTTATTCGTCTAGGTGAACTGGTCCCCAAGGAAGCCTGGATCATGGAGTCCCAACTCGTGAATAAATTCACGAAGGCTACTCGCCTGAGAAGCATTCCAAGGGTTACCCCCATCTTTTTCACTGTCATGAAGAGTTGTATTAAAATCACCCATAATCACATAGGGGAGATGGAAAGTAGGGCAGAGCTCTTGGAGGTGAGCCAATTGGGAGGCTCTGATCGAGTTATTGCAACTAATGTAGGCACAAACCACAATATAAGAAAAGTCCACTTCATTAATCCTGACACAAATACAAAAATCCGACTGATAAAACACCGAAGCATCAACTTCGGGGGACCAAGCTACAACTAACCCACCCGATGCATCAACAGCATCAACAAAAAAATAATTAGAGATAACAAACCCCAAACCCCTCATACGACGGGAGACAACACGCCGGCTCGATCGCGTCTCAGAGAAGAACACGAGATCCGGTTTATTTGAGCGAACTAAGCCAACACCAGTTTGGAATGTGAGGGATGGCCCAATTCCTCTCACATTCCAGGCCAAAAGTTTCATTTATCGGACTGGGCCCACTCTAGGCTGGCTTCCTCCACCTGTTACAGATTATCAGCAACTTCAATAAATTGTTTTTTTGGCGAGGGCACCTCACCCAAATCGCCCTCTACAGCCTCCAATGGGCGCTTCCGGGTCCCAGTCTCTGGGTTTAGCAAATTCGAGCCATATTCATCCAGATGTGAGCTCTCTCCCTGAAGTGAAATGTTCTCCTCCTGATTCGGATTATTCATTTCCATCTTCTCCTGGGACAACGGTTGAGCCTCTGAATTAATTGTGAGACCAGCTTCAAACGCGGCCACCACTTGGCTAACCCTCCCCTTTGATTGAGTAGAAAATTTATTTAGTGGTAAACACATTATTATTTGGTCTTGTTGAGTTGCTGAAAAGAAGTAAAAAACGAGTAGCCCCCCCCCCCAGCTTTCCCCCTAACTTGGAGAAGAGATTTGAACAGTAGCTTTTCTTCTCCCCTATTACAATTTCTATGCTGAAAAAATTGTGGAAAACTCCTTAGGGGTCGTTTGGATGGAGTAATTGGCAATATGGTGTTTATACAACAATGTGGAAAATCGTGGAAAACACACTTTGTGTAACGAAAAAAATCGTCAAAATCACCAAAACTCCGTCACATAAAGTTTTGGCGACGAAACTTTCTCGTCACAACTGGCGTCACTTATACGCCGTTGCAAAAGGTTTCCGAGACGAACCATTTATAATTTGTCAAATAAAAGTGAGCTCTAGGTATTGGTGTCAATCGGGTGGGTTCGGGTCGGGTTCAATCGGGTTGCGGGTTAGTCAGGTTTCAGTTCGCTGGGTTGTGGGTTTATCGGTTAAGGTTCAACCGGATTGCGGGTTAGTCGGGGTCGGGTTCACTTGGGTTGCGGATTCATCGAGTTTCGGGTCGGGCGGGTTGTAGGGGGATCTGGTTGCGGGTAGTTCGGGACAGCGCATCGAGTTACTTATTCCTTATTCGCTACCAACTTACACATTTTATTACACTAATTTAAAATATTTTTCACAATTTTTAACCAACTTATTTCTACCTCATATATATCCTTAATAAATAAATAAAAAAACTAGTCAAAATGTTGAATCAATTTGTATGATTTATAAACTTGTCATGTAATTAGTCTTAATATGCGACGACATGCATTAGTTTCATATTCCTTGGGCTACTTCGTTTCTCCATTTCACTTATGGACACTAAACTTTTGTGCTCGATCTACACTTTTGTGTATATGATTTTTTTTTCTAAAATAAATATAGTCTATATATGTAACAACCTGCCCGGCCAGGCACTACTTTTACCAAAATATCCTTAATAAACCGTTAACCAAAACTAGAATCGAAAATGCTTTGAAATTCAAATCATAATTTCTTGAAACTTGCTTACGTGGAAAACATAAACATACTTAATAAAATGCACATCAAGTCTCGATCCTACTAAGTACATAAGAATTTAATTCTTTGCACTAGAGTCCGATGGAGCCTTGAACCTCGTCGTGACCAGACCGTCTCCTCTCATGATCCTACAATCTCTGAGTGCGGGCGTTGGGGTCAGTCCTAGTCCTAGTTCCATCCTTGACATAATACATAAGATGATCCAACATGCATAGTGAGTGCAAATGCTAATGCATTAAAACATTTACTTGACATAGAAATGGTTTCTTAAAAAGGTTTTCTTGACAAGGGGACCCCAACTCAACTTAACTATCGTAACCGCCCAACCTCCAAAATGCGATAATCCTGATAAACTTGATAACTTCCTCATAATGGGAATAGAGCGTGATAAACTTGATAAAATCAACTTCCTCGCCATGGGAAGTGAGCCAGATCAACTTGATAAGATCAACCTCCTTACAATGGGAAGGAAGGTGGTCACGGGCGTAGCTATTTAGGTGAGTTTAGGGGTGTCCATTCGGGTTCAGTTTTTTGGTTTTACCCGAAACCGACCCGATTATATACATTTTCGGTTTTTCGGGTTCGGGTTCGTTTCAGGTTTCGGGTTTTCCGGTTTCGGGTTCGGTTTTGCTTATCGGTTTTTCGGGTTCCGGCTAAAAACCTCCAATAAATAGAACTCAACCCGTATTCTTAGGCATTCGGATTTTCGGGTTTCGGTTTTGCTTTAACCGAACCCGAACCCGAACCCGATAAGAAATTTTCGGGTTTCGGGTAACCGGAACCCGCAAGTCCTTATCGGGTTCGGTTTTAGTGGTTTTCGGTTTCGGGTTTTCGGGTTTCGGTTCGGGTACCTGAACCCGACCCGAAGTGACACCCCTAGATGAGTTTTAAAACTTGTTCTTTCCCATAAACTTGAATAATCGAGTAAACTTCCTCAAACTGATCCTCCACACAATGGGAAGATATAAGCTAAACACACTACCAAGTAACTTGATTTTCCTTGTCTTAAAACATAACCTTGTGATGCAATGCAATGCAATGTCATGATTGCATAAATTGAGAAATGAGCATAATTCATAGCTTAAGCATGATAAATCAAATATAAATAGCATATAAGAGCATATCATATAACTCAAATACAATGCACCATCATATCACATAATAAATCATTAAAAATGGAATACTAACTAGCCCCTTAAACCACGCGCCTTATTATATATTTACTTACGTGGTTGAAAAACCTAATTTATACTCCAGTCGCCTTGCTCGTTGTTCCTCCACAGAGCCCATTGCCTTGACCCGAGTCATACAGCTCATCCACAACATAACCCATGTTTCACATACTCGTATCCATAAACCAAAGGCTATATTCATTTCCATGCATGTACGTGAGGCAGATAGTTGAGCTTAGCTATTAAGTTGTGTTGAATTAAAGTAAGAGGCATGATTTCCATTTTCCATTGCAGCCGAAACTCTTGAAATGCACCAATCAAATTACCATAAGCTCATTTGCGGACAACTAGAACCAGTTATGGACCAATTCCTGGCTAGCGTCAATGCACCAATCAAATTACCATAAGCAAGATGAGTGCAACTCAAGGCCTTGGCTGCTCTCAAAAAATCTAGTCGACGATTATGGACTGAAATCGAAGGAGATTGTGATTGACGGCGTCCCGTCGACGTCGATATCTCCCCGACAATGTTTTTGTCGGCACCACCCTGTTCTACCGCCGCTACCATCGTCCGACCCACTGTCGTGGATCTCCAAGCCCCCGGTCTGATCCGAATCAATTCCCAACTCGATCATTGGCCTATGTGTGACTGCACGAACAGTGTAGCGGGTCATGATTTCGTCCAAGTGAGTTGCTCTTTTGGCTTGACTGGGTTTTGCTGAGATTGGCAAGGAGGAGAGATTGGAATTGGGTTGATGTGCCACCGCTCTGATCGAGATAAATATTGGGCTCTCGGATTTTTCATAGGCCGCTCCTCCTCCACAAGCAGTTCACCGGCCAATTCTTCAAGCAGAACTCACGTTGTGGTGGGATATCTTTGGAGAATAAACACCTTGTAGCTACTTTACCAATTTGTAGTTAGTAGATAGATAGAAAACCAGAACTCTTCCTTCCCACCTGTATCTTCTTCTTCTTCGCCATTTCTTAGCCGGATTCATTAGTAAAGGTCCTTACAAGTGGTATTCAGAGCATGTAATCTGGCAATGGCAACAACTACTTCTCGTATCGTGGCCTTGGAGACGCAGATGGTGGCTGTTCAGTCGCAGATGGATTTTCAACATCAAGACATCAAGGACGCCATTGCTGCTCTTGCAGCTTCGACAAGGGAGCGCATCGCCGCTCTCACTGCTTCTTTGACGCGAAATCAGGCGACATCGCCGATTCCCTCACCACCGCGTCACGATTACGATCATCTCCCTGCTCACCAACACTTCACCATCAAGCAGCAGATGGACTCACGGAACCGGGATCTGAAGGCCGCCATTGCGGATCTTGCGGCTTCGACGAAGGCCTCCATCGATGCTCTTACTGCTTCGTTGGAGCAACGGCGGGACGAGTCACCGGTTCGTTCTTCTTCGCACGCGACTCTCAATCAGCTCGCCGATCAACAGTGGTTCCGTCCGCCACCGCGTTGGCCGTCAATGTTGGATCCTCATGTGCGGGTTCCTTCTTCCACCTTCTCCGGGCAATCTGACTCGACCTCCGATCCCCAGGTTACTTCTCCACCGCTCGATTGGGTTTCTCCCCTGTTTACCCCAAGACTGCGAACCCTAGTTCCTTTTGCTTTTTCTTCTCCGAGTCTTCAAGCCCCAGTTTTTTCTTCTCAAGAACCACCACCGATTGCCTTGCCCTCTTTCCCACCACCTTCTGTTTCCCTATCTTCAATTTCCTCTCTTAGTGGTAGTAGCAGCATAGTTGTAGGCGGAGGAGGGAGTGGAGATAGCGGAGTTATTGCTGGTAGCTGTGATAATTTTGCTATTCGAGTTTTTCCTACAGTGTTTAGTTCTGGATTCCAGGACTGCCATATTCCATTGATGCTCTCTAAGTTGAATTACGGGGTTCGACTTTGTTGGGGTTATGGTGAGACTTGTGTAGCTTATACAAGGAGAGAAAAATATCCTTGTTTCAAGGCTCTATCCGTGGGTTGCAATATGGCGATCTTCAACTCCAGTGTCAAGTATGGGTTTCAGATTTTCCCAACATATTATGGAGTTCACCTGAATTCTCATGCGGGGTGCACTTATGATGATTTTAAGGGCCCTTACAAGGATTATGAAGAGCATGTGGGTGATGTTGAGCATGTCCAGAGGAAACAGAATTATGGTTTGAGTGAGCGAGATTATGGTTTGGATGTTGTAGGCAGTGAACCTGTGAGGCCTTTGGTCAGCAGGGTACAGAGAGAGAGGGAACATTGTGCTGATGGAGAAGGTGGTGCTGAAGTTAGTCAACATGATACTATTGCAAATAAGAATGCAGGGTCTAGTTCAATTGTTGAAAACGTACCAACTGTAGCAACAACAAAGCTAGCTAGGGAAAGAGCGGATCATGCTGATCGCACTGTCTTTGCATTCTTCCTTCGGGACTATTCCACAGTAATTGAGTTCGTAACATCACTTCTACAGCGGCAACATCAAGCAGTTTCCATTGTATAAGAGGAGCATGCTCTTGACGATCTGACATGTGGGCCTCACTTCGTTGTAGCTAGTAGTAGGGATTGCCATGGGTTGAGCAGTGATTGTGGGAAGCAACAGCTTTATTGTTGTCTACTACTCCTCTTGTGGGCATCTGGTTTAATTACCCATTCAAATGGGAATTGGGAAATGCTGTTTCCATCTCATGTTAATGCTACTCAACCTAAGCATTTTTGCCTATCCTTTTTCCATGTTAACAGGAGGGACTTTGGGCTGCAGTCCACGTCAGACAAGGGTTTTATGATCCCGGAGGAACATGGTTGCATAGGTGGAGAAATCACTATACAATCTGCTCTAGTGCACTTTGTTACATCTGATTGGTTTGCCCAACTTTATGGTGGCAGTTTGTCTATTCTTTCTGTTGCTCTTGGATCCATTTCCTTCATAACTTGCAGTATGTGGCTGATGTTTCCCTTTGAGGCCTTGTATGGCTTTCCTCCGGCGTTCTTTGGGCTTGCTGATCATCTTACTTCCTCAGTAGGGGCTGTTGAGTGTCGTTTGTTCAGGCGGCAACAGTTGATTCAACTGTTGACCCATATAACATCACTTAAGCGCAGAACATCCAGAAGCGATATGCAGATAAGAAAAGGTCTGAGCGGATACTTCAGGTGGCTGACTGGGTTTATCTCCGTTTGCAGCTTTATTGTCAAGGTTCGGTGGTGGGAAGACATGGCAGCAAATTTGGGGCCTCGTTTCTTTGGACCTTATAAGGTTCTCGCAAAGGTTGGGAATGTTGTTTACAGGTTGGAGCTGCCGCAAGATTCGAAGGTGCACCCAGTGTTTCATGCCTCTCAGCTGAAGCTGTGTAAGTCCATTGTGCCTCCAGCCACTTAACATCTTCCGGAGACCGACACCAGAGCGATTGCTCCAGCTCAAATTATGGCGGCGCGGTCTGTGAATCAGGACAATCGGGCTGTTACTCACGTCCTGGTCCAATCGGGCTGCTACTTGGGAAGACTTACAGACTTTTAAGCTTCGGTTTCCCTCCTTTCCATCTTGAAGATATTCAGCTTGAGGACAAGCTGTTTCCGAAGAGAGCGGGTTTGTAACAACCCTGTACAGCTGGCAAGGGATGACGTGGAAAATATTGACCAATGTATAAATAGCAGAACTCATGTTGTGGTGGGATATCTTTGGAGAATAAACACCTTGTAGCTACTTTACCAATTTGTAGTTAGTAGATAGATAGAAAACCAGAACTCTTCCTTCCCACCTGTATCTTCTTCTTCTTCGCCATTTCTTAGCCGGATTCATTAGTAAAGGTCCTTACACGGGGATCTGGTCGTAACTAGCGACCATCATCATGGATTCGGTCACGTCGATCATAGTTCTCAGCCGCCGGAGCTTGCTTCCCGAACCGCCGTCTGCCGCTGCTCCAGGCGATCAGTAAAGTGCACGTCCGAGTCCTTCGGTGTCGATCGCCACTGACCGGCACCGGCTGCCGCAAGACCCTGTCGAGCTCCGGTGGCCAGCTATGTCGTTGCCTCTCCTCTGTCCGGCTGCGTCTCTCAACTTGAAGGGGAGCTAGAGGTTTCGCATTGAGGGATACGGGATGTACGTAAGATTTGCGCGGCGGAACGGAGGAGACAAAGTGTGGGAGTAGCTGCTAGTCCCTTACATATATATATATACCCACACGCAGCTGAATACGAGCTAGGGTTTATAAGCTAGGGTTAATTTGATTATTGAACTATTATGAAGGACATTTCAGATATTGTACGGATATTCGAACGAGCGGGTGTTACATATATAACTTACAAAATTCTCGGGGGTAATATCCTTTGAGAAAGCTGTAGCTCTTCACATGGCTGAAAATAATAATAATAAAAATGTATAGCCGCTATGAAGATCTTCATTAGTACTTTGAATAAAGACCAAGATAAGTGACCAATAATTACATAAAATACTGTAAAAATATGCAAGACCTAACAACAGCAATATGCCTTATCTCTTCTGATAAATGATGGTAACTAATTTGGAGATCTACTTTGTCTTAATTATATATCTCATGGTGTGGAGTCTGTCGTCCAATTTGCCTCCGA